>CP130732.1:11622013-12822013 GCA_030553155.1 Nippostrongylus brasiliensis
CGGTCCCTATCCCCACCCGCCGCAGACGACGCCGGACAGGGCATCGCAGAGTGTGCAATGCCCTTAAGAGGGCCGCTGGCAGGTGGAGTGGAGACCGCGCTGTACGGTGGCATAGCTGACGACACGTCACACCATGAAACTACCTTTTTGTTACTCGTTCACGATTTTTATAGAAGCGAAATTGAACTGAGGCGGAAATGCTGACTGATTCCAATTTAATTCTTATTCTGCTGCAAGCTTGTTTCTATTACTCACTCGATTATAAAAGTTATGAGAAGGCTACCGATCTACATAATCCGAATAACGCGCCCTTACTTTGTGCTCGATCCGCATGGGTCCGTCCGCGAATCTTTTTGTTCTCAAGAGCTTCCTCCTCAGCCGTTAATTCCCCTCTTTCGGGGTCGACCATTATCGACTGCCTCGAGTAGAGCGGGTTATTGAATTCCGTTCCTTCGTCGTTGCCATCAGCATGGAATCTGGAACGATCGTGATGATCACAGGGAAAACTAAGAACCTCTTTGACCTTTGACGAAAATGTGACAAAGGTATGTGACCGCACATCACAGAAAATGGACAACGAAATGATCACTTACATCACCGTTGGTACCTCTGGCTCTTTCTCACGGAAATATTTACGGCGGTAGTAGAGCATCATGGAGACGAGAAGAATCGAAGCAATTCCGAAAACGATCAGCGACAGCACGATTATGCCAGCACGAGATCCAGACTCGTCACCTTGCTGTCGTTGGAATTCCAGCACTACAAAATTTAAAATTCGATGCGCCCCATGATTCCGAGCTACAATTTCATAGAAAGCACACTCGCAAACAAGAATGTGTGACTAGTACTTGACTTTTGTGCAAATCTGTACATAGCTTTTTTTATAATCCCAATCAGTTACGGATAAGTCTTCCTTGATAGTCGCTACCGCTTCGCTGAGGCACCACGATGCCATTTTTCTCGGTCTAGAGCTCCACGTGGGATGGCGATATTGCCCTCCATCACAGGTTACTGGGCGCAATTTCCTTGCTTGCGGCTACCAATCAGCCTTGCGATTGTGGCAGTTTTCCTCCATCGGTCGATTTCTCATCTGGGCCTGACGCTGGTACCGAATAAGGCCTATGGCTTACTCCGGGAACCGGACCGTCGCAGTGGAGCTAAAAATGCATGGCTCCCCTCTATATATAGCACTGCATCTGGGTATTTTGTATGCTGTTGTGTGCGGGGACCCGGACAGTTTACCACAAGGGCAAGAAGGATGGTGCAGATTCTCTCGCGCAGGGCGCTGCGATCAGCCGGCGTCAGCTGCCATGGTCGGGCAGCACTGCTCCGAGTCCCCGCACACAGCAGCATACAAAAAACCCATCTGCAGTGCTGTATAGAGGGAAGTCATGCATTTTTAGCTTCGCTGCGACGAGCACGTAGCCGGAGTATACCATATGCTTAACTCTTCAGCAATTTAAGCTAGGCAAGGGTTTCTTTGCTTAACTTAGAGATGAATACTCAGAGACCTGTTTAATTTGATACTTTTAAAACTCACATGCTTGTCCACAGCTAAGTTGATCCGCATGGCAGCATCCGATAGCCGCGTCACACTCGAAGCCCGCACCGCAGTCACCACATTCACGAGAACAACGAAGTCCGTAGTGGCCTTTGGGACACACTGAAATACCATGACGCGGTGTTAACCCAGGCTGTCAAGCAGACGTCGAAGAAAACTCACATGCATGACAGAATTCGCCGGTGAAGCCCGGATGACACTGACAAGCTCCAGTGACCCGGTGGCAGCTGGCCGACGACGTGCCGCGACACTTGCACTTGTTGATGCAGTCGGGACCGTAGAAACCGTCCTCGCATGGAACGTTACAGCGGTCACCTTGCCATCCTAAAAATACTCTGGAGATATCAGGGTTGGATTTTGTTCAAAATGCTGTGCAAACGCGAATCTAACGAAGCAACAACCACAGCGACTGGATTCCACATTCAAAAGCCTAGTTTGTAACAGAAAACACGCTCAATTCAAATTGAATGTAAAGAAATACAACAGAAAAAAAGAAAAAGTGTAATAACACAGAAAACAAACCAGCGGGGCAGGCGCACTCGCCAGTCTTTGGATCGCACTGCTTGAACTCTGAGGCGCAGTTGCACTGCCGAGCGCAGTTCAAACCCCAGAAACCGGCCACACATACTAAAAGATAGAAAGAGATGGGCAGAAAACTGTTGGTCGAATTAGACCGCCTCAATAAACTACCAACTATAGGTATATTTCGATCGACTCATTTGAATCATGTTGCAATGTGAACTTTATCGTGACCATTATGTTCACAATTCAACTAGGATAAAGACATGACGAGCTGGCCCGAAGGAGCTGAGGCGAGCGACGTTTACTTCTATTGGTCGGGCATTTAGCGAGATATGTGGCTCTCATATCACCTGAATCACTTGAATCACTTGACGACCCGTTCTTAAGCACGCCGATTAGACTTGCGCGGGTCCCATGTTCTTCTCCAACTTAAACGGTCACGGGCAGCAGTGCGCCAATCGACTCGCAGCTTCATCGAATTACCACCGCGGACGTTTTTCTCTTCAAGGCAGAGTCTTGCCATCGTAATGGCGGGCGAAAGCGAGGTCTTTTCTTGTCGTACGGCAGCCACTGGATAACGCTCGTACTCCGACGAACGTCGCTACGTCTGATCACGTGGACAGTAGAACGGTGCTTGACCTCGTCTGCATGCAGCACAATGACTCGGACTTCGGACATAGCGCTCACGTCGTTGTTGTGCAGTCTGAGTATCCGTTGTGATTTGTCAATTATTTATTTATTTATTTATTTACGCGAATTTAAGATCCACGTCGGAGAAAAGACAAATGTAACAGGAACACTAAGAGAAAAAACGAACAATAACCAACAGCAAACAACAATCACTAATAAGTAAGAATTCGTTTTTTGGCCATACCCTTAAACTTTCGAATCGAGCAGGAGGAGGTCGGAACGCCAACCTTTAATGAAGAAAGGAGAGAGGCGGCTCTGCACGTAAAAGACCTAGCCCTAATAGTATTTTTGGGCCGGGCGAACGACAGCTTAAGCGTCCCACCTCGAGTCGTCGAAGGCCGGATACAGTAAAAATTTGATACATTACATTTCGTTTTGTCAGCCAAAAACTTGAAAAGGACGCAAACATCCCTAAGTTTGCGGCGTGATTCTAGAGTGTGCAAGCCTAGATAGCTATTTCTTATATCAGATCGAGGAATCCTGGAGTACAGGAAACCGCCCGCTCTAATCAGCGTCCTCCTAGTGAAACTTTTTTGAACTTTTCGATCGGCGCATTGAACTTCTTTTTATTGGGAGTGAACAAAGTAGAGCCAGCTTCAACAATCGGCCTAACATAAGTCTTGTATGCCGTTACCAGCACTTTTTTATCTTTGGTAAATAACCTTTGAAAATTTGAAGCGAACGAGCATGTCCCTTAATGAGAGCCCAAAGCTGAGCACCTGATCTGACACTGCGACAATTGCACGTGCAAGCGATCAGATGAGATGCTCGTGTCCGTTTCCTTATTGTTATGTAGCCTGATGCCCTGAGATTTTTTTTTGCCTTTGACTGTTCGCTGATCATGCGCTGCCGTGCTCGGCAGAGGCAATCTGCAGGGAACTAAGTCGAGTAGAAGAAGAGGTCGTAGCATTTCGTCCCACAGGATAGCCTTTCTGGGGCTTTCCTGTCGCTCGAGGAAAGCGCCCACCCACAATGAGTATGGGCGCTGTGGGTTTCTTGGTCACGAAGTCAGACAAGAGCTCAGCGGGACTCTTGTATATGAGAGAATTCCGACTCCGCCTCAAGCACATACACCACGACAGGCTCTCCTATAGAGCAATGGATATGTAGATAGCGTTGCCGGAACAGGTGGAGTTTAGGATTTAGTAGGAGTCCGCATAGTATAGCAGTTAAGAAGTTCAATGGGTGGCGGGCCTCATCTCATTCGGGCCTGCTCCTTATGCCGTAATCCTAGTTGAATTGTGAATGTAATGACCACGACAAGCTTCCACAAATTACAGAATACCCTGCGTTGTCATCTTTGACATTTAAAAACACAAGAACAGAAGAAATTTCAATAACGAGATGAAACGAAAAAAAGTGGGCTCACATCGATCACACTGTCGTCCCTCGTAGCCGGCCGGACATGTGCACATACCATCCACATGATTACACTTCGCACCATTCAAACACGCCGGACACTTATTTGCGCAGTCGATTCCCCACGTACCCTCAGGGCATTCTGAACGGGCACGGCAAAATCTTTGAAGTTAGTGATGAAAAAGAAACATTGCACGCTCACTTTGTTCACAGTTTTCTCCAGTATATCCATGATCACAGATGCATTTACCTGTCAGAGGATCACATCTAAAAATACCATAGTCCTGTTAAATAAAGTTGCTAAAAAATCAGGAAAGATGACCAGGAAGAAACTCGGAGACTCGAAGTCACTCTTCTGAACTATTCAAACATCCTTTAATCTAAATCTGCGAAAGTGAATCCGGTTCAGATGTCGTTCGTTGCTTTCATAAACCATCGGTCTATGCTAACGTAAAAAGGTAAAGGTAAAGGTGTCGGCGTTGATTAGCCCCCTGAGGACGCGCCGCCGCATTCGTGTTCCATTCAAGGCGTAGAGGCATAATGAATGCGTATTTGGCCTATACAATGACCCGCGGGGGGCAGCCGCTATACCTTCCCAGACAAGTCTGGTACCAATTTACCCGACCCCGGAGGGATGGAAGGCTTGGTTAGCCCAGGCCGGGATCGATCGCTCGATAGTGCGGGTGTCAGCAGCGCCTCTTGCCACTGTACCACGCGGGGCTTATGCTAATGTAATCCACCTTATACCTTAACAAAACCTTAACATAACAATAAACCAGTCCTATATACGAATCAGTTTAAAGAGGCACCTAAAAGGCAAGCCCACCTTTTCTTGACATTTTTTATATTTGCGTTATTTCGTATTTTCACTGTTCTGTTTCCCTAAATTGTCCTTCGCCGTTAGGACGTTCATGTACTTGTTAAATAAATGAGTAGAATCAGCGGAACTCACTTGTGTCCGTCGGCACATGTACACTTCTGAGCACAACCCTCACCCCATTTACCATCTTCGCAGCTGTGTCGGCAATTTGCACCGGACCTGAAGCGATTTAAAACAGTTAGACTACAGAAAAGGAATGCGGCTTTTCCTTGAAATAGATTTTCAAAAATTTCCATGAAATCCATGAATTTCCATGAAATACACTACACTCGTCCTGTTTTTTTTCGTTTGAATGAGGACTATAAGATAAATCTTGGGAAATTCTCTCGACGTACCTTCCAACAGGACATTTTAGGCAAGCGCCGGTTTTTGCGTCACATTCGGACATATTCCCGTCGAGAGTACAATTCCCACAGGTCTCGCCGCATCCAAATCCGAACCGACCGAGCTTGCAGTCTGGAATAGTAATCATGAAAGGTTAAAGAGCTTCAGATATTAATATAAGAAAAAAGAATAATAATAGGTGACGTACCGGCTGAGCACGTATCGCCCTCTTTCCCAGGTTCACAGACGCACTTCCCAGTCTTCTGATGACAGCTTCCACCGCCGCAGTCACATTTCAAATGGCAGTCGTCGCCGTAGAAGCCGTTTTCGCAAGTGGTGGAACAGTCTGCCCCTAAACACATTCTCTTCTTTACCGCACAAATTCTATTTCTAAGCCGTTCAGTTGCAGAACTGCTTCGCCGCCGAGCATGAATAGGCCTTTAGGCCTGATCTGCATTGAATAGTACGGTTTCACTGACCTCGGTAGCCTCGCGGGCACTTACATTCACCGGTGAATCGGTCGCATTCGCCACCGTTTTTACAACGACATGCTATGGCACAATGTGGACCATAGGTACCGGCAGCACACGGTGTATCGCACTTGGCACCCGTCCAGCCTGGAAAACAGCATCACATTACGCCCAAATTCTCTCTCCACTAAATTTGTATCGCTAGTTTCAGACGCATTCGTTGGAGCTTTTACGAACTGACATTTATGCTCATGTCGAATTCTTCGCTTTTGATTTCAATAATTTTTGTTCGTTAGGTTTCAAATTGCAATTATGTAATGAATTATCTAACAACTGTAGAATATATATGTACGTTATGCTGAGTGAAAGCGCGCTATTTACCTCACAATCCAGCAACATGGGGACGCATCACTTTGAAAGGATCTTACCACGAGCCCACCCTTATTCCTGCACTGGCAGTGGTAGCTTTAGTAGTATGGCCACATTACTGTATAAGTTCGTATCATTCGAAACGCCTCTTGTTAAATCTATGGCGTAAAACCCCATGGTACTCAGCTCTGTTCTATTTTATTTATTTATTTATTTACTGCACATAGACGTGTGCAACAAAAAGTGTAATTTTCCAAATAAGTAGACAACGAGTTGAGTCGAATCGAGGTGAATAGTAAAGACAAATATTAAACAGAATATGGAATCGTGTACGCTGAGCTACATCACTGAAGAAGTAGCCAAATCTCGATTAGTGTAGTTCATACGTAACCAGATAGAGAGCCTCCCAAACGCCGCTAGAACCGAAATTTAGCAAAATACCACGTGCTACGAGGATAACTCCGGTCTGGCTGGTACATGACCTCGCCAGCTTAGTGCAGTTATAGCAGTTGGAAGGCACCGGAACGTCTGGGCTACAACCATACATGTTTAGGCGTATGAGTCCCTTTAAGCTTCCATTCTTCATTGCAGCCCAGAATGCTAGATAGTTCGAGGTAAGAATGGAAAGAAGGATGACTAGCTGAGGTAGAAAGCAAAGCTACAGCAGGCTATCCAAGATCTATCGAAAGAAATCCAAACAATTTATGACTTGGCTGCAGTCAAGTGAAGCGCTCAAGAGTATGTGATGAAGCAGAACAAAAAATAAAAAGTGCGATTAATTCTGTACCATCATTTTGTTCAAAACCCGCCGGCAAGGACTAGTTCAACGACTCCACTTAATTGGGTTGTTACTAACTGTGTTGCTTCCTGTGTTGTTGCCAACGTTACAATGTGAATGTTTTTTGAACGTTAGTAACATCATTAGGGTCCGCGTGGTACAGTGCTAAGAGGTCACCCGCACGGTCGAGCGATCTATCCGGTCTTTGGCCCTGAATGTGGTGTTAAGGTACTTTTGTTAATACTATGACTATCCGTTGTTTATGCGTTGCCGTCTCGATGTCCCTCCGGGGTCTTATGTACCGTATTTGAATAAAATGGTACAAGACATGTCTAGGAAGGAAAAGACACTTACATGGTATAACGGATGGCCCCCGCAAGTCATTGTATAGGCCAAACACGTATTCATCAAACCTCGATTCTGAATTGAAACCGAATGCGGCGGCGCGTCCTTCGGGACTGATCAATGCCGACACCTTTACCATTACGTTACTACCATTAATATCCAAGTCGAAAAAAAAGCGCACTGAGATTCAATTTTAGCTAGACAAAGGACTGGATGAAATAATTAATTGAAGGAAATATCTAATGTAGAATTCTCCAAGCTCTCTCTTCTCGAAACCCCGGCACAGCTTCTTAGGGTAGATTTTTCAAGTTGGTCACAAAGTGCTAGGGATGGTTCGGCGCTTGGCCGGACAAACCAAAGATAAGTAATTCCGAACCACATTTTAGGCGACAACGAACAGATCGTAACGTTAGGCCAAAATAAAACTGATCCATCATACTAACCTCGTTCGGCACAGCAACACACGACAGTTATATGTATGTAATGTAATTTGTTGCAAATGAATAAAAGCAATTATAAGAATCACCTGCGGCACAGAAACAATCACCCGTGACCGGATCACAGCCGGCTCCGTTGCGACACTGACAAGCAGCACAAGATTCGCCAAAGTGGCCGGCTGGGCACGAGACGGTGCACAGAGCTCCGTGGAAGCCTGGAAAGTTGGAATTCCCCTCCTGTAGAGTTCAACATTCAATAAACTTATTATCAGATAGGAGCTTTTTTATCACGGGGAAGAGAAAATTTACCATTTTTACACTTGCACGAGCCATCTCTTTTGTCACAGACCCCGTTCTCTCCACAACGACATTTGAACGCGCAGTCTAAACCGAAAAAGCCGTCCGGGCAGTCGTCCGCACATCTGAAACGAGACATTTATAGTAATAAAATAACATTTATAGTAATAAAATAGAATAATTCCCCAGTTAATTCGGGGTAGAAATTCCCCGAACAACAATCCTTCATTGATAGAAGCGACGACAAGGAAATGAAGAAAACTCACTTGGCTCCGGTCCGACCGGGCAAACAAACACATCGTCCACTTGTTGGCTCGCATTCCGACGTCACATTGTAGTCGCACTCGCATTTGTTCGCACAGTCTCGACCTGAATCCTATTTCTTAGAGGATTCTTCGCATTTTCATTATTAAAACGAGGAGTCGAATAAAAAGGAAAAGAATGAAAGATACAAAAGAATCACATAAAAAATAATTTACCCCAGAACAGCTTCGAACAGATGCGTTCACACGAATCACCGGCGTATCCCGGCTTACACCGACAGTAACCGGTGTCAGGAGCGCAGCTGAAAATTCGAAAGTATACAGAAAAAACTTCAAAAATCACAGTAGAACATCACTTCTCAGAACATCACCAGATGCTGAGAGTAACACTTACGATTCAGTGTTCTCCATGACGCATGTGCATTGCTTCGAGCAGTCTTGCCCGTACATGTCTTCTTCGCATACTGAAACAAACAATCCTTAGTCGTGAGTAGCTCGGAAAAACATTTCAAAAAGAAATATAAAAAATGAAGCTGAGATCATAGGTTTCAAAAATCTGTGAGAAGGGCATGAGGAGTCGATTGGATTTTTCCCAGCCCACCAAAAAATTTCCGGAAAACCCTCTCCAAAGGAATGTTGCGCTCAAAGCAGCCCAAGCAGGTTTGCATCGTTTTCTCAAATTTAAAATTTCGACCCGGCCCTCACAGTGAACGGTTAAGTTAGTTTCCAATGAAATAAAAAAGCAAAGAAATCCGATTAGCCCACAACTGACCTCTCTGCTTGCAATCCGTGCCTTTATATCCTCGTTCACACTTGCAAGCGCCGGTGATGGGGTCGCAGGCAGCGTTCGAATCCGTCCACGAAATGCCGTTGCACAGATCGCACTTTTTCGAGCACTGTAAAATATATAAAGCCTTGTGTGCAAAGCGACGAGGCTGTCGCGTCGCGAAGCGATCAGCCCCCTGTGATTTATAGGACCATGTCACAGTACTATGGGTTACACTTTCAAGTAACCCGACTTCAAGGTTCGATCATACAGGTTGCTCCACTATCCGCCCACATCTTGAACCTTCTCGGGAATGTGGCCCCTATCGAAGAGACTTTGGATATGTAGCACAGACTGAAAACCACACCTACACGCACGAATATTAACGGTGCAACACCATTAGATTTAGCGTTTGCCACAACAATAACTTCCCATTTTCCTGAAGCAACCAGAATGCCGAACCAACTTTTTTGAAATAAGATTTTACGGTATCTCATTCAGGTGACTTACCATGGGTCCGTAGAAACCCTTCGGACAGCCGCGCTCGCATTTCTCACCCATCCAACCGACGCAGAGACATTTACCGGTGACCGGATCGCATTTGTTGTTGTTCAGGCAATCGCACGGTTCGGAGCAGTTCATGCCGTAGAAACCTTCGTCACATTTCTCCTCACAAGTCGGACCCTAAAATGCTCATTGAACTCATTTTATATGTTATTTTATATTTATCTTCAATATCTTTAATCAATCTGCTCAATTTGGCTATCAAAATTGATTAGTTTCTATTTTTTAAAGAAGATAAGTTCTAGTGGTGCTCACCCTGAATCCGGCTGCGCAAATACATCGGCCATTCACCGCATCACAGGTGGCACCGTTCTCACAATGACACTCAAACTTGCAGTTGGCACCGAATTTGCCCTGAAAATCGATAATCGATTTAAAATTTTCATAGAATTTATATAGGATTAGGATAGTCTAATAGGATTCCATAAGGAAAGCGAAGCCTAGAAGATTTCTGAAACTCACCTCGTCACATTTACGTAGGCAGAACTCTCCGGCAAACCCATCCAGGCACAGACACTTTCCGTTAGGATCGCATCTGAATAAATATTATTGCAAATAAAATCGATTAGAAGCAATTTAATTTTCCAAGAATCTGAAGAGAATCTGGGGACAAATGGGAACATTCTGGAATATTTTCAGCTTTTCGCAAAAATTGTCGTCGACAGAGTATATTGAATTTCTGAAAAACCTTGTGTTAAATTTTTTGTGCTTTGCATCGTTTCCAAAAACAGATCACTGTTTTTTGTGTTTCCAAAAATAACATCTTCTTATAGATTTCTTCGGTAAAACACGAAAACAATGTTCTCCAAAGTCTTGATGAATGATTGAAAAACCATCTTGCTTTCACTTTACAATAACCTTATCTTAGCTGAACAGACAGGACCTATCGCTGGTTATCCGCAGACAAGATCCATTTCTACAAGAATATTGCGATCTCTCTAGAAATTATATTTTATTTATTCACTTATTATTACATGAACAAGCCATGCAACGATGTTTTGATAAATAAAATGACAGGCAGTCAACATCAATATTAATTCCTTATTTTTGTAGTGAATATTTTTATTATCAGATTTATTTTTGATGCTTTCTCCGACGAACCAATGCCTGCCGAAGAAATTATCTTCAGTTTTGTTATGCCATTTTTTGGTCATTACGGTCGCGGTCAGTAGAGTCTCCAACACTTCCACAATAGGAAGGAAAAGATAAGGGAGTGAGGAAAAAATCGTATTTCAACCTCAATAACGAAATCACAAAAAGAAATAGTACACAGTAGTCGATTATTAACAGAAATCTCACCGTCCTCCGTTCTGGCAAAGGCACTTCTCAGTGCAGTTCGGTCCGTAACGATCCGGATCGCACTCTTTCTCGCATTTTATTCCCTCGAATCCTGAAAATCAGAATAATCCTCACCCGGCTTATTTTGGTCTTCATAAGGACCATTACCTGCGGGACAGATACATGAACCTGTCTCGGGGTCACAGTCGGCTCCGTTGTCACACTCGCACTTCCGTTGACACGATGGTCCCCAGAGGCCGGGTGAACAGGCTGAAAATGTCACAATAATTCCAATTAACAGCAAGGAACCATGTTCGTAGAAACGTGAAAATCAAAACGGAAAACACTCGGTGTTGACTTCCACGGCAAGCCACGCTAACATACTAACACCAAGATACTCGGCGTTGCGTTTTTATTAAAAATGAAACTTTACTTAGCTACATTTGATGAAAAAGACTGCGAGAATTATAAAAAGATTTCCTGCTGAAGGAAAGTTAAATTCTCGTTTGAATTTCCCACTAGCCGCTCTAAGCTTGTTATTCGCTTCGTTTCCTTGTTTGCCTTGAACCGTGCTACTAATCGAGTAGAGCGGTTGTGAAATAAATCAATAAAAAATGAATGAATGAATAAATAATTCAAAGGTGAAGGTTAAAGTAACGGCGTTGATCAGTCTCCGAAGGACGCGCTGCCGAATTCGTGTTCAATTCATAATTGTAGAGGCTTGGTGAATGCGCTGTATACGGTATAAACTACAGGGTACGGCAAAAGTCCCTCAACACAGGTACTTGACCGTCTAAACGGCAGATCTCAGGCAAATGAGATGAAATTTATAACATTATTGCCTTTGACCACACACATATAACAAGGCATCGAAGTTTCAAAATCACCTCCGTTCGCAAGGATACAGGCCCTAAGTCCCTTGGGGAACGAGTCTACGGCGGCAGGTTCACCGAAGCGTACGGGAAAATCGACAGCCGCAAGTCCTGGAAGACGTTTTGAACGAAGAAATTCTTCCGTGGGCTTCTCAGCACTTCGAAATCACGACTTGGACTTATCAGCACGAATCTACACCTGCTCGTAATGCTGAAGTATAGAAGTGGTATGCCAAAAATTTTTCTGATTTCATTTCAGCAAAAAAGTGGCCACCGAATAGCCTGGACCTTAATCCGATGGATTATTCAATCTGGTCTATATTGAAGAGCAAAGCCTGCGCAACATCCCACGCGAGCGGTGATTCTCTTAAAGAATCCTTGAAGAAAGCCTGGGAGGAAATTGATGAAGATGTTCTGCGTGCCGCCCTAGACGCGTTCCCCAAGAGACTTAGGGTCTGTATTCGTGCGAAAGGAGGTCATTTCAAAACTTAAATGCTTTGTTATATGTGTGTGGTCAAAGGCAATAAATGTTATAAATTTCATATCATTTGCCCGAGATCTGCCGTTTAGACGGTCACGTATCTGTGTTGAATGACTTTTGCCGCAACCTGTAGATGATACGTTAGATTGCACACGGGAGTACAATCGCATTTGTGGTTATAATTGGGAAGAGGCCAATAATAAACACAGCAACCACGCAACCGCAGCGATGACACTTCAGAATGTTATCTCACCAAAAGTAGTCCACCAGTAGTTGCTACTCGACGACGGCGCTGCAGGAGAACGTTGGCTCTCACAAATTCCTCCAATGCGCCCGTCATCGCAATAGCAAATAGGTCCTTCCTTCGATGTATAACACACACCGAGCTCGCTGCACCTCTCAAGGCAAAAAGATCGATCTATCGAATGCACGGTGTGTGTCATGCTAACTAAACTAATGTTATTTTGGGACAAAAATCGTAAAACACAAAAGCAACGCGAGAACGATTAAAAGCCATTCTCTGCTACCTAAAAACAAGAACAATGCATACAGTTTCCGCCCAAGTCACATGTGTGGAGCTACCGTACACAGCGTGCCAGCGCATAACTAGTATTAGAAAGCACTATTTCGTATAGTAACCTAACTAATGTAAAACATTAACGGTTACGAAAATGGAAAAGAGAATCTAATAAAGCTCGTCGCTCTACCTGACTTTTTTGTCATTTGGCTAGCTTCAATGAGCTATATCTCTTCAAACAACCTTGCTTAATACATTTGGTACAGGCTACAATCACATTTTCTTAAAAAAGAGTAAGCAATCCATTGTGGAGTAAATTCGCTACTGTTAATATTATACAATCACGTGACTTGCCTCGGCGCCGATCCGCTTGACTCAGCGGTATTGCTGCTCCCAAACTAGGTATAAACGGATGCCATAGAGGTTAATACATTGATACTAGTGTCCGGTGCTTCCACCTTCTGGGATAACTTACTCTCCTATCTCTGGGAACCGAAAAGGCGTGAGCTGTATTTATTTATTTATTTATTTATTTATTTATTTATTTATTTATCTTTATGTCAGTACTTAACAAATTCACAGCAGCAGAGTTAGTAATATCTAGTGTCAAAAATAGTCATGAGCCTCTCTGATAAAGAGAGATGACGGGAGATTTTTGAGGAGGATGACAAAAGCAAAGAGCGGTAAACGGTGGCCTCGGAAATAAAAATAAAAATGTAATGTATCATTAAGCACTCGTTAAATAAAAATTACCAGCTCTATCTCACACAAAGCCTGGATGACATGCAATGGACACTGTACTATTCTATCCATCTCCCCTTTACCGCTTTCGTACGCCAATAGTGATCTTTACGTGTGCCTCCTCACAAACTTTTCTATTCTCCCTTTTACGTTATCGTATCTATAACCCGCGAAACATGTTAAACATGGTTGACTTTCGTTCTCTCGTTCCTTTTCCCCCAAATTTTCTCCTCGTTCGATGCAATACATAAATTCGAAAAGTCTAAAACCCCGTCATTTTCCACACAACCACTCAATAAAAATATTTTCTCGTCTTCAAGATTGCTAAACACAATCCATTTTCTATTAATATTTGCAGACAACAACCTCTACGCTTCAGCTCACTATTATGTGCAATCCCTACAATTCAACTTCGATCATATGTTTCCTCATGTCTGTATTGTCTTCTCCATCACACGAATTGTAAGCCTCAGGGAGCAGGTCTTTATAGAGGCCGGGGATGTGAAGGATACGGTATAGACCAGATGATAAGCTAGATTGCATTCGGGGGTACATTCTTGTTTGTGGTCGTAATAGGGATGAGGTCAATAATAAAAGTGCAGAGTGCAACAACAAAATAACTATAAAACATCACTATAGTAAGACCCTGTCGAAAAGCCGGACGAAAGCAGCCGGTATGCGGGGGTCATATAAATACCGGCCCTATAAGCAGAGAGAGAGAGACGATGTAGGGGTCTGGGGCTGTATGGGAGTCCGGAAGAGCGGAGGTCTCGTCCAACAATTTTTCCATGGCTGTCATACCTCTGCTTCTTCGGAAAAGCATATTAAGGACTCGTTTTGTGTTATATCCAATATACAGGGTGTGCAAAAATTACCCGCACAAAGTTATCGCAGTGTAACTTCAACACAAAAGCGAATTCTAAAACGAAACTTTACACCTAGCTTTCCCATCTACTTACCAATCAGACCTATTGAAATTATTCGGTGCAGTCGCCTTTCGTACGAACACAGGTCCTCAGACGAGAAGCGAACCCACTACACGTGGCACGGAGCTAGTCTTCACTATATCATTCCTTGCTTTAGCCAGGGAAGCTTCAAGTGAAGCCAAACTTGCGTGTTGAGTAGAGCAAACTTTGGTCTCAAAAACAGACCAGAACAGAAATTGAGAGGGTTTAATTCCGGTGAGTACGAAGCCCAGTCATCTTATACGGTGAAGTGTGGGACAGCAAAACTGTGAGTCGATGCTAGCTGGTCTTTCTGGATTTGGCTTTGCCATTCGAGCATTGTAAGCCCAAATGAACTCAGATTCTAAATACATTTGAGATTGGTGTTATTGGTACATAATGCTCCAATATGAAGTTCAGAGTCCAGTTCTGCGTGTTGTTATCAACTGTGCCACACGCATAGCTCGTGGCACGCAGGTAGTCTTCATCGAAATCATTCCATGCGTTCGTTAACGGTGCTATCAGATAGGTCAAACGTGCTCATCATGCAGAGCACTTCTTCTTAAAAACCTACCAAACAGAGAAAACAGTTCGCTCAGAAAAATTGAGAAAAATTGAAATAAAATAGCAGTACGATGAGAAAGATGCTGGCTTTTGATGCCCGATCTTTTCGGATTTCGTATTGCCATTACCACTATTTAGGCATTCATGAGCTCAAACTTTGGAATCACTTGCATATTGTATAAGTGTACAACATATCCTAGTACGGAGCTCAGAATCCAGGTTTGCTAGCAGTTATGGTCTGCGTCGTTCCTGTGCGGGTAATTTTTGCACACCCTGTAGATAAATCGAAACAAATAAATTATTGTCACTTATATGCCTCTCCTCAGGCACCGCTACACAGTACTTTAATAAAATTAGCCCTGAGGAAACGAATAATATATGATTTGGCCAATACAATGACTTGCGGGGGCGAGCCGCTACACCAAGTCAGTGCTTTTACTTTTCCAGGTAAGTCTGGCACCAATTTATCGACCCCGGAGGGATGGAAGGCATGGTTGGCCTGGGCAAGGATCGATCGACCGTGCAGGTGTCAGTAGCGCCTCTTGCCACTGCACCACGCGCGTCCAGATAAATAAATAAACAAATAAATAAGTAAATAGTAGAAGTAGAAAGAGAGTGAAGGTGACTCACTTGATGTGCAATGCTTTCCGCCGTAGCCGGAGTCACACTCGCAGACGTTCGGTGCAACGCAGCGGCCTTTTTTGCATGGTGGCTCACATTCCGCTGAAATTCTCCGAATTTTTGACACTTTTTTGAGCGATTTTGAGCGATACGAAAGCTGCTCCCGTTTGGCAAAGATCTCGTCTAACAATAAGATGTAGTTTTTGCCAAAAATGAAACAAAACAAATAGCAATTCAATAAATCATTCAACGCAATGACAGCAGGGAACTCACGTTTACAGAGGTTGTCCTTGGTCTGATAGTAGCCCTGACAGCACGCTTTCACGTACTTTTCCACTTTTACCAACTTGTTTTCGTAACCGTAGCGACCTCCTTTTCTGAAATTCAAAGAAGAACATTTCATTTTTTCCCGAAGGAATGAAGATTTTTGCCAACAACCTTTGAAAATTTTGCCCGCTGATTCAAAAATGGCAACATTTGGATCAAAAATGGAACACCTGCAGCTAACTTAAATTTAAGATTCAACCCTAAGATGAATGTGTGAACTATTTGAATTAACTATCATACTCAAGAATAGGAAAAAGTTACCCACTTCACCACGGGACATCGGAAACCCTTCGATACGTCCAAGCAGGTCTCATACTCTGTGTACTCCACCGGTCGAAAGACTTTCTCCAATTTGTATTCGTCGACTCTGGAACATCGAACTTTACAGAGATGTCAAATATTCATTTAGAATCAAAAGTTCCAAAAAATAAATAAATAATAAACAAGTTATGCCCACACTACAGTGATGTTCAATACTTATTGAAAACCAAAAGCTCAAAAAGTTAAAAAAAAATCAAGTTATGCCTGCACTTTAGACGGCTTTGACTTCACCAGATATTTCGCTCGGATGAATTTTAATTGTTTCAAAAGTGCTCTCTTTCTTATGTCTCTTCTTCACCTTTTGTCAATTTTGATATATTATTTATTTGATATTCTATTTTATTTCATATAATTTCTTCTAACGCAGATCCGAAAATGGTTAAATAAAGGAATCCATTTGATTTTACCCTACCATTCGACCAAAGAACCGTTCATACTCGGCGGTAAAGCGGCTTCACACGGAATGCACGCTCTCCGACTCTGCCTTTGACTTATTATGCGATTTTCCAAGGAGTCTGAATGGATCTTGAGATTTGGGTGCGCAAGCGTGTCCTCATAACCCCTTTCCCTCACCATTTTCTCCGTTCCTCCAGCAAATCAGGGTTTAAAAATAGTCTAAAAAATCATTCAGTAGTTCGACAGCCCAAAGGCTTCGGTCGGATAAAATAAACAGCTGAAACCGACTGGTTCTCTCACGGACATCTGGATAGAAGAAAAAACCACGACGAGGGCAACTCAAAAAGCTGAAGAAGCGGTTTTGCTGCTGTAAAAGATGGCTCTAGCTGCACGGTTGGATCAAATAGGCGCTCCATACCGATATAGCCACAGAATAAGCAGAAAATTAGATGGAAAAGAAGCTCTAGGCAACAACTATAAACACTCAACAAGTGCAATTACAACAATAATAAAAAATATATTCATTATAAACATTTCAGATTTGATAAGTGCAATAACAACAATAGTAAAAAAGAAAAAATATATTTAATAGATGAAAATCACGTAACAACACATGCCTGAACAACACATTTGAAATAGAAATTGAAATCCAGCGAACAACAAAGAAAAAAGGAGATCAGTGGAGAAAATTCTCCGAAAGGGCAAAAGGTGTGCGCGACATATCGCCTGAACCGATAAAAAGGAATAAATGAAAATCTCCGACAACAAAGGATGAGCGAAAGATGACAACTGTAGCTCAAAAAAAGGAAAAGAGGTAAAGGTAAGGTACGACTACAAAATAACACAGTTCTCTAAAAAGTCGGGTTTTAATTAATATAATACGACTCCGGATGCCGGTTCGAATCCCACCTGAGGCGCCATTTGGCAATCTTTGCATCATCAAAAGATCTAATGCCCAATAATATACCTATCATTAACCAGCCAAAAAATAGCGGCAGTTACCTATCACTAAAATAAAAAAAGGTTGGCTGAAAAGGATGAGCGTTACATGATTCATTCAAATCTGACACTACTCCAATTCAAGAACAGACAAATCAGATACAGAGAAAAAATAAAAAACGAACTAAAAAAATTGAAAAAAGAATCCAATGTCATTCAGGATGGTAGATTTCCTTGAAAAAGAGAGAAAGGAATAATCAATCAAACCTATTCGTGAGAGAAATTAACAAAAATAGTTCCACCAATCGATATCGAGACTATTATTTGGTCTATTCAGCATATTCATTATTCCTATTAAATCAAACTCAAAACTCTCAAACTAGAGTCATGTGTGATACGGTGGTATGCGGCGATCTGACACGAGCACGGACGAGTGATCGATCCCCACCTGGGTCAACCAAGCCTAACATCCTTCCGGGGGCGGGTAAATTGGTATGTTCCACGGTTCTGAACGGATCACGAATGCGTGGCGCGTCCTCAGGGGACTGATTAACGCCGACCATTATCTTTACATTTGATCAACTCAAACTATTCAAGTAAAAACACACTCACATCGTTGGAACCGTACAGACATTGGCGCCGGTAGGTTCCTGTCGAGAAGGAGAAGAGCCGGCCGAGGAGGCAACGGAGACCAAGGCGGCCACCGCCAGAGCTGACAGCATCGGCCGCGGTTTCATCGGTTACCTAGGGTAGGTGAGGTTCGCCCGGCGTCACCTCAGCCTCGGAAGTTCTGCTGAAGATGAGGGATATTTTTAGTTCTAGCAAAATAGAAAAGGCGGTCATTCGTCGTCGAACGAATCTCGAACGGAAACATTTCGATGGACGTGACAAAAGCGAACGGAACGGAGATGCATCGAAGAAATGCAATTCGCTGCGACGGACGGCAGCATTTAATTGAATCAAAGAACACCAGAAATCGAATAAAGGAGAAAAACCAATGAATGTTCGTCTCAAGATGGTTCAACAGTTTTGAATAGTTATAGGTTCTAACGCCTCAGATTAAAAATTGCCAACTATTACGAAGCAGGAATTTTTGCTAGGGACGCTGAAAGCTTCCATTTCGTTGAAAATTTGATAGAGCTCTTCTCGATTCCTTTTTCGTGTGGTTCACGATGGCCTTTGCGTTTTTCGAAGTCTCGTTTAATTTTCAATCGAGCCAGGATGGACTCAATTATCGGAGCCCTCCCCTAGGGCTTTTCCACTTGTCGGCGAGCACAGAACTATTGGAGCTGAATTTTGTTGAGTGAAAAACAGAATTGCAAAAAACACAAAATATGATCAGAAACACTCACAACAGCCTTAAGTCAAAAAGTCACGACAAAAATTGATGAAAAACCACTGAGAATAAAGGCAAGTTTCTCAGCGAATGTTGGGCAGTTCGTGAAAGTTCCAACTCATTCTGAACGACCTCAATGACATGATTTTTTTTGCTGAAATTTTATCAGTGGTGGTAACTGGTTGTTGATCACGCATCTGGTTTCAGTTTCAAGTCGAGAAAGAATCAGTTCTAAACGAAAAAAATGGTAAAAAAGAAGAAGCAGAAAATTATGATGAATGAGAGAACAAAGTTGTGAATGAATAACCTTGAATGATATAAAAAATCAAAACCAATCAAAACGAGTCGCAGAAGTCTCACTGCTCACAAGAAGAAAGAGTATGAAGGAAATGAAAATAATGTTAATAATTTTTGAAAACCTGTGTTATTTCAAGAGATTGGTTACGAAGCTCTTACTCGAGTCGTCAGCTTAAACATGCAATCGGTGTGCTCTGGTTGTTGTGTTTTACGGTGTTTTTATACTGTAATGTTTTATACCATTTGGTAATTTTATGTTGATCCATGATGTTGGTCCATGTCAAGTAAATAATTAATTAAATAAATTGGACCAAAGTTACCATTCAACACTTTAGCGAAGACCTATTGAAAGACCATTTACAGCTTCTTTATAGATGTTCTAAACACTTTCTTCATTATTTTTATCGAAGAGCGTCTCGCATGTGGGAAAACGAAAACAAGAAACACAATTCTCTTGTAGGTGAAGAATTCATTGAATAAACAAAGAAAATAAAATTTAAAAGAATATTTATGTATGGGGAAACCTTAGCAGGCAGAGCATTCTGAAATTGGAAGAGAAATATCATACTATCCTACACCATGAAACATTTACAGTCGCATATGGAACGTGGCTGCCGACCCAGCGATCGCGTCGCTGCGCGATTGAGCTGAGTCTTAAGCTTTCAGTCATACCGTTCCGTGCAACATCGCGCCAAATGACAGATAGACTGTTATAAGAGCGAGAAGCCTTTTCCAAGTGATGCGTTTCCAAGTAAAGTCTCTAGGCATGAGAAATTACGCGGTATAGGTATACAGGGTGGCAAAAAATTGCGTGCGCGCTACATTCGACAAATTTTTAACTATTGTACAGCATCTTTCTGCATGCTTTCTTCTTCCAAAATATTCATTAGATGCCCGTTATCGGTTTTTCAAAGGAGAATTTTTATTTTCAATCAATTTAGAAGAAACTGTTCAACTCGAAACGCGATTGCACAATAACCGGCAGGTGGGTTGAACAACTCAGCGTTTTCATCGAGGCTTGCTGTTTCTCTATGAATCGTCCAGGCGATTGTGAAGCAATGGTTTGATGAAGTACATGTTCAAACAAAACACATAAGTGGATGTAAATGTGCTGTCAATACATAAGAGTGGAATAGTATCCTTATGAAGAGGATTAACTAATAAAATGACGTGAAGTTGATAAAGATGGCCATAGAGTACGAATATTTTTGCAAATCGGTTCAAATGAGAGTATGTAAGAAGCCTAGGCTTTGAAGTTCTCTTCTATTCAAAACACAAACTCTTATCTATCAAATGTAAGAAAAATCGAAAGAAATTGTGGTAATCTTTCAAGGTGCGCCGCAATGAGGGCAACCTCTGTTTCGATGATAAACCTTCCACTATCTGCGTTGCTTAAAATTTTCAAGATCACCCTCATCTTGTTAACACAGCTCCATTGAATATCTGCAAGCGAAAAACCACCGTGAAATTCTGATATCCAACGAACTTAGTGGTTTGAAGCGATTTTGGTGCTTCAGGCAAGACTTTTTTCATTTTTATCGATAGAAAAGATAAACGCAATACGAAAATCTATGGAGAACAGGTTCTTATAGAAGCTACAATGTCTCGGAAGAATCTCAAAGCAGAAACATCCCAATTCCATAGTTAAGCAACGGTATAAGCAGCCAAATCAGTAGAGCACCTCCATGAGACCGAAAACAGCTCCATTTCGTCTACGGGTTTGTAGCCCTTTAACATCCCTTAACTGAATCCGTTGGACTTCCCGGTTCGAGCAATTACAGACGAAAACTCCGAATTCCAATATCCGAAATTTGGATAAATTGTGAGAAGAGCTGATCAAAATATGAAACAATATAAAAAATTACTACCCGCGGCGCACCATCGATTTCATGAAGTAATAAAATACCATTTGTATAAAAACTGAAGCCAGCCACTTTGAAAACATTCGGTAACTATCTAATGTCATGCTCTGTTCTTAATGCAAACAGATTTTTTTGAGCAAATGTCTCAAGAAAAAAGAATTATGAGCACTTTTTATGGCGCACGTAATTTTTTGCCACCCTGTACTTTCTGGCAGGGGCGTGGTCTAGGAGTGCAGGAGCTCTCAAGTGCAACCGGACACGTCTCAGTATAATTACACGAGAGCGGCGATGAACGTAGCGTCATTATCATGTAATGACACAGTTGGGACAATCAAGTGCGATAACAAGGGCTGACGACACCCATGACAAAGGGTATACTGTCCGGTGAGGACGTTGAAATTTATACAAGATCCTGATCATTAAAAAAATTAGTGAAAATTATTGATTAGACGTTTAATTGGCAAATTAACCGCTTTCATTGAGATCGACGAATTGTAATTCAGAGAAAACCCAACAAAAATTCCCCTTCCTCTCCTTCATGAACTACATCTACATAAGGTAATTCAACTGAAAACGTTCTTGAGCGATTTCTTACGAATTAATCTCATCGTGGGTGATCCCATGAGTTCATTTGACATTACGAGCATTGATTATCTATGTTTTGCCCGTTGAAGAAAGTATTTTCCCACGAAATCGTAAACTAAGTCAATCTTGTCAAAAACTGAAAAATATAATAGCTGCGAACTCTATGTAAGAAAAAAATTTTTATTGCGTTTCTAAAACTGTTTTTTATCACATATTCATTTTCGAATAGAAATGTTGCTACATGAAAACAATGGAAATTTCCTTGATTTTTTCTAGATAAAAATTGTTCTGAAAACTCAGGTGGATATGGAAACCATTGTGAGTTTGCGACTATTGATGACACCTGCCAAAAAAAGGAAAATTGAACGCTTAGTTGCTTTATGAACAGTCTGAAAAAGCGAGCAAAGCGGATCTAAACAGAAAATGCGAAATTTTCAGCCAACGCTGGCCCTTCGCCCTTTCTATTTGCTTTAACTTCAATTATTAAAATGAAAGAGGTCGAGCTGCTGTTGATTCAAAGGATAAAGCTACACAAATGATCCATCACTAAAAGTCAGGCACGCTTGGTCAAAATTATCGACAAAATCAAACGGATTTTTGAGCAGAGTTGATCAGCACCAGAAGTCTTATCGATCGATCAAGACAGTGCTAAATCTCACATGAATAAAAAGAAGAAAAAAGAAAAAAGAAGATATCAGTCATTCGAAAAAAAGAAGATTTCCAATGAGTACTCAAGTCAAGAAAGAAAACACGAAAATGACTGGAATAGAATCGGATTCGAACAAAATCAATAGGAAATGCAAACGGCCGACTCTGAAAAAATAGAATAAAATAAGAATGTCTGAAAAGACTACTTATCATCAACGGCCAAAACATGACCAGGAAGATAGCGGTCGCTTATTTTACAGCGATGACTCACTCTTTCCACTGGGTAAAGGTGTACTTTCCTGAGTCGATTAGAGGGGATGTTAGGAGACAGAAAAAGTACAGAATCAAACATGCGAGTCTCAAGAGCACTGGAACAACCCATTAGAGCCGTTAGGACTCATTAGGGAGGCAATTTCGAGGCGAAAGAACCTGTGAGAACCCCAGAGTTCGCGGGTTCTCCAGCCACTGTCAGGCAACGGAACAGCGCTGACCTTCGGACATCGCTAATCGATTCAGCCGCACCGAGGAAACAGGTAGGAAACAGGTTTGAGACGAGCCTCAATGAGACTGACACACCGTGTACCAAGGAGGACGGGTTTATTCGGTTGGGTAAGTGAGCAACGAGAGGTAAACAGGTGGACAGGTCCAAGTGGTTGATGGGTATGGCGGCGATCAATCGGCTAATCGAGATCGTCCCCATCGAGATCGTCCCCGTTCGATACCGAAAAGGCCCACCGATCCGATGACACACCCATCCACCCACCTAGGAAGATACACCACAGAGCCGGGGTCGTCGACGATTTACCGCCGCTGAGCTGCGTCTATGCAAATATGGCAAGTATTTCGAGTGCCAAGCAATTAGGTGAGTTCCATTAGAGGTTTCCTATCCCATATTTATTTATTTTTTACCATTTGCTTATTTATTCATTTGTTCTGCATGCGAAGTGCGCCATACCATGTCGATGAGAACGATACAACTTCAAAAACAGCACAAGGTTAGAGAATAAACAGAATTAAGAACGAGAAGCAGACACAAAGGGAGAGAAAATAAAAAATCGTAAAATAAAATAAAGTAATAAGATTGAATTATATAAAAATCAAATTTATTTCGTTTCCATTCCAATTATTTTATAAGCTATCAATCAAGTACTAATTACCTTTTTAACAGTTGATTTCGATTTTTTGTTTATCTTATTATCATTATTACTCATAACAAATAGCAACATGTTACAAAGGTTTTCGCAGGTCTATTTTAGTTCTCTTGACTGGATAAACGTGAATAAACAGATAATTTTCAGTCTTGGAGTGAATTCTTGAAAGCTATTGATTTATTCTTCGTATTGAAATATATTAGGCACGTTTATGATTGGAATCTCCTGAAGCAGGATGTATTTTAGAATAGGACGTTGCAATGATGTTGCTAGGTTTATCGCAAAAATCGCGTCTCAGGCGGGATTCGAACCCGCGTCTCAACCTATCCAGAGCTGTGCACCATCCAGGGTGTATTGTTATCGCTCTCTAGTATTTGATTTGATTTATCATATGGGCATACATAATGGTACGCCGAGATGGAACAAAAAATCTGGAATCCCAGCAAAAACTTCTAGTAACCAGGACGAGAACTAGAATGAAGCAATATAGGGGAAGGAATTTACAAAGATACCATTTACAAAACTTGTAGAGAGATTTCAAAGGAGTATCACAACTAAGCTATCAAATTTCAAAATTCCCCTGTAAAGGAGTCAAATGATGTCACGAGAATGATATGAGGTCCAATTTCGTTTGCTAGGTTTTAGTGGCCCGCGTGGTGCAGTGGTAACAGACGCCATTGATGTCCGATTTGTCGAACGATCGATCCCGGCCTGAGCTAACCAAGTCCTCCATCCCTCTGGGGTCGGACAAATTGGTACCAGACTTGTCTGGGAAGGTAAAGGTTTTCCCATTATTTTAACATCGAATAGTAGAACAGTGGAATGTCTGTTTCAGTATTCGGGGAGGAAACGTGTGTGCACGATTGTTCGAAAAAATGTACAAACGTGAGTCATGGAGAGGGCTGAATAGTAAGTACCACTCTTAGCTGACATCAGTCGAAATGTTGCTATATGTTGGTTGTTGTTGCGTTGCTAGATTCATCGCAAAAATAGCGGCTCGGACGGGATTCCAACCCGTGTCACTAGCCTTTCAGGGGCTACTGGACCTCAATCCTAATGCTCGACTCCCCATTCGAGCTGTTCGTTTTGGTTTAGACCAGCAAACAATCTAGCTCCTCACGGTAAAAATGGGCATAGTTCCGAACGAGTTCCAATAACGAAAAAGATTGTCTCACGTTGTTCCCTTTTTCGGAACCAAAACTTGCTTGCTTCAATCTTGTTCAGAAAAAAGTCGGTGTCTGCATCAGATCGCAAAGAGACAACTTCCTTTTCCGGTTTATTTTCAAGGTCGGTGCTCCATGATTTGCTGCTCGAGGGGCGTTATTTCTTCCGATGAGCAAAAATGATTTTTTGAAAACGTCATAGGGCTTAGTAGTCGGATCAACTTTTTCTCGAAAAATCGGCTGCGAGTTCCCTATCTGACACCACTTCGCCCACAATGTTGTTCATCGAGCAACCAAGCTTCGTCATTCGAGAGCGAGAATAATTCGGAAAAAAAACTCATAACGATTCGGCAATATGCGACCGTTGCAACTAAATCGGCCAACATCGGGCATAAATGAACAATGTGACACAACGTAGTTGTTGTAAAAGTGGAATTCACTTGAGTATGAAATACTGGAAAGGATGATAGAACTAAATCCTCAAAAGTTTTTTCCGTTGCATATTCATGGACTAGAGTTGCTTAGAAAAAGCTGATACTAATGCAGCCGCAAACCAGACTCAAACGAAACTTTTTTCTCGGTCAGAGCGGGGGTGGAGTATTCCAAACTAAGCAAAAAAATACAAGGTCGATACAATACCGAAAACATTTTCAAAACTAATATCTGCTTACTTAAGGTCCTCGCAGTGCGAAAACATTATCAAAACTTAGATATTTGGAGATGCTAGGTTATTCGCAAAACACTGACATCGGACGAGACACCACTGACATTCAGTCCGATGTCAAATGCTGAAATAAGATCTCCAAATTTATATTACCATTCTCGTGTATAAAGCGCTAAACAAAAAGAAGCGGCAAATAGCAGAATAGTTTCGTAATATATTTTCAAAATTATGTTGCTTTTTTAGAAAAGTGAGGCTGTATTGTTCAACACCATTAGTGGTATCAAATGCTGAAATAAATTTGAGTTACGATTTGCTTCTTTAACGTCCTCGAAAACTCGTTCAATTGGTGTTGTCATTATGTTGAATTTTTTGTTGTTAGTTACTGTATTGTTCAAATCGGGTAAATTGTCGGGTAAATTTGCCTGACTTGTCTGGGAAGGTAAGAACATTGAATTAGTGTAGCGGCTGGCCTCCGCAAGTAATTCTATAGCACAAATACACATTCACCATACATCTACAATCCTGAGTGGAACATGAATGCGTGGCGTGTGCTCAGGAGTTGATCAATGTCGACAGCTTTGCCTTTTACCTTTACCAAGTTTACCCTTTACCAGAATGCTTTCTACGAAAACAACATCGGCGTCAAAAACGAAGATAACTGATCGAAAAAGAAAAAGAAAGCAAGCGACTCGTTCTAGAAAAAGGACTCTCAAGGTGAAATTTGCCAATAAATGAGAGAAATTCCGGAGGATCAAAGGCGAAACAAAAATTTATAGAAAATTGTGCAGCTCTTTATGGGTTGTATTCTTCTGAAAAAAAAAGTTGGTACAAAAACAGTCAACGTTCAACGTATAGGAATTTCAAACAGATGGACTGGCGACTGTCAGAGGGCGAGAGAGAATCAATCAACAAAGCGATGAATCATCATTAGAGTGTCTTCGAATGAACTCTGATCTTTAGAAAAAAAGTAAGAAAAAACTATTCGTCTGACATTCAGTCCCATTGAAACCGTAGTAACGTAAACAAGTTGTTCGTTGAAGGAGAATGAAAATAGCCACTTTTATGGTAGTTCAGAAAGACAAATGGTCAGGAGCTTGGAAACCTCTTGTTTAACAACCGTTAGGGACATGCAAGCGCTTGTCTCCTTTGTACTTCTGATCAATAAGATTTTTGTAGGATTTTAGACAATCTTTCAACTTGGAAATCATATATAGCTGTACCTAGAACTGTTGTTAAAGGGGAAACGAGGCAATTCTCAAAGCGTTAGCATCCGTCTCAGCTTTTAAAGTTCCATGAACGAAATTCTTCAGAGCACTTTTCTACTCCGACATTTTTCTATGGAGATGGGAGTATATGAACGCAGCACAGGAAAAATGTTCTTTTAAAGTAACTCCTCCTTCTGCTCGAACCGAAAACGCCCTTGTGTCAGAAGTGAACAATGATAACGAGCAATAAGGGTCTATATAGAAAAGCGGAATTTTCATCTAAAATAACCGAAATTTAATTTTGTTGTACTTATTGTTAGATCCCGAGAAGCACTTTGAAAAGAAAGTTTTTGAAATTGTTTTCCGAAGTAAAAGTTAAATAAGTTTGGATGTGACTGCTGGAACCCAACCGTAAAGGTCCCTTCACACTTGACTGCTGCAGTATTATGTCACAGTAGTATAGTGCGTTTCATAATTATACGCCACCCCCATATTTTAGTGGTTCCCACTTTAACGAAAGAGATGCAGTTTTTTCTTTGATGCCATTTCCATCAGCATGGAAAATAACCATGGAAAACGCTTTTTTGTAATTTATGAGCTGATGTGGTGTTTTTTATATCGATTTTTCAATATCCGCAGGTTTTTGCGCCCAACGCGACACTTTGGTTTCCTGTAGATTTATTAAAGGTGCAGTTACAATCCGGTTATTGAATTCGTTTATTATTCTTTCCTGTTTCCCCACCGCTGCTATCAAGCGGTTCTGTATTCCTGAACGCGAGTTTCAAGGAATTTGTGGGCCGATTTTCACGCACTGCGCCAGTGACTCGCACCTGATATCCGTGATGGTGGCTTAGTGATGTCGGTTCACATACACATCTCGAATTAGTATGCGCTAACGATTCTCCACTGGATTGCAATCCAGCCTACAAGCGGCCTCCTCTAAGATCTCAACTCCGTAGTCGTTAGAGGACAATTAAGTGAAGTGCCATAGATGGATTTTCGCGCAGTCCCGTTGAATCGAGAATTCTACCGTCCGGCGCTGGCTCTGAAAAGGCAAAATGTGATCCGCTAGCGCTTGCCAATAATTCTCGCCATCCAACTGTGTGTTAGTGAAGGTCGCCTCGATCGTGGTGATAGCACTAAAGGCGCCCCAAACCACAAGTTGAGGTCCACCGAATTTTCTTCTTCTAAAAAAGAAGGTTCTTCTCTGTTGAGATGGAAGTAACTCTTCTCCCTGCCTTATACTTTTAGAATAGCCTTCTTTTGTCGAACCAAACTGTCTGGGATGAGCCTGACCCATTTTCCAAATCCTTCTGGACGTAATTGTGCAAAGCGATAAAATGCACCATTGTGCCCATCGCTGTTTGAGTTTCATTCTCAAAAATGAAGTGGGACCAGCTCATGCGACCTGGTCAGACAAGATATCTACATCATTGCTAAACTGAAGATGTTCGACTTTTCGGTGTAGCCTTCTCCATGTAGACTAACAATGGGATGGAAACTTCAAAACCATGGGGATCTGACGCAGACTTGCGGTACTTTCGGGTGTAACTCTATTAATTTTCCCCTAACCCCATTGGATACCTGTTGCAAACGACTACTAGACATCTTCTTGACATAGCCTTCGGAGCCACGCAAGTAGCCTCAAGCAGCGGGCTTGGAACGACCAACTTTTGCCGAGATCCAGCTGATGAATAGATCGACGCGTCTGAGAGGAGAAACCGCGGCTAGCTCTTCAGAAGTAAGATGTGAAGCTAGAGGTATATGTGCAGAACATCTAGTCACAATATTAGCTCGATTGATGGGAAACCAAAAATAGGATGACTTTTTTACTGTAAGGTTCCACTCAGCGTGACATGACTGAAAAACGAAAAACTTTTTATAAAAAATGCTAAATATGTTCACGTAGCTCGAAAAATTGTATAACGTGGTTATTTTCCATGCTCCTTAAAATGAGGTGTAAGGAAAAGCTGCATCTCACCCAGCAAAGTGGGAACTACCAAAATAGGGGGGTGGCGTATAATTATGAAACGCACTATATGTCACTCCAAAATCAGATCTGACTTTGATCGAATTATTTTTCGTTGATAATTAGCTTTGAGCGGTAATCCAGGGCATTGATCACGAATCTGATATCTGTTTTCAAGTTTGCGGGCGAAAATCATCCATATTGTCAGCAGAGTTCGAAATATCTGGTTTACTGCCACAATAGAGTCTGAATGCGCTCTCATGGAAATCGTATGCATTTCAGACCAAGCAAACGAGAAGATAATAGGATAAACAGTGACCATAAAATAATGATATGTCAATGAGAAAATAAATCGATGTGGTACGCTTGGGAACGCAGGGAATCAATGGAGAAAATCGTGCGAGTAAGTGGGACAGTCGTCGGGGTGAAATGGGACAGTCGGCAAAACGGTCGCGCCTACTACTGCTCAGCGGTGGCCTTCGATGGTCAGGGGGCGGAACGGAGAATTTCGCGCCGAACAGTGAACACTCGCATTTCACCCGGTGTAATAGGAATGAAAACTACAAAATTAGGACCTCAGCTGCTGTACAAGAACCTTACGGGAGACCCAGCTTCTGTTATTGGTTCTAAGAGAGCAGAGGATGGGGTGCAGTCAACCCGGGGGCGAATGAGGACTGAAATATAATAAAAACACAATATTACTGAAAAAAACTACAGTTAAAAAATTAAAAAAATACTAACACAGCTGAAAAAATCCTACATTTACTGCCAAAGAATCCGGATCCTGTCTTCTGTCATTTTATTTACTTACTTCACTTCCACACCTCTCACCACATTCCAGAAAAAAAGTCGCTGCCATTTTGAGTGCTGATGCCGTGGCATTTTTTTCCTGGTCTCGGTGGAGGGACGTCGATCGGCATCGACAGCTCAGCGGTCATCTCCGAGGAATGACGGCGCAGTGTGATATCAGTGGAAATCTGCACGCAGCTGGCGTGATTATTGAGCGATTTCAGTGGCAGAATGCATGAAGTGATTCGCTGAAGGGAGACTTGTTTGGGTATTTTTTACGTTTTTATTTCTTCCTCCATTCCTTTATGCCATGTGCAGGTAGGAGACGGCAGCTGACACCCTCCCGTGGCAGTAAACCCAGAGTCAAACGTATCGCGAGGGTGGAAGTATATCCGCAAAAGCTGGGCTCCTTTGTGGCAGTGCTCTTGGGTAACGACCATTTTCGCGTTGGGACCGGCAACTACGGTTTGGTAGCTGTCGGGCGGTTAAATGAAGTAGTTGTTCCTCAGCAAAATCGTGTAAGCGACCTCAAGGCTGCCCTTACTGCCCGCTGTAGCATCAAGGCCCCTTCAGACTTTACTGCGTTGCTGTCGCAGCAATGATGAAACATAGGGACGCAGTATGCGTCTTCTAATTTCTTTGCGAAACCACCCATATCCACCCATAATAAAGCAGCTCCACTTATTGGCGGAGCCACGTACCACCACTGTATTTCAACTTCGGTTACTTTCTTGCATTATTATTTTGTAATTCCTTTATAGCCGTTTTCTCTGTTAAACTGATTGCTCAGTTGTGCACGGACTGCTTACAGAACCTTCTTTCTGAAACGCTTATCATGTGTTAGATAGCGGCGCCTTTAAAGCAGGGGTGTGCGGGACTTCCGTTTTCGCATTCCGAATTCCGGTTTCCGGCCGTTTTTGGCCCTTCCGTTCCGTTCCGTGTTCCGCTTTGTTTTTGGGCGGAACACGGAAACGGAAGAAGAAACCGAAGAGTTCCACTGCGCAAGCTAACAAAGTGGAGATTGAAGATATTGTGCTGACGTCGATGCGACCCATTCGAATTTTGGTAGAATGAAACCAATGCAGCGAAGTACACCCTCCTAAGAGAACTTGCAGTGAAGTAAATGACGGCACCTGTCACATCGTCCGAGAGTGAGAGATTGTTTTCGTCTGCTGGTTTCATTGTTAGCAATCTGAGAAAAAGCCTCTCTCCCCAGAATCGTGAAAAAACTGCTGTTTCTCCATCATAACATGCCCGTTTTAGGCTTTTAATTCTATTTTGATAGCATTCTTGTCTATCACGCCAAAAAAGTGTCTTTCTCTACGTCCTCGTCTTCGGCTTATAATGAAGTTTATGAAGATGAATTTCCACCGTTTGCTTTGAGGCTATCACCAAACGTAGAACCCCTTCACCAAAATAATAGACACATTCTAGTGAAAACAAAACGAGCACCCTATGGGTACCATTAAAAACAAAAATGAAAATATTTTGTGGTCCAGATTCGGCTAAATTCCAATAAATTAGTGATTTTTGCACTGTTTCCGGCTTCCGTGTTCCGCATTCCGGTTTCCGGCCATTTTTGGCCATTTCCGTTCCGTTTTCCGTCTTCCGCTTTTTTGAAAAAAATTTCCGCACACCCCTGCTTTAAAGCATTGTTGTGGTTAGCCTTTTACTTGTTTGGTTCTCCATTATGTCCAATAGCTTTCTTATCTTGATTGCCAAAAACGACGAAAACGGGTGAGCACGGAGAAGCAATAGTAGTAGAGCTTGGGAAAATATGGAAAGTGAAGGCAGGGAACCGCCCCTGCCGATGTGAAGCTGATTCTAGCCAATCCTATCCTCCTTAACAGAGCGCCGCCCGACTATTGCTTTTTATTTTACGTGGTTCAATCTGAAGCGAATTCCCTCAGCGCAACGTAGCCGTGAGGTTTTCCGTTGTTCTCGCTCTTCGGCGGATGTTTACCGACGTTACTGTTGACACGACCAGGCCACAACATCATGCGAACGTGTGAAAGTGTGAGTGGTGACGTTATAAGAAGGGCCGCCTAAGAACTCCAAGTTGATCTTCTTGAGAGCTCGTCATGCTTTTTATCTATGTTATGCTACTCTGCTGAGCCCCGATAGTCGGTAAATCAGATTTACGTTGGCCTTACAATTCGACCTTATCTTAAGATACCTCTGGATCCAGCGTTGGAATGGTAGGACTCGCTACTGGGTCTGGTCAGTGATAGTTAACGCGACTGATTAATTCATGTCGTCTCGTTGGTGCCCGTTCCGTTGACTCATCACCATGATCAACACGCAGGACCAAATAGAACGTAGGGGTTAAAACGATCACGGAGTTTACGGTGAAGATCAGTGTTGTGGTTACGGAGATGAGTAAGCGGCTCCCGTAACGCGATTAATTCCAGCGGCTGACTCACCAGGTGGAAAGAAACTGGTTCTGAACAGTTGTCACTGTCAGTATTTCGCTCCGAGGGGGCAACATATTGATGAGACAGCACTTTGCGGTAGACAGCTCTCGATGCCATCGGAGGACGTTTTCCAGTCGACTTTGGGCACTTATCCAAACGAAAAGACATCAGGGCACCGACTCAATCGTAATTATTCTACAGCAGGCACCTTGGACTACATATAAGTGTATCTCTTAATCGACTATTCATTGCGTTTGACTCTATGAACTAAGCTGTGCAGTAAACACTGGGACATCGACGTCCCGGCGATGCTACGGACCCTCAAATCAGGATCAGGGCTAATAAATAACGTGCGCGGGAAATTCGTTTCAATTTTGGCAATAGTACTGAACCTTTAAGCACACTTTTTCTTCTCCAAATATTCAGGTGACACTTCTCATTCGTTGTGTATGAAAGAAATTTGTTTTTCAAACTTTAGCGAGAAGCTATTCAAGTTGTAACGCGATTGCGCAAGAAGCACAGACCGGCATGGTGGGCATGCTGATTCTTTCGAGGCTCGGGGTTCTTCGAAGAAACGTGTAGAAGACTGATAAGCAGCAGTGAGTGTAGGGAAGACATACTCCACTCAATCCACGAAGGTAGCGGAAGTGTACGGTGAACCCAGTGGGCATGAAGTTATTTAAAAGAGGACGGGCCGACACGATGATGTTAGCTTGAATAAGATGTCCAAGCAGTATCACATTTTCTGCAAATCGGTTCGATTGATAGTAGGAGAAGCTCATGGGCTCTGTGATTATCATATGTGGAAGGCACACGTCCTCATGTATACTCCGATAGTAACGACGCGCCGTGGTCATTGTGCTACGTATGCTGCGCAGTTGGATACTCAAATGAAGGTTCTGCTGCGAAGGTTTGAACCACCTCTGGTAAGGGAAATTGTTGACGGTTCTTTTCCACCAGCAGCGGATGTCCAAACTACATAATGACCAAATGAGGACATTACACGGAGTCCTGGACATCATCATCCTCGCAAGTGAAGCAAATGTGATGAGGCGCGGCGGAATTGCACTAAAGTGCGCTGGGTACCGCTTAGGAAGAAACGCCCAGTTCATGGGCCGTCGCTTCGACGTCAGGACCCACTCGTTCACCGGAACAACATACAAGTCCCTAAATCTCGATTGATTTAAGTACTCGTCCACTGGACAACGTTGACTCAAGAACGAACGAAATAGAAAAGGAATTGGGATCCCCGCAAGACGACTCTTCACTGTGGGACGAGTTGCGTGCGGCAAGTAGTTTAGTCTCATTTTTTTAATTGCACAGACCACAGGTGTTAAGTAATACAAATTTGTTGCTTACAACAGTCGTGTTCAGCCTGGCTTTCTGTCTTTTAATAAACAATGGAGTGGCAAAAAAAACAAAAAAGTGAGTATATGAGACCCCTTGATAGGTTTACACATCTGAACACTGGACCGTGCAACGAGGTTAGTTGAAACACCTCCTAACCATAGTTACCACCTCTTCGGTAATTGGAATTTTGACGTTCATTAGGATGAAGGACCTAGATCGAGCGGCAAAAAACACAAGGACCTTTGCTCTTTTGATTCGATTGTCTTTTACCGAATGCGCTTGTACTTGTTCTTTCCTTTCTCATTGTAGAAAAGTCTGAATTTGAAAACATAGACAAAGATCATTCAATCCATGAAGCTGTTGTCAAGCTCCAAAATGCCAGCGTAACAATACTTGCGGCATCCTAGACGGTACGATATTCACTTCAGCATGAGAAATTTATATTCGTTATCATCTTGTTAGCAGCAGCAGTTCAGCAGCCGTATACTTATCATGCTTAACACCTGCTCTCATCCGTCCGTCCTTCTTCTTTGCTCATGCATCTAGAGAATTCAGCTGCCTGCATAGTACTCAAATACCGTTTTTCTCCGAGGAATTCCAACCTACGATGTGCCTCTAGTTCGCTTGAGCTGAAGCTGTTCTTGCAGCGGATGTTGAAAAATCTTCTGAACGAATTACTCAGCGAAGTGGTATTCGCGCTAAAAAACGTTCTTTGGTTGCGCCACCCGACTTCTGGAAACTGACGGATGATACAAAGTAGATGTATTGCCGTCTAAAAATTGGCACAGTTGGTAATGTCCGAAGGAGAAAATTGGTGGAGATAGGCCTCTTTCCAAATCGTCGGGGAAGTTCACTGATCTCTCTTGTCAGTTTAACGCCAACGCTCAACTGTTCAATCCAAAGATATACTCAATTCACCGAACCCTGCGCAACAAGTGGAAGAATTATAAATAATTCGATTAAAATAAGATGGATTTGAAAGGCGAAAGATTTGTAGGTATTTGGACATTAAATCTTGATTCGATTTGACTTGAGCTTCATATACATCAATCTCAGGAATTGATATTTATGGATAGATTTATCTGTGAAATTCTACACGGGCCCCTTGATACGTTTCAAATTTTACTATTTTTGGAAAATAGAAGGACAAAATAAAAAGAAATGAAGAGATCGCATTTCAAAGTTCTTGAAGGTTTTTAAGTGTTCAGTTACTTCATACAAAGTTCAGACTGAAATATAGATGTCCATACATACGAATGCTCTTCGAAAAGCCTGCAAATCCGAGAACCTGGGCGGAAGTGATCTTTTCCGTGGGTCGTTAGCTTTCAGTGTTCACTATGTTTGCTCTGGACACTGGCGAAAATGGACAAACACAAAAACGGTTGGGAAGGAAGCCCAGAGAGGCGCTTCCGCCGAAAAGAACGGAGTTAGGCGACGAAAGCGCCCTTCTTGGTCGATGATCGCTAGTTTCCAACCATGGCTCAAATCTATTCGGTTTCTGGGATCAATGACGTTCAAGGAATAAGTGAATCATCAAGATCAATACGTAATCGTAAATCAGCTAATAAAGGAAACTGGAGGCGTACTGTTGTAAGCAACGGAGCTGAGAAAAGTACTCAAATAGGAGCAAATGAAAAATAAACTCATACAGGAATGAGTGGCGCAAGGAAGAATAAATCAGTAGAGCAGTGGACTAAACGAACAGATTTTAGAGAAGATTTGAGAAAACTACTTTTTCTGTACTATTGGTCAAGGTTCACAGATTTCGAATGAAGATAATGCTCCAGCACCAGGATATCGGCACAATCTTGTTTCGCCGGAACCTGGGTGTATCCCACGGACAATCGATTACCCTTTGATCCCAATTAGTGTAGTTCCCATGCATTAGTGATACACATTACCGTATTTTTACACCAATGTGTATCACTAGCTTTCTCAACTCGAATCCGCGCGGCGCTCGCTTATGTAAAGCGCTTTGAAACCCATGGAGACCCTCTCTATCTCCGTGTGCTATCTCTTAAACAAATTTTACTATGTAAGTTTCTCTCTTTCTCTGTTAGTGCAGTCTGCCGGAAACAGAAAGACGCGGGTTCAATTCCCGTCCGATGTCAGTGTTTTGCGAATAACCTGGCATCTCCAAATCTATAAGTTTCTCTCCTTCATTTATTTCCTTCTGGAGCTTGTATCCCATCGGTATCGCTGCAAGACGGGCCCTAAATACTCCGGAAACTCTCCAGAGAGCCGAAGCCAGGAACCGAACCTTGTGCAATAACGTGCAAAAGAAGGCAAGACATGTAGAAAGAGAGATGAGCAACCGTACGGACGTAGTGACAGGGATAAGGAAGAAAGCACGAAACCATAGAGGTACACGAAAAAGGGGAAAAGTAGACGGGAAACGACCGAAAGTTGTTAAAACCTGTGGAATATGAGACAATATGAAATCATAAATGGTGGTTTGGATTTGAATTGATTGGGGTCCAGTTGACTTTGAATCGATTGGGTTTAAGCTTAAATTAATCTGCGTTGGAAGAGAAACAAGAAAGACATCGCGAAAACGGAGTTGATCGCGAAAACATCGCGAAAACGGAGTTGATAAAAAGTAACGGCGAAATCGTAAGAACCTCGCAAAATTTGGATTTTAGTGCTGCAACTCTCATCCTACAAGCGACAAATATCAACTCAAAGACGAACGGAGCAATAGAAAATCTGATGTCCATCACCACGCCGTAATAATGGGAGCTGGTGCCCTCCACTCTGCTCATTGATCGCTCGTCAATGGAAATTTGGGCGCTTTAGTGCAGCAACATGGCAAACGGCCCATGTCTCGCTCTGTTTCTTCATAAACATTAAAAGGAAAAAGTAAAGCTGAACGGGTCGGCGTCAGTGAAAGAACTTGCTTTTGGACTGTGAGTAGTTCTTGGGAAGCAAACGTCCAAAGCAAAGCCAAGCCTGGTGTTGAGTTCCGCTTGCATAGATATGAGCCATTACGGGCATTTTATGACCGAACAGCAAACACGGCTGTTTTCTGGTGGACGTCCAGTCAGCCGACGTCCATTCTTAGCCGTCTCCCAGGAGGTGATGCCGAATTCGTGTCGAGATGATAGCAGCGATCCGTATCATGTTTTCCCCATGATCGAACTTTAGATGAATATTGAAATAATAAAAATAACAAAGGACAGGCGACATGACTGCAAAATAGCACACGTCCATAAAAAGTCGGGTCTAAAATAACGCACTCAAACCCCCAAATGCCGGTTCGAATTTCGCATAGACTGCCATTTTTGCGATGATCCTATCATCATTATAACAACATCAAAACCTAGAACAAAAGTAAAATGTGCCCTGAATGTAGAGGAGGGAGAGAGGGGATGGATTAGTTCGTTCCACAAACACCGTTTCGTGGATTAGTGTCAGCGACAACTATCAAATAACCGCGGTGACGAATATGTATGGGAGCTTTTGAGATCGCGAATTCAAGAAGAAAAATTTCGTGTCCATTTTTCTGTTGAACTTTTAACACTTTGGAACCACACAATCAATTTCACTAGAATTTTTGATATTTTTTACTATTGGTGCTTTTTTATACTTTCCGTTTTTAATTTTTGATACTACTTGTGATTGTAGATTGTGATTGTTTCGCTTGCTATCGGAAAGAGAAAATCCGTGTGCACTACTCCGTATCCGATGTTTTTATTTTTTTACATCTCATTTTATTTTACCACTTGAATCATATGAAAAGACATACAAATAAAATAAAGAAATTCGGAACAGAAATAACGATGGACATGTAAAAAAGAGAAAAGAAAAAGAAGGGAAATGGAGAAATAAGAGCAGGAGGGAGAAATGGAGTTCTTGCTGCCAACCATCTGTCACCGAAACCTCAAAAAGTCGTCGTAATAAGGAAAATGTGTGCTTTTTCGTTGGAAAATACAGTAATGAGAGGAAAGCTACTAAAATGATTCACTAGAAGATTCGCTGGACTGTGATAACAGGTGCTGAGCTGATATACCTGGGCCGCGATTCACGAACGAATTCGTGGTTAGATTTCACTGGCCAGTTCACCGCCAAAGTGACTCACCGTGTGCTGAGGAATCACGTTTCGGCGGGTAACCGAGGTAAATATCACTGTAACCGGCCGGTAAGCCGTTCATGAATCCCGGCCCTGGAGGGAGAAAGAGCGACGAAAAGGAATTCAATGGGTACGGTTAAGTACTCGATTTACCCAGGAATCAATCGAGAGTACAACTCATGAGGACAGCTTGAGAGCTGTCACGACGAATAAAAGAACTGGTTGTCGAGACTCCCGATCGGACCGTCGGGGAGGGGGCTGAGTCATCAGCACACCTGGCGACACCTGACCTCGCCCCAGTAATCTGACCGAGTTGATCAACCCCAAGAGATACCGCTACTAAATGCTGGGCAGGCATAAGTGCCGGCCGGATTCATCATTGCCCAATAGTCGTAAAATTTACCGAGATTTGTCAATGCGAGTTTGGGTAAATTTGAGAGAAATTACGCCGAATCGGGAATTCAATGGCAGCGCTTGGTAAATACTTCAAAAAATTGTCGCGATGAGTTGATTCCCGATCATCCTGTGGAACCATCGCACAATGGACCATCAGCTTCCTGGCTGGCCCCGACTCACCAATGATTTCGATGACAAAAACAGAAGGGAAAGGAAAAGAAAAAAATGGGGAAGAAAAGAAGCGAAATGAAGGCGTGACACATATGTATGTGTGTTGAAAATGTGCAAAATATAAGTCGGTTATCAATGGCGAGACCTTGCTACGACAAGCGACACTGATGAGGTTTAGTGGACAAGTTAAAAGAGCAAAGTACTAAAGAGTTTGGTATCCAGAAAGTGCTCCACGCACCAGATTTCCATTCAGAATCGTAGGATACAGAGGTTCAAAGTTGACAGAACTTGGAGATTCAGGCGTTTTCATTAAAAATGAGAAAATGCTGATACAGCCGAGGTTTCTGCAAAACTCAAAGCTGCTTCCAAGCGCTTTCATGAACAGATCGGCAGAAACTTCAGCTTCCTTCACGTTCTGTTCACCGGGAACCAACTAGACCATAAAATACGGTATATTCTCATTATATGGAAATTTTATGAAGCATAATCATCGGCTAAAAATTAATGCACCAATTTAGGCCCAGCATCAGGCATATAGAATTGGGCCATTCTCTTGAGGAAGGCTGGGCGATGAGGAAGAAAAGTAATGAAATTGACGACAAAAAACATCTTCAAATAAAAATTTTTGGAGAAAACACACAGCATAGGTCCTTTTAGGATCAGGAAGACCGGTAGGAAGTCTCATAAAGAGAATCGTCGCTGCTCATTTCCTTAATCCTAAAAATGCGTTAGGAAGACGTTTTCTTCATTTTTTCATTATTTTTTCAAGGACGATTGCCATCATATTGCCGCAGGGCGGTCTAGACGCTGGTTAGGATCCCACCTAAGCCACTATTATGCGAATATTCGAATATTTATTTATTTATTACATGAAAGATCATGTAACGACGCATGCATGAACCACTCATTCCTAATCGATATTGAAATCTAGCAAATTGGTTGAAACAAAAAGAGTCATCAACAATGACAAAACGAAGTAAAATCATGGAAGGAGGTAAAAAAACGAAAAAAAATTAACTAAAAAATGGATCTAGATACTTGCTGACTATGTTCTTAAAGAGCGAATATATAGCATGAACAAATATTTTTATAGAGCTACATATTGCAAAAAAATCGGCAAAATAAAAGCCTGATAAATATGTTTGAAGTGAAAATCGGTGCGTGCCGTTCGATGTGGTCTGGACGGGCTGACCAGACGGGACGTATCGGCGCGCCTCGTCGCCTCTTCGTCAGGGTAAACTACAATCACCAGTCGACGACGCTCTTTCTCTGTGCTCCGGCGCTCACTTTCTCCGTTCGGCGTGACACATCGTGGCCCACGTGAATCCCTGAAAAACCGCCCAGATGCCATCCGATCACCCTAATGTGTTTATCGTTTCTGTTTAGATCGTCTATACACTTTTTATGGTGTTATTACGGTCCATATGGACGTGCCTTACAACCATAAACTAATAACAAAGACTTGTAGCACGGCACTTACGCGTTGTTCTTCGCGATGTTGTTTGCAGCGGTTCGGCAGCAGATGGACCTCTACGCATCTCAGTTGCCCATTGAAAGAGGTATAGATTTATTTATTTAACTGAAAATCCAACAACAAATTCCAACGAATAGGGCAAGAGTCGGAAAGCACTTTCCGGACGTGAACCATGCACAAGATAGCGAAGTAAGGAAATCTTAAGACTTCCAACCGATGGACTATTGATTTGATATACAGCTGATCGAGTGAGCTAGGCAAGCTGCGGAAATGGCCGAGGTCAAGTTGGCTCCAGTGCAGTGCGCAAGCTAACAAGCACCATGCTACTCCCACCCCGAAGCGAAAAAGTGCTTCCAAGGACAAGAAAAAACGATTCAACCGTAGGCCGATTCAACCGTACTACGGCAAGCACCTGGATAATACTACAAATGAGATTAGCACTCAAATGAGATAAGGTATGACTGCATAAATAAGCACCTGCTAGGAGGTCGCGTGCCTAAATGTACGGGTGTAAAAATTACCCGGACAAATACATCCCAGGTCACTGGCAGAACTGGATTCTGAGATTCATATTGGAATATGTTATACATCTATACTACAAGCAAAAACTGTCCAAGTTTGAGCTCTTGAATGCTTTCAAAGCGGTAATAGCAAAACGAAATCTGAAACCGGCCATCATCAGTCTACACCTCTCTGGTCGTACTGCTAATTTTACCTCAATTTTCTTTAATGTTTCTGAGCAAACTGATTTTCTAGTTTGGTAGGTTTTTCAAGAAAATAGTTTGCTCTATCTGATGTGCAACTTTGCTGCCTCTGATAACACCGTTAACAAACACATCAAATGATTTCGATGAGGACTACCTGCGTGCCACGAGTTATTCGTTGGCGCAATTGATAACAACTTTTAGAACTAAGCTTTCGACCTAATATTAGAGTAATGAGTACGAGTACACTAAACTCAAATGTATTCCAAACGTGAGTCCATTTGAGTTCACAATGTGCGAATGGCAAAGCCAAATCGAGAGTGATCGGTAATCTTCGACTCATAATTTTGCTGTCCCACGCCGCACAGCACAAGATGGCTGACCTCTGAACTCACGGGATTTGAACCGCCCTAATTTCTTCTCTGGTCATTTACTGGGAGCGAGAATTCCTCTACACAACACAAAAATTCGACTCCACTAGAAGCTCCCCTGGCTGAGGCAAAGAACGATATAGTACATAGAAGACTACCTCCGTGCCATGTGTTGTGGGTTCGCTACTCGTCTGAGGACATTTGTCCGTAAGAAAAGTGGCCACTTTGAACAAGCTTGATACTTTTTTATTGGTAAGGGAATAGGAAAACTGTACATCAGGTTTTATTATCACATCTACATTTTTGTTGAAGTTACAATGTGATAGTTTTCTCCGGGTAATTTTTGCGCACCCTGTAGAATCAAATTAACCCATGTTTAAGGATGTTACGATAAATAAATGAATAAATAAATTTATCGTGCTTTTGACGTGCGCCCTCAAATAACGAGAACAATGAGGAGTGAACAAGCAAGAAAGCAAACTAAAACAAAAACAAAAACTAAAACAAACACTAAGATAAACATATTTGAGTAACCTTTAATAAGTAAGTTAATGGAGCAAGCACACCAAAGGACTCACTATACTCCACTTCTAGAAGAATTTATTCATCTATTTATTAACTTATAACTTTTAAGCGAATTAGTGCAGTTAGGTCTTGGTCCTGATCAGTGATGAGGAACGAGTATCAATAACATCACGCTTGCTAATACAAGCGTACTAGGTTCATTTCTTTTTTTCAATTTTTGTTTTAGTTTGCCCTCTCGCTTGTTCACCCCTCATTGTTCTCGTTATTCGAGGGCCCTCGTTAAGTGCACGATAAATAAATAAATTTATTGATTTTTACATAGTTACATCCTTATATGTACATGGATGTGTTATTGAAAAATGTGTTAGTTAAACAACATGCTGTTCAGATTCGAAAAAAACAACAAGTTCTCAGAGAAAGTGGTATTAGTAACAATAAAGAGAGGAGCTCCGTCACTGATAATACCCTCTCCGTGATGAATTTGATGATCAAAATTCGCCAAAACTCCACCGAATCTGGGGTTTCGTCTTCGAAATCTGAAAAATAAGTATGTAGCCAGGTACAGTTTGGTAGAGCTATCTTGTAAACGGTAGTGGTAGCTTCAATATTTTGTCCACTACGCTATTGAATGAATAGTACCTGAAAAGATTTTTTAGGTAGATTCGTGAACACCCGGAGCTGACAATAAGCACAGCGAATAATTTGAAGATAGGCAGGAACAACAGAAATTTTCGTCTCTAGTAACAACTGTGTAGTTTGGTCTGATTGGTATAAGATAAGGCAGGAGAATGGAAAAGTTCTCATTCAATAGTAGTTCCTAGTTCAACCTTTCGCTTGTTCCTGGGATTCAAATATATAAAGTATGTTGGTATTAATCAAAAACAAAATAAAAACAATCCGAGCATCGGAATAATCATTCTGTGTGATGCCATACCATTAAATGGGATGATGGCGATAGGAGAACATCTATTGTTTGTAAGATCTGCAGGCAGCCACCTCAATTTCAAATTTCTTTTGGTTATGGGTTTCTGAAAAAAATCACCGACGGTCCAAAAGCGCCATTCACAGAGCTTATCCTGAATAGTGATTATTGAAATTATTTGCGTGTACTAAACACGCTGAGTCAGCACGATGACATAAACGCATGCTTATTCAGACACGTTTTGCAGCCGAGAGGCGTTGAATACAAAAAATTATTTGCTCATTCACGAATTCAAATCTGTCACGCACTATAAATTTTTTAAAATTTTCCTATTATGTCTTTTCTTTTGGTGAATAATACAAGCCGTATGTTGTATGTACGTGTGACCTCGGCTGACGTCTTGAATAATTACAAAGGAACATATATAAATCTTGAGTCTTCAATAAACAATGGTTCAAAAAAATCATGTATCTTTTCTGACTGGACTACACGGACACAAAAACGAAAAGAAAAAAAAGTAGAATCGCAGGAATGGAGAAAGGAAAGTGAGCTAGAAAGTTATCCATAGTAGTCAATTAGGAAATTGATTAGAAACAAGGAGAGGAAGCGGAAGGAGTCGCAATCATCTGCGGAGAGAACACTGAGATTCCAATGCAGAAAGGATCAGAATCGATGTACCAGAATCGGGAGCCCTTTGTATCAAGGACAAACCTAATGACTACGATTGGGGCGAAGTTAGCCTCAATACAGTACCTGGTATACAGGTTGCGCCAGCTAAATCCGGACAACAGCGACTCGGATTTTCAAACAACCTTACGAACACCAAATAGAAGTCAAATCCAGAAGTCTTCTGCACATTGGTAGAGGGTTGTATTATTACTACAATGGCTCAATGTAGACTGTGTCAGCAGCAATAATCTCCTCCATCCTCGACCTGAAACGTTCGCAAGCCCTTTTCAAAAAAGCTCGGCCCAAATTTGCAAATACTGCTTTACTGGCGATTCGCAAAAATGAGACGTTAGGGTGCCTCGTCTCGTTAGCAACCCTCTCAACAACGATCCAAACGTAGTAGTCTATGGGGTTTGAATCCGGGTTTTTTCTAGGACCAGGGCCCACATTCATGAACGGACGAGCCGTCTCCGAAACCGCGGCGCAGCCAGAGCCAGACGGCAGAGTCGACGAGGGATTGCGTTTAACATAGGAAGTTTAGGAAAAGTAGAGAAAGGTGCGCGCCGTTCACTGACTGTATCTCGGGGTTTATCGGGGTTTGCCAATGATGAATGTGGGCCCAGAACACCGTGGACCAAAGCATGTCCAAGTTACCGGACAGCCAGTTTTGAACCAAGTGGCTCGTGCGCCGTCTTGTTGAAAGACATATGGCCTTCCTGAAGACACAGCCGCTATCCAGGGGACTACTACAGTCACTGAACTTTCGCTAACTCCAACACTGTCGCCAACCTCCTTAGCGGTTGTATCGGGTCCTTCAAGATCAGCTCCTGAGCACGTTCTACGGCTTCTGCGGTTCTTGAAACACGTTCTCGCAAACGGGTCTTCTTCGCCTGAGTTGCAGATCTCTCTCCGGAAGCCTTGTAATTTGCCAGAACATTCGCCAGAATTCGCCAGAACACTGTAAACTGTCGATCTCGAGTATCCGAAGAATCGAATAATTTTCGCCGCTGTGCGTTCAGCGCGAACGCTTTCGATGTTTGCGGCTCTTCTGTTGTACTACTCACTAATGGGAAACATCTATGCGGGTGTGAGGGTATCACTACAAACTAGAGGGTTTTTACTTACTCTATACCAATCGGGACCTCTGACGAAGTTACGGTATGGTGGGAGATTTGAATTGAAATTTGTCCGGATTTAGCTGGCGCACCCTGTATAAAACGGCGTTTGCGTCGAAAGGTGCTGTTTTTGCGGTCCACGCGTGGTGACCCGGAATTTCACCTCAATTCATCTACGCTGCATGCTCTACGGGGCCCCCCGTGGAAGCCCGACCGAAAGCAAAGCCTCTTCGAGCGATGAACGGGGAATGGAAAGGAGAAGAGACCGAAGTTGGAGGGATCAAGAAGTCGCTTGTTACAAGTTCCACGAACTTTGACGAACATGTGCTTTCTAAAGAAAATATAGAAAACGGCGTTTTATGCACAAGAGCCGTTTTATCGTTGCGGCATGTCGATAGTGCAGCAGGTCATTCAAGTCATTACATTTGGTCAAAGGCGCATTCACCGCGCCTCTGAATGGAAGGTGAGTGCATGGTACATCTAATAGCTGATAAAATCAATATTACAGAAAAAATTATGCTGTATAATATGTAAAAATTCATAATCATCAGAACACATTTGCCAGCTTAGGTTTCTACTTAAGATTGTTCAGTCATCTTCAAGCTCATATTAGGTCGTTAAGTATGAAATGGCCGATTTAGCATGTTGTATGCTCCAAGGTTAATACTTAAGTAAGTTCCTTTGTGGGCTTCTAGTTTTTTCTTCCGTGGTGAAGGTAACTTCCTAAGGTTTCAATATCCAATTTTGGTTTTTGGTGCTGCTTCCAAATTCAAGTGGTGCAGGGCGTTTTCGATGCCATGGAGAAATCCAAAATTGGTGTTGTTTTCGAATAGGAGTTCCTTCGTGGAAGCAGTGCATCGCAGGCCGTCTGGAGCATCAGCGAGGTATTTGGCGAGGATGTGGCTAGTGAACACACAGTATATCGCTGGTTTGAAATTTTTCGTTCTGGAGATTTTGATCTCGAAAGCGGAGCTCCTGGAAGAGCTGGATTCATGGTGAACAACACAGCTTTGAAAGCTTCAGTAGAAAGTGACATCACTCAAACTACGCGTGAATTAGCAGCAAGCTTCGGGGTATCTGTACCCACAATACTGGACCATTTGAAGCAAATTGGCAGAGTGAAAAAATTCGATCAGTGGCTTCCTCCCGAACTGAGCGAGCAGCAAAACTGGTGTCGCTTCGACGCTTGCCCTTCACTTCTTTCTCGACACAGATCTGAACCATTTTTTCATCGCATCGTTACTTGTGAGGAAAAGTGGATTCTCTGTGACAATCGTAAGCGCTCGGCACGATGGTTGGACAAAGATGAGGTCTCGGAATACAGCGTAAAGCTCAAAGTACACCAGAAAAGTTAATCACCTCTGTTTGGTGGTCTATCTATGGAGTCATCCATTACAACTTCATGAGACCTGGCACATCGATAACAGCGGGCGTGTACTGTAACGTATTGGATGTTGTGATGAGAAAGCTTGCGTTAAACCACCCGAGATTGGCCCACAGAGACAAGCCAATGCTCTTGCATGACAGTGCAAAACCACATGTCGCACGAACAACGTTGCGTTAATTGCAGGAGTTGGACATGGAGGTTCCCATTCTAGCACCTTATTCGCCGGATCTTGCTCCAACTGACTACCACATGTTTCGGGCATTGGACCACTTCTGGCAAGATAAACAGTTCAGTTCTTAAGAGGATGTGGAACGAGACTTCCGCGAATTGATCGCTTCTCGACCTTCAGGTTTCGATGCGTCCGGCATTAACAAGTTACCATTAAAATGGCAGAAGTGTGATGACCGTATAGGTGAAAATTCTGATTGATTACAGTGCCGTTTGATTATGAAATAATGAAGCAAAGTTTCGTCACGAAATCGGCCATTTCATACTTAACGACCTAATATTACACACGTAAAGCGGTGTTTGATGCAAAAACCATAACTCTTTTCTGTAAGTGCGTTAAGTTAGCCTCAGGTTATCATAGTGTTTTTTCGGTAATCTTTCAATGATAGGATATAGGTGACAGTAAAGGAGTCCAATGCGACTCTTTCTTTTTGATAAATTCTTCGAAATGCTTATTTTTCAGAATTTGCCAAGCTGAGGTCAATAAGTATTTTGTTTCGCTTAAACTTTTTGGAGCCTAAATAAAAATCCTAAATATGTGAACATACCCTTGAACATTTCCCGAAACTCTTAGTACATCCCTATCCAGTAGCACGGTCACTCGGAGTTGTGCCGTTGTCCTTTCTCAGGAGGGTGAAGCATGGCATATGAGTGCAGAAGGCCAATTGCCCAGCTCTGAAAGCAATTAGAAATAATTGCTTTGAAGCTGCTAGCGAAGCTGAGTAATCCATCTTCAACTCTCGAAGGTTCTTAAGTTCATGATGTCCTTTTCGATGAACGACGAACTTCAAAATGAATTGTGTTTTGCTGTCCTCACCTCTTCCACCTCTCGCCACGGACATATCAACATCTCTTCGTTCTTCCCTCCTGGGCAATACGTTCCCTGTTCTCTCATTTTTTCCTGTTTTTCCGTTTTTGTCCTTGTACCCCATCGACCAAATACATTCCGTGTGTTCCTTTAATATGCACATGTCATGACATGTTCCCTTGATCGCGAAAGTGGATAAAGAACTTGAAGAAAATTGAAAAATCATGATCCTTTCTAACTTTTTACCCCTCGAAACCAAGCCATTACAAAGTCGAATTTTCAATGAAATGCACTGTCAACCACCGGAGGACGAGCCATGCATTCATCATCTTTCCAAAATAGTGAGGCCATAATGAACACGTTCATTTTTACTACTGCTCCTGAGGTTCATACGATACAGAAATCCGTTCCATCACCTTTCCTTACAGATACCACTTCGTTTCACCTACTCCGGCTGGGTATCAGTATCGTTAAGTGTTACTTACATACTTTACTCGCAGAGAATCCCTCTAACATATTTCTTGTTTTAAACTCGATATTTTAAAATGTCAAATTCAGAACAATGAAGCAAGGTTTAGCAAGGAAGTCGTTTATCAGGCTGAAAATGAAAACAACGAAGAGAAATACAAAAACAACTGTATCACGATCCTGCATTGATTTCTACCCCTCGAAACCAGCCTTTACAAAGTCGAACTCGAAAAGTCGAATGTAAGGGCGAACTTCCTCACTTACAGATGCCTTCGAGAGTTTAAGGACATACTGAAGAGTGATAAGATGTCGCTGTGGTTGTCCGTCAAAGCATTCCAGGGATTACTTCAGTAACGGTGCAGTACGGTGAAATGGAATGTAATCTCCACAAATTGTAATCGATATTCTGGGATTTGTGTTCTTTAGAATTGTTCTAGGAGATTTTTTTAGTTTTGTTTGACTGCTGGTTTTTGTCAAAATGGTTTTCTGCACTATTTTCTGCCGTCATGAGCTTGCCTTGGAATTTGTTGCTCTTATGCATTCGCACGTGAGTCCAGGCTCGCGTCTTAAATGAATAAATAAAAAAAACCACGAAAGGTACGACGGCTGACGTAAATAGACCGTTGTACATATACGATGTAGTTGCAAAAGTTATAGGTGTGGAGCCGCATTGTAATTAATCCCCTACCACTATCCCCATCCACAAAACCACCCAAAAAACCATATTTTTCCGATTACAGCTTCGGGAACACCGACTCAAATGTTCCACTGGAAAATCTCCGGAAGCTTCTTGGAAGCCACAACCGTGCTGCTCTCCATGCATCTCAGGACTACGCTTGGTTACACCGCCTTGCTCTATTGCCGAGTATGGACGTACTCGGAAGCACACTCTCAGCGACACTTACATCTTCGTATCTTATCTCAGCTTATCGTCACACTGCGTATCAACTCCGTTGACGCTGGCGGTCATTTTCCGTCCACTATTTTCAAAGGTTTTCCAAAAATTGCATTTTTTCGTCCCACTTTGCTTCGCCTAATCAATGAGAATTTGCGTCTTCTTGATACGATAACATCGAAGCTTGAGCTTTATTGCTACTGTCATTTTAAGGGCGCGATGGCCGAGAGGTTAAGAGTCTAAGCTCATGATCTCGATGATCAGGGTTCAATACGGCAGAAGGCAGAAACCCTTGCCTAGCTTAAAAATAGCTAAAAAAGGTGTCGGTACCAACGTCGGGCCCGGGTGGCCTGATGGAAGGAAACTAATAAAGAAGACGGGTGACTATCATGAAAGACGTACCCCGTAATTGATCGGGACAATAACGTTATGGAATAAAAAAATGTTACAGACCTTTCCGATGACGACGACCTGGTGAGGGTGATCTGCATGGTAGTGAAACCGAATAAACAAAATTGAAAATTTCCAGTTTTCGAAACACTTTCTGCACTTTCTTCATAGTCCTACTCCCTATAGCATAGTTTTCGGTTTCAGCCCTTTGACAGTTCATCAGATATGTATTTTCGCAAGTAATAGCTCAGGTTTTGCTTTCACGCCTTTAGACACCCTAGATCGCAACGATGGGAGGAATTTTCAAGTAGCTGTATCCGATAAAGAGCTCGTTTAGAATGGACTGCTAAAGCGCCAAACTTCCTTTGCCCTCACACTCGTCAACATGCCCTTCAGAGGTAACAAATCGGGCATTTCCTATTTCTGCAGATTTAAATCCCAACTTTTAGCTCAAGGATCAACAGTCCTCAATTATGATCGGAAGAGGTTCTCCTGACTATAATATGTAGGGCACGTTCATGTAAGGTGGGCGATATAGGTACTCCACTCTTCAAACATGCTGTTCAAATTTGATTTAGTGGGACTGTTGGAAATTTTTTGTTGCGATTCAGTCTAGGGTCCACGTAACCGGTGTGATTATCTAGGGGAGAGGGCAGGCTCAAGCGTGAGGTTCGATTTCTGCTACAAATTTACGACCCCCTCTATTAGTGGCAGTCCCAGTACAACCCCCTTGTTACATAGGCTTGATCTGAGACCAAATATTTTGTAATGAACACTCACTTTTTTGGACTCTGAAAGGAGCAAACAAAAATTTTCAGGAGAGAAATGGACGAAGAAGGATCGGCGAAATGATGGAAGCATCTTCTACTAAAAATGGAAGGATAGAAATGGAGATCAAGAAAGCGACCGATGTTGAATTAGCGCTTGATAAAAAAATAAAAATAAAAATTTGACTGGCATATTCTATACAGATCAAACCATACTACACAAAATACCAGCACATTTTACAATTAAAACGCGACTGATTGCCGCGTTGTTCCTCGGTAGCGGTGGCAGTGAGAAAATTAAATATATTTCAGGAACGTATCGCAGTGGAACTCTACACGCTGTAGATTCGAGTTCTCTCTTAACATTGGTGTAAAAATCAGACTCGAATATCACGTTCTTCTTGGTGAACGAGGTAGGTTCGATTTAGCTTCGATTTTCGCCTGAAATCGAAGCAAAATCGAACCTACCCTGTTCACCAGGAAGAATAAGACTTTCGAGTCTAGTTTTCACAACAGTATTAACAAAAAACTCGAGTTTAAATTATGTGGAGTTTCATTGCAATACGTCCAGTCCTTCCTGAAAAATGTTTATTTTTTCCACTGCCACCGCTACCGAGGAACAACGCGGCGGAATCGGTCGCCGCGCGACGTGCTGCAGTGAACCAGCAGTGATGACAGTAAAACAGTTATAGCTCTCTCATTTTTTGGAGTTTTATCAAACTATAAACGGTATTTGAAACTAGAGGATTTGTTCTATCTCAAGTTGAATGAATGTTCCTGAAAATCACTTTCTTCTTGGTGAACAGGGTAGGTTCGATTTTGCTTCGATTTGAGGCGAAAATCGAAGCAAAATCGAACCTACCCTGCTCACCAAGAAGAACGTGATTTTCGAGTCCAATTTTTACAGCAGTACTAACGGAAAACTCGCATTCATATTATGTGGAGTTTCATTGCAATACGTCCAGTCCTTCCTGAAAAATATTTATTTTTTCCACTGCCACCGCTACCGAGGAACAACGCGGCGAAATCAGTCGCGTTTTAATTGTAAAATATGCTGATATTTTGTGTTGTATTGTTTGATAAGTATGGAATATGTCAGTCACATTTCTATTGAGTACATCGTTTCGCCGATCTTTCTTCGTCCAAAATATTTGTTTGCTCCTTTCAGAGTCCGAGGAAGTAAGAGATCGGTAGTAAAAAAAAACCCGAAGCAAGCCAAATACGACCCCCCAGCTTCGATTCTCGAACCTCCAGCTTGACCCTGAGAGAGGGTTTTATGAGGTCGACCGTCGTTGCAGAAAGGTCAAAAACCCTCGACTCAATTTCAAAATTTCAAAGTTTCCAAGTCTCTTGTGAAGCACATCCTAGATCGCGCTATTGTGATTCTGACCACGTGTCTTATATCTAAAATGGTTAGGTTTGAAAGGAGTTATGGCGAAACGACACCTACACGGTTTCATCGGTCGCCGACCGCGTTTTGGCGAAAAATTAGCTACGGTACTGAAGCAGTATTCCTAACCTTTTAGTTTGCCTTATCCGGTGTCTTGGTTTTCTGGTTCAGCGCGCAGTGAATAAAGTTCATTAAACAGATTGCTGTAACGCTCGATTCCATATCTTGATGTTTTTCAGCCCCATTTCCATTTTGTTCTTTTCTTGATGATGGTTTTGAAATCGATGCTCCTTTGTTATCGTGGTTAGTTGTTTTTTGTGTTTGTTGTTGGCAGTGTTGCTGCAGACTTTGCCGATGTTTTCACAAGCGCACCTATCTGAACAAATAAACAACTGCCTCGGAAAAGAATATCCCCTGATGCTTTCTCCTCTCCAATGAGAATGTTTCTCACCCATACCCCTACCCCACAGCGGACTGAGCAGTGGTGGTTGCAGAAAATTTGGTGTCAGTAGACGGGGCACTTAGGCGGGACACCAAACAACATCAAACAGCTGTTGGCTAACAATCGTCGTTACGATCATCTTTGCGTAACAGCCGTCGGCTTCGCTTGCCCAGCTGGCATGGTAAGTGACCGCTCCGTGGCCTGTGGAGTCTCAGCAGCTGTCAGAATATACAAGGATTCACATGCACTTCAAAAAAGAACTTGAAAAGTTTCATATGAATTGAAGCATAACACTCTACAGGGAGCTTTCAGTAACAACAACCTTGGCATCCCTTCTGGTGGATGACCGAGGTGGATCATATTGTGAGATATTAGTAGGGGGCCAAAAGTGATAAGGAAAATGCAACAAACTTCTTTATTTCTCAATAATTTCAAGTGTTTCTGAAAAGCGCGGAAGTGATGAATTCTCAAGTGGTGTTATGTAAGTAGCATACAGACACATAAATACGAGGAGCATACAGTGAGACCCCAGTCGGTAGATATATGGGAAAGATTTGGAAATGCTTTTTGCTCTTGCCTTCCCCCTAATACTTGCATAACAACAGTTTGTTGTCACGTATGCGAGTAAATATCGACAACGACATGTAAAACATCCTATTTATACACATTTTCTGTGGGCGTAACCACCAGAATATCCCATGGTCTCCATCGTAAACCCAACCGGTAACGACTACCAACGACACCGCACTTTAGTGGAGCTACAGATTAGAATCCTTGGTGCTAGCTCGCGAAGTTCCACAAGGCTGTGCCGATTCACAATTATTTATCTTATATAGCACACACTATAAACTGAAAGTTAGGTGGATGCACCAATTTGTTGTGAGCCGTTCGTCACGTGTGTTGTGATCTGCGAGTCGCTGGCAAGTGGTGGCTTGACAGTTTGTTGTGGAGATCGGTGATTATATTCTAATATATTTTTTGTTCTGCTTCATCATATGCTTATGGCAACTACAGGGAGCAATGTTAGTAGCAAAACATTTGAGTGGAGTCGTTGAACCAATCCTTGTCGGTGGCCTGTGGACATAATCATGTTACAGAGTTAGTCGTACTTTTTTACTTTTTGTTCTGCTTCATCACGTAATCTTGAGCTCTTCACTTGACTGCGGCCAAGTCATATATTGTTTAGATTTCTTTCGATGGAACTTCAAAAGCGTGCTATCGCTTTGCTTTTAACCTCATTTAGACACGCTTTTTTCATTCTTACCTCGAGATACCTTGCATTCTGGGTTGGAATGAAGAGTAGAAGTTGAAAGGAACTTGTCCGTCTTAACACGTATGGTTGTAGCCCAAACGTTCCAGTGACTTCCAGCTACTGTACCTGCACTGAGGTGGCGAGGTCATGCACCCGTCAGACCGGAGTTATCCTCGTAGCACGCGGTATTTTACTAATTTGCGGTTCTAGCGGCGTTTAGAAGGCTCTTTATCTGGTTACTCATGAGCTATACCAATCGAGATTTGGCTACCCCTTCACTGATGCAGCTTAGCGTACATGATCCCTTATTCTGTTTAGCAATTGTCTTTACTATTCACCTCGATTCGATTCAAGCCGTTGCTTTCTTATTCGGAAGGTTACACTTTTTGTTGCGCACGACTATGTGCAATACATAAATATTAGAAATCTGAAGCACAGAATGTAGAATGCAGAGTAAAACACACATGATTTCAAAGATAGTGCCACTAACGATAAGGTGATAAAGCTATCGCTACAGTTACCTTCTTCGTTCCCATTTGTTTTTCATCTAGTTGAGTTCTTCTTCCTGATTCACGATATAACAAATCGATATCACGATATCACTTATTGTTGCGCACGTCTATGTGCAATACATAAATATTAGCAATCTAAAGCACAAAATGTAGAATGCAGAGTAAAACACACATAACTTCAAATGAAGTGTTCACTATGATAAGGTGATAAAGCTATCAGTACAGTTACCTTTTCCGTTCCCGTTTTTCATCTAGTTGAGCTCTTCTTCGTGATTCACGATTTCACGAGTACTCCTCCTTCAAATTCTCCTTTCTTTTTTGTATTTTTTCTGTTCACTATTTTAATTTTAACTGTACATATTGTAACCTTTTTAGCCATCTGCCTTTTCAGCTTTTTAGCTGCCTGTTAAAAGGGCATCCTTCGTACGTGGTTGTCAAATCTGTCATGTGTTCATTGTTTTAGTTGTTTAGCCGTTGTTCTACACACATGCGTTAGTGTGCGTCCATTTAAAAAATAAAATATCCTTTCCCAAATATCATCATATTGTTGAAGAATTAGATGTGTGTCAACAACAGATCGAATTGGTCCCTCAAGCAACACTACGAGCTGAGCGCTCAACGGTTATACCTCGGCCAGGTGAAAATAAAAACTGCCGCTCTAGATCTGTTCAGAGATTAACGATAATGTGATCTGACATTTGGTGCGGAGCCAATCATAATCCCATTCAATGCAGCTGTCGCGGCGCTGGTTTAACGCCGTCCCCAGCTGTGGATAACCAGGCGGTGGAACGAATTTTAAACGCTCCGGCCGAAACCATTAGAAATGACGGCTCGAACTCCATACACCATTCACGTCAGAGTTTGCGTCACACCACCAGCTCAACGCTGGTGTCAGCTGCCCCGCTGACGGTGATCACCCCGACGGACGGACGGATTGGAGCACGTGGAACGAACGTGGGTAAAAACACGCCGGATATCCGTGGGAAGCCGACTCGACGCGATCAACATCTCTCCTCGTCAAGGACGTGGAGAACGAACCGCTGAATAGGAGAAAACGTCATCAACCTTGCAGCGTACCTGTTCTGTGCTGTTTCGATGATCTAATCAGAGACAGGACGCATGAAGGGTGAATGTGCTGTATCCTGCTATATTTGTCATGCTTATCCCACATAAGTACGCTTGCTCATAAATCTGAAAATAAGAAAGAAGGGCATACGCTTCCAGTCTTCTAGTATTTTCATCATTGGTTCAGGCGATTCCAGACCGGAATTTCTTGAAGATAACAAACACCAATTTAGGCCAGTCATGGATAATGAAGCGCTGAAATTCGAGAGGACTCCACCAAAATAGGACGAAAATGCATCAATAAACATAAACAAATTAGAATACATGTAAGAGGGGCAGCTCGTTTCGTCCCTTACGCTTACACGAGCAAAGGGATCAGAAAAACCGCCTCCGGAAAGAAAGCAAAATGGGGTTTCATAGAAGAAGGAAACAGAAGTCCAAAACGAAAGTGAAATGGAAAAATAAACTAACCTTGCATTTTCCGAAAGAAGGCGAATATAGAACATGTCCTCAAATTTGGGTAATTAAACCTAAAACAACTCTTGAAGGAAGCTTGGCCTGGATGTTCTTATGCAGCCACTGAAATGCATCTGCATCCAATGGAACCGACCTTCCAAATGAATTATGAGGGAGAACTGCATTTCTGTTCGATGAATTCAACATTTCATTTTTTACTCCTCTTGATTTGTCTAGCAACTGGCCACTGGCCAAATTTGGTAGCACCCAAACCGTTAGTGAACAGGTTAGGGTAGAGTGAACATGTATTAAACTGATCAGATAGAAATGCCCGCCTCACGAATAAATTATTGTAATTTACCGGCAAGGCTCTTCAGACGATACTCTTCGGACTGCAAAGTACCAGCAATTTGAAAATAAATGAAATAAAAATAATTTGTCTGCTCGTTGGATGCAGATGCATTTCAACGACCGATTCAAGGCATCCAGACAACCTTGGTCTTTCTTGATTTGTGTTGGTAGGATCCTTTCTGGTGGCAGCTGTTCTCGATTCTCTGCTGTTTACTAACACCCCATGATATCGCCAACGCGTCAAGTTATGGACGCAGGAATAAATATTAAAGTAAATACCTACGGTACACCAGTACTGATGCCAACGAGCTGAAAATTGTACAAGTTCCATGAACCATCCGGAGCATCCGGCTTCGTCAGATCCTAACTTAATGTGATTATTCAAAGAATAATTCGATAAATGGAAATTCCACTTGCTCACATCCTAAGGAATACAATTTCAAGAAATAGTACAGGTGACAAGTAGAATAAGTGAGAAATACCGTGTTCCACCTCTAAGTCCTACAAAGGATATACTCAGTCGAAGGTGGATATGAGAGAAAGATAGTTCGAAGTCGATTATATAATGAGATAGATGATGGTGAGGAACTTGTACTCCCGGAGGATCGTCAGTAGGGCTGGGAGTACTGAATCAAAGCGACAACACTTGCCGTCGTACATTTATTGCACATCCCTTAGGCATCTGGAGCAGAAAACCTACGACGAAAGTTATTCGTTTCCAATCAGCGTTGCACACATGTGATGGGCACGTGGGGAATATACGACAATGGCAACAAAGGCATAACAGCAACAAAAACATCAACAACGCACACTACAACATGCACAAACAAAAAACAACAACAATAGGTACAACAGTATACAATTGTGAACTTGGTCTGCATAACAATGCCTCGCTCATAGATGACGACTTCTCAATTACCAGTATCGCATGGTGATCAACATCCAAATTACGTCGAACTCGTACGCTCGAATCTATAAACATACGAATTTGGAGAGGCAAACAGCTCTAAAGAAGTTTTATAGAAGGAAAACCGATCATCCCCAAATGAGTTCGCTCACTTATTCTATTAGGGTGTCCCATAAGTTTCTGGCCTATTTGATCCATGTATGTTCAACGTATTATAACTTGTTTACACCAGATCAAAACGAGATGTTCTCGTGGCCCAACATGGTAGATCAATAACGCTTCTCAGCAGGATATCGATTCGCTCTTATAGTGTACTGTTTGCACGAAGGCAGCTTCTCAAACATGAAGCAAAAATCTACGTACAGAGATATTCTTCTTCACTACTTCCGTTCTGGACTCTCTGCGTATGCTGCTCACAAAGCTATCGTTGATTTGTTAGGTCCAGATGCCTGTTGCAAATCAACATGCAAAACTTGGTTCGCACGTTTCCGTAAAGGAATTTTCAACATTGCCGACAACAAGCGTACTGGAAGACCGATCGGACCAAACGAACGTGCCGTGCTTGCAGCAGTTAGAAGGCAACCCGCTAGGAGCGTACGGATGTTATCGGCGGTTACCAGCACTCCACGTAGCACTGTTCATCGCTATCTGAAGCGAAGCGGAAGAAGAGGAATTTTGCCGGGATGGATCCCTCATGCACTGACTCCCTCTCAGAAGCGACAACGAGTGGTCACCTGTCAGAATAATCTCAACCGCTCAAGAACGACTTCGTGGTTAAACACGGTTGTAGCACAGGATGAGAAGTGGTGCATGTATGATAACACCACACGGGTGTTACACTGGCTTCCAAAGCACGTGAGGCCAGAACGAATTCCGAAGCCACCCCCACATGGAAAGAAGATTATGATTTCATTTTGGTTCACAACTCGCGGAGTCGTGCACTACACACTTCTACCAGATGGACAAACTATGGACGCAGACCTGTTTGTTGAGGACATGCTGGAAATGAAGCGAAAGCTGCTGGAGAAGCACCCAAGGTTCGGCACCATTCGTGTCTTGATAGGAAGCGATGAAAAAGGAATCCATCGAAGTGGTCGCCCATCCTGCGTATTCGCCAGACATTAGTCCATGTGACTATGCAGCATTCAGAAGCCTCGCTGGCTTTCTAAAGAACAAGCGATACTCGCAACGTCAGGATCTTCAAAGAGCAGTCAACGAATGGATCGACAGCAAGCCAGCCTCTTTCTGGGAGGATGCAATCAATTCTCTGCCCAATCGTTGGAGACAGATTGTGGCCACACATGGTGAATATGTTGATTGATCAAAGTGATTTGTTTTGTTGTTAGAATAAATTTTGTAGAAATCACATGATAGGCCAGAAACTTTTGGGACACCCTAATATTAATTAATTAACAGGGACGTGGAACAGTCGTCTGAGCAGCGTAACAAGCAGCAAAATCAGGTGCTAGGATGAATTTTTTTGTCTTAAGTCGACATCTTTCGCATTGAGCCAGTACTGTTTCGAACGGTCTCTACTTTTGATCCTGCTAGGTTGGCACCGAGTCCTATACTACACACAGTATCATCACTTCCTCATTGTCCTTACCATCTCAAGGGGGTCTTGCGAAGCGTCTCAGCGATTGGAATCACTCCAAATCGTTGCCTTATGTCAGCATTCGTCTTATTAGCTAGCCGTTTTACGCCAGCAATCCATCGCAATATTTTCATTTACATGACCGGATATGTCCTTTGACCATTTCCCTGGAAAAGCCGCTTAGGACCATTCCAAAGCGGCTTTTTTCAATAATTTTGTTTAAACTCAAATAGTTGTAGAAATATACATATATTTGAGCTTAGCATCTCTATTGTCTGGTATTCAATGATAGATGCAAAATATGGCCCCTTTTGCCAATCCCAACCCCGAGCCCCTGGTCGGTCCCTTGTCGGCTGACCTGGCGAGATTTGAGGGTCGGAAAAGGGGCCATATTGTGCACTTGTGCCGGTCTTCGAATACCAGCCGATAGAGCTCGAGCTGCTGAGCTCAAATATATGCATATTTTTTTTTACAAATAATTGAGTTTCAACAAAGTTATTGAAAAAACAACTTTGGAAGCTCCTCAGCGGCTTCTCCGGGAAGTGATCAAAATACATGTCCGGTATTGTAGTTCTTCGGCTGCCAGCACTCAGCTCCATACAGAACAACAGATCTTACGACTAGCAAAAAACCTCCAGAAATCAAGAATATGAACTCACGTCCCACTGACGCTTGTGAATGTCATCCCTTGTCGTTGCCCCACGAGACGTGGAAGCGCTGTCTGCCATAGCACGCGATGTGGCTTCGTCTGCTGAAAGCAATAATGCCTAAATGAATTACCTCAGCGCTCAAAGAATCGCCTTTTAGATGAACTTTCTCGTCTTTTATATCCTATTTCGTAATGCTAAAGAAAAGAAAACCGCTCGCTTCCGCAGAATTATTCATATTATGCCGGGTTCAGTGAACACTCACTTTTTTAAGCCAGCGCTTTACTGAAGTGTACCCAATGGGACCTCACTTGGAGGAAGGATTACGAAGGATGAAGCCTCTGCGGCACTCAGCTGACCAGAAACCATTAGAAAATGAATGTCACGCATCATTGTGAACCCTCTGCGATGGGCAAAAACACTTCTGTTCGCCCTCTACCCAATGAATCTTTCCATTAAAACAACAAAACTTACTAGTTCTACTCGGAGGTCTCGGAGATCCGCTACGAACGTCACCGGTGAGATCTGCCTCCTAAATAAAATTCAAAGAAACACAATAAAACAAACACTCAGCGACTACATACCTGACCCGAAGATTCTTCGGTGTCGGACAAGTCGGCGCTGCTGTCGGTCAGGTACTCAGACTCCTCGTTCGACGGGCCGTCACCCATTTCACATGATCCTAAAATGCACCAGATATCATTTGAAAAGAAAAAATGAAGACATCACATTACTCTCCAGTTCATTCCACATATCCTCATCCTTAGGACAGTATTGGGACATGACTCTTCGTGGTCCGTGGTCTACGGCTACCTGGAGATGTTTCTGCTTACTTTGGTAGTTTTTGCTTGCCTTGAAATTTCAGTTTTCTAAAGAAACCTTCAATCATTCTCCATTATTGTGTGCTTTCGAGTTTCTTTTCCCTTTTCTAAATTGTCTGCCAGTGCTTATCCCGAGGTATGTCTGATGGATTTCTCAGAATGGCCCACTTCGTCTTTTTTCCTGCTTTTTCGTTAACTCATAGCTCCTCTTCTCTGACTTGTCACATTTATTATACGCCTCTCACTCATGTTTAATGTTTTGTTTGTTTCATGCCCATGGCGCGTCCTTGTACGCGTATAATAAATAAGTGAATAATTAAATAAACAATAAATAATAATAAATAATAAATAAACTTATAAATTATGCCGCCAGATCGTAATTGGATGGTATGTGAGAGGCCGAACGTTTCGTTTCAGCCGACTCGTTGCAGTTCCCTGATTCCATTGTCAATTTATCGACAAGATCCTGGACACTGAACTGCCGAACAACAGGAAACGGCCAGCACATCAGTATGATTACGTCGCGGTTACACCTGACGAGTAATTGGTTACGGATCGATCACATTAGAAATCATCCGGTCGTCATACCAACAAGGAAGCACGCATTAGTAATGATGCCATAAACAAGATCAACGCGCATCAGTCGATTGAACTGAAGAAATCGCGTAGTTCTCTGTTTGTTTTCTGGACGATTTGAAGAAAACACAGAAGACCACCAAGCCACTGTTTTCTGCAATTTTTTTCGACCCAGAGCATTCGGTTTTTTATTTTCAGAGAAAAAACTTGCAAAAGCCCTCGGCTACAATCGATCGCCTGATGTTCCCCGCAGCGTCAATTACCTCCTCCATACCAATCAGTGCCATAGATGCGCCGAGAAGTCAACATTTCTTCGACCCAACTCATGCATGAATGCTGGCCGTGAACGGACCCGTATTCAACGAGAATAGATCTCAACTGCAGGAAGCAATAAGTGTCTTCTATTTCTATCTAATCTCACTGACAACAATACAAACTCCCCAGAAGTCCTCTAAGATATTATGGGCCTCTCTTGTCTTTCACATGTCTTTTCAGCTATTCAAACTGACATCTGTTGTCCTATGGCCTCTGCCTGTCAGAGAAGTCGAAATGACGTCATGTTTTTCAATGGCGTCGCACTTTCAGCTGGGCAACAATGGCTCGTCCAGGTTATTTTGCCGTCTTGCTTGTCGTTCTTGTTGGTTTTCAGGACGACTAATTGTAATGGTGTTTTGGCGGGTAGGTTATAAATGTTCTCGACTTCCCAGACTCCGTCGAAGGCGACAATGCGGAAACATTAATCGGATAAGAAGTCTGTATAACAAACTCAGGTGTCGCCAATAAAAATTTGGATATCCAGTTCCAAGAGGATTAATTCCAAGAGTTGCTACGCGTTCGAAAAGAAGTTGGAGAAGACTGACTTGTTACACGTGCTTGGAGTCGATAGGTTTCCCTAACTGTTTGATGCAATGGTGTTTTTTTCTCTCAAAACCGTATTAGACCGTAGTAGATTGTAGATCAGTTTACAGCATAAAGTTCCTATTCTTTCGTTATTGGTTAAGCGCTCTCCAACTGCCCATTTAATAAATATATAAATAATAAACATATAAATACTAAATAAATAAATAAATTTGATTTAATTACTTTTTGTGTCATGGCATGGTGTTTTTGTTTTGTTAATGTCTGCATTTATGATTGGCGCGCCATTATGTGGCGTAACAAAATAAAATAAATAAATATTGAAGGTTCGTCCAGTCTTCTCGAATGCTTCTATGCCGAACGGGGTTAGTAAGGAGGATCAACATTTATTATGGCCTGACGTTCCGACCCTTCCGTCGTCTTCAGAGGCCTAAAAAGTGGCTCGAAGTTTCCTGATCTCGAAGAACTACCTGGCCAAACGTCTCATCCTCCCTAACATTCTTAACCAAAAGCAAAAATCTAACCACGAAACCGCTCAAGCCAAAAAATTGATGACTTACCCGTGATCCGCCTTACTTTGATCCACCTTACTAACCTCGTTCGATAAGTTTAACATCATGCCGAGGTTTCAAAAAGAGAGAACTTGAGAAAGGTTCGTCTAGCATTATGCGGAAGTTCTAATATAAGCGCCCTCTTCGCCGCCTCGATGACGTCGTGTCGCGTGACGTCGCTCGTGTAAACATTCGCAGAGCTCGCCGTTTGCCCGCGGGAAATTTATATCAAAGGATTTCAAGGCTTCATCTGCCAAAACAGGTAAATTAAACTCGACAGAATCAAGCGTTTAACATGAAATTTCGGATTGATTTCGATTGAAAAGTGGTCTCGTTTGTCTTCTAACATTATTTGCCTGTTGGGAAACCATTACGTGGCGTAGAGAACAAACAAATGAATTCAATGAAAAAATGAGCGGACATTTTTCGGTTTCTGGTTTTCTTAGAGAAAAAACCTCCCCCTTATAACATTCGTAGCGAGCCTGAGAACGAACTGCACTCGAAGAGAAGAAACACCAAAAACCTAGAGCAAATCCCGCTATTGCTTCGTTTAATTGAAAGAAATCTGGATTCTGCAGCTCAACGAAGACTGATATGAAAACCTTTTCTGGCTGACCTTTTCGCGTTCTCGCCTTCTTCAAAGCTTAGAACAAACTGCGTTCTATCTAAGAAACTACTGAATCTGGACGTATCAAATTCCCTGGAAACAGGTGGAACTCGGCCTGTTCCAGGCTCTAAAATAGGCAACGACGTCAAAGTTTCCCTATCAAACTTGGTTGAGCTGCAAATGATTTCGTTCGCTAAAACACAGAGATAGCTGCATAGCCGTGTCCTGGTGGTTGAAAAGATGCTTGATCATTTCTCCTCGAATGTGATTTCATTTACTGTTCTTTAAAATCCGCCAGAAATACAAAGACGGATACAACCTTTGGCGAGTAAGCTGACGGACCACTGATCACGAACCGTATTCAGGCCACTAAAGACGAACAGTAGGTAAATGAATGAAAAATAAAAAATGTAAATGTTTAGGGATCAAAATAAATATAAACATTCCACCTGACAACCTCGAAAAGCAAAAGAACTAAATAGAACGATTGCCTGCATCAATGCCGAGGTTCAATCAAGCGAGAATTTGGATAGTCTTGAACTTCCCTCGCATTTCTTCCCATACAGCATGTCGCCTTTACTTATTTTCTATGCATTTCATAATTATTGCTTCAGGCTACTTCTGTTATTCTTGATGAAAGCGACGTGCGTGAAAACCATTAGTCGTGCGCACTACGCTCCTAATGGTATTCATTAGCGTGAAGAATTACCTCAAGGGGATCAAACAGCACTCGTACTTCCCATGGCAAACAACTTGGACACATCTACGGACTCCATATATCGATTTTATAATGGAAGAACTGAACTTTATCGAACCTGACGCCGTTGACCGTACACCAAAATCGCTATGATTACTGTAAAGATCGGGTAGACGAGTAGTCTCAGGGGATGTAAAGCTGATAAGCTTTCAAAAGCTATATCAATAGACACATTAGAGTCGTTGTTAATCAAACAGTCCCGATCGACCACAATTCCAATCGTTTTATTGATATTTAACAAATAAATCCCACTTCTAGACGTCGACGAAGTTTTTGTAAAGGATCCCCTTCTATATGGCATTTGCAATGCAAGCAATGACAGGCGTCAAGCGGAGAAGCGAATGTTTTGCTCAGCAAAGGGAAATCGACAGATCAATCTTTTAGATTATGGTCATCTCTGATCATGGAGCAGTTACGAATTTCCACAAATACGCCATGAACAGTGGAAATTGTCTAAAAACTTGGGCATCGGAAGAATTCTTGCAAAGGCAGTAAATTAAAGAGTGCAACCAGAAACCCAGCTGCGAAGAAAATGTGGCTTTAGTCTTCGCTGTCCAGCTGTTTTGCTGCCGAGTATGAATGGGTCCTTGAAGCCGCTCCAAACAAAATTCAAAGTCGCCTATTCAAACTATAGTCGAATCATAGCAACTTTGACTTTATATAACATAACTTTATATAACACTATTGTTCCATCTTTAATGCAGTTTTGGATCTCGTTATCAGAATATCGAAACTGCAGTCTTGTTGTCTTGGTTATTCCTGCTGTCTTGGCATCACGTTTTGAGTTTACTCAGATTTTTTTCCATTTTCGCATGACCTAATCGCGTCTTAAATAAATTAATCAATAAAGTACGTATGCCAGATCGTTAAAGGTCAAAACGACTATAGAAAGTAGAGAGAACCGCAAGTCTCCCGCCGACTTTTGGAAGCCAAATTTAGACCCTAATTAAACCCTAATAAATTTTATACACTATCCCAGATGTAGACATCCCCATGGGACCATCAAAGCATATTTGCTACAACTAGCCTCACACGAAGTAAATACTATCAGCTATCACGTAATATGTGGGATTATGAGTCCAGCTCGTCAACATACGGATTGAGACCATGATTAATCGCCTGCTCGACTTCGCCTAGTGATGGATTTGATGCTCTCATGAGAAAAAAAAAAACGAAGCACCTGATGGATCAGTTCGTAGTATCGAGTCGTCTCCAAACCAAAAGGCCTAGTTCAAAGTGACTGGCTCGCGCAGAATAACTACATTTCAATGAATTCAACGACATCGCCCCTAACAACCACTCGTAGCCACCTCGGCCCCACTTCAATAACAATTAGATTCAAAAAACCACTAGTCGATCAAAAAACCAACCGCGTGCAGAATAAGGCGATTATTTGAGGAATTTCAAACCTGATTCGTATTGTATTGCAAAAATATTCACGCCAACGCACGATTTGTCACTAATCGGCTCAGACTCCAAAGGGAATCCTCTCGGCCTTATCAGCTATCACGTCACAGGCGTAGAAGCGGGGGAGACGGTCGGCATTATCAAACTCGCTCGAAAACACACTGATCAGAGATCGGCGGTCACGGCTTACGTCAGCGCCATTTCCGCTTGATTCGTCATGGATTTCCCACCATCTCTTTTGAATTTCTCAGCACAAACCAGTACGCCATCGACATGGCGTAAACTTGGTGAGAATGCAACACAAAACACGGATTGGCTTCCCAGGTGCCATTTTCACATCAAAGTGCCACCTACCTAAAATAAGGTATGGAGAAGGGAGAATTTTCTCGAGCTCGAGAAAATATTGTAATTTTAGAAAATGGCTAGAATAGTTCACAAAAGAAACAAATTCCGACGAGACGTTCGAATCCTTAATCCCTTGATATTATGAGACAAGAAGAATGTTTTCTATCAATGGAAAATATCCAAATTTATATTTTTGAACCATCTTAACGTAACACCGCCTTGCATCTCCTTGAACCACAAAAATCGATACCCTCTTGAACCCTCTTGTAGCCCCACCCTTTTGAATGACCTTCCACCACTGGCGGGTGTCTTTTGGCCTCGGTTGACGACAAAATGACAAAAGCCAAGAAAATTAATGTTTAACTAAGCTTTTGCCTTCGGATGTGTTCTAAACCCCAGTGCAGCTAGTAGACCCAAAAGATGCCAGGTGTACGACGACCTAGAGTTAGCCGTGAGGTTCGAAGACTCAAAAACCACTCGGAACATCACCTATCAACTTTACATAGACGAAAACTCAATTCAAATTCGAAAAGCATTCCAGTCATGCAAAAAATCCAAAGTTTTGACAGTCTCGCATATATTCCAACATTGAACTTGTGGATCAAAATCCACCAATTTTGTCCATATGCGCCAAAATTCTGCCAAATCTTGGGCAAAGCACAGAACTTTGACCCGATTACGGAGGTCAAAGTCTCCGTAATCGGGTCAAAGTTCTAACAATCGTCTCTTTATCACAGTCACGTAGACATTGCGACTACGCTGGAATCTCGTAGGTCAATTTCATCAGGTTTTTTCTGTGAGTCGAAAAGCCATTAATCTTGTCCATTTCAATATTTCAGCAACTAAGTATGAATGTCAGTAATAGTTCTATGTAGGCGTTTATTCCACCAGTACAGCGAAGAATCAAAACATTCCACATCACGTCATTCCTCTACGTCAGCGTCATATTCATGCAGAAATGTCAAAGTTCGGTCAATTCCATCGAATTCCACCAATCTGCAGGTTTCTGTTAATCAGTCTTGGCTGAACTCACTCTAGTCCAGAAGCAAAGCAAAGCATTTCCTAAATCAGCTCACCTAAATTCTAAATTTTTTTCGACCACATTTTTCTAGATCAAAGTCTCAACAATCGAGTCCACATTCCGGCCCTACTCTCTCCGATTATTGAGACTTTCAACTGGAAAAATTGGTAGAAATTTAGAATTCAGGTGAAACCGGCTCACCAATCTGATCTAGTACAAAATTCTGTCCACCCTGGCACAAAAAAGGCCTTCCACAAATCGAAAAACTGTCCCATCTAATTACTAAACCGCCTAGAAAAAAAAAGCGAGGTGTTTGCAGTTGAAAATGGTCAAAAGGGTCCGGTGAGAGTTCTCGCTACCTATAGATGTCAGTTTGGGGGAAAATCCAACCAAACTAGCCAGATCAAGGTTTCAGTAAACTGGTTCAAATTTCAGCAGTTCAATTGCTACAACACAATACCGCCATCCAAGCGAGAAACAAAAGCAACATTTGAATCAGCCTTCTACGTCACCTCTACTTCAAAATCGCTCAAACTCTGCAAAATCCACCAATTTTTGTCCATATACACCGAAATTCTGCCAAATCTTGGGCAAAACATAGCTTCCACAAATCAGATGCCTACATCAATTTGATCTTTTCGCCAGATAAAACCGAAAAGTTTGTAAAACTTCCATAATATCCAATCTCAAAAGCAAACCTAAGCCGAAATTTCGCCGATTCTGCAGCAATGGAAAGCACTTCAACGATCGGTACCCTATGTCGACATCGTTTGAACACCAAAAATCACCCAGAAACTGTACGGTTTGCGGTCGAAAAACGGTCAAAACGTGCGCGATGAGAGTTTTCGCTACTGTAGACGTAGGTGTGGTGCGAAAATGCTGCAGATTTCCAGTTACTCCATTTTCAACAGCATTAATCGATGCGGCGGCGCAGCGTAATGGGCGGGGCTGGGGGGCGCTCACTCCATGGGCGAGCTGGAAAGTGGCATCGACGCGCTGGAGCACTTCGTGGCTTCTGGAAGAGCCGGCCGTCGGAACGCGTTGCCGGAGATCGAGGTGAAAGTGGACGATCCGAGTGCCGCCAAGCTCGCCGAACGACTCTCCGATCTGTCGGCACAGTGCGATGACTGTCAGTCCACAGCGCAATACGAGCCGAACGGAGCCGCTCAGTCGCACAGCTCGTCGTGACGTCGTCGCCTCGGGCGGTCTGCCGTCTAGCTTGATGCTGAGCTCCTCTCGACGACCTCCTGATCAGCGCCATCGTCGTCTGACCCGACGAAACGACGTCATTCTGTCTGTCTGCGCTTGAGAGTGAGCGGGTATCCGCGTGTCTCGAAGTGTTTGTCTAAGCATAACCATCACATCTTCCTTCCCTCCATTTACATTGCGATATCAGTTCCGTTTGTCACAGCACATGAGTTCGACAGCTACGGGTTACCTATCGATCTTGATGATACTCTTTTCCTCCGTCGCTCTCTCGTTCGTTCGTAAATCATAGACGATTTCTCACTAGTGTTGTTGTTGTTTACTTCCATGTACGTCGATCCTCAGTCTTGTGCTAATGTCGAATGTGTTCACCCGGGGAACAGACTCGTTCTTTCTGGATTTTGTCGGATTTTTTTAACGCTCGCTGCTGTACAGACGAAGAAAATCTCCTCAAATACTTGTATTCGTTAGTGTTGTTGTTTCTAATTGCGCGTCGCTCATAATCTCTTGTCGACACATACTAGTTTCTGCCACCGTCGTTCGAAATCGATTTCTCTGATCTGATCGACACGATTTGATTTGGATTTTTGACCGAAAATAAATACTAATAATGGTGGATTTTGTTTTTATCAAGCATTGAGCATCATTCTCACGGTTTTCTTCTGGCATTTTGATATGAACATTGAAATCTACCTCGCTCTGATGTTTTTGAGCAAAACAATGCTCAGTTCCAATGCCATATTAGGTAAGCTCTTTTTCGTGCTTAAAATTCAAAAATAGCGGCGATTCTCCGTTTAATTGGATCGTTTCGCAGCTCATTTACCTTGAAGAAAACCGATATTAACCTCCACAATTTTTTTAGGAACAGAAAATCCTTCCTTCTAGTGTCAGCTAACCTATCATGAACACCCATATGAAGAGAAGCAAGATCTATTCATAGACTCTGACTACAAGGACAAAAATTATAGAAATTGGAACTGGTGCTCCTTCCCAGGTGTTTATGCCCTTAGGCAATCACTTCTTCCGAAATTTCCCAAAGTACATTTATCACAATTCCTCCAACTTTCTTCATGTATTAAAATCAAAAAATCATGATGAATTAGCGATTGACAAAGTGGTCCATTCAATTAAGCCCTTATGCTACTCATTCCTTTTGAAAATTCCCGTTTGAAAACTGTAAAAAATGGTCCAAACAAGCAAAATGCTCTCCTTGGCAATAGAATTACTGTGCCGTCTAGAAAAACAAAAATGGCAGGAGATGGCATGGTGATCCTTCCAATGTTCCTTTTTAAAATAGCTCTGTGGGTCCCCAAAGTACATTCCTCACAATTCCTCCAACTTTCGTCCTGTCTAATAGTCAAAAATTATGACAAACGGCTTAAAGATATATTAAATGATATGGTCAAAAACGCTTTGATGCTACTCATTTATTTAAAAATCGCTATATGAATTTTGAAAAAAAAATGCTCCAAAACGGAGGAATCTTAGTGTCATTCAAGTTTTCGTGAATACCATAACCATATGACGCCGACGGAGTTCAAAGTTTATGCTCTTTTGGAAGATGAAAAATGCCAGAAATCGGCTGGCTGGCGCCGCTTCCAACCGTCTTAGGCCCCCTGGTAATTGTTCTGGACTTTGTCAAAGTACATTCGTCACAATGGTCATCTATTTCCCGCTCATGCACTCCTAGTCGATTCTCAAGCGAGTGTGACCGAAACCCCGCCGAACGACTTCCAACCAAATAATAGCTTGCCGTCGTAACTTGATCGATCGATCGATTGCTATCAGATGACCTGATCAGGCTACAAATTTCCTTTGGACGAACGCCGCTCAACTCGACCAAAATCCAACCGAAATGGCGAAAATTCAGAAAAAATGTTATTCCCACCCATCTCACCTGAAATTCTCAAAATCACATTCATAATTTGGAAATCCAAAAAGAATATAGCGCAAAGGCTGTCTTTACGAATCTGTAATGGCTGAGCCTCTTGACATGGAAAAGTGGCAAAAATTGAACTCGAACAAATCGATTCGAAAGCGTAATTCAAGAATAAGTATAAAAAATATAGAAAAAATCAAAAATTCAACGTTACATGAAAAACTCGGTGGAGGTAAACGTATCGATCGAGAGGAAGGGCAGGAAAACTTCAGAACAATCTTTCTCTGCAATTCGTTTTACCAGCGATATCCTCTATCGTACTTTACACATTTTTCTTTCAGTCAACAGTCTCTTTGGATCAGTCGTTGAACATTTAAATGTAGCATTTAAAACCGATTTAAAACAATCGAACCACACGAGGAAGTGACGAAAAATCAATTTGCTTTTGAGCTCACCTAGAATTCTTTTTGAATAGAGACAAAGTAAAACTCTTCGTTTCCAATAGAGAGAAAGAAAAAATCCTGAATCTTAAAAATCTTCTTTTAGCCATCTTTTGCGCAAAAAATTCTCGAAGCTGCAAAATTTGACCCCCGACGTCGACAATTTCAGACGTTTTCGATTGGCGCTGCACAACTTCAATGACTGTCGTGCGCAAGGAATATCGATTCGGGCCCATTCCTTCCAAGACTCTGGTTCTGATTCATTTCTCGTTTCACTTTTTGCATCTCCTTAGGGGAATCTCTTGATGCGGCAGAAGCCTCTATCGACACGGATCTTGATGAATCGAACGGTTTTTCCGTGTTGGAACGCCAAAGCACCCTTTTGGAAAACGCCACGAAAATAAGCCACGTTGAGGCCTCCGGTAGAGCCAACAGAGGATCGGCGACTTATCATCATCTATTCGCTTTCGTTTCTATTTTTGCTACTAATAAATACCCTGAGGCAAAATGAGCTGACATGAAGCCTAGAGTGAGCATAATTGGAACTAGAAGAACTTTTCTGCGAGCGCAGCAAAAGAAGGAAATGATGGAGCGCTTCATCGTAGGCGTCGCAGCGCTTCTAACGAACCTCACCGCTGCTAACGAAGTAACAGACAGCAGTACCACCCCGTACTTGGCACTCTATATTATGCAATGTTATAAAAATTTTATAAAAAAAAGTCTATCGAACTGGAGAACGCTCTTGCAGAGAAAATATATTGAACTCTAATATATTTTGAATTCGATTTTCATGCACAGTTGAAACATTGATTTCGACAGATTTTAAAGGACTGTTCATACTCGGCAGCAAAGCAGCGCAGCTATAACCGAGGGTCTTGAGAAAGTACTGGGACGGTTTGCTTGAAAGTTTCAGAATTCTTGATCACCGGTATGCTCGTCTTAACATAGGGTAGTCAAACATTTTTATTACCTTTAATTACAATATTATTTTCCCAAGGGCAGATTCCAATCCATGCCCTCCCAGACAAAATACAGCATTCTAAATATTTTACAATTGTAACTGAAATAACCAGAAACGTTCTAGGGATGATGTAGATCCCACATTGATTGCGAGCCATACAGTACACAAAGCGTGAGCCCCAGGGCCAGAAAAAAATTAGGTTTAAGATCGATTACAATAAGCCTTTCCGATGAGTATAAACGGACATTCAGATGAGATGAAAGCCGGCAGTCTAATAGAACCTATCAAAATTCGAAAAAGTCTCTTGATTCAAACCAATAGTTTCTTATACGTGAAAGTAAAGGTGTCGTCGCTGATTATTTCCCTTAGAATGCGCCACGCACTCGTGTTCCATCGAGAATCGTAGAGGCTAATTGAATGCCTATATGATGACTTGCGGTGCCAGCCGCTATATCAAGTCAAGTCAGTATCCTTGTCTTATAGATAAGTATGTTACCAATTTACTCGACTTCTAGGGATGGAAGGCTTGGTCAGCCCGGTCAGGATCGATCGCTCGACAGTTTTTTCTTATATAACGAAAATTTTCCAAAATATCCATAGTGATTTCTGCACAGTTCGCTCACCCCAATATCGTGGCAGGCCGAATCGCACCAGTTCCACTTCGCGCGCATCGTCGACGTCCTCGCCCGAAGACACGTGCAATTTGTTAAAAGTGCGATGCCCGTATTTCTGAATTTTTTAATTGAAATCACATGTTCATGATAGGAGAAAGGTCGTCCAATGGGCACAGAAACTCACGTCGACAACCGTACTCTCAACCGGATAAATTCGTCCGTCAACTATCGACTGCTTGATTTCGTCAAATCTGAACAGAAGTTCCAGAGATTCTCCAAACACGAGGTTGTCTCTCTAGAAAACCAGCAGCACGCAGATTCAATAAAAAAGCGCGCTAATCAGAACCCAGCATAACTAACTCCACGTCGCCGTTGCAAACGAACCAAGCGCATTTTAGTCATTTCGATGAACACATAGAAAATTTAAAAAAAACTACGGGAAGAATCACCGTTTCTTGTCCACTATTTGATATTCGAGCATCATGAACGCACAGTATAGTGTCGATTCGGATTCACCTGTAACATGTTTATCACCTGAAGTCATCAGTCAGCCGCCGCAGCTGCTGTAATGTGTATGATTGACTACTGAAGTGACACCCTCTACTCAAACACATCTAAAAATAGATCCTTTACCCGTTTCTGCGCGGTTTTTCATCAACACATAACCTTCACCACGTTCCCGCTAAAAACGTCGTCGTGACGGGCTAGTTTGAACTGTGCTGCGATACACAGGTAAAAGGTAAAGGTAAAGGTGTCGGCGTTGATCAGCCCCCGAAGAACGCGCCGCCGCATTCGTGTTCCATTCAAATCGTAGAGGCTTTGTGAATATGTATTTGGTATGTTTAATGAGTTGCGGGGCTAGCCGCTATACCAAGTCAGTTTGTTTACATTCCCAGACAAGTCTGGTACCAATTTTTCTGACCCTGAAGGGAAGGAGGGCTGGGTTAGCCCGGGCCGAGATCGATCTCTCGACCCTACGGCTGTAAGTACTGAAAGCCCAGCACTGAACTCAAAGCGATTCCTTTTTATCTGAGGCAAAACTCATGTACTAGCTTAATTCTCCCATAGTAGCTCCACTTCCTTATGACAGCAAACGGTACTCGAGGTGCTCTGGTAAGACACGCTAGTGACACTCGCACGGTCTAGGATCGATCCTTGCTCCGTCTAACCAAACCTTCCATGCATTTCGGGTAAATTGATACCATACTTGTCTTTGAAGATGAAGAACATAAACTCTGAGGTGGTAGGCCCTCACAAGCCATTTTATAGGTCAAATCCGCGTTTACCATGCCCTCACGATTCGGAACGGATGACAAATGCATAGTGTGTCCTTACAGGACTTATCAACGCCCACCGCTTAGCCTTTACCTTTAGCCTATGTGATTTTAGATATGATAATGAGGGTAAATCTCATAAAACGATCTAGAGAAACGCGTCAGCAACCCAATATAGAGGTGGCTTTATAGGTTCTCTCCATGATGCTATGGGTATGTATTAACTTCCATTCTCCAGACCTCTCAAGCACATAGCACCTAGTCTCACAACAACACTGAACTTCAGAAACCACGTTAAACACCATTAACCACCGAAAGGGTTGGATTTGACGTCAGCTAGCCGACAATGCATGTTTTGAAAAAATGAAGCGGAAGTGAAATCTGTCAATCATTTTCGAGTTCTGTGGCATTGAGCAAAACAGGTGTTGGGTCGACGGACGAGGAAATGAGGGGATTACTAGCACAATTTTGCAGAGTAGGCTTTAGAAACCAACTCAACAAAATCAAACATCACTTTGCCATACCAAACTATAACTATGGACACGCCATGAATTCGTATTACACTCAGAATCACAGAGGTATAGTGAGTGCATATTTGGCCTACACAACGACTTGCGCGAGAGGGTTAAGGTGGGGGGGGGGGCAGCCGTTGCAGAGGTCAGTGTTCTTGCCTTCCCAGACAAGTCTGGTATCAATTTACCCAACCCGGAGGGATCGCTGATGGAGATAGCGCCTTTTACTAATGTTGCCAATCCAGAGAGTCACTTTTGCTTCGCTACGAGCCTGTGTTATACGACTAATGGCATGCCGACGTTAATTACGAACGCGAACAACCTATTAGTGATGTCAACACCTACTCATTCCGGAAGTTTACTGCCACAGGAATATTCAAACCACCACCCGAAAAGTAAATGAAGAAATGGATACCACTGCCCCACGCCAGGGTAACTCTATCCGTTAACAGCAACCTTACACCGGCAGCAAACGCATTTGCACGCAAGGTGTGCTCCAAATATAGAGTGCAGGAAAGAGATTGTTCACGAAAATATTTTTAAAAAACGAAGAAATTCAGCAGCAACTAACCAATAATCCTTGAAAACCATTTGAGCAGCGTCTTAAACGTGTAGCTCATCGCCATTCTAGCGCTTTCCAGAACGTCCGTAGCACCTTTCCTCGATGCAAACAACTGACGGAGGCCAGACGTTGTGTTTGTCTGCAAAAAGAAAAATAAACACAAAAACATAAAAAGAATAAACAAAAAACAACAACGAAGTGTCTGCTTCAATTTTGCTTCTGATCTTCAAAACGATGAATGATCCATAGGTTGTTCGTTGTTTAGCAGTTGTTTGTTCTGTTTTTTTTTTCGTGTCGTTCTGACACCCACGAATAAATAAATAAATAAATAGGCAGTCTGAAAACACCATAACCGACCTTATGAACTGGACGACCTACACTGATCAGAGTGATATTTGTCACCATAAACTTCTCAGAAAACATAAGCAAAAAAATCAGTAAATAAGCAAAAATAAACATATCATAATTGTTTTAGAAAATTTTAACTGCAATGCACATGCACTGAAGGTATTTTCTACTTACTTCACCCTCTTCTTCCACTACTTAAACATCCCTTCCAAGCAAAGTCTACTTTAAAAGAGTAAAAGTTCACATGAATCGATTTTTAGATACCGCTAATCGAGATTTACCAAACTTTCAAGCAAAGTGGCCCATAACTCCTTTCTCACCCTAATACACTATCCTTCCAATTAATAATTATTTTAAAAAATACTCAACGATTATAAAAGCGTTTGAATTCTTTGAAACAAATAAAAAATTGGCATTCAAAAATGATGAGAACACTGATAATCGAGACAAAACATACCAAGCCCATTCTCCTGTTGAAAACCCGCATTCGTTCATCATCCGGCTTGAGCCGGAGAACACCACCGTTAGTGAATCTTGGCCGTGGGTAACGCTGAAAAAAATCCTGCTGAGTACTTTCAAAGCTCCAAGCTTCATCGCGCTTCCTCACCTGATATTCTTTAGCACACGGAAAATAATTCTGCCATGTCGTTCGACGGTCATTTCCAACAGGAAAAGTGTTGTTACCCAACGACTTTATGCCCGCTATTTCGCTTTTCTAGAAAACGATCTACTGAAATTCGTGAATAATCAGCGGCACTTCACAAGGTAGCAACGGACTCACCGCGAAATCCGTTTTAAACACTTTGACGGCGGACTCGTCAACAACGTTCCGGATCTCTTCCTTCTCCTCGTCAGTGCGTGGACGCAAAAGAAACGCCCGCAGAGCTGTTGTTTGACGGCGCAGTGGATCTAGATGGATAAAAGTGAACAAATGAGTCAAAAAAAACGTTAAAGCAAAAACAACAATCAAAAAAGAAGAAGAAACACAAAGGAAGACAATAAAAAAGGCGAAACGCGCAACTATACGCTCATTTTGGCCCTATCCCTTAGACGAGCATACGATGAAAAAATGCTTCACTAACCCCGAACTCCTCAGGAAGGAGGACTTGCGCGACATCCAAAGACTACCGCTTGGGTCACAATTAGCTTTTAACATCGAAAAAAAACTAAAAATTCAATACAATTGCCGTTGCCGCGCTCATTAGTACTACACAAAAGGCACAGACGCGACTAACCACAGGCAGACGAAAACTTCCGAACGATTGTCCCCCTCCCTCACACTTTCCCATACCGCAATAACAATATTCAAACAATGGGCACGATGAAACACGAAAACTATGACTCAAACATTGAATGTCCTGAAGTACTCTGAAATCGGAGGCACCAGTTGAGCAAAAAAAAAATAAAAAAGATAAGAGAAATTAATAAACTGCATACAATATTGAATACAATTGCCCCCTCACCACAATTTTCCATACCGCAATAACAATATCCAAACAATGGGCACGATTAAACAAAAAGCGTGGCTATGACTCAAATATTGGACGTTCTGAAGAATTCTGAGATCGGAGACACCAGTTGAGCAAAAAAAAAATGATAAGAGAAATAAAAAAATATTGAAACATCTCATAATCCAAACATATCATAATTGATGGAATTAAAATGATCTCGTTGCACAATCCTTTTTCACTACAACCTAGATGAATCGTAACTGCTCAAAAATGAAAAAAAATTAAATCAACGTACAATGCCCACCATAGCCGATCTCGAGGTCTTGTTGGAAAATATTTAGAAATAAATTGTTATATTCCCCTTCTGTCGTGGAACTGTTATGGTCTTAACACTTGAATAACAGACGCTGATGGGACCCACAGTCATTAAAAAGATTCAATTAATTAATTCTCGTATAACCCAGAAGAATTTAAGAATAATTAACTTTTTCTAATTCTTTTGAATTATACCACTTTACTTCCCATCTGGGCACCTCTGTCATAGAGGTCGCAATAAAAATTAGAAATGGAATATAACGCAGGTCGGAAAAATTCACGTACAGTACAAAGATTCGTCGTCATTTACTCCAGACTGGAAATTGCTCGTGTCTTCAGGAAATGGATTCGGTATCGAAGTGCTCTGAAAGACATATGGCTAATTTCAACATCTTTTGCGCTCAAAAAAGTGTAAGAAAAGTTTATCGTTGCAGTAGCTTACACTGTCTATCCTCATCGTTGGCGGAATGCAGTTTCTAAAACCAGCATCTCTTGTGTTGTAGGAGAGCGCATACCCTTCCCTATTATCCTCGGTCGGTTCACCTGCCGGATAGAAACTGAAACGGTTAGGTTTGAAACTAAGAATTCCAGCTGTCGGGGTGCGAATTACATTTCTATGAGCGAGACTTCAGGAATTCAAGGATTAACAATTTAATGCAAAGGTAAAAAGGTAGATTTCTACCAAAGATAACTGTAAACCCAAGGAATGAGGACGTAGAGTAGCTGAAAGTCAACTTGGCATCTGAATATTCGCCGGAAGAGCAGGCAAAACGAGACTGTCCCGAGTAGGACTTCCTAGTTCCCTGTTTCAGGGCCATCCAGGAGAACATTTTGATTCTAATAAAAGGAAGATGGACGAGTGGCTAAACTGGTGACTAGAATGAGAGACTGTCCCCTGAATGGTTGACGGCCAAAAACTGAATTAAAAACCAAATAGGCCATTCAACCACTGGCTTTATTCATCACTGTGCACGGCTTTACCGCCATCAGCGCCCTTTACTGCAATCAAACTACAATCGATAGGAAAGACGCCCCTGTTGATTGGAAATAAAGTAACATGAAAAGGTAAAGAAGGTTAACTGTCGGCGCTGATAAGTCCCCTAAAGACGCGCCGCGCATTTGTGTTCCATTCAGAATCGTGGATACATGGAGAATGCGCACTTGGTCTATACAATGACTTGCGGAGGCCAGCCGCAATACCAAGTCAGTGTCCTTGACTTACCAAACAAGTTTGGTATCAATTTACCCGACCTCCGAGGGATGGAATACTTGGTTAGCCCGGGCGAGACTCGAACAAAAATCAGGTTGACCTCATTGAGCCACCCCACCTCTAATTACCGCCACTGGCTAAAGTGCCAAACAGTTAAAATGTTGCACACTTGTTCAATCAAGGGAGTTATTTACCGCATTCTGCCATTTCAGATTTCATGCGGAAAGCCGTTTATCTGAAGCTTTTCAAAGAAGCAAAGGTAAAGGGTAAAGAGGCCAGCGCCGATGGGTCCTCTCGAACGCGCCATGTCTTCGCCTTCTATTAGGGATCGCGGAGGCATGCTGAATGCGTTTTGGGCCTATACAATAAATTGCGCGGCCCGCCGTTGTTCAGGTCAGTGTCTTCGCCCTCCAAAGGAGTATTCCGGTACCAATTTACCCTACCCTGGTGAAATGGAAGGCGTGGTTCGTCCAGGCAAGGATCGATCGCTCTATAGCGTTGATCTCACTAGCGCCCCTCACCGCTGCGCCAAACAGTACACATCATAATTCTATTGGAAAAAAACTGTGGCAAGAGGCGCAGTGTCTATGGCAAACATGTACTGTAAGAGAAATTGTGGAATAAAGCATATTGAAATAGAATTTGCAAGATATTTTGGAAAAGCTAAAGGCACTCACTAATAAAGTTGGCCTCGCTCTAGGTATTTTTCGTGTACCATAGGTTCCACGGGTTTGCTGAAACACTGGCCATTACCGTTGTTCAAGGTTGGTATAAAAGCACCTTACCTTTCTTGAAGGATATCCAAAGGATCATAGCCTTCCCAAAACATGATTCTCATTTTCAGCTGATGAAACCAATTCATGAAGTTAAAACAGCCTCCATGATCCTGTAAAACGAAACCAGAAAGTTAAAAAACTACAAACTGGCTCTCCTTCCATAAAACTACCTGAGTTTCTGAAGACATCTTGAATTCTCGGTCATCGTCCAAACCAAAGCACAGCTTCAATGCTAACAGTATGTAGGCGAAGGCTTTCGTCTCTGCGGAGAAGAATATACTAAATTAATAAAATAAAAATGTAAAGCAGATCTAGCAAAGTGAAATATCCCGGTATATAATACAGCATGCACATAATAGCGCTCTGGATTGAATTTTTTTGAAAATAGAATAATCAAAAATACATACTCAGTGTTTCTGTTGCTGCAATCGCGATTCGGTCTGCCAAATGCCGTCAGTAGGTCAGAATAACAAAACTTCTGCTTGGAGTTTGACCAAAACCCGTCAAAGAATGGGCCCTGAATGGACAGCAGGAAAATACGGAATAAAAAATGAATGAAATATAAAAGATGCTCATGATAACCACAAATATTAGTATATGAATTCCGTAATTTCAACGCAACATGGCTGAATCGTCCCAAATGGTGACGATGCTTACAAATGCGACTGGCTTATCAATAGAAAGGAAAAAAACCAAATCAATATGGCGGTTCAAATCTTCGCCACATCTGAATTTTATTGTTGATTTCTGTTCTCAACAAAAATCTGTTAAACTCATAACGATCAATAGAATGGAACCGAGATTTTATTAATAAGTACCTGTTGTATGCTTCCCTGCCTTCGTAATGACCCGTCGTCAATTCGAGCACATGGAGGGGCTTTCTCCAGTAATAATGCTATCTGGATCATCAGCGACTTTGGCAGATGAACATGATGCAGCAGGCGAAAGATAATCTAAAGTTAGATGTCTACACTAAAATCGCATGTTAAGTGATCTAGGAGCACTAGATGATCAAGAATAGTAGTGTACGGTCGCCCACAGTAGCTATGAAGTTCAACGTTTCGGAAAATTTCTGAGTTACACGGTTCACATTGTGGCTGGTCACATTACCCTAAGTAAACCTTTTAGTGGTGGGCCGGAGATAAATTTGATGGGTGTAAAAAGGAAAAAGGAGACGGAATCTGACTACGCCGCGTATCATCAAAGATTGCTGGTGTCAAAACTATAGGAGAGAACTTCTACACAGGCAATGGCAAGATTAATTTCAAGACAAGATTAAAAAATAAATGAACAATATAAAAATGAATACATAAAAGCAATGACAACAGAAAAAAACAGCAAGGAATAGAACTACATGCTCGTTTCGTCCCTTCCTTTAGACGAGCACACGATTATGGAACAGTTTTCCAACCGCGGTACTTCTCAGTAAGGAAGGTTGGCTATATAAGGAATTGATCGACTTCAATAACTGAGAAATATGAAAAATTTTATTTGCGTAATTTTACGTTTGTACCACACCTGTTCAAAATCCAATCGCGCCGGTGTTGCAGGCAGGCGGCACAGTTGCCAGACAAACAGAGTCGTTCTATAGAATTCGTACAGTGGAATGTCCTGAAAGAAAAAAGTAAAGTTGCCCAGTTCTCATTGGAAATGAAAAAATTGATACCATCCTCATCCACCAACTTTGCCCAGACTTTCCGCTATTCTCAATAGCCCCTGCTTGCAAGGCAGTCAGCTGGAACAAGGAAATTCCGAGCCTCCCTTCTCGAACCCACCTTAATAAATGTTACTAATTTTGAAAAAATACGGCTAGAATTTCCAAACTCCAAAATTTACCTCACAATATCTGACACCAAAATCCATTTGCACCCGATAGTCACGGCTGATACGTAAAGCAGTGCAACAATCACATCTAATGAGAGATAGATGCTAGCAGCCTGGAACAATTTCTAAAATTATTTACTTTGAAAAAAAATCGAATCACCATATGAAATTTAATTACGCTTTCCAACGTCCGCTTGGGAATTTTCGTATCCACGACGTTCACTGCTTGGCTTCTTTTAGGAACCGACTCGATAGGTTCGTCATCGTCGACTTCCTGAATCTCGTACTGTGAAGGTAAAGGTAAAGGTGTCGGTACCCAGAGGACGCTCCGCCGCATTCATGTTCAATTCAAAACATAGAGGCAAGGTGAATTTTGATGTATGCAATGACCTGCGGGAGCCAGCCACTATACCAAGTTAGTGTCTTTACCTTCCCAGACAAGTCCGGTAACAATTTACCCGACCCCGGAGGGATGGATGGCTTCGTTAGCTCGGGCCGGGATCGATCCAGCCCCTCGCATAGTAATTGGTGAGAAAGTTGAATCAATGATTGTTTCATTGAGAAATTTTGTATTTAGGAGTGGTGACCAAAGTGAAAAAACAAGAAATGAGTAAAAATAATAATAATGATTTCCTTTGTCCAAAGACATGTCTCAAAGATGACAACAGAGCAAAGATAATAACAGGATCGTACAAAACGCTACTCCTTCGCATCTTCATTCGATTGGAAATTTTAAGGCGAACTGGAACTGAGGAACAAGAATTGAATTATTCATTAGAAGAGCGAAAATTAGCATTTAAGACCTATTACACACAATGGCGACGGCCTTATGGACAACGGGGCGTAAATCTACTGAAAATCTAATTATCAAAAAAAATCCTAGCGGTAATGGCGATGGACTTGAGCTTTCAGAGGCTCTGCCTCATCGGGGAATACTCATCTGAGAGATTGGTTAACATACGACCCATGAAAACATACGTCACATGAAAACATTCTGCAGACCGAATTGGACGTTTTCAAACCAAATTGTGTGTTTTTCAAACAAAACGGGATTCATTTGATTCTTGATTCATATTTAGATAATAACGGCTACTGATTCGTTATGGTTAGACGTAACACGTTTAAGAAGGAACACGTCAACGAAAAGTTCTTCGAAGATCATCGAATTGAGCGACACGTTGACAAGGAAACTCGCTGGTTACTGAAACAACGGAAACCTTTCCGAACACAACTGCTAAGCAACATATAACTTTAAAGAGGATTCGAGATTATATGATCCATCGTTTTATGGCTGCTTTATAAAAGTCCCAATCAGAGTAAGGTTGATGGAAACGTTCAGTTTCAATATAAAACTCAAATTCAAAACGAATCCTGGTTCCTGAAGTCCTGGTTTGCAAGAAAGAAGTCAACATCAACGGGAATATTATTTATCTGGGCTACAATAGTAATGCATTTTGAGATACTTCAACTAACGTATTCATCCTTTCACTGTATACGCCTTGGTTATATCGCATCAAAGAAACAAAACAAAGTATAGCCGTCAGCTTGGACAATACTCACGTTTTCTTGCTCTTCATCGGAATGCAATTCCAAATCCTCGTTTAAGGTTTCGCTCATCAGCAAATCCCAAGCAGTCGTGGACTTCTCGAGCGCTTCTTTACCACGCTTCTTCCTACGCACTTTCCTCTCTTTCTTCTCACGCGCTCGTTCAGATGCTCTGAAAATTCATAGTCGAACACCCCTAGGATTACTTGGAAGAGTGAAATAAATTAGTCGTCAGGAATCAGCAGTGCAAATGGAAACTAAACATAGAAACTTAAACTACAAGGTACTCGAATTATTGAAAAAAATCAAAACTTTTGGAAGATCCCAAACAACAAACACCTCAAACACTTACAGATTCGCATTCAGTACCAAGGCACGGAACATAACCTCTAGATCTTCAGTGTAGTCTCCACTTGTATAAGCCACACCGCAGGCCGCCAAATAGCGTTGATATACCGCAAAGACATGAGTCTGAACGGAAGAAAACATGAAAAAGATTCGCAACTATTAAATTATCGAAGTGCACCAGTGGCAGTAACGTAAGCCAGCAAGCATGCTGGAATCGCTCTCAAAGGAATTCTGAGGACAAGACATATGCTTCCTCCTTGATCACAACGCTCAACATCTGCCGATAAATCTTCTTCATCCCTGGGTGATCTTATCCAAGGATGAAGAAGGAATTCTGAGGATTTGAACCGAAATCCAACGCTTTACTCATCTTTCGTCCGGACGAGAAGGGTGATTAATTTCTCATTATCATTATCAATTGCAGATAAGGTGATGCAGCAGACCAACAAATCGCCATCAATTGCGCTCCTTCTCATACGTGGCTTTATGAGAAAGTGTTCTTGAATCGCTGCACTTTTCGATTATCTACTGCTGTTGGATTTCAATAAAAAGTAAAAGTAAATAGCGTCTCGTGTTGAATACACGCAAAGAAAAAAACAAGGAACGTACCGCTCACTTGTTTTCCTTATTTCTTCTAAAAATGAAAATGAAACTAACGCAAACCTATTTTCGCTACATCTCAATCGCATTCTTCAGCTTTAAGCATTTTGAAACCTAGTTAAACAATCAGTAGCTGATAGAAAAAAGAAAAGCAAACAGAATTTATAGGCAAAATCATAACGACAGAAGAACTTATGAGCAGATTCGATCCTAGCATGAGTTTACCGCAAATTAAGGTCCGTAACTAACGGTAAGACTCAAAGGTAAAGGTGAATGTGTCGGCGTTGATCAAACCCTAAGGACGTGGGTCCGCAATCGTTTTTCATTCAGAATGGTAAAGGCCTGGTGAATGCGCGTTTGGCCTATACAATGATTTGCGAGGGACAGCCGCTTTACCGAGTCAGTGCCTTTACCTTCCCATACAAGTCCACTACCTGTTTACCGGACCCCGGAGGAGTGGAAGTCTCGGTTAGCCCGGGCCTCGACCGCGCGAGTGTCGGCAGCGCCTCTTACCTCTACACCATGCGGACACTCTATATTCGAATACTCACTGGAAAACAGTTCGGGATCGCAGTATCCTGCTTCATCAGCGCGACGCCTTTGGCCAGCATCTTGGTGAATGTCGACAATCGTGTTCCAATTCGTCGTAGATAAACGGGAGCATGGTCCCGAGCCGTTTTATAGTCGCTTCTGAAAGCTGACAGAATCTGCTGTGAATCGTACCAAGCCTACTGTTTATCAGAACTCACATAAGCTCGCATGACTGCTTTGGTCGCTCACCCCTGGACGAGAAACGTAAAGTTTCCTCGAGGCCTTCTCCCTGAATAGTCGGTGTGTTCAACTACATGGAAATAGAGACGGATCAGAAGATCAAACCTTTCGCCTTTTGCTCTTCTTCGAGTGGGCTGTTGTCAGTCCGAGCGTTGCTGTGTCAAGCTCAATGTCGGCCCTCGACTTGTCATGATCACCGCGGATCTTCTTCTTCGAAATTCTTGCAATGTTACGTACTGCGCTCTCGTCTTCGGCTTCGATTTCGCGAAAATCCTAGGAAAATAGTAATTACGGAGATACCATTTGTTCATTCGTAAACATGTACTGAGATGGCCCGCGTGAAGCAGTGGTAAGAGGCGCCACTGACATCTGCACGGTCGAGCGATTGGTCCCGGTAAGGACAAACCAAGCCCTCCATCCCTCAGGGGTAAATTGGTACCATACTTGTCTGGGAAGGTGGAGACACTTCACCATGCGTTTACGATTCTGAATGGAATACGAATGCGGCATCTTGCAGTTAGGGGACTGACCACACCGAGCGGACCAATTTACCTTTACCTTTGCGGGAGCCAACAACGGTCCAAGAAAGTCAATAAGTTCCAGACAAGGACGAACACACTGTGTGTGATCTAATTTCCTTTGAAGTACTACTACTAGAGAGGCTTTCCAATCGGTCCGTGATTCACAGTGATGACAGTCCTGAAGAGTTGTCCTACCACTGATAACTTTACCAAATGTTATTGCCCTGAGGGATTGTCGTACCAGTGCTAACCCTTCGTGACGTTATCAGTTGAACAAAAAATCCAAAAATACACGAAGGCCCATCAGATGAGACAAAAAACACTCGACGCTACACGCACAACGATGAAATTTTTCCGGACGAGTTTTCCGGACCAGTTTTTTCGAAATTTCAATTATCGTTTCGGGACGAGGGGTATCATTATAAACTCCAATAACGGACCAGATATTGTAAAGTTGACCTTTACCCGATTAGTCGACCCCCTACCCGCCATATAACCCCGAATGTAAATCAGGTGGACGAGTTGTCCGGAACAGGAGGACGAGTTGTAGAGGGCATTCCTCCCTTTAAGTTCGCTTTTATATTGCCAACTACCATGCAGAAATGGTCCGGAAAACTCGTCCGGAAAAATTTCATCGTTGTGCGTGTAGCGTCGAGTAAAAAAAAAACTAGGGAGAAAATGGATCCTCTCGTTAACGATTCGGGTCCCACACTAAATGTTGCGCTAGAACCAGAATTTCTGCATCTTTTAGGATTGAAAGTGATTGAAATGTGTACCATATTGAGACAAAACATAATTGAGCAAGTAAACATGAAAATAAACAGTCGGAATAAAATCTGAATAAAAAACCAATCCGAGAGACTCACGAATATTTGAGTTCCACAAACGTCACAGTACATCAGACCGTCCAAGACCTTCGTCTGCGACGAACCACATACATTGCATGACGACATTGGATATAAAAATATCCATGAATATCAGCCAGATCAGCACTAACGAATAAAATTTAATTTCACCTCGCATTCGGAGACGTTGTCCGTGGAGCGCGAAATTCTCCGCGGAGCGAGTCCATCGATAAGTTACGGACAAGGGAACTATCACAATTTGCAAATTGAGCTCGAATAGGGGTCGTGCCAGAGTTTTTTCAATTTTGTGGGTACTGCGAATTGACTCTCAACTTCTCAATAGCAACACGTTGACGAGAAAGTCGCTGAGTGACATCTGTCAACCATTCTTTCCACCTGGACGACGTTGGTCAGTGATGCGCGACTGCACCATTGGCTCATCGGTGCACAGCTCTCTCAGGCCTATACATGGCCGGAAACTTTATATGGCCTTGAGTAAATTGTAGGTCGTCACATTCTATCGCTTTGTCGCCATCAGTGTTGCCGACAAAGCGAACATACCTTCAGATCGCTTCGAAGCGATCTCTGCTCGTGAAATCTCCGACATTCGAAAGTCGGTTCTATGCCAAACTTCGGGGTTTCAGCGATCAACGGTCAGTCTGATCATCGAATGGGATACAAGGCATTTACAAGCAGATGCCAGAGAACCATTTTTAATAACCTGTGTCGGTGTTAGTCCAATCATTTCGCTTTTCTCGCCCATAGACGCTTTTCTTGACCTTTTTTGTTTGTTCTAGTTCTCGTTCTGGTTGTAATTACATCCTATTGAGATTTCATGTTTCTTAGGAGTGTTGTTTCATACTTTTTCTACGCACCACTGTATTCGGGTAATAAATCGAATCAAATCAAATTACACGTTTGTCTGATCAACTACCATGGCGAGGATCTCCTCAACGAAAAACGGCTCATGGACATATCACAGTTTCTCAGTCCTGGATTAGCACTGTTGAGAAGCTAGGCTTTCGGTATACCTGCTGTACGAGGGAAAAAGTAAAATTGAAGCCTTTTAAAAGGTTTCACCGCTACTTTATATGACGCGCGCAGCAACACCATTACAAAATGATATTCTAGTGTTCATAATAGTAACTCGCAAAAAGCGGTAATAAAACTAGAATTTCACTACAATTCGAAGAGATCAATGCGTAGTCGGCCATGGGCAATGTCGAGCATTAACTGACTTATCATGATCATTGGCTAAAACACAATGGAAACAATAAATTCCGCCTGTTTCGTATCTGGATCTTGGCCACCAAGGAGATCTTCGCGATTCGTCTTTGTCGTCACCTGAGATGTCAAAATCGGATTCAACTTGCTTTGCTAAAAGCAATGCATGGACAAACCTTTTTACCACAGGTTGTATCGAAATCGTTTCCAGTGCGTTCAGATCCCTCTTGAGCAAGCAACGATGTCTTCTTGACAATTGATTTTTCGCTGTTCATTTGTCCCCCCAACTATGCTAATTATGAGTTTTTGTTTGCTTGTCGCTGTCGTTTCTGTTTTCTCATAACATTCATTGTCAGTTGCGATCTATCGGGCTATCTTTACGGGTTCCTTGGTTATGGCTTAACACTTCCGTGGTGTACGCCCACGTCGAATAAATAAATAAATAAATCACAATTTTCCAAACGATGATAGCAGTGCCCATTTCACCCTTACGATCGGCAGGCTCAGCATCGCCGTTGAGCAGCGAGTCTTTGAATTTTTCAGTGCGGGTGCCTGAAACACTCGTAATAATATTCAACGTTTAGAATACCTTCAATTCGCGCCGATATGCCTAAAAGACATCGTGTCACATTCCCATACAAGCTGTAGTAGATACGGGTTTTAATAATGCGAAGGATCTTTTCAACACGACAAGAATGCCAGCGATTCCAGAACTACGGCTAAAGTTCTAACATATTTCTAATTGCCCTCTGCAAGCTCTATCTTTGCTTCCGATGAGGTGAATCATTCTCTCCTTTCGGACGAAATTCCACTCTGCATAGCTGTTCGAAGGCAGCTATTCATTTCATTTGATGACCCGTTCAATCAAAAAATGAACACGATGCGTGAATGTTGATGAAAGTAACGTTATTGTGAACACTTCCAACGTTCTTTTCGCTCTGAGTGGAATTCGGCAATTATTTTCGGAGATGTTCAGCAAACCACCGTTGTGTCACCCGGCAATATTTTCCTTTTTAGCCAAAAGCAGCTGGTCTGTGATTCATTGCTAATGTTCTCGTGCAAGCAGTGAGTGACGAAGAATTTGCCACTCGAACAGCTGTGTATGACACATCAAATTTTATTGTTGGCCTAGACGGAATCGTCAGAAATAGCGAGTTACTCATAGAAATTCTTCCCGACATGTTTTCTGGAATGCCTTTGAAGGCATATAGCTCTATTTGTACACAGATACCTCACAACTTCTTGCACACAGTAAATTTTGGTCGAAATACATAGCATGGCATGGCAGATCGATCAGGCTGTGCCTGCAAATGTTAGAAGGCAATCTGTCAAAAGCATAAGGGCAATATCGGAGGTTACCAGTAGTTTACCATGTTACCACGATGGGTGCCAGCAGCTCTGACTCCGACGATGGCTACAGCGAGTGGTCACCGGCGAGAATCATTTCAATCGCTCAAGAAAGGGCAAGAGGAGATCTATAGGGTACGATAACAACACAAGAGTGACTCCTGGACAGAGTAAAAGTTACGAAAATTCTGAATTCTGAATTTTGAATAAAATAATTAAAATAAAAAGTGATCCATTGGCTTTCGAAGCACACAACACCAGTACGAAATGCAAGGTTGACCCCAACAAAAAAAGAGATTTTACCTCCACTTCGGTTTAGGAGTCAACATCACCTCCGGGACCATATACAAAGGGTTGAGGCTTCCAAATTCAGTGGTTAAAAGTCAGGTCAGATCACGTTTTTTCTCTCCTATGACAAATCGGATTTTCCGCGCTCTACTAAAAGAAAAAGTTCTTCAAATGTCTTTAATATCATTTGAAAAGTTACTGAACTGGCGGTTAAATGTACGTTGATATCTGATTGACGCTTCCTTCCTACGTTTCTTATTCGCATTTTCATTGCTACCTTTTTAGCCCTTTTAGCCTTTCTCTTCAAATCGTTCAACATTATTGTTGTCTTTGTCGAGCAGTTCTGACTCTCGTTATCAGAATACCAGCTATTCAGCGGAATGCAGGCCGCCAAATCATCTTACGAATTGTAGAGAACATAAAACATTTATAAAAACAAATAAAACGAAGAACAAAAAGCATGTAGCAGAAGACGACGGGGAACTGATGAAATACGCCACTGGGAGTACGGTAACGGGCAATCGCGGCGGGACCCTAGAGTTGACAAACAGACATCGTGGTTTCGCTTATTTATTAGGAGGATTAGGACGGTAATCTGATCACGTCTTAAATAAATACATAAATAATTTCACCATTTGGGCAAACGATTACAGCAGATTTTCTCACTCAGAATATGCTAGAGCTCGAACGTAAGCTGTTCGAGAAGTGCCCAAGATTCTGTGCCCATACTTGTTTTCCCGTATAGGGCGCTACGGAATCGAGCGGATCGCAGGAAATGGTGGTAACGGGGACACAGAAATTGTAATGCATCCTGCATATTCAACACATCTTCACCCATAAAGCAGTGTGGCATTCAGGTGTCTTGCTTTCGCCTCAAAAACACACGATTTCACAACTTCAGACCAAGTCAGCTCCTTTCTGGGAGAATACAACACTGCGCTTTTCCTCCTCCTTCCTCTTCCATTTTCGTGGATCCCACGACGAATTTTCTTTTTCTGTTTGCTTTCCCGAAATCTCTATAGTTCGCGTTGGTTCTTTCGCCGTTTCGGTGCACATTCCCGAAGGCGACAATGTTTGCACGTGTTGGACAACGTGTGAGCAACCAGTGTCGGGTTTCCCATCGAAGACCTCTTGCTCCTTCTGGTCGAGGCTCTCTCTGTGTTCTCGCCCCGACGATCGTCATCTCGTGGGGTTTTTGCTTGACGCCAGCCGATTGCTTCCGAAACAACACGCTCTAGCCATATCGTACGTGGTGAACACAGTTATCTGTTCGTGAGATCTGCATCTGCCGACTGGCGACGGTCGTCTCTCCCGTTTCGCCAACCACCCTCACCTCGATCTGTCTCGTCACTGAAATGTCGTTTCCGCCTTCCGTACATCGTCCATTAACGCATCGTACGCATCTCCTAGCCGATCTGGGAGCCATTCCGTTGCCGCTATAGTATCATGCTCTCCAATATTTCCTGTCCGAAAATTTTCAAAATTCTATAATTTTTCTGAGAAGTGCTATAGTATCAGGCAAGTGTAAGAACCTTCTAGAACGTTCTCCAGAGTTCCACGCTAGGGGTATAAAAGGTGCAGTCGCCGCGTCTAGCTATCAGTACCAGCTAAAATGGACCAAGGTCGAATTCGTACGTTCGTGTATTACGAGTGGCTGTTGTATCTACCATTTTCATTTTCAAATGAACACTTTTTGATTCAAAATGGACGTTTTTCGAACGAAAATGAACGTTTCTCAAGTCAGAGTGGGCTTTTTAATCAAGAGGACCCCTTAACTTCCAAATTGTAAATGGCATAATTAATTCTTCATTCTTTGCTACACACGTTTACAATAAAAACATGATCGCTCTGGGAACCATCTAGTTTAGATCGGAAGACGCTTAGGAAAAATGCCTTGTTCTAAGAACCATTTGGTTTGCATTGAATGCTGATGCTGGGCAACGTCCTTTTTGATTTGCAAAACGTCCAATTTGGTTTGACAAACGTTCATTTTGGCTCGAAAAACGTCAACTGTGGTCTGAAAAACGTCCAATTTGGTTTGAAAAGTGTCCATTTTAACACGAAAAATGGAAAAAATTGGACAATGGTATGGATAACTGTTGTGGATAACTGTGGTAATTATATTGTTAATTAAACTTTTTTCAATAACGTTGGAAAAAAATGGTGAAATTTTCGGACGAGAATGATTGGACAGTGTGGTAGTGTCCTCATAATAGAAGTCTTCTGGTTGTTGCACTAGCCTCTCAGTATAACATTACTTCTGCGAGATTTTCTGCGTATCCCTCAGGCAGTGCTTTTTTCGCACTTCTCACAGAGCTTAGTGGGAGCCAATTAAATCAGTTTCAAACATGTTGTTGACTTTTCAACCCTAATCGAAGGCAACGTCACGGGATGAGAGTGGTGGAGTAAGTTCTAAACCATCAGAACTCGCCGTCCACCATTTCAACAAGCTGTTCAATTTCCGTCTAAATGTTAGAGACAGGAATAGATCGGTTTTCATGAAGGACAGCTCAAGAACACTTCTTAGTTCGGCAATTCCAACAGCGTTCGTCGTCTTGAGGAGATTACGAACCGCTTTTTTACGGTTTGGCCACAATCGATTCTGCAGCGGTAGCGACCTCGAAGATAAATCGAGAAACGTGGTGATTAGCGGTCGCTCAGCTGTTGAACCGTTACCCCTACCTGAGCGAGCAGGAAGCACCATCGAGTCGAACAAATGAACGCGGAGGTCGGAAGTTGGTCGGTGCCCCTTCAGAGACCGGAAGCCTGAATGGGCAGCTCTGCTTCTTCTGACGAGGTCTTTCTTCATGTCGTTGTTCATGTTCATGGAAGGTAGACGTATGACTTCGTTTCAAATCTTCTTCAACACATATCCATTACCTTTGCGTCCCATTCAAGGGACTTCATCGCTATGTAGCTAACAGCTTCAGCAGGATAATGTCGCCCTGTTTTACGCCTTTCATGGATGGAATGCAAAAAAACTCTTCCTGTAGAGCAGTTTTATGTAGTCGAACCGTGTTCCAATGTGGAACTAGTCCACTCCTTGGTCGAATAACGTAAGATTGCGCTTGTTTCCAGGCGGACGGGAACCTGGAGTCGACTTCCGTCGACTTCTCAGAGGTCTGGTTGCAAAAAGTAAAGTCAGGCCCAGTTTCTTTTCTCCTAGAACTATACGGTATTTCCTCGTCTTGAAAATTCCGTCCTTGAAATGTCATTAGCGAGGCCTAAAAGTTTCCTTAACACGTTGACGACAGCGCCTTTTTCGCGTGTCTGGCGCGTGGGACCAACCGATTTTCTAGCGCGCCGAGGCGGTGGCATGATGCCGGCATACAGCGAATTTTTTGAAAATGGAAGTGAACAGTTTATCTCGAAGACTACATATTCAGTTCTGTAATATCGGGGATTGTGACTATTCCTTTTTTGATGAAAATGAAAATAGAAAAATAACAGCTGGAAGCTTTTAGAATGTTCCTTCTCCCTATCCAGGTTAAAAGGAAATTGGTATTTGTTTACTGTTCATTATTTGCTTATTCTGATGATCAATATTTGTTTGTATTTATGTGTTTGTTCCAGTAAACAGTATTTGTTTGCATTTATTTGTTTCTTGCAATAACAATTATTTGTTTTTACTTGTAAGGAAAACTAGTGCACAATCAAAAATTCCAGTAAATCAGAAGCTAAGAATCATTTCCATGGACCATGCTTCCTATTACAATGTGCAAAGGTCTACTAAAAAGTGGTACAAAGACATCCTTCGATATTCTGAAATGTATCGAGAAAAATGCAATACAAGACTGTGGCGCAGCATTGCGCCACACGGTTCTACGCGGCCGCTTGAGCGTGGCGCAGCATTGCGCCACACTGTCGTCAACGTGTTAACCATCGACCTGCTTTTTGAAACTCTTTCTCATATTTTATCTACTTCTCACTTCCCTCTTTTTTTCTCGTCGTCTTATTGTTAGTATATAGAGTATATTAGTATATATTGAGTATATTAGCATTTGTTCATTCCTTCAGATTTCTAAGTTTCTAGGGTGTACCATTTTCTTTTTTGCAGTTTCAACGTTGCTTTTCTGCGGTTCTGCAGTTTTATGTGCATTTACCATGCACGTCTCCATTATTAAAAATAAATAAAGTCAATACTAGGAGCAGTTCGCTCCGACAGGCCACACGCGGAACAAGCCTATCGGGCACTAGTTCCGTCCCTGCCACCGGGTCACTATGCCAACCCTTAATAAGCGAATACGCTGGGTTTCTCTCCTTTGGTCAAAGGGTTTTTTCAGCGTCGCGGTTACGGTGCTATTGAAAACGCGAATTCAACGCGATGTGACTCAGCGTGGCAAATACGTTTATGGCTTTTTAGCCGCGGAAATAACGTTGTTCGCCCACCGCGGCGACGCGCCACATTTTGATATCATGACAAGACCGGAAGACTAATCACCAGCATTAGACGCGGTCGCAAAATGTCGCCCGTGAGCGACATTTAAAGAAGCACCTTCGTACACAATCAATCATCGACGTCCGTAGATGGCCCGCTTTACTCTTTTGGGCTGCACCGGCCATCACTCCCTTGTCGACCGACCGGATGTGGCTTCTTGAACAGCTGCACCTTTTGGATTTTAGCGGTAGAGAAGAAAACGTTCGGAAAGGATTGAGTAGGACAGCATCCAAAAATGCACGCAGGAGCCCAGACCTCTAACGACCATTTAAGCAGAGGTGGCATCAATGCAGTAGACGCGTTGACGGCAGAGGTGATCCATTGAATGGCAGAGGTGATCCATTGCTGCAGAAAAGTGATGTGAAAAAATGGCGGCGTTACTGGGTTGTTGCGTAGTTCGTTGCGGTCCCAACGCGTACCGTCTCGCAAGAATCCGGGTCCAAACGCGAAAGATTACAGTTTCCAAGCGGCACTGCCGTAAAGCGGGCGCCAGTTGTGAAACTACACTCAGCTTACCCTTTACTGTTCGACTCTCAACTTAGTGTCTGTTCCGGCATATGCCAGAACCCTTTGGTCCACCCGCAACGGAGGCGGGACCAATGGAAGACCTGGGCCCAGATTCATGAACGGACGAGCGGTCACCGAAACTGCCGCGCAGCCGAAACCAGACGACAGAGTCGATGAGAGATTGCGTTTAACATAGGAAGAATAGGATAAGTAGACAAAGGTGAGCGCCATTCGGGCTATATCTCGGGTTTTATTGGGGGTTTACCAATGATGAATCTGCGCCCTGGTGTGGTCGATGCCTCGACACGACGGTCTTCAATATACGATTCTAGGAAGCCTCCGAGTCTCTCTCCACCGAGGCGTAAGGCAAAGGGACAAACACCACTCACCACATTTTGGTTCGTCGTCCATTACTCTGTTACAGGGGTGAGGGACGTTAGGTCCCCGCGTCGGCTCAGCAAAAGTGGTCCATGGGTTCTGTGGAACAGGAGATTTTCGCAAAGTATAAGTGGCCAACTACTTATGGAAAATGATGACGTGCATAATATTATTCGTATTTGGTATCGAGTTTCAAATTTACGAGGATTGCGTTGTGATTATAAAAAACTGGCGAAGGATCCAGAATATTTGACTCTTTACAGGGCTAATCTTTTTCCGAATTTAGTCATTATTTGAGATCAAGCACTATGGCATGATTGGAGCCATCCTGTCGTCACGAGTTATGAGCATCATCCTTTTCATCGTTCTCATAGATTGGTATTTCTGTTCATAGATGGAGAAAGTTGTTCAATTCGAGAAAGATGTACCCATTGTAAAATCACATGTGCGTTTCTTCAAAAATATGAGTGCTAGATCGCGTAAAGAGAAATTTCCATGGATATATTCGGATTTCCTACGAAATTTCAACCCATAAATTTGTAATACAATTTATGCACACTAAATCCCAATTTTGGAAGAAAGATATTAAAGTCGCAAATTTCGTGCCTGAGGATCGTTGTGAGAACATTATCATTAATCTCATTCGATGGAGCACGAAATTGTGAGCGGAAATCTGCGTGGATCTGCACTGGGACGAAATTTTCAGGCTGCTCCTTAGGGCCCTTACAGACCCGACGACGTGCAATTTGAGCGGCGAAATAGCCACTGTAAATGGAATTGAGCGAAACTACGACGACGAGTATTCTCGTCCGACGCGACGTTTGCGGCGGCCGCATTGCTCTAATCTCTAATCGATGGCTGCGTTCAACGCGCGGTCACCGCTGTGAATCCGTCGCTCAATTTTTGTCGTCTGGTATATAAGGGCCCTTACAACCCCTTTAATTAAGCCGTTGATAATTTGATAATATGGTCGAGTTTTGGACCATCTTTGACGATAGGGCCATCATCGGGTCACTCTGCCTTTCTCCTGAGGCGGCCATGGCTCTTCGAGCAGGAGTCTGCGGTGGCGGGTACAACTGTTCGAGTCGTCGTTAACTGCATCCACAAGACCTACGGACCACCTTTGCCGAACCGACACGCGGACCCAACGTCCTCTCCCCTGTCACAGTAGTATGAACGGGACCACACCTTCAAGCTAACACCCCTAGCATGGTGAATGAGGAGACCAGTCCACATTGTAAGCTGCTGATTTCGCAACCGAACACCCCGGCGCGAGCTGTTTGGTTTTCCCGACTGCTTCGTGGAAATCTGTCGAGTGACTCAGCGCAATGCGAACGCCTCGAAATGGAGGCCATTCCTCATGGCTGGATGACTAGCCAGCTGGTCGCACTTGGTAGCTATGTAGAGCGCTGCAAAGCACCTACACCGTCCTGTTTCATAATCCGGCATAGACCGCCCGCCGTCAATCTGCATGTTGCAATGCGCTTAGCATGAATAGTCCAAGCGGACGACGACGACGGCGGCGACGACCTCCCTGCGTGCCATGCACCGTAGCTCGCACCTTTTGTTCGGTCGCTTGGCCATACATTGTCCATTGAGTTGTACTGCCCGACAGATCACCGACACCAGCACTATTCGAACTCCACCAGAGCTCTTTGCACTTTTGCTTCGCCGTCAGTCCCGTCGTCCTCGTCGCTTCTCTGCACACATTCGTCTGGCTAAACTTGACCAGCAGTTTGGACGGTTCTGGTTTTAGTTCGCTGAGAGGACTTGCTACCATCGTTGAGATGGCGTATCATCAACCTGCTTCGACCTGGCCACTTCGTATAGCTGGCATTGCCCTTTTTTACAGCCATTTCTGGCTTCGGCTTTCATTATGAGCAGTTATGCGACATTTCATCACAAAAAGGAATGGGTTTTCTTTTGAGCACGAAGTTTTAATTTGTCTTTTGTGCTGTAGAGAGGTAACCTGCTCCTGATTACTGCTGCGAGGATTTGTTTTTTTTTTTGAAAAGGAAAAAGCACTTTCCAAGATCATGTTGACATTCTCCTTACTACAGGGTGTGCCAAAAAATGTACCCACTGTTTGAAATGCCATAACTTTAGCGAAAAAGAATAAATCGAAACGAGTCATAGCTTGGATGGAAGCTAAGAAAAACAAAAATTTTCTGGGATGAGTTCGGTGAGGGTTGCGCCATGTACTCGACCGAGGCCTCGGATTTTGGACCTGATTGATAGTGCATGGGTTATATGCTTGCTCTACTTTGGTCGTAAACAGGTGAATCACTGCTATGAGTTACTTCTGAGGCAGAGAACATATCGTCTTGCCGCAGCTTTTGGTTAAGCATGGAACAACACCAATTTCGATCAATAATTGTAGCCACTGTTTGAGAAGATGAAACTCCTTTAACAATTATGCAATCATAAGAAAAGAGTTTAGAGGAATGTAACATGTATGAACCGTCAAGATTGCGCCATGCACTTGTCCGAATCGTCGGATTTTAATGTAGTAGACAGTTTATGCCACGAAACACAAAGAAACGCTGTCTAGTGTCCGCCTTTCAGAAAGGAAAACGCCTTGTTGAAGTCGTGGTTTTGTTCGTAACGTTGTCTGGGCCATCGTATCTTTTCTTTTACCTCATTCCTATCATCAGCTCCGCTTGGATTTTTCGTTCTTTTCGAACTTGAATAGCGCTCAAGTTAATTTCTAACATTTTTCCTCAGTGTCGAGTGTTTCCGTCTTCTTTCTCAGTGTCGCGCGACATCAATCCCATCTCTATCGTTCGACCAACGCGGCTAAACACTTGAAGCTGGCGTGTGCTATCGGGCCGGCTATTGTTTGTCCGATCACACCAGCCAACTCGACTGTCGAACAGCAATTTCGCCCCAAAAGCTGCTTGTTGTCCTCCCTGAGTTTTTGGCGTATTCATTCTGAAATTTCCAGAAATTTTCGCTTCTACTCGTTCTCTTACAACTCATACTTCCTTTTGTAACAATTTATTTATTTATTTGTATGACGCACACGCCAGTGCGCGTAGAAGTAACAACAAATCAACGGCAACGAAACAGATCAGAAAACACAAAAAAACGACTTTGCAGAGAAAGTTTGACGGCCTGGTGAACAATGACGATAGAAGGCGCGGGAGGCGACAAACATCTCTACCGCAGGAAGTCGTTAGAGACCAACCAGCAAACACTGCAGCTATGGGTATGAGCTCTACTAGGGTTACGGTTTTGGGCAATTTCCCTCTATCGGACAACGCTCGCTCTGTTCTGGAACTAGGACCCAGTTTTTCGCCATCGCAACCGCTTTCTATCATCGCCATGCATAGGTTGATCTGCAGCCTACATGATCTACAAGATCGACTGCGATATAAGGCCAAGGCGCTATGTACTGCTTCTGCTAATCGGGATGGGCAAAATAGACCTAGCATCCCTTTTCCTGCTACTTTCTTCAAGCAACAGGAGGCTAATCCTAGTGTGGATATGAAGTTTCGTCGATTTGTGGATGAGGTTTTCCATACTATCAACAAATTCCGCAATCAACGCTCAGTATCCAACTTGAGCCCAGGGCAAATTTGTGGACTTAAAGAGGTTCACTCCCTGGTTACTTCAAAATCTATACGTCTGTCTGTTAGCGATAAGGGAGGCGAGTTTGTGGTCGTTCCAAAACAACTCGATATTGCCATAACCGAGCACCATCTGCAGGATACCTCCGTGTACCGCCCTTCCACCTTTAAGGCATTCCAGGCTCAATACCGCAGGCTAAACAGGGAATGGGTTAGAATCAGCAAAACAGCGAGTCTTGAGAGCGCGCTCATAACCCGTCTCAAGTTGGAGACCCCATCCTGTCCTGTATTGTACCTACTCATCAAAACCCATAAATTAGGTACCACAGACAATTTATGCACCATTACAGCTGAAAAGGTAAAGGTTAGACCCATTATCAGCTGTGTGGGAGGTCCTACAGACAGGATTGGATGGTTCTTAAGCAAAATTATCGGGCAGCTCTTACGCTTTATTCCAGCCCACCTCACCAACACCCAAGCATTTCTTGATCGCCTGCGGCAAGCTCAAGTGAATCGGGACTGCGTCATGGAGTCATTCGATGTCACGTCTCTATATACAAATGTCAGCAACGACTCGGCACTCGAGGCAGTCTATGAACTCCTTGATAAACATGAGCCCAACATCGACACGTTCGGTCTTACTGTGGGTCAGATAATGTCGCTAATTAAGGAATGCCTAAGTTGTAATATCTTCAAATGGTCAGGCAGATACTTTGCGCAAATCAGGGGCTTAGCTATGGGCCAACGCCTAGCTCCCACTTTAGCCATCGCTTTCATGTCCAAAATTGAAGCTCCCGTGCTGAATCGGCTCCCTGTTTCATACAGTAGATACATCGATGACTGCTTCATCATCTGTTCCTCAAAGGAAGAGATGGATGTGTGTTTTGATATCATCGGAAGGCAGTCAGAGCACATCAAATTCACGCGGGAGACCCCAAAGGATGGCTGGCTCCCTTTCCTTAACGTTCAAATTCAGCTCAAAGGGACAAACAAAATAACCAAGTGGTATCGTAAACCCAGTAGCAAAAATATCCTGGTCCACAGCAAATCAGCACATCCTGCGTGGACCAAGGCAGCGGTCATCGGCAACATGTTTCGCACAGCTAGGGCGGTATCTACCGGCGAGAAAGAACGAGAGGAGTCGCTGACCTTAGCCCAGGAGATTGCTGCCAAAAATGGATATACCACCTCTGATTGTCGACGGAAACGTATCTCCAAAAACATTTCCGACTCTCTCCAGATGATAAGATCCCTTTCGCCATTCCTTTTATTTCAGAGGGTGTTAGCAGGGCGATAAGAAAGTGTGTTAGGAGAGCCGAGCTGGAAAATCTGGTCAACGTGGTAGACATCCCCCCTACCAACCTTAAAAATCGCCTTGTTCGAAATCGGCTGTACGACCGGGTCTGTATCACTCCTAATTGCTTAATCTGTCCCTCTGGTAAAGAAGGAGATTGCATGGTATGTGGAGTTGTTTACCTGATAAAATGCAATAGCTGTGGAGAGGAGTATATTGGAGAAACAGCCCGCCCATTTCACGTTAGAGTTAAGGAACACCTGGATGGCAAGGACAGAATGCGCACCACTACCGCGTTGGGCTGCCACAGGCAAAACGACCACAGCGGCGATGACTTTGAGGTCACATTCAAAATACTGGCGCGCGAGACCCACACGGCTGCCCGCAAAACGCTCGAGGGATTCTGGATCCAGACCAAGAGCCCTAGGCTGAACCGTAGGGACGAATGCGTCCATATAACCCGAGAGCTCACCCCATACATCAATCTTGCCTTTTAAAGTTCTTGGCCTCTTCGTCTCCTAGCGTGGACTTGTTCTAGTCTCTCTGTGCTGGAAGGGTTGCGGTTCATGAGGTCTTCAACCTTCGCCAAATTCGTTCCTGCGTTTGATCTAGTAGTCTTGACGTATAGTTGGACTTTTTCAGACTCTGAAGAAGGCGATACACGCCGAAACGTCAGTCTGTTGAATAAATATCTGTGCCAATCTCGGACGTCGAGCTTCAACATTAAACCTACAATTGCTCTCCATCATGCCGAGATTCATCGAGAGTCGAACATGGCAATTACAAAAAATTCTTCTTTGCAAAGTAATTCAATTGCTTTTTTATCTCATGATTGTTTTAAAAGCTTCGACTTTGCTCCACTCCCATCTAGAGCGGCAAAAGCTGAGGCTTATCCCTACGAGCTTCTAACATTGTTAAATGAGATTCGCTACATTCGGTCAAATTAGCAACATTCTCTAATAAGTAAGTTTGTGGGCGTGCCTCTTCTTTGTTTATCGGAATAGCACTCCACACGAAAAGTTCAAGAGATAGAAATCAAACTAAAACAACGGCGAGATGTACACAGGAAGAGATGGAGGGACGTGATCAAGCTCTGTTCAAGGAAGAGAAAAATTCGCAAAAATTCACACAACAATATGAGTTGTTGTTTTGCGCTGCTTGCCTTCTATTGGTGCGCATGAGTGCCACCGCGGCAATACTGCTACAACACCGTACAGTACCGGACGTTCGCAACGATAAAGCGGCGACAGCGGCGCTTTCGTGCGCCGAGAGGTGCCGTTACTGGGGTCCACGCGTGGTGACCCGGACAGGGCCTATCTCAATTCATTTGCCCCACATGCCCAACGGGAGTCCCCGCGTGGTAGCCCGGTTGAAGGCGGAGCCTCGTCGAGCGATGAGTCACCAGACGACGAATCGAAAGAGCAAGAGATCAAAAATCTAGAGCTCGTTCGCTCGTTAATCGCTCGTTAACAAGTTCCACAAATAAGAAAAATTTGTATGTGATAAGATAGAGCTCGATCTACTGAACTCAAAAACATGCTTAATTTTATGAATAGACAATTTTTAAAGAAAATTCTGAAGAACGGCGGTTTCTGCGCAAGAGAGCGCCGCTGGCGCCGTTTTGTCGTTGCGGCTGTCTGGTACTGTAGTCCTTTGTCCCACATTGTTGGTACAATAACTGCAGTACTGAAATAACGGCACCCACCAACAGCTGTCATACCTCGATGGAGCACTCCGTTTCCATCAAAAGGTTAGTGTTACTTTTAGCTCTGGAGAAGAAGTGAAGCTCTGAAGCGTAAATCCAATAAAACGGTGTACTGATCTTTGTCTACAGTCAAGCCATCGTTAAGTAAGCTGCAGATGCCAAGATTTATTGATCATCAGGCGTGGTGAATCAAATGAGAGCTATCCGCTCCTTCGCAGTAGATCCACAGATGTACAACTATCCCGTTCTTTTTCGTTGTCGCGCCTTTTGTACCCACGCTGATTGTCAGATGGTTGGTGTGAAATCCACAAAGCTCTTTTTTCTCTTGCGTCTCGTTTCATACGGATGGCAACAGTCTGCTTTTATATTCAGTGGCGTTTCGAAGAAATCTAAACATCACCGCTGACCACATTCAACAGTTCTTTTGACTCGCGAGATTCAGCTGCGGGCTGCGATCATCGTGCGACTCATTTTAAAGAGAATGCGTTCGTCCTCCTCTACTCATCTCATCGTGTTACTCCGCACCTGGAGAATTATTGGCAACAAAACCGATAAGTATTGGTTAACGGTCTTTCACACTCTGCTGCGGCGGTAAAGCCGGAGTATAACAGTAACGAGAAGGTGGGCGCACTTCCACAATAGCTGCATCCCTTTGTGGTAGCACTGCTGGGTTATTTTTTGCATTGGGATGAGTTTTAGGGCTCGTTTAGTGTGCACGCGACGCGCGGCGCGAAGGGTGGCCGACGCGACGCTCCCATTACGCCTCCGTCATTCTGCGGGCGCTGCCGCAGCCAAACAGCAGACACCGCACCTTACGCGCGGTGCTGTCATTCTGATCGAACTGGATTGCCGAAGTGATATTTTGGAATATCGTTCGAGAAAAGACAGTGAGCACTTGGCGGCTTCAAGGTGAAGGCGGAGAAATGCAATTTCTCATATAAGTCTGTGTACTACTGATGTGTTTGTTCTGCATTGGTTCTGGTCCACATCGGTCAAAAATTATCTTCTAATAAAACTTCGCCTAGTGGGTTTGTTTGGGGCGCTGATCACTAATCTGATGTCCAGTTCCAGGATTTCCGAGATGCATCCACGTTGTGGACATGGCTTGTCAAGTCAGAATTTTAGATTAGGCCCGGAGAAGTACCTACATGAGCGTGCCGAAATCAGTCAAAATCTCAAAAGAACAGAACCGTGGTGCGAAACAGCCAGTGTAGGAGAAGTTTCAGCAAAATGGGTAAATTGATCGAACTATCCTAGTCGACGATGTGGGTGGTTGTCGGCCGAAATTCAGGAAACTGACCTCAGATTCGTGATGAGCGATTGAGCGAAATACAACACGCCATGTCACAGCATGGGCCAAATAAGGCCAAAAAAGACACTAGTTTGTTACAGAATTCGTATGCTGCTTTGCCGAACGAGGTTAGTGGATGGATCAGATTTATTCTTATTTATCTGGTTTATCCGATCCACCATACCTCGTTCGGCAAAGCAGTATACGAATTTTGTAACATAATGCAGAGGTTTCAAGAAGAGAGAACTTATAGAACACTAGTTTGTGCAATGACACACGACGCAGTTGGATTGACGTCCGTGCGACGCGCACTAAACGGGGTGCGACGCGAATTCGCGGCGCGAATTATTGATTTTGCATCTTTTGCATGGGCTCGCGTCGCGCGTCGCTTGCACACTAAACGAGCCCTTACGGTATGATTGCAGCCGTCGTGAAATGAAGTACACGTACGCAAATCCACACACAAGACTGCTCGCTTCACGTCGCTTTTCTGCAGCAACAAAGATGGATGACCCTTGTCAATCCGTAGTGTGGCAGCCACCTCGACTGTGCCGCTGTCGCGTCTACGTCTGTTCCCTATCCTCAACCATTACCATATTGCTGCCGCGGTAAAGTGTGAACGCCACTTTATCCGTCTTATTAGGTTGAACCAAAAGTTCTGTTGTTTTTCCTGCTTTGACTTCATCTTTGTTTTCCAAGAGACGGCGAACCATTGGGCTCTTAGCTAAAGTAGGTTTCATTCGCTGGTTCAAGAACATTTATAAGCAAACTGTTCGAGCCGGCACCGGAATCATTACTTGCTTGTAGAAGCCAAAAACTGGAAACAGTCTTTTTGACATCGTGCACTTTGATAAATCAGTGTTTCCTAAGGAAATGGACTATAAGTTCGCATGGTGAAATTGGAATGATGCACGATCCAAAATATTAATTTGGGTTGAAAGTAGTCCAATCGAGACAACATTTCTGAATTTTTCACTGATTTTTTAAAGCTGCAATTTCGCGTTGTCCAGCTGAGGGAGCGAAGGCCTGTCGTTGCCTGAGTCACACAATTCCTTTCTTCTTGAAAAAAGCCCGTCAACGTTGGACAACTGACACCTGAGTACTGCAGGGTTTGGCGGACCATATGCAAGTACTTTCCGTCGGATATGTTAAAAGTGCCCTACGGTTTGCTTCAGAATTCTTTTTTTAAAAGGGTCCGAACATAGCTATCTTTTTGCGTTCGTTTCTCCACCATCTCATCTCTGAAGTCGACGAGGTTTTGTAGGTTTTGGAAGATCTTTGTCGCCTTCGACTTCAAGTACTCTTATTTATCTGTAGTCGTGTTGAAGCTTTGTAACCAGTAATAACGTAAAAGGACGTGATTCGCGAAAAATTTTGATGTCCTTCTAGCGCTAATAAAAATTTAAGGACAAGCTCAATTAGGAATTTTCGTAATGATTCGGATAGAGCAATAGAGCAATTCAGTATCTTCAGTTTGATGAAACATCATGCCACAAAGAGGGAAAGTATCCGGACAAAATAGCACTGAAAAAGCGACAAAACTTTTGGTTCAACATAATAAGGAGTTAATATTAGGGTGATTCGAAAGTACGTGCGCGTCACAGATTTTGAGCTCCTCTATTCAAATCTCAAGAAAAGCAAACAAATGACCGATAAGGTTGGCCTGGTTATGCACACTTCATTGCCTGCGAACCGGCGAAGATTTGTGCTTAACCATGCAAACCTTATTGGTTGTTTTCTTGTTTTTCTTCAGTTATTCAAAAAAGGAATCGGAATCTGAAACGCACACGAATATTTGAGTTGTCCTAATAATATTCGCGCACTGTGTAGGGGGTTTTCATCGTTTCATGTCTTTATGGTACTAAGCCGCTATTAGTTGCTGTCGAGTTGCAACGATCGTTTGCAGCGTGCACGGCGCGAACAGGTTCCTACGGCCTCAAGAAGCAGTACAAGTCGCGGGGGCGCTTCAACAACGATGGGGTGGATGGTTAAGAAGGGGAGGGCGCTTTGTCTCATACAGTTGTTTGAGCATATTATTAGCGACGTCGACCGCGTACATTAGCGCGCTCTCCGCTCTCACGTTTTCGCTGTCTTGCCGTCGTTCGTGCCCTCGCTCGACATTACGATCTCACTGAACCAGCCCGTTCGTCGTTCCTTCCGTTTCCTCTGCACCAGATTCTTCAGCAGCATTCCTGCCCTGCTAATCTTCTTATAAGAAATCAATCCGTGTTAATATGAAAAGAAGTAGACTAGAAATAGTTGAGTTGAAATATTCCGCTTCAAATTTTCGCCCACTCAAGCAGAATTGATACCAAGTCTGGTACCAATTTGTCCGACCCCGGAGGTATGGAAGGCAAGGTTAGCCCGAGCAAGGACCGATCCTTCGATCGCTCAGGTGTCAGTAGCACCTCTTACCACTGTACCACGACATTTGCAGCCGACGTTAAAGCCAGATAGGTGTTCCCCCTCTTCCGCAGTGCAACTGTACCACCGTAGTCCTACTTACAAGGGAAGTCAATCAGCGTGCTCCAGAGACTCTCAACGAAACTTATATGGTTTTCTAGAGCTTCGAATGACGATTACAACGGTGTAGATTGTTTTTGCTAAATGACAACGGGCGGTCCAAAAAAGGGCGAAAATGATCGCCCTCAAGCTGAAGCTCAAAGCTGTGGCGAATGGTCTTCTAGGTCGCACCCATTCCCACTGACGGTGATGTAGCGCCGTGTTAACGCAGTGAACTCGTTGGGGGTTGTTGGGGGCTTGGATCCACTTTCACTTGCTTCAGGCAGTTTTGCACTAAGCTGTTTGAACTAGAGCAACATCATGACTGACTGACTTCCCTTGTTAGGAGAACTTGAAGTCTCCACTGCAAGATCGAAGTCACTACAATTCTCTTGTGAGATGGATATCAAGTGAGAAACAGAAACATTTAGAATCACCTTCTCATCCGTGTATGCAAAACAGAAACGTTTGGGATCACCTTATCATTCGTTCAATCTTATATCAATCCAGAGCGCGCGCGGTGCAGTGGTAAGAGCCGCTGCTGGTACCCGTGCGTTCTATCGATCCTCGCCCGTGTCAATCAAGCCTTCCATCCCTCCGAGGTAGGTGGATTGGTACCAGACTTCTGGCAAGGTAAAAGCACTGACTTGGTATAGCGGCTGGCCCCCGCAAGTCATTGTATGGGCCGAATATGCATTCACCAAGCTTCTAGGATTCTGAATTGAACACGAATGTGGTGGCGCGTTCTTCGGAGACTGATCAACGCCGGCACTTTTACCTGTTCCTTATATCATTCTAAGAAGTGAAAATAATGGGGCTGTTACTGCTTTCCAATGATCAGTGGCGCTGACTAGTACGGCAATCGCTCGTATTTGCTCAAAGTAATCCTCTAATCACTTATTTACCAAGGTGTCTATAACAAGCGATTAGAATCGACCGGAAGGAGGGCAGTGACCGCAACTGCAGCAGTTGTTGAATAGCAGTAAACATGACATGATGAATGATGAATAACAATGAATATGAATGAATATGACATGATGAACATGAGCAGCAGAAGAAATGTGTAGAACGATAACGGGATTTTAGATACACGTGAGCATCATCACCGCGCGTAGTTGTTCAAAGTTCAATAATCTAATCTGTAAGAAGAAAGGATTGGAAAAGAACCGGAATTATATGCCATGATCGACTGTCGTTGAATCTTGGCACGGTGAATATAGTACAGGGTGCGTCAAAAGCCTTTGGACTGTTTGAAGGTCATTATATATGGAGAGCGCCCTGCAGCCATCCAAACTTTTATGCGTTACTATTATACTAATCTTACCCTACAGTATAGTAAATTTTCCTTGCTGATCGTTGGCCTGTTTGAAATGTCTGGAGTAAAAGGTTTGCGCACTGCCATGACGAAAATGCACAAGGAAGGAGTGTCAAGCACGGACATTGCCAGAACTCTACGTATCCCAAAGTTCACGGTCTACGACAACTTGGTCTATATTAAAGAGCAAGGCCTGCTCAACACCGCACAGGGACATTGAGTCGCTCAAGCGAGCTTTGAAGGAAGCCTGGAAAGGAATTGATGAAAAAGTCCCGCGCGCCGCTGCAGATGGGTTTCCTAAGAGACTTAGTGCCTGTGTTCGTGCTAAATGAGACCGTTTCGAAGCCTAACTATGTTTTTATGTGTACAATGTCTAAAGTAATAAACGCTATAAATTTCATTTCATTTGCTTCAATGCTTCGAAATAGCCGTTAAGGCGACCACTTATCTGACGATGAGTCCAAAGACTTTTGACGCACCCTGTAGTAGCTGACGGGATGACTGTAGCCAGTTAGCCAAGATGTTACAAGTTTTATTTCGGCTGACGTTTCAGCGAGTCCGCCTTTTTCAGAGCCTCAAACTTGGGTAATTGAACCGGAATTACATAGCATTGTATTGGTGCTATGCTGGAAGTCACCTTACGGCTTGTGTAGAGTGTCTGTCTGGCTTGCCTCTTCAAAAATACTTCCTCCGTTGCTCCTCTTGAAATAATTACATCTATTCGAATCCTCAGTTCACCCTATGCCGAGCTCGATTTATGCAGTTAGTCAAGAAACACATAACAATGCCCATTTTCCCATTCGAATGACACGAACCCATAAAGTCAGCCGACTTCACTTCGCCGCTTCTCTTTCCATTATTGTGCACATTCGATCAGCCTCTTCCAAACAGTAACTGGTTGCAACAAAGCGCAATCGCACTGTTCCTTATCACACTACCCAAAAGTCATCTCATACGGGTTAGGTGTCCCGGTTGGAGCACTGTTAATCCGTGTTAAATGACTTCTTATAGAGATTGTCTTTGTAGTGAGCCCACGACTAATTAGAAATTGGAGTCAGGTATACTTTGCCCGCTTGATACCGGATTCATCTAAAGTGTTATGAAGTAGCTCTTTCATATGTGCATTCCATTTCGATTGGTACAGTCCTGCACCCTGCTTGGGTAAAAGTTCGTTCCTACGCAAAATTCGACCTTTTGTGAATTCCTATATCTATATACCAGCTTTCCATCGGCCTATCGGCCGCCAAACGTCTGTTCGCCAACTTCGTTAGGAAAACAACTGCACTAACCCCTGTCGGAAGTTGGGGCAGCCAAAAAAACGCAAATACCGACAGAAAATTTGGCCTTAACTTAGGCTCAAAACCACAGAAAGAATGAAATTAAACAGAAGAAAACGGAAGAACATCAGTAAACAGAGGGAAAGGAAAACAGTCACTCTGAAAAGTAGAAGGAAAACAATTGATGTAGTTTCATCAGCTACCCTGTCGCTGTGGGTGCTCTTGGTGTACGGTAACGGGCAATCGCGGTGGAACCCATATGAGCCACCCATTGCAAACATCGCGGTTTCGCTTATTATATAGTAGGAAGTAGGATAGTAGGATGGCCTCCAAGAAGTTCGTAGATGCTCAGGTGTTCAATCGTGATATTTTCTCTAAAAAACTATTGTAACTTCCCACCTTGCGCAGCTTTATTTTTTAGATATTTTTTGGAAATGTTTCTCGTTCTGCTGGCTGTGATTTTGGCTTTACTCTTCATCATTGATCTTTATCATTATTTTTATCTATCTTTATGATCGTTCTATTCACCTTGTACATTCGACTACTTCCCTCACTTCTGAGCATCTTAAAATGTTTTTTCGGTAACGAAAAACATGTGGAATGTCATGTCCGATTCAATCCGAACTTTTTCGAACTTCGTTTCATGACCGGCTTCAGCCGAAGTGGTTTCTGTAATCACTGAAATATGATTTCAATGAGCTTTTCTCGTCATTTTGATAAACAAGCTGCTGATTGAGAAAATTGAAGAGAGGATGACGGTCGTCGTGGTAACGAGCACAGAACTAATTAGAAGTCGCGAAGACTCGCTTGAATTTTGACCCAAAGTTCCGAGTCGTTTACTTCAGGCGCCATTTCGGCCCCATTCAAGGCTTTCACTATGGTGTCGACCATTTTCAGGTGTTCTACCCTAGTTACGTCGACCGAGTTGCTGTTAGTGACCTTTGGAAGGGCTCTATGCGGGTATTTTAGAAAAACTAAGCACATGGCATTTATCCAGTGGCTACAGAAATGCGCGGTAGTGGGTCAATGGGACAAAATATCATTCAACCGTTCGGATACCCCGGAACACGCTCAAATCTGGATCAATTTGGAATGGACTGTATACCTGGGGTGTCTTCTTTGTTGTATTACCTATTCTAGGTCTAAACCCCCGAGCGCGTTGATAAATCATAGTTTTGGGTATATTTCGGGTTTTATTTCGGGGATACCGTTCATAAATCCGGACCTAGGTTAGGCGTGGTGGAGATTTTGTCCGTGCCCAACGTTTGCAGTGTAAAAGCTAAGTAACTCTGCAAATTTCACCAACACAAAGCTGGATGGCTCCTAGATTATGCCGCTATTCGTGCTTTTATCCCGAAGGCGAGAGCATCGCGCACCTCAATGCCGCCCTCCTTGCCTTTTACTTTTCACTTTTCTTGAGAAGCAGTTAAACGCCTTTACACACAAAAACTTAAATGGCAAAATACGTTGAAATACTTCCTTAATTCAATAAGAATGTAACATTTTAATTGTTCCGCACTTAGCCAGTGGTGATAATTAGGGAGGGAGCGATTCAATGAGGTCGATGTTGTAAGGTCCTCACCCGATCTAACCAAGCCTTTCATCCCTCCGGGGTAGATAAATTAGTACCAGACTTTTCTGGAAGGTAAAAACACTGACTTGGTATAGCGGCCGGATCCCGCAAGGTACTCTGTATGCGCGGCGCGTCCTGAGGCGACTAATCGACGCGGATCTTTACCTTAAAAGGTTGCCTTTTACCTTTTATTCCTTTCCAGATGAAGAATTTGAGTTCAGAGCGGGGTATTGTTGATTTGAACGAGCTCGATCGTGGTGTCAGCGCTCAGTCTTTGTCTAAAGCGAACAGTGGACAGTCTGAGCGGTCTCAATTTCCCACGCGGCTTTTTTCATCGCGCCGTGCTTTCGGTCATTTCACTTCACGAATGTCACCGGAGAAAAACGTTCGTTGCAACCCAAATTCCGTCGCTGGGTCAGTTTGTTCCTCGCCGGCCGCTTTGCCTCCTCTATCACTTATCTATTTTATTTATTTATTTGTTTATTCATTTAGTTATTTACTACGTCTGTAACGAAGAATTGGCCACAATACAGTAAGTCAAAACCTAAAACAACGTTTGCGCAATAGCAAAAGAGGGCCAATGACACTTCTAAATTGATTTTAATTAATTAATCATAAGTCGACTCGACGGCCAGGAACTTCTAATGTGCGAGAAAAGCTTTCTTAGCAATTTGTTCAGAGCATTTGAAGTTCTTAGCAGTGGTGAGTTTTGCTATTTAGCTTTTGGTACTTTGCTGACTCCAGAACCCGGATTCATGAACGGTGTGCCCAGGTAAACCTCAAATATGTATGCTCCAAAAGGTACGCAGACTGCGATTCATCAGCGTGCTCTGGGGCTTTATTCCGGGTTTATTTCGGTATTACGCGGGGTATGACTTAGCTCACTGTCGCAGCGAGGGTTAGGGGAACTCCAGATAGTAACCCAAATAGATACGTGCCATATGGGGCAAAGGTAAAGGCAAAGGTTAAGGTATGGTTAAGGCGATCTGACCAGACCCTTTCGTCTTGCATTCAGAATCGTAGAGGCATGATGAGTGCATATTTGTCCTCTACAATGACTTGCATTGGCCAGCCGCTACACCAAGACGGTGCCTCTGCCTTCTCAGACAAGTATAAATTTACCCGACCTCAAGATGAATGGAAGGCTTAGTTAGCCTGGACCAGGATCGATCGCTCGACCGTGCGGGTGTCAGTAGCGCCTCTTACTACTGCACCACATGCCCTCTCTAGGGGTAAATAAGTGAATAGATAAAAATCAGACGATTAATATTTGAAACTTCTTCTCGTCCCTTACGTTTTTGTGATGAATAAGACTCGAAGTGTGTGATTCCACCAGTGCCATTGGTGGGAGAACAAACCCTCTACATTCCTTCAGCGTTTTGCATTATTCATGAAGCGATCCGTCATTCGATTTATTACGTCGACGCCGGACGGCAACGATCCGTGAAAACTGTGATATTTTTTGGAAAGAACTATTTTCGAATCCCTAACATTTCACCGAGATTAGTCAGCTTAGACAAAGTCTCTGCATATGTTTTGTGGTTATTCTGTCGTCATTCCGGCGGAAGCGACTCAATTTGTTTTTTCTGCTTTTTTTGTTGCATAGCAACCTCACCGGGTCATAAATAGCCATCGTTGATACCCAGAGAACCGGTTCTTGCGCACCTTGGGCCATTCTAGAACGTGTTTTCTGGCCAGTTTTTCACTGTAATAGCATCGCATTGTGGGTGTCTGCTTTTGAACGCCCCATATGACTATTTTTATTGGGTTGTTCTTTACCCATCTACCTTGTCGTCGGTATATATTTGGGTATAATTAGTGATAAAGACGACGTTGTTTCTTTAGTGTAGGATTGTACGTCAAAGAACATTCGAGGTCGTGTCCTCCTTCTTCTTTATAGTTCGCAATCAGCGCGATATCTCTTCAGATGACCTTCACATTTTCAGTTTCTCCCCAATAGGATTCCTATGCGGAACACTTCAAAACATGTCCCGACGATGTCAAGAAGATGGAGAGCGGAGGTAGACCAATCAAAATGGCGTAATTACAATGATTTTGGCGGGGTAGTTGACTTTTCTGGAGTACTGACGGGAAGATTTTTTTTTGCGGCTCGTAGTTGAAAATTACAGAAGAGATCTACCGTAGGACCACTCTTTTATGAGGCGATTTGCAACTATCTAATGGTTCAGTTATTAGAACATTTACCAATCGGTTTCAATAATTCGATTTTCAAAGTTTTGGTGCTTCAACATTACGAAATCAATTCGGGAATGAGAGAATATATTTCGGCTTGTAGTTCCCAAAATCGATCACATAAGATCGGGCTGCCAATCAAAATCGATAGAATGGAGCGAAACAAAAAATGATCAATGGAACGTTCATTCATCCTCGAATTGATCGACTGCACTTTTACGGAGATTCCATTAGGCTCGAGGTCGTTAGATTCGGCTGAATGTTCTTGATGGACAGCTAAGATTTAGGTGCCCTTTTTTTCAGCGAAGGCGCAGAGTTTTTCTACCCAGATTAGACCAGTCCCATTCAACCTTCTCTTTCTGTGAAGAATTCTTATCAATTCAAAAAGTGAAGTCGCAGAAATTGATTCTGTGATGAAGATCTTGCCACAAGAACATTTTATGCTGCTAGGAGTTTTATTTAACGCACTAACGTTTCGATCTTTTCGTCGTCTCCACTGGTAAGTCGAAGGTAAAGGCAAAGTGGACAGAATTGATCAGTCCTCTAAGCACGCGCCACGCATTCGTCTTCTTTTCAGAATCGTAGAGGCGTCGTAATGCGTATTTGACCTATACAATAAGCTGCGTGGACCAGCCTCTATTCCAAGCCAGTGCCTTTACCTTCTCAGACAAGTCTGGTTCCAATTTACCCGACTTCCAGAGGGATAGAAGGCTTGGCGAGCCCGTCCCAGGATCGATCGCTGGACTGCGCAAGTGTCAGTAGCGCCTCTTACCACTGTTCGACGCGCGCCTCTTTGTAAAGCCGTAGAAGGCAATATCGGAGCAATCACCTACGATGATATGGTTTAAAGATGAGAGAAAATTGAGATTTCCTGCTATTTTTTAAAATTTCTTTCCATTTTACTTTTTTGTAAAGGTGCCGAGGTTCAAAGATTGGGTTCATCGACGGACCACACCTACTGTCGATTTGCTTCTGTTACGGAGGCGCTAAAAGGGTACTCGTCCGGTGGGTCCGCCTGGGTGGTCCGTGTCGATGGGCGGGCAGAGTGGTCGGTACCGTTAGGGTCAAGGTGGGAATTCCTACCTGCGTATCGATCGATCTGCTTGGGCGGTCTGCGCCCCCGTGTGCCCCGATGCGCCCGGGCGACCGTCGCCATCGCCGATGTCATCGTCATCACCCGCTCGCCCCCCCCATCCCCGTTTGGCGCCCGCCTCGGGGTTTTCGTGGTCCCATGGAAACCCGGGGTCTATGGGCCTTATCAATGGTACTATCTGTTTGTGCGGCCGGTAGCTGCTCCATCGTAATGGCCTCGGGCAGTAGCTAAGGGTAGTCAGCACTTGTTTACTCGAATTGTCAGTTGTTTTTTTGAAATACCTACACTTTTTTGCTTCTCTATGGGATTCTCGTTCCTCTATCCTTTTCTTTTTCCTCAGCTCGATGGTCTGCTTTCTCTTTTTTGAATCCGAATCGATTGGCTTACCAGTTTCGGCAACAGCTGCCGTTTCGCTCGAATTTGGTCCAATTAGCTACGCCACGATTTCTCCACCTGTTGTACGTCGTTTGGACCGTCAGATTTTCGTAATGACAATTCGAGTGAATCCGAGAGTACAGCTCATTTGAGATTTTCGAATTTTATTTATTTTTGTTGCTACACGAATGCAATACATCTATCGTAGTTTTTTGCTTTCTTCCAGAGATGATATTTTTAGTGGACAAATATGGCTTTGAAATGAAATACTCTTTGTGTATTTCTGTATTTATTTACATTGCTATAATATAGTACTCAGAAAAAAGAATCGGTTTAAGTATCGAAATCAGGGAATCTACAAATCGACTTTGTAAAAATGATTTTGACAAAGACGTTTTCGATGGCGAATAATAGGACGACAGAAGCCTAAAAGGCACTATAAAAGCCTATAGGCACTTTTAAGGGGAACCACTTTTATATTTTCTCACGAAGTCGGTCGATGTCATGTCACTACTTTTTTGACTTCATGTTCTTCGTAAATCACCTGCAAAGCTTTTTCTTTATTGCCGCCTTGTGTGTTTCATGGTTGAGAATCAGAATACGTCCGTCTATCTTTATTGACGTAGTTTTGTTCAGATTGTGAAGACTTTTGTCATTTAATCGTTCCATTAGGAATTTGATGGTACTAGTGCTTGAAATAGAGGTGAAATATCCGTTTGAGAAGGTCTGACGAAGTCAGGAAATTTTGAGCGTTTGAGCTTCATTCGTTTTCCATTTGGTTGGTTGTGCCTCTTCAGCCTTCGCTTCTCACTCTATCCGTTTTTCCTTGAACTGGTTCCCTTAATCTTCAATCCATGTTTGGATTTCCCTCTCTTTGTGCTGAATGGTATTGACTATTTATGCTAGAGGAATTCTTTGCCACTGGAACACTGTCTGTCTAGATGAAGGAGCTAAAGGAAAGACGGTTCTCTTGATTTTCTGCCGAAACCTCGCAAAATTCCTTCACAAGTCTTTTCTGGTTACTGTATCGCTCTGGGGGTTATTCTGGTGCAATCGTTTCAAGGAATTGATGAATTTTCACCATCGCTATTTATAGAATCGCTTTCTCATTCAATTTTCTTTTTCCTTTCCTGTATACTTCTTTTTCTTCTTGAACAATCGCTCGATGATTTCGCCCTTGTTGTTTGCTTCCTGCTGTTAGAGCTCCTTATCATAACCAAATTATCAACCGGGAGAAGCCACACCTTATGCTCAAAGTATTATACTTTCTTCATCAGCGCTTTGTTCATTCCTTCCGTCAACCACGCTTTCGATACATTTCATTTTTCACACTATTCTTTCTTCTTTTCTCTTCGAGTATTTTCGCCACCCGAATCGTACTTTATAGAATGTCCATTAGAGGAGAGAAATTAATTTCCGATCGCTATTAATCCTTGTTGTAGCTTTGTGGTTTTATTGTAGCTTTCAAGGGAGACTGACCGGCATATCCACTTTGGTTGTGGCAAAACCCGTCTGTATCCGCCCCCGTCCGATAGACATACGCATTCAAACTCGTTCTGTTCATCGATGAAATAATAATGTTTATCGTCCTTAGCTATCGATCATTTGCGGTTTTTTTACATTTATTACAGTCATCCAAACGTAGAGCTTTTCCTGAAAACTTCGTTTTCTTCAGTAGTGATGAAATTCATTCGAAAATTCAGAATGCCTAAAATGCCTTTCGATATCTTCTAGTCTTTTTATTTTATTCATTCCTAGCTACGTAATCAACAACGTTCTTGGAAATTTGAAAAAAAAAAAAAAAAAAGTGGGTGAGATGGTCATGAAAGGCGATAAGAACAGAAACTAAACTTTGGTATGAGAGGATTTTACCCATGTAGACCTTTTACTCATATATTTTTACGTCTTTACCCCTATTGTGTTGTGGAACTAGCAAAGAGAGTGATTACAAGTCTCGAATTTTCTTATTAGTTCATGCTCGTTTCCATTATGTTCCATTTTGCATGAGGTCCTTCTGTAACTTTTTTGGGATTTTTTGGAAAATTATCATTCTTCACTTCTTCTATGGATCAGCGATGAAATCGATGCAGTTTTTCCCATTATACCATTTTTACAAGCATGGAAAATAGTCTTGGAATACCCTTCCTTCTTTTTCATTCTTTTACATGAGCTGATGTGGTGTTTTTTTCACCAATTTTCATGTTTTTTCACCAATTTTCAATCTCCTTAAGTTTTTGTGATATTCTGTCAAGAGCCCAGTTTCTGTTGGCACTGATGCAGCCGAGGTCAGTTGGCTGTGTCTATCAGCCTATCAGCGACAGTGATAAGGGTAGTGACGGTGCAAGCCGGCGAAGTAGCTTGACGTTTGGCTGACTTAACGTGCATTCTCCCTTTCTAGTCATTTCTCATGACTCTCTTTTTCATCTTTGATCTCATCGTCTCTTTGGAACGGTCATGATCCAAGTGAAGAGCTGAATATTCGAAAATGCTCCATATGCTTGAAGTTCCAGGCGCGCATGGCACAGTGGTACCAGGCGCTACTTATCCCTGCGTGGTTGAGCGATCGAACTTCGGCTGGGCTAACCAAGTCTTTCATCGCTCCGAGCTTGGGTTAATTGGTACAACACTTGTCTGAAAAGGTGAAAATACTGACTTCGTATATCCACCGACCAACGCAAGTCATTGCGGAGGACAAATACGCATTCACCATGTTTCTTACATTCTGAACGGAAGACGAGTGCGTGGCGCGCCCCAAGGGGCCTGATCAGCGCCGACACCTCTACCTCGACCTCCTTTACCATGAAATTCCACTTGTTCTTCTAATTCGCCACGCTTTGTCTCTATCTGTGTCGGAATGCCGATCGGAGACGATTAGCCTGAATCCGTCGGTTCGTTGGCAGGCCGCTTCGGCTGCTTTTTACGACCCATCTTGTCCGTCCAATTCTAGTCGCTAATAAATCCAGCGACGATATCCATCAGGCGGCCAGCTTTTTGTCGATCAGTATGGCTTTTTTCCGAGTGTATCGAACCGGATCGTTCCGATGTTGAAATTAGGTGAACGCGTAGGTTTTGGAGACGACGTCGTTTTGGCGCAGATGTCATTTGATTTGAAATATGACGACACAAAGATTCCGTCGTTCTTTGTTGCGTCCGCGCCACGCCAGTGTTTCTTCGCCGAATTTCATTCAAACATCTGTTGCATATAGTGATATTTCGACGAACGACTGTTTGTCATAGGCGTCCTATTCCGCTGAAATAGGAAAACCTGAGGGTTCAGTGTGAAAGCGGGGAATTTAAAGAAAATCGTGATTCAAAATTTGCCATCCGTTGCGTCACCTGCCCATGGCCAGCGGCGATCGATAACGTCGCGCGCGGCGATCGCAACTCGTTTTGTCGATACGCACCGCAACCGCAACGCAGTGGAAGTAGGATGTGTTTGGAGAAAAGTCATTCGTCGATTCATTTCGTACGCCTATCAATGGCACTAAATAACCAAAAGTATACGAAAAATGAAAAAGATATCTATAAAAATAGCTAAAAATCAAAAATAAAAAAACTGTGTAGAAACCAGAAATTAGGTTCATCATTGAACAGTTGATTGGATAAGGAACCACGGCTGACCGTGAAATGTTGAAAGTAAACTGGTCAAGTCGGTCCCCTGAGGACGCGCCACGCATTCGCCTCCCATTCAGAATCGTAAACGCATGCTGATGGCGGTTTTGGTCTACACGATGATTTGCGTGGGTCAGCTGCTATCCATTCCAATGTCGTTACCTTCCCGGACATGTTTGATACCAATTTACCTGACCCCGGACGGATGAAAAGCTTGGTTAACGCGAGCGGGGATCGATCACTGGACCGTGAGGGGTCAGGTGTTGCATCTTACCACTGCACCGCGCCCTGGAGCTTGAAATTGTTGATTTGACTTGTGTTATTTTTCCTTCGCTTTTTTCTGCTGTAAAAAAGTGCAACGTCAGAGGCGTTTGCCTTCGTTTTTGTCGACGGATGTTGAAGAGTAGTCGATGTAAACATGCCCTTTTCGCGACATATTTCTTTGTGACCTTTCAGAATTCTCCTTGCAGCGAATCACCGTCGAGACGCAAATGTTACTGGACCATTTTTGTCTTCTACTATAGGTTTGAAATGAAATCTGTAAAATTTATGAATTTAGAAACATTTGGAACACGTTGCAACTGCTTCATTTATCTCGTTTCACTGAACCTTTCCGTCTCTTTTAAGCCCACATCATTTAGTTCATATTTTCTAACATTAGGAGCCTGAAGCGGTTCTATGATGCCCTATCTCCAGCCGCACGGTCGTGCGATGGACCTTCGCCCGGGCCAACCAAGCCTTCCTTCCCTCCGGGATCGGCAAATTGGTAACAGACTTGCGGGGGAAGTAAAGATGCTGAGATGTCCAGCGGCTGATTTTCGCAAGCCATTGTATGTCTACGCCAAAGACGCATTTAACATGCCTCTACGATTCTGAATAAATGACGAGTGCGTGGCGCGTCCTTATCGGACTGATCGAGGGCGACTGTTTTCCTTCTATATTTATTTATTTATTTATTTGAGACGTGTAAAAAACTCAATACACGTAGTGATCATAATAGAACGCAAAGAACATCACTTTATTCTACCTTTCTCAATACGTTTAGTGGGTTACCGCATAGTTTAGATGACCTAATAAGTAACTCTCAGCAGTGGTAAATCGGCCAGGATTCAAATTTCCTGATTCCATTTCCTTTGATTTCTGTCATATTTAGGTATCCTAAATTCAATTTTCCATTTCGGTTCTTATGTACTTACGTTTCGGTAGTTTTTTATTGCTTATCTATGAGTCAGTGGTTCAAATCCACTACAGCGTCCTTTGTTAGTTGTTTACTGGTGTGGACGCTTTGTTTATATTGTGTCGAGCTAATACGATGCAATTATTGACACAGTTTGCCGTCACGGCGCGATCTGTTCTCCATTTCACGCGGCATATAATTACCGACAGTGTCGCTTTGCATTCGAAACGAGCGCTGCGCAGTTATAGACGATTGAAATGGAACCGATCATGAAACACTTTTACTATACATGGGTATAACTTCAAAAACGTGGTATCAGAGTGGAATGTCACATTTTTCTGGGTAAAAGGTAAAGTGGTCAGAGTTAATCAGTCTCCTAAATGCGCGTCGCCGCATTTGTATTCAATTCAGAATCGTAAGAGGCATGGTGGGTGGATATTTTGCCTATATTTACAGTCCTCAAATTATTTTCCAAATGAAATCGTGAGAACTGCCGAGATCTTGACACTCGGTAAATAACAAGAGCAGGAGAAATTGAGATTCTATATGTTAAAAGTAAAAAACGTAAAGGTGTCGGCGTTGATCAGAACATTTTATGCTGCTAGAAGTTTTATTTAACGCGTTAACGTTTCGACCTTCCCGTCGTCTTCAGAGGTAAGTCGATTAGGCGAAGGTAAAGGTAAATTAGTCAGAATTGATCAGTCCCATAAGCACGCGCCACGCATTCCTGTTCCCTTCAAATCGCAGAGAAATATTTGACCTATACCTAGCCTGCGTGGACAGCCGCTATACCAAGTCAGTGTGTTTACCTTCCCAGACAAGTCTGGTACCAATTTACCCGAGAGGGATGAACAGCTTCAGCAGCCTGAGCCGGGATCGATCACTCGACCGTGCGAGTGTCACTAGCGCCTCTTACTTCTGCACCACACGGGCCCTTTTCCTGAGTAGGTTTGCTTAAAAATATGCAAGATAATCGCACAACTGCGGGTGATGAGAGGCGAGTTTTTACCATGGGTCGGTCGTTTTGTTGCATGTTGATTGTGGCTGACAAGCCTTATCTGTAGAGCGACAGTCCGTCGCCTCGTCGGAATCGAGTCGTGTCGAGCCGTTGATTCCTTTGATTGATTTGCATGTTTGTCGCTATTCAATGTGTGCTCATTCTCACTGTCATACCTGTCCGCCTCCGTCGTGCTCCGATCGATCCTCCGATTTGTTGTTGATTTTGATTTTTTTTTAAAATTTCAAAAAAAAAACTTGCAGGAACCTCGGTCGGTACGTGATCGTGTTTGGAGTGTGGACTGTAAATGGCGGACGACTATCAGGTGCAGGCGAACGGTGGCGAGACGCTGAAGAAACCGCTGCTCGAGCTCTACGTGAAGGTGAGCTGTAATTCTTCGGGGTTGTCCTCGATTCCGTTATTAAATGCGACCGTTGGTATAATTATGCCCGCCGATGGTGGTAAAAACGCTTTGTCGACCGATCGCTCACCTATGCGGCTCAATTATGGCCGTTCGTTCTCGTTCAGTCGGCGCCGAGAATTCACCGTTAGCGCACGCGACTACTTACGCAACAGGGGTAAAGGTCGTCGTTGCTCATCGTAAATTTTCTTATACCCAAAACCTGTGGTACTTGTGGAGTTGGGTGTCCTGGGCTCAGATTCATCATTGGTAAACCCCTGATAAACCCCGAGATATACTCCCAACGGCGCGCAAATCGAGATTCCTCGCGATGAGGCGAAGTTTGGGAGACCTCGACGGTATCGAGCGGGTTTATCTCTGAAAGGGTTTAGAAGACCACTCGTTCGTTCATGAATCTGGGTCCTGGCCATGTCTACGATGAGATTGTCAAGCAGAACTCAGCTTGTCATTTTGAGAATGTTTTTGCGCTACTGAAATTTCTGGTTTAGAATTATCCTTGGTAAAGGCTGGTGCTAAGGGCAGGGTGAGCGGTAAAATTACATTTTTAATACCATTTATTTGTGTTTATCTGTTCATTTATTATCAAAAAAAAACCTGCGGTATAAACCCTTCTTGATCCCAAAGTGAAATTTATAAATAATTAACAGGGACAGAATTTTCATCTATTTATTCGAAGGTTTTACCCACATGTCTCAATTGGAAGTGAGTCGATTATTAATCTTAAAACTTTATTGAATAAGTTATATTTTGCCGAGTGTTCTTAACGACATTGGAATTTTCAATTGGAATCTGAGAGGAAAATATGCCGGGAATGATTTAATCGTGGAGTTGGGCATTGCAAAGGCAGGAAAATAAAATTCCGCCCATAATTTTTCGGAGTCGGGCTTTTTGGACCAGCATAAAATAAGGTCCGGCGTTTCTCATCCATTTAGTGTACATTAGATTGAGGAAAGCTGAATTTTCACACTTTCTAGTGTCGTTAGCTGTACAAAAAAGCGGTCGTTTGTGTAACGATTATTGTTATCGAATGAATCCCGAGAAATTATGAGCATAATTTTGTTTTCTTGCCCTTCCAATGATTGTCAAGCAGCGACCTTTTCTTTGTGTTCTTTATGGGCCCTTTGCTGTGGCTGCTTTGGAAGAGCGAATTGGGGTTTTTGACGAGCACAATATCGACATTCCAGATTGCGTGATATGTTTACTTTTTTCTTCTTCAGAACGTTTTTGTCATTATTGGTTCTCTCTTTACGGAGCAATATTTTATATGTTTTTATTTATTAATATTTATTAGTCAGCGTCGGCACCATCGCAAACATTACCAAAGCAACGAGACGATAGAAATTTCACATTACAAATTATTTAGAAACTATTATAAAAGAAAGAACCTTTGAAACATTTGGAAGTCGCTAAAAGATGCATATGTAGTGGTATTATTAATCTATTCAGATGTTCGTTTTTTATCGATTTATTAATCTGTTGATTTGAAAACCGTCACTTTCTTTTTTTATTGAGAAAAGGTTAGAGTGTAGGGTATCATTTCACTGAAGTCTTTATTTGAATCGGTGACAGATAGTTGTGGTGTCTGTTTGCTGTGAGTCGCACGACACTGACTCTCAAGACGGCTGTTTATGCGAAAACGGAACAGCTAACTGTTGACAGCGATCGATTCGATTTTGGAAAACGGCCCGATCAGGGTCTTACTGTTGATCACTCAGAAAGGAGTAATAATGAAAAGGAACTCATGTGTTTCATTTATTTTCAGTTAACAATTCGATTATCGTTGAGATAATGACCCTAGCAAATGTGAAAAGTCGATGATGCAGGCAAACAGCGACACTATGGCCGGTTATTGTTCTCTGACGATGATTCATGGATGTTTTCGTGAACAGTAAATGTGCCAGAAACGGCGCGAAAATTAAGTCACTAATGTGCACCAGAAACGGCATGAAAAGCGGAAGACGGAACGGAAGTGGCCAAAAATGGTCGGGAACCGGAATACGGAACACGGAAACGGAAATAGTGCAAAAATCATTTAATCATTGGAATTCAGCTAAAACTGGCACACAAAACGTTTCCTTTCCGTTTCTAAAGGTACCTGTAGAATGCTCCATCAAAATGTATCTATTATTTCGGTGAAAGCATTCAACGTTTGGTGATAGCTTCAAATTATACGGTTAAAATTCATCACAAAAACCATATCATTTTCATTCCTATTTATAAACTTCGTTATAAATCAAAGCCGTGGCAAGTACGTACGGAAAACCATCTCTCGCACTTTGACCATGTGCCAGGTGCGGACATTTACTTCATTGAAAGCTTTTTCTCAGATCGCTTACAATGAAACCAGCAGTAGAAAATGATCTCTCGCACTCGGAGGATGTGGCAGGTGCCTACAAATAATTCATTGCAAGTTTTTTTAGGAGGGTATACTTCACTGCATTGGTTTCATTCTATCAGAATTTGAATAATATCGACGGAGCCCTTCGATTTTGCTGCCTCCGTGTTCCTCGAAAACGAAAGGGAAGAGCCAAAAACGGCCGGAAACCGGAATTCGGATAACGGAAACGGAAGTTCCCCACACCTTTGGCTCTGAGGTTCATTAAAAGTTTATCTGGGGTTCATGCAACGACTAACACAACTCATCAACACGGCAAAGTTCAAGAGATTCCAAACTAGTGGCTTCAAATAAGTTACAGATGGTTTTCAGCGCAGCTTTTTCTGAGGACTCTATTTGGAAAAGGAGAAGTCATTGAAATCCAAGAAGATAGGTTCTAACGGGGTACAGATTTCGTTGATTTTTGAAAGGTCCATCGATACGACAGACAATCACAGTTTTGATCGCCATGGAGGCTCTTTTGTTCAGCCAAACGTGCACGTCTATTGTGAATGTGTTGACGAAGCTGTAGCGCCGTCGAAAAAGCGTCGCTTTGCAGTCGGCCAAACTTGCGTTTGCATTCCGCTCTTATCGAACTACACCACCAGTCGGATTGTCAACAAGATTCCTTGCCGTTGAAGAGATACTAGTTAAGTGGCTACAAAATTAAGAAAAGAAATATTAAAACAAGGAACCACACAATACCAATACCATTTCATTTCAATCATAATTTTACATTTCTCCGAAGTAAGGATAAAGTTGAAGTGACCAGCGTTGATCAGTCATCATAGGACGCGCCATGCCTCTGTGTTCCGTTCAAATCGTAGAGGCATTTTGAATGACTATTTGGTCTCCACGGCGCGCGTGGTGCAGCAGTTAGAGGCGCTGCTGACACCAACACTGTCGAGCGGTTGATCCTTGCTCAGGTTAACCAAGCTTTCCATATCTTCATAATGATGTAAATTGGAGCCGGACTGTCTGGGATGGTGAACTCACTGACTTGTACAGTGGCTGGTCTTAGTGTGAGTCAAATGCACATTTACGGTGCGTCTACAATTATGAATCGAAGACGGAAGACGTCTAGGACTGATTAAATTGATAAACCGTCAAAATAGGTAGTTGTGAAATAAGTAGAACTGTTTTTGGTAGTTACTTCTCTCTAGTTTTTATTTTGATAGTATTTTTAATTGATTTCACAGGTTCATCTAGTTCTTTTTAGACAGAACAACAGTACCTTTCAGAATATAATAGGTTTATAAAAATGTATAATAGGGTAGTAGAACAATAATGTTATATATAATATATCGAATAGAAGGCAATATATAATATATATAATAGGTCAGTTGATCCTTCCTGTAAGCCCCAATTGAGTCTTCAAGCCATGAACTGTTTTTGAATTATTTTATAGATGCATTGCTTCTAAGACGCAGAAACCAAGGGTTTTGATGTGAAACGGTACCGGCTGGCTATGTAGTACATACTCCCGTTAAATAAATAAATAAAATAAATAAATAAGTAAATAAATAAATAAATAAATAAATAAATAGGCAAGTAGATGAAATATGAGCGTTATTTTTAGAACGTTTGAACATATATTCTTATCGCGTTCTTTCATTGTTATTCGATCTTCTGGCACCAGTGAGCTTTTACCTTTTTAGTGAAATAAACTTTTTTGAAAATCGTGCTTTCGTTTTGGAACATTCTGAAGATCGCTGTGTGACCGTTGTCGCCGAATTTTTTCAATTGCAAATATCGATCGATAGGATTTTTCTAAATGGTCTCATTTTATATAATGCAAAAGAGATTGTCGTACGGTATGACCGCTTTTGAAATTTTTTTATAATTTTTCGCCTCAAGTTCTGCATATTTCTCGGCAACGTTTGCTAAGCTGCACTCCGTCCTATCACTGGTGTCGGGGAAAAGCTCACTTCCACGATATAAGGTGTTCAAGGGATGTTTGCCTTATCAGCGCCTTATCTCATTTTTGCTTTCATCGATCAGTCGTAAACGAGCGGAGAACGGGTCAAATTCGGCTGCATTCAGCCCTTCTGTCGTTTATAACAGCAAAAGGAGCAAAGGCGGTGAACACACCTGCGCTTTGTGACTTTATCTTCTCAGGGAAAAGAGTTCGCATGAGAAAAAAAATGAAAATAAGGGTTGTTTACATCATATTTGTTATCTGCGGTTGCAGAGACGTATGTAGTTTTTCTAAATTATTAGATGACGGAAACGCTCATTCTGTCATATAGCTATGATAACAGAGAAGCGCCGTACTTAGTACGATTGTGATAAGGTGATAATAGCAGTGAGGCAGGCGTTTTCACCTTCAAGTTCTTGTTGGCCGGAATAAAGTAATTCCATGGGAAGGAATAATGGCAATAAGAAATTTCCATGAGAAAATTCACCTCGTTGATGGCTTTGAAATTGGATTTTGAAGTGAATCTAGTAAAATTTTTGAAAAGTTTAAAAAATAAGAATAAAGCTATTTACTTCGTTGGCGATGTTAGTCGAGGGTAAAACTAAAAGCAACGTATCATCTGGAACATTAGTGTCTTCAAAAAATCTGAAAAAGGACAAAAGCTAAATACAAATCTTGCAAATCAAGTTTTTTTGCCTGTTCTCTTTTCTTAGTCGCATTCTATCCAATTAGTCGTCTTTTTATGTCCTATACAAGACTTTAAGCTGCCATTCCTGGCTTGGGTTAAAGATCAACAACATAATGTGCATAAAATTTAGCCAGAAGTATCACAAGATTCAGCAAAAAATTTCAAAATTTTTTATACTAAATTAATCTGATTTGTTTTTTTTCGTCGAACATTCTTCAATTTAATTTAGCTGAGGTTGTCCGTGTCTTTCTCAGACAAGATTTTTCTTAACTCTGGAGCTATCTTGTTAGACTGCTTGACCGGCAAATTCGCTTCCGCTGGCATTCTTCTGGAATTTTTTCATTTATGATGCTGCTACTGGAATATTATTAAAAAGCTGCCGAGGAAGAAACGTCGTCAGCGGCGATGACTTAATGTTCTTGCGAGAAATTAATTTTCCAAGCTCGTGCACTTGTGTGTGCTTTAGTCAAGAGGGGGTACCAGCTCAAAATTGATGCTTACTTATTTATTCGATTCTCCAGTCGTCAATAAATAATGGTTGGAAAAAACGAGGTATGAGTACTACTTGGACTAAGACAGAAGTAAAAATAGAAAGAATGTATTTATGAATCACAGAAATTGAGAATGGAGCAAGGAAGTAGGAAGTTTGAATTCAGGACGGAAGAAAAAGAACTCGCGTTCTTTCCAGTTCAATCACTAATGGCCTTTTTGTGTCACGTTCTTCAACCATTTCTTGTAAAAGTTCGCTTGCTTCGTGCTAGAAAAGTGGAACGGCGTAAAATTTGGAAAGTGGATGTTTCAGTTGTTCTATGGTATTTTTTAAATTTATTTTCTTGACTGTCAGATCATAGACACTACAGGAGAGATATAAGATTCGCTATTGTTGATTTTCTTTCAAAAAGTTGTCCCATTCTCAACTTGGTGAGCATCAGTGGTGAAAAATTCCATAACGACGGCTTTTGTTCGAAAGTCTGACCCCAGATTCATGAACGGAGAAGCGGTCTCCGGAACCACGACGGCGATAAACCCGCTGGATACCGACGAGGGCTCCAAAACCCTGCCTCATCGCGAGGTGTGATAGACCCGCGATAAACTCTGATTAAAACCGACGGGCGTTCACGAATCTCGGTTTGTGCGCCATTCGTTGTTTATCGGTGGTTTACCAATGATGAATTTGGGCTCTAGAGTTGAAAATCTCCGACTAATAGGGTATCTATCTCAAATCTTCCAAATTTCTGAAATGAACTTGTGCGAGCGATTTCTTTTTGGGGAGGGCAGGCAATGAGTTGTTTTTTTGCAACTTCCACTGGTCTTCCAATTTAACCAAATTGGCATCCGAATGTTGTGCGGACTTCGACTAAGTACTAAGATTAAGTGTGCTGGAAACATGTCCTCATTCCGCTCGTTCTTTTGCGTAGAAGCCCAATTACCTTTCTGGAAAGATCTCGAAGAACTGTCATCACATTTGTCGGCGTCTGCAGTGTCTTGTAGCCGGTGTAGCGTAATTAGATCCACTTCGCAGGGAGTCATAGAATGATTGAAGGTCATAATTCAAGAGAAGAACATATATTGAGGGATTGAAGTATCAGTTTTATTTATTTATTTATTTACTTAACTTCGCACATTGGCGTGCTAAAAAATACAAGTCAAAGCGGTTAGTAGGACAGTAATGGATTTGCTGAAAAAGAATACTTTGTATTATTCAAACTTGACCAAACAAAGAAAAAGCCCAAATTGTTAGTAAAACATTCATAGTAACTCACAATAGAAATCTTATTAGTAACATAATATACGAAGTTTTTCTTTTTTCAAAGGTTTAGTTTTACTAATGAATTCGGTGTCCGGATGAACGTAAAGAAAACCAAATTTCTCAGCTCGGAGGGAGATTTAGACCAATGGTCGACTGCTGTCAGGATGCCGTAGAGAGGATGGACCACTTTTGTTACCTTGGGACTGAACTGTGAAAGAATCGAACCCTAGATCGTGGAGTGAAGGAAAGGGTAAATGCAGTGTGGGTAAAGTGGAGAGAAACCACTGGAATTTTCGGTGACAGAAGGTGCTCAATGGTGCTCAAAGGAAAAATATATCGGGTCGTTGCAATACGTGCGCTGCTCTACTGCAGTTTGTGCTGGCCGAAGGCTTAACGATAAGACGAAAATCTATCCGTGGATGTTAGAATGATAGGAGATAGAAGTTTAACAGACTCAGAAAAAAAGAAAATCACTTCTTCCCAATTCAATAATGCTGGGTATAATTCGGAGATGCTAAATACATTATTATTCATCATGTTGAATACTTTCATTTTCTAGGCTTCCGGAATCGACAGCAGGCGAATAGGAGCATGTCTTTTCTGCCAGGAGTTCTGGATGGAGCTCTATGCTCTCTACGAGATTGGAGTTGCTAGAGTTGAGGTACGCGGGTTGATGTTTTTGAACCTCTACGCAAAGAAAGCTCAATAAAATAACTGTTTCAGGTGAAAACTGTAAACGTGAACTCGGAAGCATTTAAGAAGAACTTCCTCGGTGCTCAGCCGCCAATTATGATCGAGGAGGAAAAGTACGCTTTTTTGTACCATTTGACATTTTTTGATGGCACTATTATTAATTATATTTATGTATTACTGTTCTCTTAACAGGGGTGCCACTTACACGGATAATCGTGAAATCGAAGGACGAATCTTCCATCTCGCAAAAGAGTTCCTTGTACCGCTTTTCGAGAAGGATCCTACTGTTGAGAAGCGGATAGAAAGTCTCTACAGGGTGAGTGCATTACAAATTCTCGTCTATTTCTATATTTTATTTTTTCATTAAATTTATAACTTAGTGTGATACATAACTACATATATTATATACTATACGCTTTACTATACATATACATATACTAATATTGCGCTATACTAATACTATATTTCTAGGACATTTAGCTTCGTTTTTCCTTACGTATCTAACTACATGGAGGGGCTGTGTATCTTAAATGCCACTGTTTGGCCATTTTCAGACTTTTTTACTTCCTAAGGTTGCACTTCATAAGGATGCAAGTGTTTCCTGTGAATTTTACGTATTCTAACCCTCCGATGACCTCTTCGGTTCCCGAGCGTTGGGTTAATTAGGGTCTGTTGCATGACGAGCCTAGGGCGTTTATTTCTTTCCATCGGAAAATCTCTGATTTCATAAAATATTTTTCTTGAAGCTTATCTGTATAGTGTTCTCTGTTTAAGTTTCTGAGCTGTTTTGTGTTGGAGTTTGTTTTTTATAGCGATGTTATTGTTTGTTTTTGGCGCGTTAGTTAAATAAATAAATTATTTAATCAATTAAATAAATAAACATATTATTCTTATCTTATGCCCCATACTCTGGTGGTTTGACTGGGTATGATTTGTTCCTGAGTCTGCGTCGGTCTAATAAAGCGGCTACTCTGTGTGAATACAACACTTTATGATTTCATTTTCTCATTTCATTTATAATCTCGAGCTTTCCACTTCAGAACTTCAAACTCTTCTTACGTGCGAAAACCGAATACGACAAAGAGAGGCGAGACATTTCCTCCGTTGAGTCATTGCCACCACAAATTAAAACCCACTACAATCGTGTAGTTGAGCAGCTGGCCGGCATTGACCAGGTTTGTCCGACATTTTCGATTTTGGCTGAAAGGTGAAAGTGTTGAAAGTGAGATTTCAGTTGTTAGCTGATCGACAAACGCGCTACCTTTTGGGTCCATCGATGACCGAGTACGATTGCGAACTGATGCCCAGACTTCATCACATGCGTATCATTGGGCAGAGAATGCTCAAGTAAGTTTTCTCTCAGTTTTGTTTTCTCTCTGGTAAAATTTAGAAAAAGAACACGAAGTACATAATGATATTAATGTTTGAAAACGATCTTCACCGTACCGCATTGATTCTTGTCAAATCCCTGGAAGGCTTTGACAGATAACCCCATTTTATTATTCTTTAAAGATGCACCGCGAGCAAGCTTTTAGGAATCTAATCTGTAGCTCCACCCGAGAAATGCGCCATCTGAAAAACCTACAATTTATTTGTTTATTTATTCATTTAATACGTGCGAAACTCAATACACGTGATAAACATACCAGAACGGAAAGAACATGTGGCTTACAAACACGTGAAAACTGGGTCAGAAAGCAATTATTCGTCGCTATCACAATCTGTGGCTGATTACTTAGTTGCAATTCGAACTAAATACACCTTAAGAAATGGTAGAGAGATATTGATGACGTCATCGCATTTACTTAGCATACTATTGAAATCCTTCAAATATCTATACGTGAGGAAACCCATTGAATCTCAAGTGTAGCCCAATGGGATTTCTCGGTAGTTACGCCCACAAATGGTGTGTATAAATAGGATCTTCGGCGTGACATTTGTAGAAATTCTATCGCATGCATGAGAACAAATAGCTGTTGTAAGTGTCGAGGATATCCCTTTTGGTTTACTCATCATACGAATGCAAGCCGGTCTCTTGTTTGTGTAAAGCAATTTGGACGGATTTGGGTGATCTTCGGCGTAGTTACTGCTGTAGCTGCTAAAGATAAATGAGAGATTTCATTCTTAAGTAAAACGGTTCTGGTTTGGGCTGAAGCTATGCTATGAAGCTAGTAGTTATAGCCTTTTATGTGATATTTGTTGAGTGTTAATGTTGATCTTTATATCTTTATATGCTGTGTAATTGTTTTTATTATTCGTTACAGTTTCGATTTCCCTCGTAATCTCACCTACTTGTGGAACTACGTGTTGACCGCGTACCGAACGGCCGCGTTCATCGAAAGCTGTCCAGCCGATCAGGACATTCTGCACCATTACAAGGTGAGAATTTGATATTGACGTCGACGAGTTTTGCGTCGGAAATGCTCAGAGAGATTTTCATCGAAGGTCATGCAATTTTTCGCCTTTTACCCTCTCGTCGGAGAACGTCGTAATCACTTTTACAGCGTAGATAAACGTGCTGATGGCGTCAAAGTAGGTCGTAAAAAACTTAGACTTGATCGTCATTGCTAGCAGACTTTGCAAGACAGTGTTTGGTAGATATTTGGGATGTATTGTTCGCTCGCATTCTGGTAGGGTAAATATGTTGAATGATTCCTTATCTTATCTGGGCTATCTTAAGCATTATAACAAAAAAGTCCTAGTAACGGTTCCACGCAGAGTGTTTCAAACGTGAGCTCCAGAAGAAGCGCTAATTTTTTCCGTTCAAAATTGATGGGGAATATCTGTAGAAGTCACCAATAGTTTAATAAGTGTTGCACTATTCAATGCGACCACTTTTGGATAGCGTAGTCGTCAATCCGTGCAATAGTTGCTTTCTTGTCGTAAACATTGTGTAACAGAGCGTCGACCACTGTTAGCCTTTCGGTGATTCCCTGTAGCCAAATTACTCGAAAACCTGTTGCCGTTTTATCAAGGTGATGTTTAGTGTTCCGTGGAAGTGTCGCGGAACTAATTTCATTTGAAATACTGAGTTGCGCAGTTCGTTTGCTTTCTCTATCAGGGGTGGCTTGCGGTCAATAACGTTCCAGGTAGGAAATGGTCCCATCGTCATCGAGGTGTTGAGGGACACCGTAGTTTCATAGCATCTGAGGGTTTAAGTGACATGGAGATGTGATAGACCAAACGGTGGTTGGTGGCGCGAAACCTATACCTGGGGTATATTCCGAGCATCAAAATGTGTGACAACATGTGGATGGTCGTTAAAATCTGAGTGCTTCGTTTGAGAAGCAGTATTCCTAGGGGAATGGTTCCCTTACTATTAGGTCGAACCAGAAGTCCTGCCGCTTGTCCTACTCCAACTTCACTCTTTGTTTTCCAAGAAATGACGAACCATTGGGCTCTTAGGTAAAGTAGGTTTTATGCATCGGTTCAAGCACATTTATTAGCAATCTGCTAATAAATGAGCTAAGCTGCTAATAGCACAAGCTCATTCAAGAATTCTCGTAATACTTCGGATATAGCAATTCAATATCTTAAATTTGATATGGAACACTTCGTGCCATACAAATCCATTAAGTGGAGAACTAGCCGGGCGAAACAACACTGAAAAAGCAACAGGACTTTTGGTTCAACCTAATACATCCATGGCGTTCTGAGCTCACTGTGTTTCAGGAGCAACTGAATATGTTCACAAATCAACGTGAGACGCTACAGTCTCCAACGAAGACGCACACGATTCCTGAAGAGGTGTTGAATGACATCAGAAGAAGCGGTCTCGATCAGAACTAATCCGCTGGCGCTGCAGATATGGGAAAGCTTCGTTGTTCTCGATTCGCATGAAAAACCCTTACTGAGCACTTCAGTACATTCCTCGCGGAATAAGCCAAATCCCACCTCCGAGATACCATCGGAAGACTTTTTCATGACTTTAACTAACTTATCGCGAACTATTCTATGATGTTCTGTGTAGACTCTGTCGAGGTTCTCTAAGTCTGTGTAGCCTGTGTAGTAATGCGGACAGAATGGTGATATAGGGTTTCGCACTAAGCACTTGGTCATTGCTGCCATGATTTCGTGAGTTTTAAGAGAAGTATTATACTCGTAGCGATGTGTTGCTCATAGAGATGCGCAGTTACGTGCAGTTTTTAGTCACTCCTACATCTCTTCTATTTATCAGTTATATATCTTTATATACATATGTTCCTTCTCTAAGAGTTATTTTTGTTAGTCGTCCCCTATATATACACTGTGGTGAAAAAGCCGCGTCGTTCACTTGCCTTGCCTTGTATGTTGCATATTTTTTTTCATTTGGAACAAAGTTTTATGTATTGTTTTGTTATACATAGAACGGACGTTTTTATTAAATTGCGGAGTGCAGACCATAGCACTTCAACATCTGTAGGTGGCGGAGCATGTTGAGATTCGCTCCTCGCCAAATTCGGAATTTCGTCGAATACCGCGCGGTATAGGTGTGGAGCGACCACCAATAACGAACCTCAAATTTGGGTAATTAAACCTTTACTGTAAGATACGCAACATGAACAGTAGTGAAGGGATCGAAGACATGATAGCACACGCGATAAAATACGAGATCATATAGGTTGGAAACTAATTTCGTGGACTGTTCTGCAGGCATTATTTCTAGCAAACACAACTTCCTTGAATGGTAACCTATTTCATTGTTCTTTTAACCGTTTGATAGCGCCTATCAAGTAGATTTCAAAACCATTCATAAACCCTGTTATTTTTGTTTGCTAGGAAAGTTTTTCTTCTTGAAATGAAAGCCCGAAACCAGCGTTTGCCAAGGTTTTCTTCATGAGTAGTTGCTTAGCCACTAGGTTCCTGAAGCGTTACAATTTGTGTGTGCAGGATCTGGGGATGATGTCCTGAAACGATTGATGGCACTCAAAATTATCAAGTTGTTTCAAGCACGTAGTTCAAAACGAAAAGAAAAGTGCACTTCGGATGATCTACGGAGCTCTGTCGGAAGACCGCAATTAGTTCCTCTGAAAGAAATCAGAGCTCGGCAACACCTATGTTGACACTCAAAGTCAAATGCTCAAATAGCTCCACTGAAAAAGTTCTGAACTATTTTAGTTTTTTTGTAAAACTGGCCAATAGGTGCCTTGCGATTTGACCCATCGCGGACGAGGGTGGGACGGACGCTGCAAGCGAACATCGTCGAGTTTGCCCTGAAAACGAATCACTTGTTGACAAAGTGGTAATGTGCGATGGAATGTGTACAGTACTTGATAATTACTGGCCTTATAGCAACCCACCCAAATCAAAATGTGGGCCGCTACAGGTCCTCAAATTCACCTCCGCACAAGAAGCTGATGATCATAGTTCGCAGGTTCTACGAAGGTCCCACCTTTCGAGAATTGATCGTTGGTAGTCCCAGTATTCACCTTGAGCCCTACTCTACTTAGCCTGACTGTGTACAGGTTGAACTACGCCGTAGCCGGTTTAAGCAGCTCTCTGAAAGTTGTGCCACCACTCATCAGGACACCGCCAGACATCACGTTTCGTTTCAATCGCTCCAAAATTCCAAAGCTGTAAGCTGGAAGACTCTTGCTTATACAGGTTATAGTACAGATATAGCACTTTATGAATAAATCATATTTTGGTTTTTCCTGCATTCTCTAAGGCGAAGACGATCCAGTAATGAGGTGTAGGTCAAAATGCACCTATGGAAATAATTCCCTTAAAAAAAAAACTCAGCACTTCTTAGGAAGTGGGATGTGGCAGCTACCTGATAGTGGGGACACATGTTCGTTTTGATTGTTCATATGTGGTTTGGGTACCGTTTTTCTTTATTTGGTAATTAACACTTTTGCTGAAAGTGCGTGAGAGTCCCCAAATTAGTTTCCAACCTAATAGATCAAATTCGGATTAAATAGCATTCCTCTGAGGATCGCAACGAGATAGATGAGCATATTTGTAGGATTAGGTACAATAAAGTGGGGTATGGCAATAGTGAGCAGTAGGAACAAATGAATAAGGATAAGCGATTATGTGGCAATTAGTGCAGTATGTACACCGAGCAACAATCAGTAAAGTTAACCACAAATTTGAATGAATAATAAAAAGAGCGGGAAACAAATAAAAATCTGAAAGGTGGGAAGGAATGATCGATGTTTCGCGGAAATCTACCCGCTCGGATATGCATTTGAAGGGGTATTCCGACGCGGGATTGGGACGTGGTCGCTGACATCCTCTGTGCGTGGATTCTTTTGGCGTCTGATTTCCTGCCCGGCCTTGAGCATATAGCAGAGTGATGGCCCTCGTCTCTCGATCTGGGTCGGCGAACTGTGAGCCTTCCAAGCGTTCGCAGTAGAAACACCTTTTGAACCGATACTGAAACTGCCCGTGCACAACTCCATTCAGAAGACACACGTGTCAATGTCACTTATAATACGGTACCTCTCGTCTCCCTCAGTCATCCTCAGACACGATTCTGAGTAGTGGCGCCCGACTACGCCAGAGAACGCGCATCTGGAGTCCGGGCACATTCCCGGTGACTCAGATTCACTTTCCCTGAATGGGAATTTCGCATAGTCGGCATACACCTCTTAAATTTTATTCTCCAGTAGTTTTCTATTCTGTGGTATACCTCGTATTGTTGCTGCTGCACTGCAGGTGCACGCTCGGCCTCTAGCATCTGTTCATCTTAACCATCTTCTGAACCGCCTTCTGAACGCAGTTCCAGTGCCTCCTCTTGATCGTCATAATTATCCTCGTCTGACACGCGCACTTCACGGTGGAGTTTCTATATGTCTGACCATAGATTGATTGTCAAACCAGAGTGCGATAGCACTTAAAGCACGGCAAGTCAAGTCATCGACAACAAAGAAATGAGCGTCCCTTATAGCCAGGACGTGTGTTCCTAGATCAGTAAATACCTGGAACCAATGGGATAATGCTCCATCAATAGGCCCAACTACCTTCAGTAGTTGAGATCCGCTGATATGTCGGTACGACTTAGTTACCGGTGTAGTGAAAGTTTGCAAGGAACGAGTGCCAACAACAATACATGAGTCCGTACCGCATAAGCAAAAAGGTAGGTTTAAAGACTTGAACGGAGGCGAGAGTTTTATTCTGCGTGAAACGCCATAACTGTGCCGCCTCGGAAGTTTCTTAGTGGAAAATACTCTCTCTCCTTATTTTATCCGACGGAAAACGCTTGTCTCGATGGCCCAGATGAAAAGCGGTATTACTGACATGGCTTACGCAAGGAGAGAGTATTTTCCATGAAGAAACTTCGGATGCAGCACAGCTGTGGTGTGGGCGGCGTTTCACGCAGAAGGAAAACTCTCGGTTGCGTTCACATCAGCAAGAATGAACTCCAGTGAATACCAGCAAGTGTTGGAGACTCGACTGCTGCCGTTCCGTGAACAGAATAATGCTCCAAATTGGATTTTCGAGCAGGACAATGCACCCGTGCATGCCAGTAGGTCCACGAAGGACTAGAAATTCTGTTGAAGTCCTTGACTGGCCTGCATGTTCTCCCGACCTTAATCCAATGGAGAACATTTGGGGACACCTCGTGAGAAAAATTCATGAGCATAACCGGACGTATTCGTCTCTCGAAGGGCTTCGATGCGCAATTCGACACGCATGGGATGAACTCCCCTCCAAACACTTCAAAATCATGTTGCTTCGATGCTCATGCAAATCATGCTGCGACTTGTTGAAGTTGCTATGAATCGTAGAAGACCAATTCAGTATGAGTTATCGACTTGTTTAAAGAATATGTTTAAAGAACTGTTTTTTATTTAAAGAATAAAGTTATTTTTTACAGGTGTCCCTATACTTTTGAGACAGCCGAAAACAGGGTGCTATCCCGTGACCGTTTCCCATTTATTACCTCCTTGGCGGATTTCGCTCATTGTTTGCTTGTCTGTTTTTCGCCGTGCGGAATTCCATAGTGCTACTTTCAGATCAGTTTCCGCCAGGTAACTAACAGAGACGTATGATTTTCGTGTGTCCCTATACTTTTGAGACGCAGTGTAGAAAACGGGAGAAAAATCCCGCAGCACCCTGCCTCTCGTCGACTCGTAACTGTGAAGATCAGGCGGGTACTCTTCTGCCTCAGTTCTGATTTTGTCTATACATTGGCTAATGTGGAGCTTATGTACATGTGCTGGTTCCGTTCCGACCTCAGCAAGAACATCGTAAACGCTCATGCTAATTGGCATTGCTTCATTCGAAGGATGTGTTTCTAGAGTTGTGGAGATATCTAAACGATGTAATGTAATGTAGTGATGTAATGAAAATAAAAATGTAATAATGTACACTGCTTGATCCTGTAGATGTGCTCTCCACCTAATTAAAAAACCCCATGGCATCTACTTGGTCGAGTACATTCCAGCGTATAGGTCGTCAATGAAGCCTTCTGGTATAGTTCCACATCATATTCAGTGGGAAAATCTGACAAATCTCTCTCTGACAAAAGGGGTCTAATGTATGACCGAAATGTTCTCGAGTAAGATTCTGAAACCAATACAAGCATGATCTGATTCAGGGCGGTTGTATGGTTCTGACACCCAACAAGATCATGTGGCGATAGATGCGCGAACGATGCCAAGAGCCTCGAACGTCCTCATTACATGATTTAGTTTCCGTACATCTTCGAGCAATTGAACTACTGGATACCATGGCAGATTGTCAGGCTGCATGACATCAAACGCTGACTCTAAGATGGAAGTTGACTCAGATGGAGGATGCAACATCACATAAGTCATGAAGTCAGTCTCTTACTGAGTGATTAATTATACATGTCGAAGACATATGCTTGAATTCAGTTCGCTCTACATCGAATGTTTTCCACGTCGAAGCAAAACTGAATATGCCGGTTGTGCGGCTTGAGCTGTCATTGTACAGGTTCACATTGTACCTTGCTACCACAGCCTGAATCTGGTTGAGGTGGTGCGTCTGAGCCGATGATAGTGTTGGTAGAAGTTTTGGTTGACCTGTCTCACTGCCGAGTACTTCTGGCTCAATAAGAAGAGCACAATAAGAAGTTTTATTATACCAGAACACAAGCACAATTAACAATAAACGGATAAAAAAGATCTCTGGCAGGAAACAGGAAGGAGAGCGTTGGAAGGTCGACTCCGGGACCTAAGAGGAAGACGTCAGCGAGCAGTAGTCCAGCTCGCGTGTGGCTAAAAAAAACGAGGACCTCTGCTACAGCACCTGGCCCCTTCTATTCGTACGTTTGGCGCTTGTATTTCCAATTCCCCCCGACAGAGATCATCAACCCCGCCGCCCACTGAGATCTACTCTCCACCTGACCTTACGTGCGGCGGCGCTTTAGGAGCCCTCTTCCGTGAGCTCCTTCCTGCTCCTCTAGGCCTGAAAGAGCGTGCTTACTTCCAGAGGACACCTTTCTGCGGCGATGGAGTTGACAATCGGACGACTGAGAGTTCGAGGTTCTGACATTACATTCGTAGCCTGAATCAGGGACTCTTCAAGGATTCGGGTCCTGATTGCACCAAGGTATGTAATACTCAGATTGGGTATTGTTAACAGACTAAGCAATGACTCATCAATCGCGAGCGCCTCTTAGTGCAGAACGAGCAATCCACGGCTACTCTTCAGAATTTCTTCGGGGCAGTGATCCGGGTTGTCACCTCTAGCTCGAGATTTGCCATCGAAGTGGAGTAGCACAACACATGTAAAAAGTTAATGAGATAATGATCCTTTGACTCTCAATGTAAGATGAGTATCGGTATTGCCTTCTATCCGCGAGTATACATTGGACAAGGTGTTGAGTATGATAGATTCTCTGAGTGACGGTGACCTCATATGGTGTTGGACCGTCCCAGTTTTTCTTGCGCTGAGTCAACTTTAGACACTCCGAATCAGCGTAGAGGTTCCGAACCTTTTTGATGAGTTCTGATTATTTGCGGACTGCGGATTACTATTGCGGACTATTCCATCTTTAGCTATTGTTGATCTGTTTGTCCACGAGATAAGGTCTATGAGATTCTTTACCTTTGCCAAGAATGGATCGTTTTCAATGAATTGCGAGGTTGGCTCGATTGCTCCTTTCTTCGTGACGGTACCCAAAACAGGCGGAAATGACCTGTCGTGCGATGCTCTATAAATTCCGTTTGGATTTCCAACACAGCTGACTTCATTTGCGCGGGCTCACTCACTCTCCAGAGGATCATTGACGTTGCAGAAACGAATTTGGTGTTGCAGAGGTGGCATGGTGATTCCGATCAATATGAGATGCGTAAAATCCATATCCATGTCCTTGGTACTTTCTTTTACCCGGTCAATCCGCCATGAATGATCAGTCGCTCAGCTTTTGGAAGGGTATTGAGCACTATCCGAAGGTCTCTTCTGTTGCCACGAAGGACGATTAATTCATTTTGACTTCTTACGCTCTCGAATTCCAACAACAGGGCGTTCACTACCCCTGGAGGCTGGCGGAATACAACTACTGTAAAAAACATCATCAACCATAATGAAGGAATCGATAACACGATAATACACGAGATTAAATACGAGGTCATATAGACCAAGTTCAGATTAAATGGTATTCTTCAGAGGATCGCAACGAGACAGCGATAGATGAGCATATTTGTAGGATCAGGTGCAGTACACAATAGTGAGCAATAGGAACAAATGAATGAGAGTAAGCGATCATAAGCAATTAGTGTAGTACGCTCACTAAGCAACTATCACTAAAGTTGCCCACAAATTTGAAAGAATAATAAAAAGAGCGGGAAACAAACAAATCGAAAAGGTGAGAAGGAATGGTCGAAGTTTCGCGAAAATCTACCCGCGCAGATATGAATTTGAAGGGATATTTCAACGCGGCATTGGGGCGCGGTTGCCCACACGGGATTGGGGCGCGGTTGCTGACATCCTCTGAACGTGGCCGACGTTGTCGTCAGAGCAAGTGTTAAGGGCATTGCACACTCTGCGATGCCTTGTGCGGCGCCGGCGGCGGCGGGTGGTGGTAGGACCGGCGCTCCTCCCACCACCCGCCGCTGCCTACGCTGCGGCCGCCGGCGCCGCACGAAAAATTCCTTGGCGCGGCGCCGGATGCGACGTCGTCGGTGCCGTCGCCGTGGCCGCCACCGCCGCCGAGTGTGCAAAGGCCCCTCCGGCGGCTGCGGCGCCGGCGCCGTCGACGGCGCCGTCGAGCCAGCGCGGCCCTATGTTTCATCATAGCCGCCGCCGGCGCCGTACAAGGCATCGCAGAGTGTGCAATGCCCTTTATACTCGTAGCAAGGCGTAGGATCTTCGATGAAACTAAGGGCCTCTACATACCCGACGACGAGCAGTTTGCGCGACGAATTAGCCGTTATACGCGCAATTGAGCGAAAACGCGACGACGAGCATTCTCATCCAACGCGATAGCTGTTCGCTGAGTGCACTCAACACACTGCATTGCGCGGCGGCACGTTGGACGAGAGTTCTCGTCGTCGCGACGTCGGGTATGTAGAGGCCCCAACCGTTGAAGTTGTCGCTGTGTTGCAGTATTGGTACAGAGCTGATCGATTCAGCTTGTTGAGTTTCAACATCTCCACTGTTCTTGATGCAATCTTTATCTTTATGCAACCATCCCATCGATGTTTAGTTTTCAGTTTACGTTAGGCCTATATTGGAGTATTGCTCCGTCGTTTGGTCTCCCTATAAGTTGCTCTTGAGAAAATTCAAGACGGCCGTACGTATAGGTGTTTTGCCCGTATTGGTTGTACATCTATCCTATAGTGAGCGCTTTCGCAGATTTAATGAAACCACCCTCGAGGTGAGGAGAAAAGTAAATGATTTGTCATTAAAGTACAAGCTTTCCGCTTGTGAAATATCTCTCAACTTTGGTGATTTCTTTGAGCTGTCTAATACCATTGGTACTAGCCGTGGTCATGATTGGCGTGTCCAGCCATGTAAGCCGCTGATGCGAGCTTTGGAAGGAAGCTTTTTGGTCAGAGCGGTAGCTGCTTGGAACGATTTGGACTCGGCTGTGATCATGTGCGGTAAGACCCGTATTTTTCGTCTTAGAATCTTCAAGTTGCTTCATAGCTATCATGCCAAGGTTGAATAAAGTTTATCACTTTTCTGCTTTAATTTAAATGCGTTCCATGACATGATTACGTTGCTCTAATGTTTAGGCGTCGATCCGTTCTAATCCGTGTTATGCTGCTTAGACATGGCTTATGGCTCTCGCCAAATACTTCCAAGTGGTCGATTCTTGCCGAACAAATTTGTATGTTGTGGTTGCCTTTGATGTACCGAGCCGTTCGACGTGTCTAGCTGAATATACTTAGGAACTATTTTTGTGCTTAACTGTGCCTTGTTGTGTTTTTCGTTTTTCGTCTTGTCCATATACTCGGTAGATCTTCTCCTTCCGGTGCTCCATCAGTCTATCATGTTTGCCTTCCTTCTGACTCCCCCTGATGGACCGTTTCTTTGTTCCTTCTTCTGCGGTCATTGTGGAGCTCAAGTGCTCGGTGCTGGGACATACACTCTACCTTGCTTTGGATACCATTAATTTGATCCTACATTTAGGCCTTAACCTCCAAGCAGGTGCTTATTCATGTAGTCATATCTTGACTGCAAGGACTGGGGGCGGAATGGCTGAGAGGTTGAGGTTAAGAGCTTAGGCTCAATATCTCGATGGTCGGGGTTCATTTCCGTCCCAGGCAGAATCCCTCGCCTAGCTTAGAAATAGCTGAAAAGGGTATCGGTACCAGCGTCAGGCCCGTGTGACAGGTCGGCTGATGGAGGAAAATCTGTCACGATCACAAGGCGGATCGATGGTCGCATGCAAGGAAGCGGCGCTCAAGAACCTGCGATCGAGGACGATATGACCACCTTACAAGGAGCTCAAGACTGAGACAAGATGGCAGTGTGGTAACCTCAACGAAGCGGGAATGACTGCTAATCTCATTCGAATTCTTATCCAGGTGTTCTGCTTGCAGAACCATACTGGCCTACAGTTGACATAGCATACTGGCCTACTGTTGTTTCTTTTCTTGTCCTTGGAAGCACTTTTTCGCTCAGGGGCGCGAGTAGCATAGTACTTGTTAGCTTGCCCATTGCATTGGAGCCCACTTGGCCTCAGCCATTTCCGCAGTTTGCCTGGCTCACTGGATCAGGCTATATATCAAATCAATCATCCATCAGATGGAGGTCTAAAGGTTTTCTTACTTCGTTATCTTGTGCAATGTTCACGTCCAAAAAGTGCTTCCAATTCTTGCCCTATTCGTTGCAATTTGTTGTTGGATTTTCAGTTAAATAAAGAAAAATAAAAAATAAATGCGTTTTCGGCAGGCTAAGATTCTGCCGTGGTTGACGTATCAAGCGATTTCTCAGCCTCGTAGCACAGAGCAGGAAGAACCGGAAGAGTCGAGCAAATGTGCGGTGAGGTCAGCATCTGGGAGCTGGTCATTAGCCAGGAATAACATTACACACCACGACAACCTCGCCTCGTAGGCCTCAAAGAGAGGTCAACGAACTTCCCTTACGATTTAGAACGAGACCTGTCTGATCTTCTAGGGATTCGTAGATCACAGATATGTATTTTATTTTTGCTGAATGGATGTGGGTGGTCAAAAATCACCAAAAACTTGCAAGAACACATAGGTCTCGTTCTAAATCGTGGGAGGTTCACTGACCTCCCTTGTCAGGCGTTGCCACAGTGTCGGCATAGCGGCCGAACTCGTCGCCATCACTCGCCTTTTGTGTGACTGGTCGTTGAGCGGTCCCGCAGTGATCGTTGGGCGTATACTGTAATGTGCTATTATGACGATCACATGACGTTATCAAATATGACAACGAACGCATTTGGTCATGCCTCATAGTGCGCCCCTGGGAGTGGCGCGGAGATGGAGTCGAACCTCTGATTCCCAAACGACGGCTCCCGTCACATTATACTATTTGTGCCGAGCATGAATCTTAAATCAACTTGAAATTGGCGTCCAAGAATTAGTCACAAGAGCTGTGCCATCGACAGCTTGCTTGCTTTTTTCACCTTAGCCTATTGGGTGCTACAGTGGATGTGTGCAAAAATTTAAATCATGCACAATCAATCAAAACAATTGGCGTTTTTTCGCTGAATGCGAATAAAGCAGGCGTCAGATATCCGAACGATCTCAATTGCTGAGACGTTAGCGACGAGGTAGCGTCGGTTTTTTATAAATAAAATTCGAGCGGCAAAAAGTCTGGAATTCAAATTTTGGTGGAAAAAGGTCTAGGTGCCTTACTGAGGTCCATGTAAATAGAAAACATTACTTTCAGGACTTCATCAGCCTTGTGTCTGGGAAAGATCGCTCATTCCACCACTACTTGAATCACCTTAAACCGAGCTGCTAGTGTTTCTAGCACTTCTTTAGATGGAAGAAAACGAAAAATCTGAATAATGTTGCCGTGAACTATAGAAGTCAGCATAAACTTTGCCATGGATTTCACGTTCTCGTTCGAGATCTAAGAAAAAACAATTTTTAATTTCAAAATTTATATTTGTCGAAGCTCACATTTGCCAAAGAAAGTGACGGATTGAGAACTGGAGATGAGACCAGATCCACATCCTTTTCTTGAATCCTCTCACTGCTCAACGCTAAACTGGCTTTTGTAGAAAACTCCATCGCTCTTCTGTTTGTGTGGAAATCGAGCGCTGTTTCCGTTTGTAGAACTCTACGTCCATCCGTTAAATCAACGTCTGCTTTATTTGAACCGAAGATCAGACTGTTCAGGTCATTCTTCTATTTGGAAGATCTCTTTCACCTAGAAGACCGTAGGGCATGTTGAATATCTAAGTAAATTGATCTGAATCTGTTCTAATACATGCATGGAAGACTAACATTAGAACTCTGGTAAAGAGCAGCACCTCAGCTTCCCCCACATAGGAGAAAAGACGTTCTTTTGCTAACAATTGTTTCTGCGCAACAAGTGGACAAGGAAATGGTGAAATGGGTTCTTCCATCCTAACGGGTTTTTCATTTTCAACTTTTCAAAATAAATTCTTCGGAGTTCACATCGAAAGACTGTGATTCGAGCGAGAAAAACCGCTTCTGCCTTGCATCTGGGTCATCCTACGAAAAGGCAAAATCCAGGCCATAGTTCCGTTCGTCGTGAAGTCGTTTTCGGTTGATTTCGTCGATGGACGTCCTTGAGAGGCCTCAGGCGTCGTCTTCACGGGGCGATGAACCCCGTCCCCCTACGGAACGACGGCGCTCGGTTTAGGGTCGTTGGTGGTCGCTATTGGGTTCCACCACGACCATATCACGGATTATTTTCACTGGCTTCGTTTATTCACCCGTCCATTTAGGTCAACGGCATTAGAACACAATCTATTAGAATCGAAAGATTTCTACTTAGACGGCTAGAGCTAATCTACACTACACACATTAATCATCAATCATATAATTTCAACAGTCATGTAGTAAAGCTGAAAATGACAGCATAAAATACAGCGAAAACGCAACAAAATACGGAAAAATCGATAAAGGAACGAAAGAGCAGGTGATGACTAGACAGAATACTATAGAACTCTCTTTCCATTATTATCTACTCTAGCCCCGCTACAGTAATCCTAACTTCTGGGCCAAATTTAAAAGTGAAAAAAAAACGGCTTACAAAGTGCACAGCCCCAGAGGATCAGCTAGGGCTTATCGATTACCTCCTTCATCCATCATAACCACAAGACTTCAGGGTGAAAAAATCTTAAGGAATGCGCCCTTTCTGGAGCACACAACATTGGGTCATCCTCTACACAGACATAGATATACAGCGAGCAAAAAGATGTGCTTTCAGGTGAGTTGAGGAACAGGAAGCTGTGGAAACATCGGATAGGGCCAGAGTTTGGGAATCAGCACCGGTTTGTTGAGTAGATCTTTTAGAATCGCTGGCACAGAGGTCTCCAGTCGTGAGAAGAATAGCGATTCGATGGTAGACGCGTCGAGTGACCGAAGAGATGGAAGGCGAAGCAAGATCCGACCGAAGCGACCGGGCTGAAAAACGAATGGATGAATGAGAAAAGTGAAAGGCGAAGAGCTGAAAGAGAAAATCACAGTAATCACCAACATCGGAAGGAAAAGGAACACATTTCGAATAACTCTACGAGTACCCTCTACTGGATGATGCAAATAATTTCTCAAACTTTTCCAGAAAAATCTGAAAAAGCTAAGATTTCTGAGGTTTCCTTCGCTGGCGTTCCAGAAAGATCAGACTTCCTGACAACAACTATTTTAATGCTAAATTTGTAGTTGATTTTTATTATATACTGTGATTTTATAAGCTCTTAACTCTTTCGCTGGAGCTCCCTGCTGTGGCACTGCACACTTGATATATTGTCAGTGGATTTCGATTGATTCATAAGTTCTATATGATATGATAACGTTTCCGAGATAATATTTATTCAACTATTATTTTTCATCTGCGATGGGCTGGGAAATAGGGTGTTTTTGTATTGTATTGTTTGTTCGCGTTTTCGTATTGTACGGCGCACGCTAAGCGCATGGTAAACAAATAAATAAATAAATAAACGAATTTACAGCGCACTGCAGCACAGTTGATTATGAAAAATCTCCATCGTTCAAAAAGGTTCCTCGCGACCCTTTTAGGAATTAGCGATTTTTTGGGGGTTTGAAATTGAAACGGTCGTCTCCGCGTCCTTTCTTCAGATACCAAATTCAATTGGATTAGAATGCGGAAGCAATAACTAGTATTTGTAACGTAGTTAAGTGTAGCCACGAAATGGGCTTTAAGGTTGACCTTGTGTGGTAGTCGTCATAAGGGCAATGCACACTCCTATGAAAATCGAAAATTTCAGAATTTCGCTACACTTTCTTCCTCAGTTAGATTGACCATGCTGTTCTCTAATTTCAGCCACATTTGTGCCCGACTCCAATGAGCAAAACTTGGTGAATATAAAAAGTTACAAAAATGCCCCTAAAGATTGGTAAAGGGCTTTTTCCTCTACACAACTACTTCAGTGACTAATTGTTTTGGAAAGGTATCTCGTCCAGAAGCTACATTTTTCTTAGAAATTCGATGGACTTCAAAAACTGAGGAAAACAAAAATTATCACTCATTCATTGTGTAATCAAGGTCTAGATTTGAATTTGATTTTTCGACCCGCCGAGTGATAAGCACTTTCCCGAGCCAATATATTCGTCGTTTCAGACATGGGTCTCTCGGTCTCAAATGGTAATTCAAAAACGGAACACACCTGGTGAGCTTTCTGCGTTCGGCAGTATTCGTCCAAAGTGGCCTGAATCTTCTCCTGAATCGTTTCGACCTTTAGCGGTTCGTTGAGCGCTTGAATGTCTGAAAAACGGAACCGAGAGCTCATTCTGCCATCAGTCGCCCGTCCCTTGTCTCGTTTACTTATTGCTGTCGTGGTTTTTCCGTGGCCGAAACGGGCTAGTTGGCCGGAATTTATCTCGAATTGGATCGCTGGGGCTCTCATAATGGATGGGGTGCAAGTGTATGGCACGATGCGAACGGCCGATTACACCCTCTTCCCCCTACGCCCGGCGCCCTGTCTCGACTACGGTAACCGAGCAGAGCTTCTTGGCCGACGAGGAGGGCGATGTGAGCCTCTCAATTGGGCCGAACGGCCACGGGCAGACCGGAGGGCACGTTTGACAGCTTAGCTCGACAAGAAGACACACATCACGGAACGCCGACGCCAGAGCTCAAATTCATCAATGTCAAACCGCCCGGTAACCCCGAGATTCATTACGATACCCCTCGCTAACCTCCGCGAAAGCAGAACAAGTTCCGTATAAATGCGGAAATGATGGTTCGAGAAGACAGCCTTGGCGGTCATTTTTCCAAAAATGGCGGCTCAGGCTGTCTTCGAACCCATGCCTCGGGCCTATTCGGAACACGGTTTTGAGCAGAGGCGGGATTCGTCACTGTATCAGTTAAACTTCATTTCGTTAAATTCTAGTTCTATTTGTCAGTTTAGGTTTTATTTAGATTTATTTTCAATGATCGCTGTTAGGTACACTTCTGTAAAAGCTTCTGAAGGGCTAGCGTCAGAAAAACTTATGAATTTGGGCCTCAAGTCGCTCAGCTGCTGCGCGGCTTTGCTGCCTAGTATGAATTGACCTTCAAACCTGGGAACCTATTTTTTTTGTTTTTCACTAAAAGGTGCCAAATCTAACCTGGATTAAACAGCACTGCCGCCTTGACGCTGTTCAGTTCGAAAAAATCCATGTGAATAGAACGCAGTCGCTCCACGTGCTCCTGAAATTGCCCCAAATTATACACCATCACCAGGTAAATTTCTACCTACCAAGTAAATGCTGCCGTTTTTGGCATTAATCTCCTCAGATGTCGTCAACGGAACGGCGCTTCCAGCGGCACACAGCACGAATAACTGCACCCAGCTCGACTGCAGTAGGGTTACCTGAAATAACCAATTAATCAAAGGAAAAAGGTATAGGTAAAGTGTCGACGTTGATCAGTGCTCTAAGGAGGCGCCATGCATTCCTGTTCCATTCAGAATCAAATAGGCATAGTGAATGCGTGTTTGGTCTATACAATGACTAGCGGGACCAGCCGCTATACCCAATCAGTGTTTTTACCTGCCCAGGGAAGTCAGGTATGAATTTGTTCGATCATGGTGAAATGGAAAGCTTGGTTAGCCCTGGCGTGGATCGATCGCTCGACAGTTCTGGTGCCAGTAGCGCCTCTCACCACTGCATCATGCTCGTTCTATAAAATTTTCCTACCTGATCCTGCTGCGTCAGATCGCTGAAGAACGACAACTGACGAGCCCAGTCGACCGTGCTATAGAGGAAATTCGTACCGACATCTCGAGGCGGGAAACAACTGGGAAGAGTTGGGGTTTCTGAACAATTTCAATGGATGTTATTTGATTGACGATAGAAAGCTAGAAATTACCTGTGTCCGTTAGACGATTGTCAGTCGGTTTAGGAAAGTTCATCATGAGCGGATGAAAAAATGGAAGAGGAGGACGCGGCACGAATGGTGGCGGAAACAAGTAGCTGAGAAACGATGGTCCGTTATGCATTCGACCGCGTTGAACTGCTAAATTACGGCATTCAGGCGAAAAAGAAAAAGGAGAAGGTAGAGATGTCACCGTTGAATCTGGTATCCGATACCCTCGGAATCTAAGCAATTACTAATAAAGCTGGGTAAGCCGCCTCGGTTTCTGCCGAGGCGGGCGCACTAGTTTGGAGATGTTTTATGTCTATGGGTTGCAAAACCGTCATTTCTTCAATGAGGGAAAAGGTGAAGCTGTAACAATGTGAGCTCAGATCAGCCCTTCAAGGACGCGCCATGCACTCGACATCTATTCAGTGGCGTAGAAGCATAAGAAGCATTCGGTCCATGCGCTAACTTGCGGAAGCCAGCCTTGACACACTTGTACTAAGCTCAGTGTCGTCACATTTCCAGACATGTCTGGTACCAATATATCCGATTCCTGAGAGGGTGAAGGGTTGTTCAGCCAGGGCGAGGATCAATCTCTCCACAGTGCGGGTGGAATTTGTCCATCTTACCACTACACCGGGCGCACTAACTTTACCTAACAGTGGGTTCATAATGAATTTCTGAAGCCTCTTCAAGGATTCAGCACACAACATTTCCAGAGGATCAGCAGTTATTCAGTGAGATGTTGTTCAATTTCTTCGATTTTTTCCGAAATCTGTTCAAATGGTGAGAAGAGATAGTGACAAGACGATATCAATTTATACGACTCCAGAAAGCTGGAAAGATTGGTGGGCTTTGTTGGAAGTTGAGATAGAGCAGCAGATATAGTATATCTAAGTCACCTTCTCGTCTCATTCCCATTTTGATGCACTTCTTTAAACGACAAAATTGGCACTGATTGCGATGATTCACATCCACAGGACAGTTCTTCGTACCGCGACAGGCATACGACAACGAACGACGAATTGAACTGTAAGAACACCAATAAAAACGAAAAATCGTAGCATTAAGCTCAGAGGTGGACGATTGAGGTGGGTTCGTTTCTCTCAAGTGACTTTTCTATGCGTTCTTTCTGCATCTTGTCAAAAATGCCAGGACGGAACGGCTTTTGGTGGGCCAGTCTGGTAGGTCACTAACTTCGATGTGTGTTCAAATTCGAACTGTTTTCATTCAAATCCGAATTGTTTTCAATCTCTCCAATGATTCCAAGCAGGAAAAAACAGGGGAAGGCTACCCTGGTCAGTCAAGGCACTTAAGGCACTGAAAAAAAGGATGAAGAGAAAAGAAAGCAAAACGGATTGATTGCAGGACTAATAGAAGTGAAACACCTATTTCGCACTTCCAGCCTTTCCCTTACCTCTCATACCCTAAGGTTCCAATCATAAACCAGCTATGTTCAACTACATGCGCGAGCCCCAATTAGGGTTATTTTCTTTTTTTCCACAAAGAGAGTTGGTATTTTGTGGTTATTTAATGAATCCTGAGAACTCACGATCCAATTCATCCACTAAGTTAACCATTCTAGCTTATTACATATTCATGGGGCACCAGTGGTTTATAGCTAACTCGAACTCCTACTGTACTAAATACGTCCGAATTTGGACGATCCCTGTTTACTACTTTATCCTAGTTTACTACTTATTTGTGAAGACTATTTTTCCTTGTTGCACGGTTTTATGATGTTTTGCCATTCTTCTCTTTGCCACCTACCGTTTGAAAAAACTCTTACAGCCCTCACACGAGAACTGGCCATAGTGTTTACCGCTGGACTTGTCGCCGCACACCACACAGTCGGCCACGACACTGTCGGAGTTCGAGCTGGACGCCTGTGGAGACGGAGAAGCCTGAAAGAGGGGACTGTTGGCTGAAGATGGCCATCATCTGCATTTCGCCGACTCTAAATTGCGAATGCTAAACGGCGGTCGTGGGAGCCTATAATCTTCGTTAGCGATCTCTTAAACGGGGCGCCTGCCATCGCGGCCTCGTCTAAAAACCCGCCGACGCTCCACGACCGCACTTACTATGAGTAATCTGCACATCTGATTAGAATAAAATGCTCCACTGACCAGATGACAATTGCCGTTGAACATCGCCCTCTGTGGGGTGCGATAAACGACCATAACAAGTCTGGTGGCTGACGGATGACTCGGTCGGTTAGGTTTCTCAAAGACTCTTCAACAATGGCATGGATATGTATCGTGGATTACCAAGGAACTCTTCATCGCCACATATTTAGTGCTACCAATGATAATCAGGTCTTCACTATTGTTCATGTATGTATGCCCCTTTGACAAATTCTCTGCCGCAGTAAGACAGTGTGTTAGGCAAGCCCAGTTACAGAACGAAGTTACTGTTGTGAACAGCCCTAACAGTAGCATCAAAAGGAGCTGGTGAAAAATCATCATCAATTTTCACGTATGTATAAGACATACGTCAGAAAAGAATAAAAACACAGCGTTCGTTTGGCAACTGCAATACAAAAGGCTGATATCAATTTTCCTAGAGCTTAATTTCAGCAAAACGTTTGAACGAGCCAAAAAAGCGCGGGGTTGGGGTACACGTAAAATAGTTCAACCTAAGATTGCCTTTAGGTCTTCCATATGAAATTTTCTCCGAGCCGCTATGAGTTCAAGAAGACATTGAAAAGAACAATCAAGAAGTGTCAATATCCATACATACTACAGCGTTTTGAAAGCGTAGAATGTACGACCGCGTAGAATGTACGACAACTAATGGTCTCCAGCCGACGTATGGCCTGCTTTAGTTGGTATATTATTGTAGTCCAAAACCTGCTGCCTGGTATAATGAATTTCTGTACTCCCAATGAGGCTCAGTTGCTCACATGATCTGTTTATTTGAGGTTGTTCTGAGTTACTATTCTGAGTTTAGTGTTATTTTGTTTTTTGTTTGGTTCTATAAAATGGCGCGCAGTATGAAGCATGAATAAATAAATAAACTTCTGTGCGTCGAAAGAATAATGCATTATTCGCCCAAACGGCCAAATAGGTAACTGCCCCAAGGCAGGGGTAATATATCAGATCGAATGTAAGCCATGTAATGCAACATATATAGGGGAGACAGGACGAATGTTGGCTATATGTATCAAAGAACAACTTGCCGGTAAGATACGGTGTAATTCGAAAAATCCACTTGATAGACACAGAGCTGAAGAGCATAATGGGGACGATTTTGACGTAGCATGCAAGGTGCTATTATATGAGAGTGAGATGTGTAGGACAGCATTAGAGTCATTCTGAATTTGTTCGGTGAGTCTGCGATTGAACAACCGAAAAGAATGCTTTCCCATAAAAAATGACCTTCTTGCATTCGTGTCGCGTTGCGAGCTGGTATCAGACACGGCCCTGTAGCTATGAGTATAAATAGAATGCCAGCGTATCTAACAATTACTCGTTTACATCATTAACTCCGAGTCAAGAGCTCTAGCGGTGGAATCGGTGAGGTTACTCTTTTTCGAATACATTTTTCTGGTATTCATAGCAACTTGTCAAAAATGCTAGAGTAGGTGCCGTTTTTGGCTGGGGAAGCCGTTCGGGTCACTAACCGCGAACCATGTTTACGCTTCAGAAGACGACGATAAGGGCGAAACGTCCGACCGTTAATAAATTGTCCCACCTAACAACCTCGGCAAAGCATAACACAGTAACATCTTCTTTCTTCTTCATCTTCTTTAGCGTTTGTCCCGCTTTGAAGCAGGGTCCGTTTACCAACTCTCTGATGCCATAGCGCTCTATCTCGGGCGTGGTCTGGATGAATTCTTTCTGCCTTCAGGTCTACGTGTATCGTAGCCAGCCAGCGCTGCTTCGGGCGTCCCCTCGGTCTTGTACCTTGTATGTCGAGACCGAGTCCAATCTTTCATACCAAGACGGGACTCGCGAAGTTTGTCGGGTATTGGAGCCACCCCGAACCTTTCCCTTATCTCAGCGTTAGTTTTACGATCAAGTCGTGTTACGCCTGCCATCCACCTCAACATTTTCATTTCCATGAAGCTGAGGCGGCGCTCGACTTCTTTAGTGGCAGGCCAGCACTCGGCTCCGTACAGAGCAACCGGCCGTACTACTGTCCGGTAGATCTTCGACTTCAAACGTTCCGGTGGTGAGGTCCGCTCCTCCACGTTGGTGCCACTGGGAACTCCTCAACTAGTTTGAGGTGAGCTGATCGCGGACTATCGAGTTCCGGCGACAGGCCCTGGTGACAGGCCGGCTGATGGAGAAACCCGTCACGTCATATGGTTAAATGACGCAAAGTGCAATTGTGAATAACACAATAACATCAAAAGAGTAAAATCTATGTCGAGATTCAAAGAAGGGAGAGCCAGGGATCTGTGATTAGCGTTCAGTGTTTAAGCGTTGCCCACTTATTTCACTGCTCTCCTATTGCGCGGCAACTTGTAAATAAAGATCCGCTTCGCACGGATGTGTCCTCTTACAGGCTGCATCGATGGACCGATAGCTTAGCCGTCTAGGTACTCCATTCACGGTTTCAACTAGGATCAAGGGAGCTCTCTGTTTGGATGACTATGCCGTTCTCTGCTTAATCGGGTGGCCCGGAGGTCTAGTTCTTTCACTGATACTGCTTGTTCTTTCAGAACAACCAATTTCGCTGGGCTGAGTGTCCACTAATACAGCTAATCTTCTCCTTTCTATTTCGAGGCTCTGGATTTTGGTAAGCTGGGTAAAGATGTAGACATTACCTTGAATATCTTGATGTGTCCAAAAAAGGGAAATCAACACGGGAGACTACATACTTGAGTTCAAAGCTGGGTAGAAGAGCGGCTCGGATGATCTCCGGGAGTGCTGAGCAACCATTTGGGAAGACGAAGATTTCCCGACCTTGTCTGGGCTATCTTGGGTCTATCTCGTCGAGTCCACAAAGCCCTTCCTGTAATAACATATGCCCTGGAGAGGTGGATACGCATGCGTGATGGGCACGCAGATTGGGTCCCACAACGAAATATAGAAGGATGCTCGCCGTGTCGCACTACAAAATGTTGAGAACAAGAGACGATATACGAAGTTCTGAGCTACGTCGACAGTCAAAGATCAGACACACAGGGCAGGTTGTCAAAAATCAGGTGGCACGGACGTTTCCGTGACGACCGTTGGACGAGAGCCGTAAGTGACTCAATCTGGCTCAGAAGAACAACAGTTTAGCCATTTCTAAAATAGCCGGACTTCTTCGTCAAATTCCTGAACTTATTTGCTTGTAATTTAGAAGGTCATCTCAAAACCGCGGTGAGCAGATGACATTGCTCTGGTGGTGGGGAACAGAAGGTAAGGATTAGAAGTTTCACGGAACATAGGGTAGAAACGAATTGAAGGAAACTAAGTGAGCACCATGGAATCAGAGAAAATCAAAGAAAAGAAAAGAAAAGAAAAGAAAAGAGAATCAAAGAAAATGCTTAGAATCAGAGTCCGAAAATCGTAGAATGAGTGGACAACTTTCGATATCTTTAGACTATTCTGTCGGAAGTACAGCAAGTACAGGCCCATTACTAAAAAACAAAAAATACACTCGACAGAAATGAGGGTGCTCAGGTGGGCATACGGATAGGGTCTGAAACCAAGATTTGGAAGCGAATCTGAGAAGGTAAATGAATACATAGTGCCTCAACTCGGGGCACGTAGCGTAAATGAAAACGAATTCGAGTAGGCAAACAGCTGTTGCAGAACTTGGCATATCAGAGCGTTTGTCACTGTGAAAAGTGATTCGTCGCATTTATCAGACCAAGTCGCACGGACGAATAATGGACAGCGGCATTTTCAAGGAGAAGATGAAGGAGAGGAAGCGTTTCTTGTGCACTTGCTTCGGCAAAAAAAAGTTGTTCGCGAGACATACACACAGAGAGAGAGAGTGAGCTTTCCCACCTCGGACATCACGTCGATCGTTGGACTCTGACTGCCGATCGACCACACACGATCCACGGCCACCGCGTTGCTCTGCTGCTCCGGTTCATCACCGCTGTTGTTCATCGTCATCATGTCGTGCGACAGATAGGTCGACTGGGTCTCTCTCGACTACGGTAGCGGTCGGGGTCTCGAGAGCGCGACCGGGTGTCACCAATGGAATCAGCAGTGGGCGGGCCGGCCGGCTGCCACCACCATGACATCTCGTCGGCTACGGTGGCAGTGGTGGATGGCGGCGAGGCACAAAGCACCTCAGGCTGTAAATAACGCACTGAAGCTGTGGGCATTTCATGGAATGGAGTGGTATGGGTAGAAATGGATTCTCAAACCGCTCGTCTGGCACTTTTTCTCCTTCAGGGCCCGTAATGAATACTCTAAGAGAACTTATAGACCAGACGACAAAAAATTGAGCGACGAATTCGCAGTCTTCACCGCAGCGGCGACCGCGCGTTGCGATTAGAGCAATGCGGTCGCCGCAAACGTCGCGTTGGACGAGAATGCTCGTCGTCGGGTGTTTCGCTCAATTTCATTTATAACGGCTAATTCATCGCTCAAATTGCACGTCGTCGGGTCTGTTGGGTCCCGAAACTTGCTAAAAATGTGCGGGTTCCTGACCACTTAGCTCAATTCAAAAAACGGCGCTATGTGGATTGGGGGGGTGCAGGGGTGGAGGTCCGCAACTTTACGTCGACTTTAACGTGTTACCGCTGTTATATCTGCTATTGTTTACAATCAACTCGGTCGGTTTTGACATGTTTGACATGTAAACTCTTCAGAATTGTTCGCACCTTGACATGTTAATCAGCATCAGTAGAGTCGACGCAATATTACAGACCACCACGCTGCACCCCCAACCCACATACCACCCCAAAAACTTTTAGCTGGGTACTTGAAGCCGAAACATTAGGCTTTCTATCCTGCCCACGTTTTTCTACTTTCCTGCTCTGCTTCTTCCGTCTTTTTCTATGATTTTATCAGTACTCGCTTTATCTGTCACAATCATTTGTTGAACTGGTAACTCTCACAGTTGTATGAAGGCGAACCGAGTAACGTCGATATGTTTGATTTAGAACAATTCTCCACATGTGGTCTCTACATGTAATAAATGTTAAAATGTTAAATGTCTGCGCAGTTGTGGACGGTTAAAGAATCTCAAAGGCCCTAATCGTAAGAGTTAGGGTCCCTTTCAGACTCTACAGTGGCAGTAAACCAGATATTTAAAATTTTGTGGACAATATGGATGGTTTTCGCCGACAAACTTGACGGATGTCAGATTCGTGATCATCGCCCTCGATAACCTCTCAAAGTGAATTCTAAACGAAAAATAATGTGATCGAGGTCACGTTCGGTTTTGGAATGACATACTGCGCTGCTGCAGCAGCAAAGTGTGAAAGGGCCTTTAGGTCCCCCTTACACTCTTCTGTGACAGCAGAACCGAAATACAGCAGTAACAATTAGGATGAGCAGCCTTCGTCCTTTGCGTCGGCCGTGCAAAGAGGTGAGATACGCAAAAATTCTACACACGTTGTCAAACACTCCACGTCTTCTTTGCCGCAGCATTGCAGCGGTCTGCGGTACATGTCCATAGTTCACCATTACTGCGTTATTGCTGCACTGGAGTGTGAAAATCCCTTTAGGCTCTTGTGTGTAGCAATGTTCCTATGCCTTAGGCTGAACTTGTTTGACCCTCCATGCGCAACTGCTGATGAATCCTGTTTGTCATATTTTTAAAAAATATTTCATGTGACCCAGTGATGAATTACAGTTGGGGAAAAACGAATCACCATCAGTCTCACGTAATGAAATTGTTGAAGAAGATCAAATCACACCAACCAAATGACTGTGAAAAGAAAAAGAAGAATAAGAAGTAGAAGAAACCGAGATTAGGAGCTGGATCTAAAACTGTTACACTATCAGAGGAGAATATCATAGGAATCGAGCGAATTGGAACCACACATTTCTGGGCAGGTGTGTTACAGCTGGAGCATCATGCACGAAATTGGATGGGTCGAGTTCTCTGCAGAACTCGAAAAAAATCGTTTTAATTCGAATTGTGAAGCTGGCCAAGATGGTACAGGATTTATTGGCTTGACGTTTGGGCCTACTCGCCTTCGTCGGAGCCTGGAAAGCCAAAAACGTGTGAGATTATCCCACCAAAGACTTGGCTAGCTTCGCAATATGAATTAAAACAGTATCGTCACAATGCCAAGATTAATAGAGAGTCGGACATGAGAGGTCGAAAAAACCATTTTCAGGTTTTTCTCGCTCCGTCTAACTAAGAGACGCCATTTTACTTTGATGTGAACTCCTACCACTTGAAAGTTGGCAGGGCACCACTACCAAGATACTGGCCTCCATTAGACTTGATGTCGCTTGGAGATGATACTTAATAGCTGCCTATGCCAAGTGGTAAGATAGCCTTAACACTAAGCACAAGCCATTATCCACTGAGGTTTGATCCTGACGCTCATGGGTGTTATTATTAGTCGAATTTAAATGTGCCACGATTGAATCGCAATTTGCGATCGGTAATATATGTGTTGATGAGCGATCACGAGACTTTGAACATCACGACAAGCTCTTGCTTTACATCGTCAGGCTGTCGCCGAGTTGAAGGACCTCATGTGTCCGCTATTTGGCTCACGCGATCTTTTACGACCTCGGTGACAGAGTTGGATGATATTCCGCACTACCATACCTGTGAAATCAAGAAACGAACTGAACATCTGTTGAAACAAGTGCAAAGTATAACAACAAAGAAGTAACGCACTCCTTGTATAAAGGGAAATCACGGTCTGACAGAGAGCCAATCCCATTTACTGTACGTGTACAGAGAGATCGAAGAACACTTACATCATTTTCAAAATTTTCAGAATTTCCAAGTGTCTTGTGGAGCAGAGCCCAGATCGTGCTATTCTGATTCTGACCATGTATTTTGTATCAGAAATGGTTAAGCTCGAAAGAAGTTATGGCGAAGCGACACTGAGACGATTTCATCCGTCGCCGACAGCGTTTTGGAGAAAAATTGGCTACGGTACTGCATAGTAGAGTCTATTGGTAGGTGTATTATTCAGGTTATAAACTATTACAAAACTGTCCAGTTCGTCGGGACCGTTGTATCATACCGTGAAACCTTTGAGCTACCATAATTTCAAAGGGTTTTTCCAAGGCAACCCATTTTTCTAAGCCCATTTTCCTATCCTTTTAGCTATCTTCATCTCCTTTTCTTATGGTTGACTGTCACTATACGTAGAGACTAGATGGCTCGTACACATGGACTCACACATGCACCTCTGACCATTCTCATACCGCCCTCGGGGACGGTTTTGACACCACGTCTGGGCCTCCATCTCCACTAACTTCTCCAATCGACAGCCCTCTGGAGATATTTCCGTCATATCGTTTGGAAAGCTGTGGTGCATTCCACACTCATTACTACAGCGACTGCCTGAGGCGATCATCCAAAAGTGTTCGATCCTGTTAAATTTACCATCGAGTTGAACAATTCTGATTCAAGTGAATTCTATTCCAATTCAGTTCTTCTGTTTTGGACGTTTGTCCTTGGCATATGTAAAAAATATCAATATCGGAATCATAAATATCAATATCAATATCAATAAATGTGTCAAAAACGCTGTTAGTAACTCGACAGTGAGTTTGAATGAGCTGAGGTGCAATGCTTGCATAGCCTGTAGTTCACTTTCCGGCCACCCTGAGAAGTAACTTTCCAAAGAACCACTAACGGAATATTATTTTGAAAAAAAGCTCTTCATTTAGGCCCTACCAACTACGGCTCAAGTGTAATGATTTCCGACCACGGCTACTAATGCTCAAACCGAACGGCCGCAAATGTCAGAGGTGACGTCGATACAAGCCGGAGCGGCTGTCGGGGCTAATCCGCCGTATTACGGTAGTCGGCGGAGGAGGCTGTAAATACGACCAAGAGCATATAGGCCAAGAGCACCCAGATGCCCGACTGAATGGCTGCCTGGAGCTGTTCGGTGACAGAAAAACGCCCGACGAGTGGCAGTTAAAGCACGCCAGCTCGAGCCTTATTACTTCGTCATTACGTCCGGCTCTTCTCGGGCCATACCCATCGACGTTATCGGTCCACCCGGGGCAGCTGAGCTCATCCCTCCATCGACACACTTTTTTTAGTGCGAAGAAAAAGAAAAGGATAGGCGTAGGCTCTGAACATGAATGTAACCAGAGAAGGCATTCCCACGTTTTGAGAGATATTCGAAAAATTCTATATTAAAATCTCTTTTTTTCTATGGAATCGATCCCGAAACTGACGTTTTATCTTTTTAAGGGAGAGATTGTAAATATTCTTCCTGAAGTCTCTGCTAGTATCCTAAGAAGCAGAACAATTTCAGGACCTCTTATTATCAACTAAGCACTTTGTTGAGCTCAACTGTAAGACGGGAAGTTTTCCGCCGAAAAATTGTCGAGAAAGTTGATAAATGTGATTGAAATTGGTAAAGTCTAGTGGTATCTACATGTTCAAGATACAAAATAATGAACGATGATCCAAACGATCATGGACGATTTTGCCGTTGAAGAGCCTCTCCTAGCATCCGTAAATCATTTCAACGGCTATTCCGTCTTTCTAACAAAAACACCTCATTGCTGAACGTTGGTGGCTCATTAGGACCTTTGGCTCGACGAGGCGTTAAGGCAGGTGATGGCCGAGTCAGTAGAAATTGCGCACAAAAAGCTCAAAATCGAATCAGTTAAGTGGACCGCTAACGAGCACCGCTGTGCTCGCCACAAAGCCGTTGTGTCGGCTGGTCGGGTAACGAAGAGCTGCACCAGGGCCAGCGGCTCAAGTGGAGTTGGAGCTCTTCAGTGACGAGCCACAAGTCCGTCTACTCTCAGCTAGCTGGGGATTTCGCCGCCAAAATCACTCGGAAACATCTATCTTTTCTGTCCACACGAAGTAATGGATGTTGCCATCCTAGAGAAAATCCAAAATAACTACACGAGGAATGTGTTTCTGAGGTGCTCGAAGGGTTACAGTGTAACGGTTCCCTCTGCCTCCTGTAGAAATCGCGTTTATAACATTTACTCGTGAGAAATCACGCAGGAAACTGAAGGATGTTTTGATCGTTTTCAAGATTTTAGCTGGGATTCTCAACCGTGAGGCAGCTATTTTTTATACAATAAAGAAATCTAGAACTAGGGGACACTCCAAAAAAACGTGGTCTCCGGTCCCCAGGAAGGGAGTCAGATTGCATTCGTTCATATGTAGAGCTGGCTCGACCTTCCCTTCTCCTGATAGTGACTTGCCATTCTTGAAATCTGAGGTTCAAAGGTTCAAAACTTTCGAGTTTTTTAAAGCCTTTTTTATGTTGCTCTGCTGAATGTGGTGCAGATCCGTGGTACTTTCGTTAATACTATGAATATCCTTTGCTTGTGCGTTGCCATCTTGATGTGTCTCTCATGTATGCCTGTATTTGAACAAATAAATAAGAAAATAAACAAATAAATAAGCAAATGAATAAATATTTTGAAAACCTCCGCCGACAGTATTTGAATTGCAGAAATAGTTTCTACTTACAATTAGTATTGATGAGAAATAGGTCGCTAACTGAATTTACACCTCATTAGGTGATATTGCTAGTGACAAGAAAGGACAGTGAACTTCCACCGAAGATTCTCAGGAAGACCTTGCTGAGTGGCTGTGTGGTCGGAAAATCGGAAACGAGATAAAAGCAAAAACAAAATACGTATGAAGTGACCAAACCCATGACCTCTAGACTGCAAGTTCTCAACCCTACTCACCGCGCCACCGCCATATCCACTTCGGAAGGTATGCCACACCTCTCAGGCGTAGGTTTTTTGCGAAATGACGAATTCGAATGCAAGAAGGGCAAGTGAAGATTCCGGAAATTTTCATTTCCTGACGACAAAATCTTTCAAGGAGATCTCAGCACTAGGATACGGAAAGCTATAAACCAAATTCGAGAGAAACTGGTCCGTAACCAGGTTACCTTCAATTGAAAAAAGAAAATAATGCCAAGTTCAACTCTGCAGCTTGTTTGTGAATCGATTGATGTGTCCAAGCGCTAAAATAACCCACTTGGAAAGGAAAAACGCCACAAACGCTGTGTAGCCTTCTGAACACTTTTTCGGACAGAACGTATGAGCGGTATTGTAAATAACTACAACATCCGTTCAGCCCAGCGTTTGAGGTCTCCTTCCACCAGAGTTTTCTAAGAGTATGATGTTGTAATGGTGGTGCGGCGTTCATCGCAAAAATCGCCACTCATGGGGAATTCGAACCTGCGTCTCGACCCTAACCAGGGCTCATGTGCTAATCACTGCACCATTGAGATGACGGCTCCCCTCCCCTACTGCGACGTTATTCCCTCTCCTAGAACCTTCCTTGAGCTCGAAGGCTTTTACATCCAACACTCATCTGTAAGGACTGCTCGATCCGGATTCGGCATTGCACCACTTAAACAATGGAAGCATTTTACAATAAACGTGAAATTCTAGTTTTATTAGCACTTGTTGCTGGTTATGTATGCTACAATATGGCGTTGTAATGGTGGTGCTAGGTGCGGTTGGGTAGTAGAGCCGTCGTGTCCGTGGCGTAGTGGTTAACGCGCGAGCCCCGCACGGTTAGGCTGGAGACACCGGTTCGAATCCCCTCTGAGACGCGTTTTTTCTAACGATGAACCTAGCACCACAATTACAACATCATATTCCAGTATACATAATAGTAACTCTCAAAAAGCCGTAATAAAACTAGAATTTCACGCTCGTTGTTCTCCAATAGGTTGACTGTTAAGGGCTCATTGTTTCTAAACACGATGGAAAGTGTCACAGAGTGCTCCTTGAGCTCTGGTACATTTTTGCGTGTCAGCTATTGCTTCTGAAAAACAAGAGAGAGGAACTGAAAGACACTCCAATGAGAAGGTGAAGAATTGACAGAAGTTCGAAGAAAACCGTCCGTAACTGGATCCTGGTTTGGTGTGAAAGAGAAACACTTCTGATAGTAGCATCAGCTGATGAATCTGATACCGTTTTTAAGATTTCAAATGATTCGCGGAGAAAAATTTCCATCTGTTGGGGCGCGTCAGCGAAGTGCTTAGGAACAGAAGTTAAGAGCGGTATTTTAGCATGGAAATGATGTAAAAAAGGGAATCTAAGAAGGAAAGCAGGAATTTCTTGAAAAAACTACCAGAGATCCAGCTAAACTAAAGAGTACTCACATTATCGACAATATGGAAAAAGGCCTATTTTTCGATGAAAAATTACGAAAATATCCCGAAGGAAGCCAGCAGGCACCGTGGTGCCTGGAACTGAAGTGACTGTGAGTAGTCGGAACGGAACCGCAGATGGCCTGATGACTCGCAGATGACGGACTCATTTCAATTTCAACGCTATGATCACGGCTCGTTGCGGACTCCCCACTGTGAACCCCAACGACTCAGCGTGAAAATATGGTAATGTTCTCCGTGTGGGTGGCCAGCTGATGTCTTGAAGGTCTCGGCGGCTCCCCACAACATTTACACAGCGACATTCGACTGAAAGAGGGTCATTTCAATCCCTCTCTACAGGACACTGCCAGTGGGTAAAGGAATTCAACACAAGGTCGAGAAATATCAATCGGGTCAAGAAATGCCATCTCTGGCATCCCTTTTCCTGGAGTGGGTCGAAAAATTCACATAAAGCCAATTTAATGGTCTTATATATTAGCTTGTGTACGAATAAAACACGTTTTCTGTACAAATAATCTGTTTTTGTAGCATCGAACGTCCATAGTCCAATTCAAACGAAGTGTGATTAAACAAAGGAAGTGTCATTAGGATCGCTTCTCAACCTATGAGGTTCCAGTGCTCAGAATAATATTTGTTCCACCAAATTGGTCGTGATTTCGTCTAGATTCAATAATACAAAATGGGAGGTTAGATTGGCACGGCAGAAGATAAGCATAGCACGCGCCATAGCAGTGGTGCAGTTCTTCCCAAAAGCTGAATGGGGAGACAGGTAGCTTTTGGGGAATGCCTTCGAATAGAAACTGGGAAAAGGTAATTTTGACTTGTGAGGCTTTTGAATACTGGAACAATTTTCGTGAGATTCCAGTTTCATTGCCACTTTTTGCGGGCTATTATCGCGTATACTACAACAGAATAGGTGTTGTAATGGTGGTGCTAGGTTCATCCCAAAACCAGCGCCTCTCCAGCGATTCGAACCCGTATCTCGCGCCTATACGTGGCTAGTGCGTAATCTACTGCGCTAGTGAGACGGCTGCTCTTATTTGCTCTTTCACGGCATGTATCTGCTATTTACGAAAGTTGAAATTTTGATAACTTTTTGACCATTGAAGTTGAAATCAAAAATGAGAAGAATTGACCCGACCGACAGTGAATTTTTCCTGCTTCGTTTCGAGACATCCTGCAAAACTGCATATACCTTCTGAAAGTAGATGAATTTCTCTTTGAGACCGTGTACATTTTGTTTTGGTTTCCCTTAGTTTTTGTTTACTTACAGATCGTCATAGTGGGGTATCTCAAAGAAAACAATAATTTTTGAGTGCTTGTTCTGCCTTTCTGCAGAACGTTTTCCATCAGCTCTAAAGACGTCACGAGAGAGCATTTGTTGCTCTATCAGACATTATGTTTATTTTTCCATGATAGCCACTTTAAAACTTTTATCATGAATCGTTTTCAAAATTCCTCGACGTGTAAAACTTTCGTTGGAAATCTTTTGCAGAATTTCAGGAATCGTTCGAAAGAGGAGGAATTGTGCTATAGGGAGATGCATCACAGTTCTTCAATCGCACCAGATTTTGTTAACTTTTAGGTCGACAAAGCGGTCGACAAAGTCGTTGGCCGCGAAGCGCGGCCACGCGAGCCGTCGAAGTCGCCTGTTAACCTCCATATTAATGAACGGAATAGAAATGTGTAGACGATATTTATACAATACATCACAACAACATGACGACAACGACGGCAGTTACGTCTGCAAGAATTTTCGATAAACTGACCGGAAACTTCAAATGATCGACACAACGCCGCAGTACACATATCAACATATCACGATGATGATGAAGAGAATAAGGCAAGAGGATACAAATCATGAAAAGCGCAGATATGCATTCCATATACATATGTTGGCATGATATTGGCCGTACTGGTGAGTAAATAACAGAGAGATCATGGTTCGAATCGACAGAGTACTGCTGCAAGAAGTGGTTGAGAAGAGAAGAAAAGAAATGTCACCACGTGAGCAGCAGTGGTAAAGACTGGTTTCTAGCCTTCCGGACGACATCGCATGGATAGGGCAGGAAATCAATAAAATCAGAGTTTATTGATCTTAATTTGTGAGACTCTCTCCCTGTCCTGATGAACTACGTCGTCTGACGACGTTCATCTATTCACATCATTGAACTACATGAAAAAAGCAAAAAAAGAAAACTATAGATCCTGTAAAAAAACGAGATCACACCGGAAATGTAGAAGGCTACGTAGGATGAGAATGAAGAGCGCATATTCGGCTCCAGTGGTCGTTCAGTGGTCCTTGTTCCAGAGCGTTCGGTAGGTCAGCACCAGATTGTGGCCGAGATTTGTGAAGCTGTTCGGCCGGGCGGGCGGTTGTCGAATATCAAGGTCGATCTGGTTCGGCGATCTCGTCCGTGCTCGTCGTTCCGAACATCGGCCACCGCCTCTTCGTAGGCTGAAATGTGATTTTTCAGTCAGGTAGCAAATTATTAGCGAGAACTCACAATGCTCCGAAGCCCAGCCAGCTCCGCTTAAAATCAGATAAAATAAAAAAGAATAAAGAACTTAAAACCAAATGATATAAAAAGGGATAAACAAGAAGATACCTCATCGGGTCACCAATTTTCGAGTCGAGAAATGAGGCACCCTGTTCGAGTGACATGGAGTGCGCGTAGCATTCCAGCCACGACTGCCGTCGCCCTCGAGCTGAGTTGCCACTGTGACAGGAGTCGTCTGACACATCCGAGCTGTTACCTGCAGGGAAGTTAACATTACAAGGATGTTTGAGATCTGAACCCCTCTAGGGAAAGACAGAGGTTCTGTAGTTCTTAACCACCTCCTATCCAGTAGTACATGCGCTTAAATTCTTTGCCATGAACGAAAGATATGAAGCACGTAGCTAGTTTGACTGTTGGCAGAATGAAGAATGTTTGGAAGAGTGAAGAGCAGAAGGATCGACGATCAAGAATGTTGGAGAAGTAAAGAAGTCTCTTCGACTCTGCGGTTCTTCCTGCATTCACACACGCCTCAGAGTTACGGGCGTTACACAAGCAGGATACGTTGCTCAACGAAGTATTGAGAAAAGTATGACATCGCATATGACATCGGTATGACTCGCCTCACTGAGGTACTAGGGGCTATATGAATTTCCGAGCTACGCCGACAGCCGTAGATCAGAAACGCAGTCGCATGGGCCAAGTAGTCAAAGGTTAGGTGAGGTGGACACGTAATGCGATTTCGTAACTTCCGTTGGACGAGAGCCGTCAGTGACTGGATTCCACGGGACATAAGAATACCAGGTCGATCACCCATGGGATGGACGGACTTCTTCCTCAAATTCCTGAAAAAAGATACGATGTTCCCTGTGCTCCTCGCACGAGAAGGGCGAACTGGTCTACTATGGCACGCGACAGGAACAAATAGACAGATCGTTGGCGCCCGCTTGAGCAAATCGATGGTCAGTGTTGTGGATACACAACCAATCTAAGAGAAAGTAGTAGTTAGCCATAGGGAACCCGTAGATTAGAGTGAGTACAATGTAAGACAAGATCTATGAAGACGGCACGACACGACGGCATGCTGCTAGTGAACACTTGGGAAGCTGATCTGTTGCTCTACTCAGGTGCGGTGCCGTCTGATGTATTTACCCATTGGGTCTCCGAAGTAGCCCAATGTAATTGTTCGATTGTTACGCCCACATCACCTGTATCACCTGTCGTCCCGTTGATCATCGATTTGCTCGAGCGGGCGCCAGTAACGTTTCCATTCGTCCCTGTCGCGTGCCATAGTAGACCAGTGGGTCCTGCTCGCTCGAGGAACACGAAGAGCATCCAATCGATCGTTAAGGGATTTGACGAAGAAGTCCGACCAGCGCAAAGGTGGGCGACCTGGTGTTCTTCTGACGTCCCGTGGAATCCAGTCAGTAACGGCTCTCGTCCAACGGTCGTCACGAAAACGCATTACATGTCCTGCCCACCTGATCTTCGACAACTTGGCCCATGCGACTGCGTCTCTGATCTTCGACTGTCGACGTAGCTCGGAGCTCCGTATGCCGTCTCTCGCCTGAATGAAGCGAGTCACTCCGAGCATCCTTCTCTCTATACTTCGTTGCGCGACGCAAATCGCATGTTCATCCTGCTTGCGTAACGCCCAGGATTCTGAAGCGTACGTCAACGCAGGAAGAACCGTAGAGTCGAAGAGATGGGCGCGGAGTCGGGCGTTCTTCGTCTTCCTCACTACTTCTTCAACACTCTTGAATGCGCCCCAAGCCGCTCGTTTCCTTCTGCCCAGCTCTGGACTCAAGTCGTTGGTCATGTTGACTTCCCGACCCAAGTACACATAGCTGGAGCATTCAGAGATATTCGTTCCGTTGAGCGAAAATGGGGCATCAGAAACGTATCCATTCTTCATGAACATCGTCTTCGTCAAGTTCAGCTGCAAGCCGATCTTCCCACACGCATGATCGAAGTCGGCCAGCATGCGTTCTGCCTGGGTGATAGATGGTGTTATGAGTACGATATCATCCGCAAAACGAAGATGGTGTAACTGCCGGCCGTCGATCTTCACTCCCATGTCGTCCCATTCTAGTGTCCGCATGATGTTCTCGAGAGAGGCGTTGAAGAGCTTCGGCGATATGGTATCACCTTGGCGTACACCCCTCTTCACGCCCACATATATGTGTATAAATCGGATGATTACTGTGATATTATTGATATTCTGACGTCTACGTAACGATTAATAGTTGTTACAAAAGTATCGAAAGGAATGTCCTTCTGAGATTCCACCAAAGTCTAGGAGTCGATACCTACATAGGTGATATGAAGCCTAGTGGTAGGAGCACCCGCGACACTTCCTCTCTGCGCGTCGGCAGTTACTACGATTTTTCGATTACCACTTTTCGTTTCATGGATGGAAAGGGAAGAATGCAGCGTCTAGTCAGGAGCACAAGAAAGAATAGAGAGAGAGCAGACCTGTCGCACACCAGGGAAGCAGGAATTGGAGTACAACGATAGCAATCGAATACAGTAAGATTAGAATCAGATGGATTGAGGAGTTGTATCACTTTGCAAAGTTGCATGAGTTACAGATGTGGTGACTTTCATTATAACAATATTTTTCAAGCGGATTGGTAGCAACCGAGGAACGATTCTGCGGATGCGGTCTTTACATTTGGCCACTCGGCAAACGAAGCTGTAGGATATTCAGGTTTAGAAATGTGATATTCACCAATGCGGATGCTCATGTCGCTCTCGAGCGAGCCTCGACTGTCTCGGGATTCGCGTCGACCTCGATCCTCCAGACGACCGTCAGCCGACAAAAACGACATCTTCCTGAAATGAAGCCAAGCACCGTGCATGCTCGGTTCTGCCATCAAAACGCACAAAGCAATCACTTATTCAAAGCGTTTTGCTGGAAATACATACTTAAGGTAAGTAGATAAGGACATGTCATTCGCTCACGCAAATGCTCAGCAGAGGGTTAAGTGGCCATGCAGGAGACCGGCGTCATTGCAACATATTGTAGTTAGCACAGATTTTTCTTCATGATTTCGCTGTTTCAGAAATTGGTACTTGTAAGCCGATGGGATTGCTCGCCGCGCCACCGCGTGCTATCGCCGCTTCCGCGACATGTACTCATTTTTTGTGTTGCTCGTTTCCAATCTGGTTGTCTCTGTCGATTTTGAAAGCGATTGAAGATTTCGCTGTTTTCGTTCCTCATGGAGCAGCGAAATAAGTTGTAATGAAATTTCACACAAAAACAACCCTCTTTTCTGAGAATCCCACATAGCGCCGGTTTCTTCTTTTCGTTCGATGAGGTTAAAGCATTCATTGGAACAACCAACACGGCGAATAACAACTTCCAAAGTGAATGCGTGCCACGTAGAAAAACTGGCCGCGCGGCGATAGCATGCGATGGCGCGACGAGCAATGTCCCAACGGTTTACAAGTACCCAGAAATTCTCAAACTGTGGTAGGGTCATTGACGGTAAGTTTACCAGAAATACCATTATCGATATTTCGAGGTTATATGATATTATATTTGGTCACGTATCAGCAACGCATTTCTGATTTTTACTGATCGAAGTTCTACTCACACGCTGGTGTGGACGGGTAAGCGGAAAGACGCAGAAGTGGTAGCGGTGCTGTGGGAGCAGCGCTGCAGTTGCATTCATGCTTTTGACGTTACGTTGCCGCAATAGGGAATTATGAAGGTAAATCATTGCTGCAGAAAAGTGATGTGGATTCAAAGGCTGCGCGGGTGCGTTCTTCTGTCCCACATTTCATTTCACGACGGTCCTAACACGATTCGCTAGTTGCTGGTCCCGCGCGAAAGATACCGTTTCCCAGAAACACTGCCATAAAAGGGCGCTGGTGATGAGGAAACTCGCTCAAATATGGAATCGACTGCGCATACCTGGAGTCGTTGGAGAAGGACGGACGAGCGGCGCTGATCATCACCCGCGGAAGGTTTGTGCTGCTCATCGACACGCGTCTATTGCCAAGTCTTCTAAAAGTGCAAATTTTATCCGATACCAACGAGGTTCGCACAAAAAATGGCGAGATATATTCCACATATTACACCTGACAGTAGAAAGGTTTTTCTTTCATTATAATACAACACACCCTAAGCCAAGCTGTTGTTGTTGAAGGCGATCATCCGACTCGTATCGTAACTGCTCGATCAGATCCAACAATATTCGCACACTGCTCATCACATCATCGAAGTGGGCGGAACTTAAAAAGATCGTTTCTGTCACACCATAACTAAGACTTCTAGAAGACTCAATGCACCATGAATGCTGAAGCTGTAGATCAGCAGAACTAGAAATTGGCCACAATGAATATTCGACGTGGGAGAGCCTGCCTATTGAGCAAGCAAAGCGGGTGTGGGAAAGGTGAGGTGAAGTGTATGAAGATAAAACCACACCTATACGCTACATTTCTTAACGGTGTAACACCAAAAGATTCAGCGCTGGGCTTCTCTCCGTTCACTCGGATAATAAGCCCCAAAGGGAGAAAAGAAAAAAGAAAAAACGACTGATACAAGTGTCAGTGTCCATTATCTGGCGTACCTGAGCTCTTTGCAACTGAGCCCGATAACAAGCGGATTGAGCAGGTGTACGCAGACTTGTGACGCGTCCTTCATCCGCACCGGATCACGGGTAACGATCCTTTGCACCAGCCCTGAATCGTGGTAAGTAGCATCTCAATTGGATCATGAAGGAAACAAAAAAGCAAAATAAAGGAAAGGTCAAAGTAACGAACAGGCAACTTTCTGATTTCCAGTTTTTATAACCTGCCTAACAAGTTCGTAAAAGATTAGATAAAGGAACTAGAGCTCACTAGATTTGGCGTGGATGATGACCGGATGATGTGCTGAACAGAGGGACACGCAGGACAACAACTGCTGAAGTGAGCCGGCGTCACAGCGATCCGACAGCGATGCCAATCCGGCGAGCAGATCCAGTTGACGCTGAATAAGAACCAGTTACAGAGAAGAAGAATGCTGTTTCCAGAACGTTCTCAATCCGTCAAGATTGTACTTTCATTTACAAATGAAAGTGATTATCTGCCACTGATCTGCCACTCTGCCACTTATCTGCCACTGATTTATTCAAATGTCAACTCGCTTCTTCACGCAATTGTTGTTGCGCCGCAAGTAGTCATCTGGCATAATGTTTCAAATTGTGGTGAACTCTCTTCGCATTGCGACAGATTTTCTGCTTTGAACTCTCATGATTAGTTTCCATAGCTCTAGAAAGTGAAACCTCCATTGAGATGCCGATTCGGGCTCTTTTAGGACCGAAAACCTTTAGTCGAAGAAGAGCCGATTTCAGCCTCCGAAAGGCGCATTGTGATTTTGGCTCCATGTGTTAAAGCCCAGTCTGACTGGTGAACGAAATCGAAATGGTTTTGAACCGAGAATCCAAATCTTTACTTCAGATCATTTTGCGGTAGAATCCTGCCGCACAGTTCCAGTTTTTATCGATAGGAATTAAGAAAGACTTGCTTAAGGCATCGATTCGGCATCAAATCGTTGCAATTTCTCAAAATGAATGATTTTCAGCAGCTCTTCGCTTAGAAATATGGACCGGAGCTCGTTTTATGATGTGGAGGTGATTATGAGAGTGTTCAGCAAAATCTGCGACTTAAATATGAGACGATCCCTCCTAACTGCGCACCATGGAAGTTTTCCAATAGTTGTTGTATTTTTTCGTCCCACTTTGTTTCGCTCGTTCGAAAGTGCTTGCGTCTTTTCGGTATGATCACTTTTGAGCTTTATTTTAAGTATCATTTCCACAGGGACTCGAAAATGTGAGTCGTGCCTAGCCATCTCGTTCATGCTGATACTAAGTCGACGCTCTTTTTAATAATCCCTCTCATCTCCTGGGAGCTGACGGTCCGCTTCTGATCACTTTTCAGATTGCTGTGATCATCTGCTTTCTCTTGGCACTGCTTCAGATTATAGGGCCTGTTATTAAAATGACAGTCCTCGCAAGATTCAGGCAATTCGTGGCGGCGCTCTTTACTTATTGACCAGTCACTTTATGACTTCAACAGTTCGTCGCTAGAGATTGGAAAACCACTTTCACTTGTGAAACCAATAACGGGTGTCCAATAAACATTTTGAAAAGAAAAAACATGCGTATGCATATGATACAATGCATTGAATAACAGCATAAATGTAAAGGATAAACTCAGCAGTCTTTTAAGACACACTTTAGATTCTACGAACACGAATACAATAGAATCAGAAAAACCTTTGTTTGCTCGAAAGAAAAACGGATAATGACTACAAATAACAAGCTCGAAAGTCGAGAAGGCTTAAAGAATGTAAAGATAAACAAAATTTTGAAAACTCACCGGCACATTATCGTGAAGATAAGGCGGCAGACACATTATAGCAGGCAGGAGTTTTCGAGTGATGAACGCCGAAGGCAGAAAGTCGGCCACGTGAGGGATACCGCGTACGGCTGAGGACTGAAAATGAAACTGTGATCGGAAAAGTTGAAAAACGAATAAGATTTCAAGAAAATTGAAATCTATTAAACATCGTGCATAATATGAACGCCTTTCGGTATTCCCTCCTCTATTCAAACCCTTCCATCACCTCGGTTCAAATCACTTAGTGGGTGTCGAATTCGCGTACATTCCGGGAGCAATCTTCAAAAATGCCTTCAATATTGTTTTGATTGTTAGTTTATTTATTTATTAAGACAAGCGATGTAATCACACACACGTAAGGTGATCAATGTGACAGTATCACTATCGCACCACATTACTCAATAAAACATCCAGATAGAAACAAAAAATAAACAACATAGAACCACCGGTTAATGATGAAGCAGTTCAAACTACGAAATGCAGTAAGCGGCAACATGAGGTCATACTAGCTCCGCAGCACAGGAATGCAAGGTAAAATGAAAATAGAAAAACACTTGAAAGAGACCTATTTACATATTCACTGATATTTGCCTAAAATCCGTTTGGAAGCCCCTAAATTGGCGGGAATGGGGAACCGTTTACTAGGCTTCACATATTCAGCCCCAGCTCTGCAAGTAAAGTAGTTGGGCCGAGCCGATGTCCTATTTAGACAAATTCGCAGTTTGGTAACGGTTCCTTTTGTAATGGAATCCCACGTCACGAATAACATAGATCCACTCGGATAAGACCGTGCATTATCTTATGAACCACGATAAGATCAAACTTTTTCCAACGGGTTGAGAGAGCTTCCAAGTCTAGCAGCTTATTTCGCACACTATGGCTCGGTATAGACCGGTAGCTTACTTATTTAGACCTAAGGAACAGTTTCCTAGTAAACTTGTTTTGAACCTTCTCCAAGACTTCGATATGTTTGATTTTTGTTGGACTGAAAACTGCGGTGCCGTATTCAAGTATATGGCGGGCATAAAGCTTTATAAGCTTGAAGAGCGAGATGGCCTTTGGAAGATGAGCATCGGAACAGGTTGCAAACCCTTCGTGTGGTCTTTATCGCAATCTCGTGAAATATTTCCGTTATTTCAAAACGGTCTGCTATGTAGCCCGCTTGGTGTGCTTCATATAATATGTAACTAATACGATTTTTGTTGTGGATTACTTAATGTTCTACTAACAATCTGAGTTTGTTTTGCTTCGGTCACGTTTCTTCTTCAGTAAGTTCATGGTGGTTCGACTAACCACATTACTTGTATTTTTAGCGCGCCAATGTGCGTATTCAAATAAATAAATAAATTTACCGAGATCGAGGTTATCAGTTTTGTTTAAAGAAGGCCTGCCCTGGTTCGGCAGCAAAGTCAGCATGCTCGTTTGCTTTGAATACACCCACCCACTCTCCGTTTCTGTCCGATGCCTTAGATGTGTCAAGGATAAGATACCGAGAGAAAGCTACAAAGTGGAAAGACTTTTGCCAATTGAAAACATTCTCTCACTCGAGGAATTGTAGTTGCTAATAAAGTCGAAAAACTACAAACTCGCCGTCGTGACGTGGTAGGTGTTTGTGTGAGCTGATTGAGCTAATTACTGGGTAACAGCTTGACTTGAATTTTGAAGTCAACAAACGCACAATGTCCCGATGTTGTTTTATGTTCATCGTTAAAAAGTGAAGTGGTGTTACTCAGTTCCCTGAGGACGCGCCGTGCACACGTCTTCTACTCAGAAACGTAGAGGAATGGTGAATAAGTGCTTGCCCTATATGGTGACTTGCTGTACCAGGCCAGCTTCTTCACTTTCCCAGGTAAGTATGGTACCAATTCATCCAACCACGGAAGAATCGAAGGCTTGGTTAGCTTGGGCGAGGATCGATCGCTCGACCATGTGGATTTCAGGTACAAATTTCTGTTGCTTGCCATCTGGGATATCTTTCGAAATTGTGCAATTCTTCAAGTAAAATACCCCGAGTAGGCGTGAGATGTGGGTTCGAATCTCGCCCGTGTCGTTTTTCAAACCGTTTTTTTCTAACCATTTTCCTCTGAGGGAAATTCAAGTTTCGCTTTTTAGGCTGATTGAGACGACTTTTGTTTAATTTCCTTTCTGCAGCAATTCAATCGGAAGATCACGTAATGAGTTTTCGAGGAAAACCGAAAAAAAGATCTACGTTTTTTGTATCAGTCTTTGCATGCATGGATAGTCTGTAGATCTTGAATCAACACATTCGAGTATTATTGATTGGTAATCGATTCTTGCCATTATTTATGGCGAAATTGATATTTATAGAGTAACTCATAAAGGTAAGAGGATTAAAGGTTAAAACGATTTAAATAAGTTCACGCCCAATAAGTTTGCGCAGAAGCTATTAGAGTAGATTTTAGAGACAGAATTTTGTATAATTGTGGTTCTGAAGAGCTTTCATTCACCACTGGAATTATCAATCAACTCGAAACTACTTTTGTAAATGTATGTTTGAAAATGTTTGAAAAGAAGACAAAAATAACAAAAACGAGAAAAGGCATGGTACGATTTGTCGGAATATTCATCTGTCCCACCATACAAACTCAACAGAAAAGTTAGAGGAGCTTAGAATTAGACGAATTACCTTTACCTGCCGGTTTTTTTTGGTTGGTCTAACCATCCAATAATGTCCTTCAGCTGTCATTGGACACCAGTCGGGAACAATTTCAAGGAGACGTAATTGTTGACAGCATTTCTCCCCAACCGCAGTGGTTTTATACGCTAATGACTACAACGACGACAAACAAACGTTCATTTTGACGTCGAAAAGATAATAGAAACCAAATAAATAGTGGAAACATAAGGTATCTGGAGGAGTCTCTGTAAACTCCTTTGCAGAAATAGCAACAACGTTTTTGTACTTTCAGGTTGTTCACTAATTGGCCTATAAATAAGTTTCAAAATAACAAAAAGGATAACCAGCAAAGATTGCGCCGTGCACTTTTATGACACATCTAGTCTCGAGCTTCATAAATTGTGATCCGGTAAGCTTCTTGGATGAGGGTTTCAGTCCTGTGTTAAGCAGGAAAATAAATATAAGCTCTAAAATAGCAAAAAGGGTAAACAGCAAAGATTGCGCCGTGCACTCTTATGGCACCTCTAATCTCGTTCTCTATCGATTGTGCACCGGTAAGATCTTGTGAAGAATAAGGACAACATCGTTTTGCTTTCATTTCGTTCACACATGAGATTAAAAACTAGTTCCAAAATAACCAAATGGGAAAACAGCAAAGATTGCGCCGTGCACTTTAATGACACATCTAGTCTCGGTATTAATTAATTGTGATTCGGTAAGTTCCTTTGTGGGAATGAAGGCAACGTTCTTGCGCTTTCAGTTCGGTCACACATGGGAATGTAAATAAGTTTGAAAATACCGAGAAGGGTAAGCGGCAAAGAAAGCGCCGTGCACTTTCATGGCTCGATTGATTGTGTTTCGGGTCCATAAACTTGTAAAAATTTCGCTATGAAGTGACCGCGACGTTGGCCTAAGAGATCTCTATGAGCTGCGATGAGGGAATAAGGACAAAGTCTTGTGGCTCAAATCCATTCTCACACGGGACCAAAAAAATCAAAAATTAAACCTTTAACTAATTTAGTGATTATTGGCTGATTTTGTTAAAAGATATGTTTCACGGATTATTCGTGGACGAAAACTTCCGCCTAGAACTCACCTGAACACTAGAATCTTCGGATTTGAGCGAATGCACGATGAGATCCATGCATTTGTCCTCGACCTTGTCATCGGAAAGCCGTCGGAACAACGAGCTCATATTCTCGAGCACAAACGATCGTAACTGAAACAAATCGAGATCGTTATCAGAACCAAAAACTCGATCTGGAGAAGGCAACGAGCTGCCGCCGTCGCCGCTGCTGAGCACGTGGAAATGTATCCCCTGAGGGCGTGTGGGCGTCTGGAGGCGTATGGCTTGGCGTTGTTTTCCAATCTACTACTCATATATTAAGACAGCTGCAAGTTCTGTGATATGCGGGTGGCGGGTATTTTTATGACGCGAAGAAGTCAAAAGCCAGAAAAATACCACGAATCGTGCCATCACACGAAATGATGGAAATGTCTGATGGGAATGTTATGGCAGACTATTGAAGGCACATCATTATCATTAGTCGTAATGGGCATGGAAAAGGGCAATCGTCAAAGATCGCGCCATGCACTTTGCTTACACCTTTTGTGATTCTACTTCTCTTCTACTTCTTCGTTATAAAGTGCATAGAGGCATTCTAAAGCGTTTGAACCTGATAACCACACTACAGCTTATGAATGCATGGCGCGTTCTTACAATTATGTGACGCGCCACGCATTCGTCCTCCGCCTGGAATCGTAGAAGCATGAGGAATGCACATTTGGCTTATGCAATGACTTGCAGGGGTAAACCGTTGAACTACATACAGTAGCGGTCAAAAAGATATGCACTTTTCATTTTTATACACAAATAGCTCAAATCGAGAAGAATCTGGTACCATTCAATAGTGCCGACGGTTCTATCTCAAAATATGTCAAAACATATCGTTGTTTCGAATTCTGTATTTTTTCAAAATACTTTATAGTGATTTTCATATGCTATTTCCAACGAAAATATTTCAAGAATCGCTGAATGAAGGATCAATCTGAGATGATCTTCTGATAGAGCATAGTCCAATTATTATGATGTGATACAAAAATTTGATTCAGATTGCCGCTAAATTATAGATTTTTCAGAGCAAACATTTTGGTGGTCAAAAACTGGCCAAATTTTAGGACCATGTTTCAAACAAAATTCTATATCTTTCTAACTGCCAAACGAAAATACACCAAATTCTAATATGTGATAGAGAATAATTTTTTCTTCAATGTTCTTATAAGTTTCTAAGCTCTTCTATTATTTCGTGAGAAAATCCCTTTTAAGGTTGAAATTGCGTAAGCTGCTATATTAACAAAAGTTCAAGAGGAATCGACTTCAATTTTTCTGAGTTGATAGTACATTTACGTTACTCTCGATATTGTATGTATGCTGAAATAATTCAAAGTTCTTCATAAAAATATATCGCTTTGACTGATGAAACACGCTGTGCGCGCCTTTGCCCGCCCACGTACAATGTACTGGTAGTGACGACGCCCACAGCGTGTGTTAGTCAAAGCGAAATATTTTTATAAAAACTTTGATTTATTTCAGCATACATGCAGTGAGTCACACTGGGTGTACTTTCGAAATGCTGAATTATTAAACGCCAAGAAAAAGCGAACATTGAATTAATCCAGCCTGAGCAGTAACAAAACAAAAGTGACGTCTACGGGCAATTAGATGACGTGACCGGAATAGAACTGGAGTTGCTGCATCCTCTGATGGAACTACATGAATGAGTGAACTCTGTGGAAGGATGTCTGGGTAGAGAGATGCCCAGAAAGTGTTCTCTCCTCGGTCATTCACACAAATTTCGGTAGGAATTTCAGAACACGCCAAAAAAGGAAAAGAAGAACAGCAGAAAACATACACTGAAAACATCTGAAAAACTTGCGAGCATAGATCACTAGCAACGACATGAGGAGCAGATTTAGAGTAACCCTTATGTTTGACTTAAGATTATGCGAATAAGAAGAAAACGCTGAAAACATAAAATTCTGCCACTGCTCCCCTCCTGATAACTCGACATGCTCTTTAGATGCAAAGCAGCAGAGCAGAAATTATAAATGGTTAACTATATACTCTTCATGTCCGACTTAAAATGATAATCTCGGCATTGCTGCACCATCAGTAATCAATAAAGTTTGTCTTAACCTCGCGTGTCGCTAAACAAAACTAAATACTGGTTAATGACGTTTTCGGAGATACAGTAGCGGTCAAAGAAATATGTAACGCTCTATTTAACACGAGTAGCCCAAATCGAAAAGAATCTGATAGCAGTCGATAGTTCTGACGACTTTATTTAACGATAAAATATTTAAAAAAGACAGAATTCGCAGCAACGGTATGTTTCGACACATAATTAAGTAGAGTCGTCAGAAGTATCGAGTGGCATCAGATCCTTTTCGATTTCAGCTATTTGTGCATAAAAATGGAAAGTGACATATCTTTCTGATCGCTGCTGTATGCGTTATGGAGGTATCCTACTAATAAATAAGCGAAACTACGATGTCTGTTTGTCAACTCTAGGGTCCCGCCGCGATTGCCTATTACCGTACTCCCAGTGACATATTTCATCAGTTCCTCGCCGTCTTTTGCTGCTTGCTTTTTGTTCTTCGTTTTATTTATTATTATGGATGTTTATATTTATAATTTATTTATATATGTTTCCTACCATTCATTTGCTTTTTGTTCATTGACGACTTTATTTAACTATAAAGTATTAAAAAGACACAGAATTCAGACGCAGCAACGGTATGTTTCGAAACACAATTAAGTAGAGTCGTCAGAAGTGTCGAGTGGCATCAGATCCTTTTCGATTTCAGCTATTTGTGCATAAAAATGGAAAGTGACATATCTTTCTGATCGCTGCTGTATGCATTATGTAGGTACCCTACTAATAAATAAGCGAAACTACGATGTCTGTTTGTCAACTCTATGGTCTCGCCGCGAGTGCCCGTTACCGTACTCCCAGTGACATATTTCATCATTTCCTCGCCGTCTTTTGCTGCAGGCTTTTTGTTCATTGTTTTATTTATTATTATAGATGTTTATATTTATAATTTATTTATATATGTTTCCTATCATTCATTAGTTCATTTGATGGCCTGCAGGCCGCTGAATCGCTGGTAAAACTATAATAGGGACTTTACCAAACTGATAGCATTTATGCCGTCTCAGCAAGCAACCTGAGTAAACGAGTAATTGGATTGGTAATGAACATTTGAGAACTAGTGGTAACGAGAAAAGATAAAAAGCAGAAAAATCCAATTAAAAGAACTGCAGACTTACAGGTCTTCAATGACAGATCTGCACAAATTGCTGCAGTAAAATGTGACGTCTGCTCATTAGTAGTGGAACAGGATGTTGAAAAAACGAGTCTCGACGGCTTTTCAAGAAACGACATTTGGACTGCATCTAATCTATGACCAAAGTCATTTCAGATTTTTGTTTGTAATTTAGTTATGTTGAACCACAGGATGCAATTAACGAGATCGGCTAAATGAGACTGACCTTGGATGATCGCCACATCGAGGTCAAAGAACACTCACATGAAAATCAAATTTACGGAATTTCGTTACGGTAGGGGAATGGCTAGAACGGTTTGTTTAGTTTATACCGCGTTCTGGCGAATGTTTACTGACGGCACTGCACAGCAGAGCTTCAACAAAAAGGAAGTCTATCAAGCGCTGAGGGACGCTGAGTAGCCCCTGAGGTGAGAGCCTCACTCATGCGTGTTTCTGTAGCTCAGGGGTAACGCAGCGGACTATTGTTCAGACGGTCGAGGATTTGGACCCTGTTGGTGTGTTTTTGTTTTGCTTCAAATGCGTTGATACCAAACGGTGCTCATTTTGCGATTTTGTCATGGGGATTGAATAAAATCATGTTTGGAGCACCCTGAACCGCACAAATTTTAGTAAATGACAACATTAATATCGGTAGCTAATATCTACCGTAACTTACCCTAAACGGACGCAAATTCAGAAACTAATGTTGGATTCGTGATCAGCGACCCAAATAACCCCCACATACGAAGTTTGGACGAAATCGGTTATTTTGACCCGGGCATCTCACTTGCCAACCCTTGCCATAGCAAGCGCTCACCAGCCCACACACAACCAAACCCACCATATCTTATCTTATCGATATCTTCACCTGTTGCAAGTCACGAAACTAGCGTAAAATTCGTTTCCCGCGCCTCAAATAATCTCACTAGCAAAGTTTGGGTGAAATGGGTGGCCATGACGTCTCCACCCTCATGTCAGGTATCGGTAGAGTTGCCCAAGGTTGAGTCTCTGATGAATTACTGGTAATATTATGGCATCGTTCAGACTCTAGCTGTCAGAAATCGTCAGCATCCACTACCTTCGTTCCAGAAATTGCCTAGGAGTCTCGCCTGGATTGCTGATCACGAATTTTACTCTTGTTTCTGGATTTCTGATTGGTGAGCGCTTGCTATGGCAAGGGTGGGCAAGTGAGATGCCTGGGTCAAAATAACCGATTTCCTCCAAACTTCGTATGTGGAGGTTATTTGGAGGCTCTATGAGACCATATAGGTCTTGTTAAGAATCGTCGGGGGAAGTTCATTGACCTCCCTTGTAAGTTGAACAAAAAGGCTGCTGAGGGAAGAACACCGAAGTAAGGAATGATGGATTAATTCTCAAAATCGGGTCTCATACGAGATTCAAGTCTGCGTCGAAGGGGATTTCTCCAAAGCTCAATTTATTCTTGGTAGATCCTCATTTATTTATCTCTTGTTATTCTATTCCTTGGGTACGTCAACGATAGGCTCTGAAGGCTACAATTCGGAAAAAACGACCCGATTGACGATATTTTCTTTCTAATTCGACACCTTCAAGGAATTGCAGACGCGAGTAAAGTCGCCAAAACTACAAAAAACTCGCATCCGTGACGTATGTGTTTTCAGCGTTGATTGAGCTAAATACTGCGTAACAACCAGACTTTCGAAGTCAACAATCTCACAATATTTCGAAATTGTTTAGGATTGTAGTCAGATGGTAAAGGTAGAGCCTGGTATCTAGAATCGTAGAGGTATGGTGGATACGATGTGGCCTATACAATGACCTGTGGAGGAAAGCCGCTGTACAAGTCAGTGTGTTCACTTATCCAGACAAGCCTGGTATCAATTTACCCTACGCGGAGGGATGGGAGGCATGGTTTGCCCAGGCAAACTAAGGTTTCGGGTCTGGTTTAACGGGTGGAATCTGGGTTAACTTGGACCAGTCTTACATGAGGTTAGAAGTCGCGTTTTTTACGATTGCACCACATTCGCCATACCGGGAGTAACCAGCAGAAGAACATGATGAAGGGTTAGGCCGTTCGAAAAACGCAATTTCTATGGCGTTTCTTCTACATAAGATCAGGTAATCACTAATTATTAATCAAAGGCGGATCTTTTCAGGTATGAAAAGGATGAGGAAGGAAAAAACAATGGTAAGAAATGAAAAGCGGAAGCATAGAGCCAATTAGTTTTGGGTTACAAGTCCCCACTAATTATTTTTTCTGAATCAGTCAAGCACCTGCGATTTAGAGGTTAGTGGATTAGGAGTCGCATAAAGCATCTCGAAATCTCATGGAAAGAGAGAGGCAAAAGGAAGAAATTTCTCCAAATTCTTGAGACTAAAAGCGAAACGCTTCCGAACTGCGGAAAATAAAGAGTGGTTCCGTAGAACTAGCGCCGAAAGTCGCCACAACACTTGGTAGTTGTATAGAAACAATGTCGGGAAATTGCTAGATGACGGAGGTGGGGAGTCGAGAAAAAACCGTCATTACTGAGAAACCATATTCGAGACGCCAAGTGACATTTTGTCGTCGACGTGTTGATGAACATTCCTAGAGAAAGCTGTCATTAATCTTCAAGTGAACGTAAACACAAGTGCGAAACGGCTCATTAGAGAAAGATCAGGTGAACAAAAGCTTTGAGTAGCACCGTTCAGCCGTCGAGAACGAAAACTGAGGAAAGCACGGTGGTTGTTGAGCATGGGCGGATCGAACGACGAACAGGACTTATCCGCTACTTAACGAAGCGGCGACGTGAGGAAGAGGAGGGAGAAACTTCCGAAAGCCGACGAACAGCCGAAGCAAACTGCTTAGCGGCTCTCGGCCTTCTTATTCCAAGCGGCTTGATGGAGAAGAAATCGCATTCATCAATGTCAGTTACCATAAGATTTGAACCGTAAAGACGCCTGAAGCATCCGTGTCGTGCAGTGATAAGGGCGCTACTGACACCCGCACAGTCGAGCGATCGATCCTCACATAGACTAACTAAGCCTTCCATCCCTCCGATATCGGGTATGCTGGCCCCCACACGTCATTGTAGGTATAGGCCAAATACGCAATCTTCATGCCTCTACGATTCTGAATGGAAAATGAATGCATGGCGTGCCCTAAGGGGACTGACCAACACCGGTACCTTTACCTCTACTTTCACCTTTAGCAACATCCAAAAATCAGTGAAGAGAGGAGAAAGAGGCAGAAAAGAACCACCATCCATCTTGCCTTCCGTTCATGGTTGGATATTGCTCGAACTACAGTGAAAGCTGCGACAAAAACCTTCGAAATTCAACAATCAAGTTCAAAAGTAGTGTACATACTGTTGCCGAAGTCTCTCATGTTTAAACCGAGACGGCACATCCACAAAATATTCTACTTAAGCGAAAAGTCCTCATATATCAAATTCATACTGACCGTCAACCTCACCTTGACACGTTTTCATATCGTTATTGGTATTGGTCCGAATTCCGTTTATTTGAAGTATTGGAACGCTCTGTTGCTGATATTCTAGTATACATAATAGCAACCCACGAAAAAGCGGTAATAAAACTGGAATTTCACGTTAATCTTAAAGACGCTTTCAGCTTAACTGGTGCAATGCCGAATCCGGCTCGCCGGCTCTAGTCGTCATTACGGATGAGTGCTGGAAGTAAAAGCCTTCGGGCTTAAGGAAGGGTCTAGGGGAGTGCAAATGACCGTCGCAGTTGGGGAAGGAAGCCGTCGTCTAAATAGCATGGTCATTTAATTAAGCGTACATATAACCGGTGTACCTAAAAATGACGACACAAGGAGGTCGATCTTGTTCCTAGAAGAACGTGGTATTCTGATTCCAATAACTTATAGTTAAAATGGCCATGTTTGGAAGGATTCATCGTAAAACGACAGAATGACGGATAAACCCATCGCTGACAACGTTTTGGATGAATGACGATGGTACAGTAAATTAATGAATTGCCGCCCAGTCCTTTAAACGTGCCATTATTATTTACAGTAGGGTCTCTTCACAGCTTATTGGAAAGACTAATTTGATATTAATCAAGAAAAAGGCTACTGATTAATAAAATAATGTCCAGTGATTGAGATTAATCAGATGTTTCCTGAAGCTAGAGGATGAGGCTCAAATGGCCCGAAGGCACTTTAAGCAGAACAGCGAAACGAATACGAAAGACATTCGAGCTCGAAGCGAGCAGAAAATGATCACGTGAAGTGCTTAGTGATGAAGGGACTTCATCATCGAAATGGGCTCTCAGACACCTCCACTGCGCCGTCGACACAACAAGAAATGGAGACTGATGACGGGACAGTAAAAACGGTAATGACACTGAGCTAAGTGCTGGCCACATATTCAGGAAAGTCACGGTATCGTAGTCGCCTCATTAGGCTCCACCCTTCTCCTCCGGGCCCAAATTCATCATTGGTAAACACCGATAAACCCCGAGATATAGTCCGAACGGCGCCTACATCTGTCTACCTATCCTAAACTTTCTATGGTAAACGCAGCCTCTCATCGACTCTGCCGTCTGGTTCTGGCTGCGCTGCGGTTTCGGAGACCGCTTGTTCGTTCATGGATCTGGGCCCTGATGGAGGTAGTCTCCCTTACTGCGCTCTAAACGGTTCTGTTATGTGTTCCATTCGAAGTCGTAATGAGTGCGTATTTGGTCTATACATTGACTTGCTGGGACCAGCCGTTACACCAAGTCAGTGTATTTACCTTTCCGGACGAGTCTGGTACCAACCCTGGACGAATTTACGTACCCTTTTACCCGACCCTGGAGGAATGGAAGACTTGGGCCCAGATTCATGAACGGACCAGCGGTCTCCGAAACAGCAGCGCAGCTAGAATCAGACGGCAGAGTCGATGAGAGATTGCGTTTAACATAGAAAGTTTAGGAGAAGTAGACAGAGGTGGACGCCGTTCGGGCTATATCTCCCGGTTTACTGAGGGTTTACCAACGATGAATCTGGGCGTTGGTTAGCCCGCGCCGTGATCGATCGCTTCACCGTGCGGGTGTCATACAGTACTTGGGTATGTATAGCTGTCGTGCTAACTCTTTGGTGACTTGGTATATAGCCCAAAAGTAGATTGTTGTATGAGGGGTGGTTCACTGGGTACTGAGACCGGTAGAGAGATGACGTAGGCGGCTGCTGTAGTAGGTTTATTGAGTGAGTGCATATTTCAAGCAAGAAGAGCTTTTATCCGTGCTCCGAAAGGGGGCGAGGCGTGGGCGAGGAAGGGTCGTCGCCTCAACGACGACAATAGCACCGTCGGTAAATTCTTTCGACGTCAATACATTCGCAACCAAAACTCATGGTCATTAGAGAATATTACGAGTCAGTAGCTTGCAAAAAAAAAAGCATCATAAAAAAAAGCTAGTAAACACTGACGCATGATGATCTGCTAGTGAGGGGCAGTGTATGAGGCAAAAGGCGGAGAGCAGTGAGCGTTGAAGCACAAAGCGCGTAATTGTTTCGCAGCTCTCACTTCGACGTCTCGAGAATAATGAATTTCCGCCCGCAAAAGACGCCAGACGGCTCCTTGACCCATTTGAATTTTTCTCTGCATTTCCAAACAACACCACCAGTAAAAACTTCTATTCTGGTTCTCATTCTCTTTCGTCGTCTTCTATCTCTACGTTTGGTGGGTTCACCAGAGGATAATTCTTTCGACACTTTTGTAATAACTATTTATTGCTACGCGTACGTCAGAATATCTTTCGGCGAACCCATCAAATTAGTGCATCGTCCGAGAATTGAACCTTTATGCGCTTGTTCTCCTAGTGAGAAACAGAAAGTTCTTCTTCAAGTTTTCCTTTGCTATATCGAGAGCCCAGAGAAACGAAAAAGTTCTCTAGCGAGTTCTCCACGAAGAATCCAGAGGCTAAACGAGTTTTCTGCGCTTGTTCTCCTCAGTGAGAAACAGGAAGTTCCCTTCCAAAATTTCTTTTGGCTCTCCACAGTTCGCCAGGAATCAGAACCGAGTGTCTTCATTAAGTGATTAGGAAACACATCACCGATATCCGCAATCATAGGCCAAGAATCAGAATCGTCGATTGGATCGCCTGCGGAAGATAGAACGAGTTGCGGATGGGTGACTGAGGGGGGAGTCAGACGAATTTTTACCTTCATACCGATTACCATCTCTTATTGTTGCTGCGTTGGCGTTATTTTGTTCTCTCACATAAAAGTTACCGGTCGTGCTTGTGAAAAACTCCTAGTACGCGTATCTGGCAACCACAAACCCACTCGATTGCCCAACGGAAAAGCCTAACTTTTTCGAAGGCGGTATCGCCGCCATCGACGATACCTCTCTACTCTCCTCGCCATGCCCTCCGGCTACCGGCCGGGATGTTTATCAGACGGCCGTTTACAGGCGGCCGTTCATGGCGTGAATCACGTTTTCGCAGGCAACTGAAGGTGGATATTCACCTCGGTTACGCGCGAAAACGTGATTCATCGACGCGCAGTGAGTCACTTTGGCGGTGAACCGGCCTATGAAATTTAACCGCCGGTAAAGTTTACTAGCGGTTAACTTCATCTGCTCCGGTACTGGATTTAACCGCGATTTCTGATTGATGAACGTACCGGTAACCGGTGTGCGCGTCGGTCAGTTGCAATGGCCGTAACCGCACCAACCCGGCTTGGCAGGGCGCCAGAGCAAGAGAACTTGACGCTGAAGAGCCGTTAATGAATCACGTTTTGACGGGTAACCGAGGTGAATATCACTGTAACCGACCGGTGAACAGTTCATGAATCCCGACCAACAAGTCCACAATGCTCGAAACCTCCAGTGATTCCTCTGTGCTGTATATTACGTGCTTATAATAAACGCGTTCATACAACCGCCTGTTGCACGCAACCATACACCATAGGGGGAGGCAGAAAGTCGTTGAAATCGCTTGGACGGATTGAGAGTTTTCCGAAGAAGAATAAGTCGGAGAACATCGACTACTTGTTTGTTCATCTACACACCGGGAATGTTCACGTTTTCTCATAGAATCGGAGGAATTAAAACGAGGAGTTGGATCAATAGACAAGTATGTAGGTTATGATGGACATCTGCCGAGTGCGCAAGAACTATGCTGAGCTGGGGACGGCTGATAAAAGTGGGCTGGCTCGAAAGGGTGAGCTTTCCCCATGGTCGCATTATTTATGCGCATAATTTGGGATGTAATCGGAATTGAAGGCGAGTTTTCAAAGACGCCGGAGGATTTGCAGCAGAACTGAGTGGGATGTCATCCATAAGCAGCATTAATGGCAATTGTACCGCTCGTTTCATCTGCATAAGTAGTTCCTTTCATGGAAAACTTATAAGATCGTTTACACGACAATTCACAAGTTTTGTTGGTTCTTGAGAGATGCGAGTTGGCAACGAACTTCTAACACCATTCAATTGCACGTAATCCTCACGCTTTCCCTAGTTTGTTTATTTTAGGAGACTTTTCAACACCAAAAGGACCTGTTGGCTCAAATCCCAATCGGTTTCTTGTAGAATGTTCGTTGCACTTGCATTCAAGATCGTATGAGGGAATGTACAAGCCTTTAAACAATTTTCTTAGGCGTTTGGAAGACAGGAAAATCCAACAAAAATACCTCCAAAGTGGTGCTATAAAAATATGGAAACAATGGACTTTGTGTAATTTGAGGAGTTCAAGAAAAAACGTCGGTAAGAGTCCTTAGAATAGCTGACTGGCTCTTGATGGCCTCCGCTTGGGGAATTCCGAGGGATGTGGGCGGCGGCAAATTGGCTGGCGAGTTCAAATTGAGCTAGTTCGTCGGGCTATTATTAGATGCGGGCTCGATCCGATGAGTACAGCCAACACCCAAGACGTCAGCTGAACAAAGCTGTAACTTTTTGGCCAGCTCGAGCAATCCACACTACATTGCGAAAGATTTTGGTGAATGAGGAAAATGGGTCCACCGAGTTCAGCTCCAAAATATCCACTGAAACACCTTTCATCTACAGTAACGAACATATCTTTTGATCACTTCTCGGAAAAGACGCTTTGAAGCGTTCTAAAGCGGTTTTCAAAAATTTGCTAAAGCTGAATTATTTGTAAAAATATAGTACTTATCTTTGAACTCAGCAGCTCGAGCTCTATCGACTGGTATTCAAAGATCGGGACAACCATAGATCCATAAGAAACCTTAAACCTTCCATCAATTCGGGGTTGGCTGAATTGGTAGCCAACCAGGCGAGATTTGAGGGGATAACATTTCAAAAAAATTAACGTTTGGATAATTCATATACCAAACGATAGAGCTCGGGAAGCTGCACTTCACAATGTGTCTCCTTCCACGAATAGTTGACATTGCTGGAGTTGGTCAAAAAAAGCCGCTTTGGAACGTTCCTAAGCCGTTATTCCGAGCGCACATCTATTCAACATGATTTGTTACACTTACGAACTCAAACGGAACTCAAGAAAAATCGCATCTTGTCCGATGAATTCCAAGCACAGTAAGTGAAGAGGAGGCACGGAAGGTTGGAATCGTTCGCGCTATCTATGCGATTCTAATTGGAAGCTGATTGCATGGCGCGACATCATTGATCAACGTCGTCCCCTTTATATTTCACCACAGTTTGAAGCAATGAACAAATGGGAATTCTTGGGTGAAAATGTGCAGGTGTAAGAAAATCTGCAGAAGAAACACAAGGAAGCAGTAACATGAAAATGAACAAAAATGGTTGGTCAAAATATTCAGTTATGCTTGAGCAATAAAATTCAACGTGAATGGAAAAGTGACGAATTGCTTTCGACTGACTGACTTGATTGACTGAGTTTTTCATCCCATCGATGCAATAGAGGTTTGTCATTGACACCTGCGAAAGGTTAGGGAATAGAACAATCCTTCATCATAAATCAATCCCAATACGATACGGTGCAATTACTCACGTTTCCCATCGCTATTCGTGCTATTCTACCACCTCGTTGAGCGCCGCTTTGATGGTTCTCACCTGTCAGACGGGTTTGCCCGCACTTATGATGGCAAAAAATATCTTTGACCAAAAACTCTGAATTTTGAAGCAAAACGGCTCAAGGCCTTTTCAGTGCCCCACATTTTCCATCGATAAAAAGACCTCTTCAAGTCTGCGCAAATCGAGGAGAAAAATAGGCATCCCGGTTGAAATGAACGACTTTCTTAGACTGTTAGACTCTCATCTTCTCTGATAATGTTAACATTAACCGTTAGATGTTCGTCTTATGTTAATCACAAACTTATATGTTTCCATTTATGTTATCTTACGTCGGCTCATTGGTTTTTACTGTTTATCGCCTGATGCATTCGTGTAATAAAGAAAAAGGAGTTTTCTCCTCTCTAAACCTCGGTCTCTGAAGACGACAAAAATGTCGTGGAAAAAAATTGTCACCTCCACCTACTGAACCAGTTCGTCAGGTAAACAAGAAGTGTCACAACAGCAAAGGAGAATTGCAGTGTGAGATTTGCAAGTCAAATCTACACATTGAAAGTAATCATGAGCTTTTCTGGTTCTTGCTCTCCTTTTCTTCTTATTCTATTCTCTAGGAAAGCATGAAGTATGAAGCGTCGCTATAGACTGCTCATTCATTTTGTTTTCTGCTCTCCACTTCGTCACTTTTCCATTCACGTCGAATTTTATTGCTCAAGCATCACTGAATATTTTGAACGACGGAGAATGACGTTTCGAACGTGAAATTGCCGTAAATTGACAAAAATACGTACGTGAAGAACATATGTATTGTTAGCAGTAAAAACGAAGGAAAACATGGGAATAAGCGCAAGAAATGCGGGCCGTATTAAGAATTTTAGAGATTCCGCACGATTGCCGCTGTTTTGATGGATGGAAATCGACGTCGGATTGATATCGGTCTATTCTCCTGTTTGGGAGAGAATTACGCGGAAATTGGTCAAGTCCATTTTGTTTAGAGCTGCTCTACTAGACCCCTAGGACATCAAAAACAACAACAAAAAGCCGGAAGTAGTATTTCTGACTAATTGCTTGTTGGTCGCTCGGCGGTGAGTTCACAGCTGCAATTCGATCGCGTAAGAAAAGCTGAATGTGGTGCCTATAAGACCTTGACTGAATTAGAAGGAATAATTCAGTTTAAATTGAACTAAATTTAAATTGAAATTCAGAATTATCGATGCAGTTTAGAAGCAAACAAAGCTATGGAGACGAACTAATGATGGGGATATCATTTTGAAATGAAAGCCATTCACTTGATTATCATGGAAAATTTAATTTCATTGTTTATGACTACGAGTTTGTTATTTTTCCATCATACTAACCCTTCTTCCAAGGGAGGAAGTATTGACAATCAAAATTTTTTAAAAGTCAAAACTACCCTTTACAAATGTTTATTCTACCCATAAATCAGTTATCGACCTACAGGTCCGCGCAAATTTTTTGATCTAGATCTACCTATTGATCAGCACAAGAATATTCCGACCTAAGCGCATAGATCAGCGCAAATTTTTTCGATCTACTAATAAATCGGTGAAGGGAAATTTTAGATTTTTCCCCAGAACAGCAATTTCTTGACCTTCTCATAGATCGACTCAAATTTTTGCGCTGGTCTATGCGTAGATCAACAGTTGGAGAAAGAGAATAGAGGGTACTCGACACCGCTCTGACAATTCATATCATAGCAAACGATAACAATAACATCTGAAGAAAATGATGACAATAATTGTGCGCAGCGTGTCTAATGGAAATGACACTTATCACCTAGTGCTTCGATACTACAGTTGAGCGGTGTGTTATCTGAAGCTATGAGCGATGAGAACCACGCAAAGGCTTGTGCGGGATGCAAATGAATGATTCTTTTTAGAATAATGATATGAATTATGAGAGCGGTGTCGGCCTCGAATGGGAGTACCGAATAGAGTGTCTAAGAGGGTGAATGTTTTGGGAAGCAATAGTGTTGTCTTGGATGTCTCTTAACAGTTAACATCCATTGAAACACCTTCAATAGGGATCAATATAGATGATTTGTATTCTGCATGAATAGTTTTCGTCTCTAACAGCAAAGTGAAGAATTCCTGGCACTCATTATGGGATCCCTTTATAAACTCGTGTGCATATATGCAACGCTACTTAGTGGAAGAATAAAGCCTTCAATACGACTTTCTGTGGCTCCGTAACATATCCTACAGTGGTCGCCAGGTTACGGCGCTGTTGAGAAGTAGTCGGAAATCACCGCATTTGGTGATGTACTGCTTGAGGATTTCTTCCTTTTCCGGATTCTGCTTTAGAAGTTCTTCCCACCATTTCCAAAGACGATTGACTTGAGCGTAAGTGCGAAATAAAGAGTCGTGCACTGACGTATGTGCTTCGTAGGCGGCGAGAAGTTCATCGTCCTCGAATTTTGGAACTTGATTGGGATCGGAGTGCTCACCTTCAGCCTCTTGGAGTGCTTTTCGTGGTTGTCGTTTAGCGATGCCGATTTGTTGACGAATGAGGCCGGTCATCTTGTGGTTCACGAGCAGTCGAGGTCAGACGTAGGTTGTGCGACAAGAGGAGTGGGGAATCGTATGTGCGGAAGGAAAGGTCAGAATATCACTGGAGGTGTGGTACACGTAGAAACGTTCGTAGCGCTGACGATCGGAGTAAGGAGCGAATAGATTCAGTTGCCGAACCGTTCCTTCGGGAGGCGGAGTGGTTTGATGGTTCGATGGCTATGCCGTGGTCGCCATGTTACGGAGCCACAGAAAGTCGTATTGAAGGCTTTATTCTTCCAGTAAGTAGCGTTGCTTATATACACACGAGCTTATAAAGGGATCACATAATGAGTGACAGGAATTCTTCACTTTGCTGTTAGAGACGAAAACTATTCATGCAGAATACAAATCATCTATATTGATCCCTATTGAAGGTGTTTCAATGGATGTAAGCTGTCAAGAGACATCCAATACAAGTGTGGGTCATATTCGTGAAATCAGAAATTTGATGCCGAGGCTTTGTAGAGGAAGTAAGCTGCCCGTTTGGCTCTCAACAAGGGACTGAGAAGGTTTTGAAGAGGTCAGAAACGTAGGGATCCGCATTTTGGCAGTAATATTCCTAATAATTCAACATTCTTGAATGCCGCTGTGCGGAACGAGGTTAGTAAGGTGGATCAAACTCAATTATGTCCTGACGTTTCGACCCTTAAGTCCCTTCAGAGGCCTAAAAAGGGCCGAAACGTCAGGCCATATTACGTTTATCCACCTTACCAACCTCGTTCGGCAAAGCAGTATCCAAGAAGTCTAGCACCATGCCGAGGTATAAAGAAGAGAGCTTAGGAAATCCAACATTCTTTCTAAAGACGAGAAGGGGTCAGAAACAACCACACTCTGAGGTGAAGGTCTGCACGATGGACGATGGGTGTGAGGGTGGAGTTCACCTGCACTGCGCCCACGCTTCCGGGGCGGGCGTCAGCAACCCGACGTCATGCAATTTTTTCAAAGCTCGCCGAACTCAATAAAACGTCATCGGCGAAAAACTGGCGCTCTCAAAAGGTCACAGACCACGTTGTCTGGAACGAATTCGGCGCTCCTAGGTAAATCACTCGCCTCTCCACTATGGACCTAGTCAAAAAGGCAGAAGATTTGTACCGTGATAGTATGTCTCGAAAACATGAACAAGCTAGCAAGCTGCCTTACGGCGATGGAAGTGACTTTAAACAACTACTTTCAAGTGAATTAGTACAGTTACGCGACATCAGTTAGCTAGGTCCTGACCAGTGATAGAGGACGAGTTTCAACAACATCACGTTTGCCAATACTAGTGTACTAGGTTCATATTCTCGTTTTTAGTTTTCGTTTTTGTTTGCATTCTCGGTTGCTCATTGCTCATCGTTCTTGTTATTTGAAGGCGCAGGTCCAGTGTACGATAAATAAAGAAATAAATAAATAAAATAAAGATAAGCTCTACTGGTGTTCTGCTGAATGCGGAAGTTGGTCGGTCGCTGTGCGGAAGCTGTCCACATGAGTGATTGCATGGGGAGGTCCCTGAGGGGCTACGCACGAAGATGAGGTGCACAAGGAGGAGTGAACGAACGGCTGGAGTGAGAGCGGACTAAGAGGCTGACTGTGATGTGGAAATTACATGTATTTCTATGTCTTACAAAAGGATACAAATCGTTAGATTCAACAAATCTGGAAATCACACGTTCCCGTCTTTTATTCTTTCTTTCCACAAAAATATGTACAAAAAAGAGTGGACGAACGCGTACAGAATAAGCCTAGTAAAGCACATTCCCAAGATTTGAAAAGGGTGGATATGGGTAATTGTTAGGAGACAGAGATCTTCCGTAAATTAACTATATTGAAAAACGAGGACGGAAACTGACGAAACAGGAAGCCTCGATGTAATCGAAACTCCTCGGATGAGCTATGTATAATACATAATTCTAGGCCGCGTCAGCCACAAATTTCCTCGTGATATGATCTGTACAAAACCAACTCAGTATAGTCTGTTCAATTCATTCATCTGTTGGGCTAAAAATATAGGTTTTGCACTGAAGGACAACACCGCAGGACCTCATCATTCAGAGGACGGTTCAGAGAAGATTGTGGAGAAATCATAGGAAGGTAAACAACTCACAATAATTCACAAGTGATCTCAGAAGTAAGGTATGTCACTTAGGCAGTACAAGAAAGGGCCAGATGAAAAGCTTATGGCCCATTCACATTTTACTGCGACGAAAAAGAAGAAATATCTGAGGACATGGAGGCGGGGCAGTCGCCACATGCAGTACTGACCCGTGTGATTCTTTGCTTCTGCTGCGGAACGGTGACGTGGAGTGTGTGGTCAAGTCGGTGAATATTCGCGTACCTACACATGATCAGACGCTTGGCAACGATCAAGTCGTCGTTGTGGGTCCCAAGGCGAAGATCACCCAGCGGAAGGAGCCCCGCTATTGCAAAAATACACCCACCCTCCTGCTGTCCTCTGGCTTTACTGCCGCGTGGAAAATGTTTAGACACTTCCACTCAACGCCGACACCGCTGTGATAATTCATATCATAACAAACGATAACAATGACTACTACTTATCACCCGGTGCTTCAATACTACAGTTGAGCGGTGTTTTTTGAAGGTATGAGCGATGAGAGCCGTGCAACAGCTTGTGCGGGATGCGAATGAATGATTCTCGTTATTGTTAGAGTAATGATATGAATTACCACAGCTGTGTCGGCCTTGAGTGGGAGTACCGATTTTTTACACCGCTGCCCTTAATAACGAGTACGGCTCCGTGAAACTCAAATGTTTCCAAATTCAGGGAAAGCACTGGTTACGAGGTAAGTAGGAAGTGGGTATGAGTATCGAGAGTCGAAGTGGCACCGATGAAATGAGGCGGAGGGGATTACTCGGCTGACACGAAACGCATGCGATTCCTAAAATTCTTAAACAGCTGCAACCGTCCCCGCTCAGTGTTTCATTAAGTGACAGGAGTAGATGATGGATCCCTAGAAAGCGTTGAAAACCAGCTGCAAATAGCATATCGACAGCGGAAAAGGTCGCCGCTAATTGCTGTTCTGTTGTCGTCAGTTAGAGCTATTTTTGCGCTAATTGAATCGAGTGCAGTTCCGCGAACGAGTCTCGCCGTGATATTTCGAGGTAATTTAATGGCCACGAGTTCTCATCCGTTATGAAGGGAAAATGAGCGGAAAAACCTTTGAGGATTCACTGTAACGGTCAGGTGTGAGAAGTTCGAGACTACAGCATTACAAACTACCCTGGGGTTAGATAGGGATCCTGCGAATATATAGATTGATTAATGAACAAATAATAAGCTGAGAAATAAGTTCAACATCAATTTAGCTCTTCATTTCAAAACTGAGAGCTGATTTCAGCCAATCGGAAAATACGAGAAAAATGAAAAATTTGGGAACACTCTCCCAGTCGCCTGGTATCCAGCTAAACATTCCAAATCGGGGCAGCTAACTGGAGGCACCGGGGCCCAGATTCATCACTAGTAATCCCCGATAAACCCCTAGATATACCCCGAACGGCGCGCAAACTGAGATTCGTGAACACGCGCCGGCGTTTAACAGGGGTTTATCGCGGGTTTAGCACATCTCGCGATAAGGCAAGGTTTGGAAGACTTCGACGGCATCGAGCGGATTTATCGTCGGCGGGGTTTCGAAGACCGCTCGTGCGTTCATGAATTTGGGTCCAGAAGGAACTAAACAAAGAAACGAGACAAATGAATAACGCATCAAAACAGATCTGAGGAAACGTCAGTCAATCCAATAGCACCCAGGATATCCATTTTAGTAAATGTGACATTGAAAAGAGAAACTTGAATAACTAGCATCGATCGGCGAAGGCGCTCCAGCAACATGGTGGCACGGATGATAGGAATTGTCTTTTTGTTTTGACCTTGCGCAGCTCAGACTTCTGGAGTGAGACAAGGGAATACATATGTAATCGGTCAGTAGTGACTGACGGGTTACATATGGGCGGACCATATTATCTACTCCACGATGGGCGGACCATGTTATCTAAAAGCGCAATGTTCACTGTTTTACCAGAAACATTCAGAAGGCACGAGTGGAAAACAAACGTTCAAAGTGGAGATGTGGATGTCCTCGTCTGACCGCAGAAACGCTCCGAGCAAAATCGCCCAGCTAATTCGCCACGCACTAAGCCGTTTCCGTAGATCTTTGACTTGTCCGGCGATTAGCGCAATATGTATACGAAATAGCTTCGTCAGAGATCATCCGAGACGGCTTGCTGTGATGTGAATTTCGGCTATTTCAGGGTTTACAGAGGATGAGCGGGAAAAATCGGCGTACTCGGCCACGGCCAGACGAAATCGACCTCGTTCCGAACGAATTCAATAAAGTCTTTGCGTTCCGGTTGGTGGAGAAGAGAAGCCAATTTACGACGACCTTCATCGACCGAAAAAAAAATGAAAAAGGAGGTAAGAATTTCAATTTACAAAGCACTAAGAGGCGACAAAAATGGAATAGTGGCGATACGAAAACACGAAGTCGATCCGATAAAATGGAGTGCTAAACAAAGCAAGTTGAAGGGATAGCATGCATACCTGCGCTATTTTTGTTCAAAAAAGGAGAATAAAATTAATTTAACCGAGTCGGAGCTCCAGCTCTGAGGTGGCGAGCAGAAAAATAGCCAATTTCGCAGCATCGCCTTTATTACTTGTTATTCACAACGTAGACCAATTCAGCCGTAGGTGCACTGTTTGTGCTATTAATTAAATCGTTTATACTTGAGAAATAGAGAGAAGCATCCAAATTTAGTTTCCCACAAATCAAAGCCCGAATCGAAACGCTATCCGACAGCCTGAATTGAGCAGTTGTGGTTTGAATGTGTTGTAAATGTTACCTGTAATTGGCCAATGAATTCGAACGGAATAATTTAGCCTGATTAGAAAGTTAAGAGTGCATTTTTAAGGCGCACATTTTTGGGCACTATCTAGGATGGTAGTCGAAGCATGATATCCAATTACTGTTAGAAGATAAAAGAACAACTCATAGTTATTAGATAAAAATTATGAAATAGATAACAGTTATTAGACGAAAAGAGTGTGTTGAGTGCGGACAATGTCATGAATACCCTCACATTCATGATGACTCATCATACGATGTTGGGCGTGTCGACAGTGAACCTGTGGTCTATCATCAGTTACCGTAGCTTTTTCCACCCATATCTGCCGGTATAAGGAGCCCGCGCAGCTCCTTTCCAACAGTTCCTGGTCAGCTCCACTATAGATCTTTTCTAGTTCCAGTCTAATTCCCTTAGTTCCCTTTTGGTTCCCCTAAGTGGCTGCTAAGATCCAGTCAAACGCCATCTTAGTCCGAAATTCTCATTACGGATTGTAACTCATTGTCAGTGTGATGATCATATCGCTATAATTGCAATGTCGTGGCTATACTGTTATCCGTATCACGTGTGCTAAACTATGTAGTAGTATTGTAGATAAATATATCAATGCTACTGAAGTACATGAACCAGTCTTCCTCGTGCAGTTACAGAGAGCGGTCGGCCTCACCACATTCCGTTGACCTCGCCAGCTGGTCATTCCAAGAGAAGAAGACCCAGTCCAATACACAGTTGCCGAGCGTGCACTGTATGGCAAGAATTTCCTCCGCAACTGCATCCTCAACGTAAGATCAATATCAAGTGAGGTGCGTTTGACCGATTTTGAATCTACGATGGAATCACTAAAGTTTGATGTAGCGGGTCTATTTGAAATGAGGATATGTTGCGTACGTAGCAAGACGGCGTAGATCGACTGTCTGCTTGCCTGCGCGCGCTCTCTCACGTTGACTATCAGATGTATGATTTGAGTTTGGCGCCACAGCGCGGGAGTAGGATTTCTGGTTTTTTAGCGGTTACGAGTTAGTGTACGACTCGTCTTCGTTGTAGATTGTGGCTCATCAACGTTTATCTCGTGCCTCTAACCGAGTCGTCTTTTTGTTTTCCACTTTGCGATGAATTTTTGCCCTTTCTGCCGAGTTCGCTTGTCCGTGTGACTTTACTTTCTGTGCATCCTTTGCGTTTGCACTTGACTGATATCAGGCTCTGACCGAATAGACCTGCAGAGCGCAAACTATCATTCAACACATGCACCCCCTGTGCTCGAGAAACGACAAAGTGGTTGCCGTCTGGAAAAAGAAGCAAGGGGAAACCGAGGACACGAAGGCTAGACGATATTGCTTACTATCGAAGACGGAAGGTCAAGCATATTTTCGACTGGGAATGGATGGTGAATGATGCAACTCAGAAATCTGCTGACCTCTTCGCAAAAAAGACTCGGATATAATTATGTCATTGCGATGAAAGAGAATAGAGAATAAAGAATAAAGTACATGGACCGCCGAAGCACTCCATACGAAGACTGTACCAGCTAGCAGTCCACTTTAGACAGGATAGGTATGCATTTCCAGAGATGCTTGCGGATAAGCTTATGGTTGAAGATGGACCTGAACGTGCTCAGCAGCAGCCCTGAAAGCATAACGAAAGCAAACTAACCGGCTTTTGGGTGGTGTGGTCGAGAATCTTCCGCATCCACGTTCTCAGTTTGTGAATGTTGTGACTTTCACAATGGTCGAGCATGAAGAACAATGGCTTAACGAGAGCCGAGAAGAGCTCGTGTGAGTCGAACAGCTGCTCATTGAAGCGTGGCAGTACCCGCGAGAACCAAATATTCTGAAAGAAATTGTAATAGCAAAGTTAACATATTTATATGAGAAACATAAGTACTTTTCCTCTTAATGCACAATTATCATACCGTGCCCAACCGTATCATATCATGCTCGTATGTTTATGTACACCCTTGGAGCGGTTTTATCATATCGTGCTATTCGATATCATACCATTTAGCATCCACCTATGGTCGCCTGCAGCCTGTTTGATCTGCTTGATAAGGAAGAAGAAGCCGTTCTTCTCTCGCAAAAATGAGTTTTTCCAAAAGAGAGATGTTTCAGAGGTTATCGTATGAAGCTGTTTTTTAGCTTAGATAAGTCGTTGATTTTGTTTAACAGCTTGATAATAAATTGACTATGGCGCGAGCATGATATGATAAGACCGCTTCAAGGAGTATGTGCATTAAGCTATGAGCACGATATGATATGCTTGGGTGTGATATGATAATTGGGCATTAAGAGGAAAAGTACCGAAACATAACAGGACACACCTCCGGTATCACTTGCAGTGCAGTACAAAGCGTCTGACCGAGAAAGTGCGCTTTTTGTGACGGATCAAACACCTGTGAGATGTCGTCGAGCTGGCGAAGAGCGGACAGCGCCGGATCGTCAAAGTGCTTAATCTGCAATAAATGATCTGTTTCTCATAATTTTTGCAGATTTGAATTATTATTAGATTTTTATCAGTTACTTTTTCCGAATTATCAGTAGAGACGAGGAAGCGACTGGAAAGATATCGGCAAACCAGTGCCTAGTCGCTATCAAGACTTTTGAAAGAGCCTAAATCATGGAGCATCTGCTCGAGAAAAGCCCTACGCTTTTCCTTGAAAAAGTTTCGAGGGCTATCTGTACTGAACCTCCGATCAACTCCCCAGGGATCTTTCACAGCCTGTTTTGTCTAACATAAATTGATAAAGAGCCGTAAGTATTGGAGCCTAGGAAAGGATGGTAATCGCTGTTGGTGTGACTTAAGATTTCTGTCATTTCTGTCATTTCTGTAATAGAAACCCACAGCACGTCATCTGACCCTCCCTTAACACTGCAATTAACTTACCAAAGCCAGCAACTGTACTGTCGGTCGGATTTCAACGTCCATGCTCAGCACTTTGCTCATCGACTCCTTCAGGTTCGATCCCAACTCCTCAGATATACAATTCAAAGCCTCGTTCAGCTGAAAAAAATAGAATCAATTCTTGCTTCAAACTAAACACAATCCCATAATCTTCCTTCCATCTCAGCTTCAGCGTGGACGCTGAGACGAATAAGATGCTGCTACAGGGTCTAGAATCTTTTTGAGAAGAATGAGACAGCTCCTACCTATTTATTCATAGTTACATGGAGCTCTTTACCTTACTAATGACTTTACTAATGGGTGCGCGTGGTGCAGTGGTAAGAGGCGCTACCGACACCCGCACGGTGGAACAATCCTCGCCCAGACCGATCACGCATCCATCCCTTACGGGTAGTAAATTGGCACCAGACTTTTCTGCGAAGGTAAAAAACACTTATTTGGTATAGCAGCTGGTCCCCACATATGATTGTATACGCAGCAAATACGCATCCATCCCCTATGGATGATTCTGAATTGAACACGAGTGCGGTGGCGCGTCCTTAGGCGAGTGGTCAAAGTCGACACCTTCACCTTTTTTAGCTTTACATAGAACTCTTAGTTTCCTTTACCGAAAATCCGAGTTGTGGAGGAAATTGTGTAGGTAAGGATAGACCGAAACTGTCAGGTCTAGCAATGTGACGTTTTTGTTAACAACTGCGCTCTTTTTTTTTCAAATTTTGTCAAAAAGGCTGTTATGGTTTCCGGACATTGCCTTAAGAATAGGTGAAGGTAAAGGTAAAGGTGCCGGCGTTGATCAGTCCCCGAAGGACGCGCCGCCGCATCTGTGTTCAATTCAGACTCGTAGAGGCTTGGGTGTTTGGCCTACACTATGACTCGCGGGAGCCAGCCACTATACCAAGTCAGGGTTTTTACTTTCCCAGACTTTGGTACCAATTTACCCACCCCGTAGGAATGAAAGGCTTGGTTGGCCCGGGCGAGGATCGATCGACCGTGCGGGTGTCAGTTGCGCCTCTTACCACTGCACCACATGCACTCGCCTTGAAAATAGAGGGACAAAAATGTTATGCTACGAGAGCTACTGATGTGGTAAGTCTGAGTGAAGCCCAGCAATATCAGCATGTCCCATCCAGAACAGTAAAAGAACATTCCACTGTAAGCTATGTGCTCTTATTGTTTGTGCGAAAGCTCTCATGTTAAAAGAACGAATTCTTATAAATTCTTATAGCATTTCCTCTACACAAAGCCATGTGAGAAATGCCTTACAGGGTATCAATAAACCTTAAAGAGCAGAGAATCGGTACCACAGGAGGTTTCATCACGATATCGAACATTCGAAGTGAAACGGAACTGAATTCCCAAACAACTGACCTGACCACAGATGATGGCGTGAGTTTCCAGGTTGTTTTTGGCGTCAATCAGTCGCTTTCCACCTGAAAATGCCCAATTCTCGTCAACTTCTGTTTTGATACCTCAAATTCTGCTGATTAAGCTAATTTCAACGGAGAACACGCGTGTCAAGCAAAAAGAAAAGAAGATGCGGAGGAAGATAAATGAGCACTATAGCTGACCTGTCGAAGACAATAAAAATGCTCAAATCAATTCCAAACTTGAACTTCAGAGTAGAACCCACCTGCATAGATCCAACAAATGAGAACACCGAGGGAGAACACGTCAGCGGCTGAGGTCACGGTTTGCTGATTGGGAGCGAGGTATTCTGGAGCGAGGAAATCGAGATCGGGTTGAAGAATCGGCGGCAGCTTTTTCGTCCACGGATAGCATGGGTAACAGTCCTGAATCACCGTTTCATACAACCTAATCACTTTGTTGTTTTCAATTCCTTCAGGCAGATCGAAAGATTATTTCGCCGCAGTAATTTTTGAGACGATGTTTCAGATAAGAAAAGTCCAGGTAATCTCATTCAATCTAGATCCCTGTCAGGGCTAACAAAGTCTGCCAATCCCTCCGCGGTTGGGTGAATTGAAAAAAAGGTAAAAGTAATGGTTAAGGTGCCGGCGTTAAACAGTCCCCGTAGGATAAGCCGCCACATTCGTGTTCAATTCAGAATCGTCGAGGCTTGGTGAATGCGTATTTGGCATATACCACTATACCAAGTCAGTGTTATTACCCTTCCAGAAAAGTCTGGTACCAATTCATCTAACCCCGTAAGGATGAAAGGCTTGCTTGGCCTGGGCGAGGATCGATCGACAGTGTGGGTGTCAGAAGCGCCTCTTACCACTGTACCACGCGCGCACCATGGTAAATTGGTACCAGATTTATTAAGTAAGGTAAAGACACTGACTCGCTAGAGCAGATGCGCTCTGTTAATCATTGTATAGGCCAAATACACTTATAGCACGTCTATACGATTCTAAATGGACCGCGAATGCATGGCGCGTCCTTAGAGGAGCCTTTATCTACACTCGTACGGTTATCACAGGAAGAATGCCTCACCGGTTCTTTCGCTGCTACGGCAAACGAGAATCCGGCGATTTTCCACAGCCGGCTGGTGGTCACGTAGATCGACGCTGGAGTGAGGTTACCATGAAGAATCTTGGCCGAGTTGTGGAGGTATGAAAGACCGTCGATTATCTTAAGAAGCAATATTAGACCTCAAAAACGTACACACATACAAAATGGGTTGTAAAATATTGGCATTGGAACGCTGAACGATGGATACTATGGATAACCTTCACAGAAGATCTCACAATTTCCTTGCTAGCAGACGACTATACCTTCTAAGGAGGCTCCAGTAGCAAGCCCCCTAGGGTCGTAAAACAATCATTGCTAATACTAGATCTTAAGGTGTTTAATTGGGTTAACTTAAAATGACACAACTAAATGATGAGATTTTGAACGCAATGCAGACAATGCAACCTGGTGTCAAACTCGTATTTTTAAAAGCTGGGTAAGAAAATATTGCCAAAATCCTGACTCTTGCACTTCGTTGTTCTTGTACCGTCAAAGCGCACGTCCAAAATACCACTGCCATTTAGGATAGAAGAAGTCTGCCAAAGTTCACTTACCAGTTAACTATACTCAGCGGAACTTTGCAGCGCGTTTAGTGAGAGCACAATAAACCTTTGATTTTGGAAGGAATTGGAACAGCTAAAGAAACGTTTTTGTTGCAATTTTGAGCTTTTGTTTCGAATGTTGAACAATTTTGAACTAGAACCAGAGGCTGCAATTAATACTGAAACAACCGAAGAAACAGATTTAATTGCCATTTGGTTAGCCACGGGGGTAACGATCGTATTCCACCTCATTAGCTGACCCCCCTCGTTAGCTGACAGCTCGTGTGGGATAAAAGAAACTTCACCACGAATTCGAAACATCAAAAACCTTTGCTGGAAATTTTGGAATCGAATAGATACAATATAATATAAATCTTCTGCATAAAAAGAAGGTCCTGGCCGGGATCGAACCGGCGACCTTGTGCGTGTGAAGCAGACGTGATAACCACTACACCACAGGACCACAGCACTTGGCGCTGCTGTCTATCATCTTTTGTCAGCGATCTCCGATGGCAAGGCCCGTGTGGTCGTAGAACAATTGCAGGAATTCGAAGAAAACAGCCCGTAACTAGACCATGGCCTGCAGTTGGAGTGAAAGCAAGTTTATTTCCAAACTCTACCCTAGGTAGCAAATCGAACGGTTTTTAAAACTTCAAGGAAAGACTACAAAGCTTGGATCCGTCGAGGGCGCTTTGGATAGAAGTTGCGAGTGACACTGTGGTAAAGCGGCTGATATTATCAAAGTAAAGTAAAGTAATCAGTCTTGAGTTAGAAAAGACGGAAGAACATTCCGGAACACTTTGGGGAGCACTATGAGTGGTTTTGTAGTGCATCATAAAAAATACCTGGAGCACGCCAAGTTTCATTTCGAGTCTCTCAATACCCTCTTCTACGACGACAGTATCCAGCGACGCGCACACGGCTTCCGTGGCGAACGCGAGAAATTCTCTGAAAAAAAAATACAAGTAAAAAAAGAAGGGAGGAGAAGGAAAGTGGTTTTTCGCAAGGTTTCACATCGGTAGCCTAGCTGTTTCCCTTGAAAGCTCTACCAGAAACTAATTTTTATCTCCTTTGAAGGTCGTGCTCAAGAGAGAATTCTTCCTCCTTTCGGGATCCTGATTCATGTGCGAAATAAGGAGTTTCAGATACCTTGAAGTTAACGGAATCTTTTGTTTACTGTAATTCCAAATTTTCCGATCATTTAAGATCGGGGTATCCGATATCGATGATTACTACGTACGTATTCTTGCAGTTGTTGAGTCATGGCCACGGTACGAAAAAAGAGTAGCACAGCTAACACTGCCAAGTATCAGATACCCTGTCACATCCGTGGAGTGCGTGACACTGTTACGTCGAATTTACCCATCCGAATATTCATGACACGGGTGCAAAATAGGTCCTGGCCGGGATCGAACCGGCGACCTGCGTGTGAAGCAGACGTGATAACCACTACACCACAGGACCGCACAACCCGTCTGTGGTCTATCATCCTTTGTCAGATTCTGCAGAAACGATTTAGAGAGCAAAGAAGTGTAGTGAGAAGGATAAGAATCTCCGTAAGTTATACAAAGTGTGTAAGAAGCCAGATTTCCTATTAGGCGACAGGATTCGGTCATCGTATTGGAAAAATTACGTGAAACTAAATAATCAAATAATCCTTCTGAGAATTTGCCTTGAGGGTTTTCGATCATGTTGTCATCTAATTGTACGAGATATTGGTCATCTGAGCTGCAGTAGAACCGCAGATCATACGGCACTCAATTAATCCTGAGATCAGCTCGAAGGAGGAATTGGCTTCTTCAGGTCAGACGATGACGAGATGATTGAGCTGCAGCAACGGAAGCAAAAGATCAACTGACGTGTTCACCGTTACGTTTCCAGAAATCACTTTTTATATAAAATCCGATAATCAATCGTCACTGAATTTCGACACTTTCACCTTGGGTTTCAGTTCTATCCCGAGCGACCAGAACCTCCTCCCCGGCCAGCTCTGCAGCGTTACTGAAGGTTAGCAGTGTTCGCTCCTTATTCCTGGCTTATTTGAAAATGTATTTTCTTCGGAAGAAATAAGGTTTCAGCTGGTAGTTCATAAAACCGTATCCGACTCCGAAGAAGGCAACAATGCCAAGCGTTGGTCGAAGAAAAGAGCTAGGGCAATTTTAGCCAAAAGCCACAAAAAAACGTCGAGAAAGAAGGGAAATGTTGAAAATGAATGTGTTGTGTGTTCTCGAAATGAAAGAGAACGTTCTGTCGAAAAATGAAATGTTCTCCTTTTCTTCTGTGGGTGATAGCTGAGCCAGTGCGTTGCTGTGGGCGAGCTTAACTTTAGTCCTTAGGAGAATAGGAGTGAAACCTGGAAACCAAAAAATTGCTTAGCTTCTGAAATCGTTCGTATTTAGATTTCTATTCTTTGCATTGTTTTTGTTCCCTCTATTGCTTACTTTAGTACATGTCGTGTTGCAAACTTAGCTCTTCGGGGCTCTCTTTCGATATTCATTCGTCATTTACGGCGGTCTTAAGCAACGTGATAAATAAATAAGCAAATAAATAACTAAATAAATAAATAAACAATCCGAAACCGAAAAACTCACTTGGTATCCTCCAGCGCATGTTGAACGTGTAGTATACGAGGATGAGCTAGGGAGGACAGCTGACCAACCTCGTATCTGAAATTGAAACTGCATTATTAGCGGATGAAGGCATGCAGTTGCCAATTTTTAAATCGACTGTCTCAGGAGGCAGAGTTTTCAGACAAACTATAATACTATACATAAAGCCGCTTTCCACTGCCTTTAAAATAAATTTATTTATCACAAATAAAATTCTCTAGTCACATACGATAACCTTTAAAAAGTTGTCCACAGAAAATTACTACTCAATCGGTGGCTTGGATAACGTGCTGACCCACGTTCCACCGCCCGTTGCCCTTTTTTGACCCCAGGCAGATTCATGTAGGGTAGCAAAAAATTACGCGTCTATTCACCTTTCTCAAGACAATTGCTGGAATAAATTTATGTTCAAGAACAGGGCATAACATTTCATTGTTAGTAAGTGTTTTTAAAGTGGCTGGCATACTGATACTACTCATATTCATACTAATTCATATTATTGAAGACGACCGGAGAATATTACCCAACCGTAGGTACAGTACCGGATGTGCTGCAACCACAAAACGGCGCCAGCAGCGCTTTCTTGCGCAGAAACGGCCGTTTTTCTATTTTCCTTTGCAATTGGCTTATTCGTAAAAATAAGTATAACGCGAAACTAGTATGTTAGTTGCCGTTTTTTGTTTAGCGGCTTATAGACAAGAACCAGTTGAATGACTTATATATTTGTCGATGCTAGGTTAGTCGCAAAATACTGATATCGGACGGGAATTGAACCCGTGTCTTTCTGTTTCGGCAGACTGCACTAATCACTGTGCTACCACTGTGCTACCACTGTGCTACCACTGTGCTACTGTGCTAAATAAGTATGTTTTCAAACTCACCAGCTCGAGCTCTATCTCACCTTATACGAAATTTCCATATTCGAGGAACTTGTTACCACGAGATTTTTTTGACCTCTTGGGTCACCACGCGTGGACACAAAACGAAAAACGGCGGCATCGGCCAAAAAAGCGCCGCTGCCGTAGTTTTACGGTTGCGGCACGTCCGGTATTCTACATGCATTTCCTGTTACTCATTTTATCATGTGCAGGGCGAAACTGGATAATGGCAACCCTTGCCATACTGTGCGGTAAGCATAAGAATTTCCTATCAATTCTTTTGATTACCAAAAACGTAAGTAGCCAGTGCAACCTCTAAAAAATATTGAATAAGGTGGGAACAGTGCCTTGGCCCTTCCAGAGTTCCTTCTGAGAAAATCGTTCTCATTGCGTTTGGCTTTCGCTGAACAAATTCCTCGACTTTCGTGAATTCTCAGCATTAATCTCCTACGTGTCACGCATTCGAACGTGAAAAAAACTTCAAGTGCAGACACTCCAAGAATATTCATATGTATATTTGATTATTTCAATCGGAAAAAAATTCTATTTCCCTTGCCTTCGTTACATTATTGTTAGTGGAAACGTCTACACATATCCCTTGTTTTGTTTCACTTAAGTTCCATTTTGTCCTGACTTAGAAGGGAACTTGATTCTCACCATTTCAGCAATTAAAAAGCTACTTTCAAGAGCCGATACGAAAAATTCAAAGAAAAATAAGACGAAGTGCCCACATGTTGTACTGGGACGTCACGGTCAACACTCGAGCCACTCTTGATAGCCCAATGTAATTGTATAATGTTTCAAGTTCTTCATATTCAGGTCACAACTGTCTTGATGGAAAAGCAGAAAAACCAGAAAATTTTCAAAAAAAATACCAACTTTATGAGATCAACCAGTGCGAATTTGTTCATTCGTCCTATCCGAGGAGGAGCTTTCACGTTGTTTTTCCGCTCGAACACCATCACCGTGGCCTCCTGAAAGTCACTCATGAAATTGATAAATAACAAAATAAATAACAAGAAATAATCAAAATAGTAATTAACTGAAGCCTTCATCGGCCTAGATTTGCTCTGACCAATGACTTCAGGGAGGACACACCTAGTGACTGCGTGCGGTCCTGTGGTGTAGTGGTTATCACGTCTGCTTCACACGCAGAAGGTCGCCGGTTCGATCCCGGCCAGGACCTGTTTTGCCCCAAGAAATCATTTCAATCATTTTTTCATTTGCCCCGTTCTTGGATGCGTGGGAAAGCAAGCTAGCCATTCCGTTGAGAATAGTCGGTTCAGAAAAGAATTTTATGATCCTTCAACTTAGCCCGCTTTATTGTCTACCGTAAAGCTAGGCTCAAAGCACACCTCAGTTTCTATGAAAATGAAACCTTCTAAAGTCGCAACATACAATTCCACCTACCCCCTTTTCTTCCCAAGGTCTGCTGTAGATATTTATAAATAAATACGTAAATGAGTTCTCGGAACTACGAAGTAATCAGCTGATTAATCAGGCCGTAGGCGTCGGAGAAGCACCTGCTTCATCCTTCGTTTCGTAAGCGACCCAGAATCGAAACTCAAATAGTTTGGAATTCCATCGCCTACGTGCAGAAATTATTGATAAGGCTCATGAAATAATAAAACGCCATGAGAAATCGAATAACAACGGAAATGAATGGAAAACTACTGCGTTTCAATATATACGGCACAACTTAACGTTAGTAAACTTTCAGGAAACTAACGAAGCAAAGAAAACCCTGAGAGCATTAAAACGTCGATGTATTAGGGTGAACCAAAAGTCCTCTCGTTTTTTCAGTACTATTTTGCCCGGATGATTTTTCTATATTTTTTATATTTTCATTTTTTTACCTTGTCTTTTTATGGAATGCTGTTAAAATTTGTGGTTCTTTTCCTTTTCTTAGGATGAGTTTTGTTTTATCTTTTCGCTTCGGTGTGATACGCCTCAGAGCGTACTAAATAAATAAATAAGTAAATAATTGAATAAACAAATAAATAAATAAACAAATAAATATGATTACAATTTGAAGGCAATAAACTGCTCCAAACAAAAATATTACGAAAATTCCTGAATGAGCTTGTCCTTAAACTTTTATAAACGCCAGAAGAACGCCGAAATTTACGACGACAACGCTATTGGTTCAACCAAATAAAAACACCATACCAGTTCATGTACGAATTTCGAAAGCCTATTCTATGGATATACCTCGTGGTGATAAGAGTGACCTTAGGGAAAGAGCTTCGCCGAAAAGAGGGCCATCAAAATAGACAAGAACGAGAAAAATGAAATTGAAGGAAAAAAGGATGAGTATCTGTTGTCACCTTGTCGCCGAAGAGAGTTCGAGCAGAGTGTACTCGCCAGTAACCGGCTTGAACTCGGAATTGCAGTTGATGGAAGTGTTTTTCGAGCGGTGCGACTCCCATTTGAGGTGGTGGCGAGACGGCCGGTCGATTTGGAACCATCGACAGCTCCTGAAACACCGAGCATTAGCTTGAAGCTTTGAAACTCATTTTATAGGAAAAGGAAAAGATTAACGGGAATTCGAGCCGATTGAGCTCCATACAACGCTCAATTTACAAGTTTCAGTTTGTTCCTCCTCTATCTACTACCTGAAAATTTGCAGTTCAAGGACTGACGTCAAACTTTCAACCGGAACAGCTTCATAGTCCAACAAATGTAGCTCTTTGGGTAACTATATTCAAATATTATTAGAGGAAGAAAGCAATGATTAGAGAACTTTAAAAGAATTTGCATTTTCCCATTGATATAAAATGAGAGCTCTCGCATAGGTAGGCCTCATCTTACTTTATTCATGGTTCTACAAACCACTTCCAACTTCTAGCTCGCCTATGTGTCTAGCGAAATAAATAAATAAATAAGCCTCTCAAAGAGCTACCGAAATATGAGAGCTCGGTTATAGCTAAAATTCCTGGAATTTTAAAAGTAATTCAAATGAAAGAAACACGAAACGGAGCTCCACATAGCTGTTCCTTGAAAAGCTTTGAGTGGCGTTGGGAGGGAAAAAAGAAAAAAGGACAGGACTTTTGGTTCAGCCTAATATATCATCGGTCGGTAGCCGTAATCCATACTAATTGCGTAATCCGATAGGGGACGGCGATGAGTGAGCGTTCTCGGATCTCATCGCCTCGGTTTTCCTCTCGTTTTTCTTATTTTTAGTCAGTCAAACGAGGAGTCACGCGACGTCCGTAGATCAGCGCTCGTTCAAGAAATGTAATTTAAGTCAAGAAAATCCACGGAAGAGGACTGGATTTTTAGGAGGTTTTCGTGAAAAATTACTGACACTTTACTGAGATGACCCATAGAGGAAGCAGCAGCTTTATAGCCCTCAACGGTGAACGTGAACGAAAAAGAAATCACAAGATTTTCTAATTTTTCTGAAGAGAGGAGAAAGCTTCCGAAAAGATTTTTCTCAGGCAGAATGTTTGATTTTACTTTTTTCTAAACAACAAATTCTGAACATCGCATAGAAATAGCCGGTTAATCCCGTCGTTCCAGGATCTGCAATCTTTGATGCTGGAACGAAAAATGTACGAAACGTCGTGAAGCGTCATTTTCTTCAATTTTTCGTTCTCAAGCGAAAAGAAAAGAAACAAGGGAAATAGAGGGAACCCTTTGGAACAGGAGGAAGGAAAGAGCGATGTGCACATTTCAGCGGTCGAACGTTCTCGTTCGAAAAATTGCCCTGAGGATAGATAGCGAAAAGCGAAATGTGCGATTGGAAAAGGGCGGGATTTCATGGCATGTGGATAATTAATGTTATAAAAACGTGTGTAAAGCAGCACAGCTTCGACGCCAAGGGAGCAGCAGCACTCGTGGGAAAGAATTTACTGGGTCTAACAATAAGTTCGATAGTTAGAGGAGGAAGGAGAAGTAGAAGCAGAAGAAGACGACAAAGACGAAAAAGGCGAATCTGAAGAAGAATCAAAAGAGCAGCAACCAGAACAGGAAGAACATTAACAAGACGACGAAGATGAAGAAGAAGATACTGATTCTGAAGAAGAATCAAAAAACCATGATAAGAACAAGAAGGAGAATGAGAAAACGACGAAGATGAAGAAGAAGAACCTAAAGAAGAATCAAAACAACCAGAGTAAGAACAAGAAAGAGAATAAGAAGACGAAGACGAAAAGGAAGAATCTGAAGAAGAATCAGAAGACGAAGAAGAAGAATCTAAAGAAAAAGAATCGAAAGAAGATGAAGAAGAGAAGGAGCTGAAGAAGAAGAATCGGAAGAATGCGAACAAGAACAAGAAGGAGAATAAGAAGATGACGAAGACGAAGAAGAATCGGAAGAAGAATCAAAAGGACAAGAATAAGAGCAAGAAGGAGAATCAGAAGACGATAACGAAAAAGAATAATTTGAATAAGAAAAACAAGAAGAAGGGGAACAAGAAGACGACGAAGATGAAGAAGAAGGAGCAGGAGTAGAGAGCCCGAAGAATCAGAAGAATAAGAACAAGAACAAGAAAGAGAAGAAGACGACGACGAAGATTAAGGAGAAGAATATGAAGAAGAATCAAAAGAACGGGTAGAGAGCCTGATGAGGAAGAATCCAAAGGAGAATAAGGAGGAGAATCTAATAAAAGGGAACTGAATAAGGAGAAGAGACATTTCTGCAAAAGAAGAGTAGATCTGGAACCGAAAAAGCACCTCCATCACTTCCCCAGAGGTACAGCCCATGTGTGAAAGTGCAACGGAAATTGCCGCCACCGCCACCGAATTCATCGTGCGGAAAATGTCGCCAAAGGCAAAAACATCCCCTTTTCGTCTAGAGTCGAGGACAGAAATGCGGGCGTTGTTGCGAGGACAGACGATGAAAAACCGCTCTACAAAGTCCAGAGCAACCTCTCCGCCCATCTAAGAATTGTCTAGATAGAACGCGCATAACGTTGCTATATGTTCGGTCGTAAACCTCCAAAATGCACTTTAATGACTTTGTCGGAAGTACCAGAAAGTCCTTTTTTGATAGCGTTTGGGTACGGTAGATGAAGCTCTTCCAGACTTGCTCCTTACATAGTCAGGATCTAATCAAGGAACAGTCGACTTCACTAGCTGGAGGTTACCTCATTGCACCTTAACCACCTAAATTAATTTCGAATTGTTGAGTGATTCAAAAACTAGAAGCTAGATTATGCCAGTCTGATCCTAACCATAACTGTTCATCGAATCGAAGTAGTTCGGTTTCATGAGGTTTGTGCTCACTCGATTCCGTTGAAATTCCGTAAATTATAGAATCCAAAGCATGGGACCACGAACTGCCATTGATATTATTTTTGAGTAATGAACAGCTATCATTTCAGCATTGATCAGCTCCCTGAGGACATGCAGTAAACACTGATTCAAAGTAGGGACACTACACTACCCGGTATTATATAGAAAAAATATATCTATGTATTCGTTGAATCAATCAAAAATTAAAAATAATAAAATATATGAAAATAATTTATTTATTTATTTATTTATTTATTTATTTATTTATTTATTTATTTATTTATTTATTTATTTATTTATTTATTTATTTATTTATTTATTTATTTATTTATTTATTTATTTATTTATTTATTTATTTATTTATTTATTTATTTATTTATTTATTTATTTATTTATTTATTTATTTATTTATTTATTTATTTATTTATTACTCGAGTTTTCTCGTGTAGAGTAAAGAGCCAACAAATGACAACAATCACGAGAACGACTACAGACACTGCTGAACGTCATAAGACATCAACAAGAGAAACCTGGAAAAGTTACAAACGGCAGTAAAACAAACCAACACAATCACCAACGTACACCCCGGTGCAAAATTATAGGTTCACCCATTTGTCCATAAGTCATGGGTGTAGAAAAGCATTTCAAGTTTTTAGGTGAGAAAAAGTAAAACCTCGATGGGTCCGACGACTACAAGCACTACTGGAGAGATCTAAGAAAGGAGAAACGAGTATTCTGTAGGAGCAACTTCGGCGGTGGAACTGTTATGGTCTGGGCTGTATTTTCCGGATATGGACTTGTAGCTTTGGAGTTTATCTCATGTAATATGGACAGCGAAGATTATCAGGATGTGCTAAAAGAACACCTCGCTTATTTGAGAAGATTTCGTAGTCACAATCTTATCTCCCGGGATGGCAATGCTCCCACACACGAGTCGAGGTCAACTACGAGTTGGTACGATTCCAACAGAATTCAACTTTTGACGGGGCCCAGTTGTTCTCCAGATCTGAACCTGATAGAAAATTTGTGGGGCATTCTTGTCCACAATATTTACAAGAACGGCACCACTTGCTTGGGCTCATGTAGAGCAAACTGTTCTTGATAATCTTATCCGAAGTATGCCACATAGAATGTTTGATGTTGCTTATAAAGGTAATGTTACAAAGAACTAAACATAACTTGAATATTCATATTTTCGAAAAAAGACAGTTTTTTAATGAAGTGAACCTACAATTTTGCACCGGTCATTATCTCTGATTTTTCAATAAAGAGTTGTAGCATCTTACAATGACAAGACATCCCGCCCAGAATTTTTCTATCTAGGTTTTCGATGGTGAGAAGTATGACAGTAATGTTACTGGATTCCCTCATTCGGTTCTTTGAACAGTTGTGGACAAATTGTGGGGTGAACCTATAATTTTGCACCGGGGTGTATTATTAAATTATTATTGAATATTAAAATTATTAAATGGATAGTAGTTATTAGCATCAATCATCATAGGGTTCGACAGGAATCTTGGCTATTAATCAGGTCCCTCGTGAGGCTGCCTGATGAGAAGAAGATCGTCGCCATGTGAACGCGAACGTCATTGCCATAAATGGCGTGTTTTTCGCTCTATTTCTAGCAACTTTTTACCCAACGTTCCATAGCTATTCATCAGGTACATGTCTAATGCTGCTCGAAAGTCAATATGAAGTATTTTCATCTCAAGATACCCTAGAGAACTACCAGAAAATTTTCCGAGAACTAGCATAAGATGTCAATCACCCCCACTTCATTTCTGTGTAAAGGCCAAGGAACGCTCGTTTTCTGTTCAACTGACACCTTCATGCACTTCTGAATAGAACAAAATGCTGAGAAGTTCTTAAGGAACACAAAGATTTTGCTAAATTTCTCTTAAAAAAAGGTAAAAAAAGGTGGACATCACTGTTCAGCTGATTGAGACCTGGAGCTTCTGGAAACGGGTAGCTTTCAAAAGGTATTAATTAATTCGTTATTAACTAAATAACCAAATGTACCAAATGTATACTCCCAGCGATTTTTACGATACAAAGTTTTCTCATGGTTTTTTAGATTTTCTTCTAACAAATTTCACAGTTACACAAAGCAATTAGAATGAGGTGTCAATCTCGCCAGGTCGTACGCGCTAATTGCAGCCTGTGGATACTTCTAATTGTTCTACACATATGATTCTTATAATTAAATATTATGAAATACCAGTAATTACCTAATCATAAAATAATATCATAAAATGGCAATGATTAATTAAATATCATAAATCATAAAATAAATTTCAATTCAAAATACGCCTGATTCATCCAATTTTGTTTTTGTAAAACCTCTGTAAAGCTCGAAAACCGAAGAGCTCGGGTGATTCGTGGTTTCTATTCTGTGCCGAAAGAGGTCAATATAGATGTAGGTGGACCTAAACCCTATTGAGCTACCGTTTTCGACCTATCCGGAGACTTCAGAAGCGGCTAAGCGCTTACACCATCATGCCGAGGCTTCAAGAAGAGAGAACTTGGAGGATATATTCTAGCGTAAAAATAGAGCTGCGAATGGAATATGAGAAGTCGGATATGAATAAAAGAGGGAAAGAGATTGAGTGAAAAGTGAGCAGGCCACAGCAGCCGCGTATGGCCGATGGCGCGCCGTATGCCTCTCGTTGTAACCAAATTAAGAGTCAATGCAATTCCGTCTGTGCCTGTCTCTGCGATGCCCTCAATCCGTTGTGCTTCATATTTCCCCTCATCCAGATAAATACTAGTACCTCTACGTCGTGTCTCGAGCGTGGCATGAGGCGCTACTGACATCCGTACCGTCAAGTGATCGATTCCTCCCCGGGCTAACCAAAACCTCCATCCCTCCGGGGTCGGGTAAATTCATACCAGACTTGTCCGGGATGGTAAAAACACTGACTTGGTATAGCGGCTAGCCCCCACAGGCCACTGTATAGGGCATGTATGCATTCACCATGTCTCTTGGATTCTGAGTGGAACACGAATGCGGTGGCGTGCCCTCAGGGGACTGATCAACGCCGACTCTTATCCTTTACCTGTTTCTCTACCTTGCTTGTTGTTCTTCGTGGGAAAAATAATTTCATGTTTTTAGCAAAACTTCCCCCGGAAAGAACAGGGGCTATTTCTGAACGGTTATAAATAGAGTGCATGTTCTGCCGGAAGCTGCCGCTGATGCTACTAATTGGCCGGCTGAGCCGATTAGTCGGTGGAAAGCAGCCGTCGGCATGACGCTGCTCTCCACCCACCACCACCATCAACACCGATCAGCACAACATCGTCATCATGTTGAGAACGGCCGCTGTAGAATCGTTTATTACATAACGACGATCGGTGGTAAAGTTTAGTGCGGTTGGCGTGGATAAGTCCTCTAGAAAAGATGTCTTATGCTTTAACTGTTACGTGAAGCCCGATGAACAGGTGAAAAGAACAATTGGAAAAAATCAGCAAAAAACTCAATGGCGCATGGCGTTCTAGAAAAAATTGCAAGCATTTCAGTCTTCAGACAGTCAGTGCGGTTGTGTACGATCACGACAAACCACTGGTTCGAGGTCCTGTGGTGTAGTGGTTATCACGTCTGCTTCACACGCAGAAGGTCGCCGGTTCGATCCCGGCCAGGACCTGTTTTTGCCCCTGCAGCAAACTCGAAACAATGAACGCCTTACAGTAATAGCATGTAAAAGCAAGGTAAATTAAAAATTAATTCGAAAAAACTTGATGCAAAGCGCTAAAAAACGCCCTTTTGTTGTGTTACTGGAATGTGGAATTCAAAGGCATTTAACATACATACACAAGTTGTTTGTAGTTTCGTACTTGTACCCTTATTCTGTTGTTTCATATTTCATTTAGATTATCTTTATCATCAATGTCGCCTACATTTTTGTATTGCTAGTATATGTATGTTACTTGTTGCATATATTGGTTGTAAACGTGTTAGCAAAAAAATGGAAATGAATTATGCCATTTACAATTTGAGAGTTGAGGGTGTCCTTATTGATTTTGAAAATGTCTTTGAAAAACATCCATTTCGGTTTGAAAAACTTCCACTCTGGTTCGAAAAGTGTGGATTGTAAAATGAATATGGTATAAAAGTAGTCCTCAGATCCTTAATTACAGTGACGTAAGCAATAAAAATGAGAATTTGGATGGTTAATTAGAATTTGGGGTAGCAACGACAATAGAAGAACAAAAAAGGAAGGAGCCTCGTGACAACGATCGAATTTGTAACGAAATAAAAAATATTTGATTGCAGCCGGGGAATTAGTTTTCAAAGAACGTTCGCCTTCTCGTTTATGAGGGCATCTGATGGGAAAAGATTATGAATAACGCCATAGTCTCACAAGAGAAACACGAATCCAATTACGTTGGTGAGAATTGTACGATGAAAATATTCCACGACATGAGTCTAAGAATTTTCTCAGTCCCAAATTGTGTTCGAGACAATTTCTGAACTTTCTTTTCTCGTTCAAGAAATATGACGTTAAGTAAAGGGATAAATATAAATGTGGTATATAGTATTAAGAAATACAAATCGAACACAAATGTAAGGGTAAAGATAAAGAGACGCGGGTTAATCAGTTCCCTAAGAACGCGCCAAGCGCTCGTCTCCCATTCAGAATCGTAGAGAAAATGTAAATGCATTTTTTGCCTATTGAATGACGAGTAGAAATAGTCGGCCAAGAGGGACTTTATTAAAATCACATACCGTAATAATACGTAATGCGATACTAATGAGATTTTTATTGTGAATTACTTTAAATGCTCTACTAACAATCTGGTTTTTGTTTTGCTTGTGTAATCTTCATCGGTAATTCCATGATTGTCCTACTAACAACCTTGACTTGTATCTTTAGGGAGCCAATGTGCGCAGTAAAATAAATAAATAAACATACATCTAAAGAAAGCAAGTTATTTCTTTAAAAAAAGTAGAGGAAGAATCGGCTCTGTTCCTCTTGAGAAGAACTAAAGGCGTTTCTCTGAAGGAAACTCGGAGGCTACTAGACGAGTTGATATCAAAATATTCCTCGATTAAGTGAATTTTTCCAGAGTAAAAGTTGAGCCAAGCGGCAGATCAGAGTGAAAGAATTCGGTCGGAAAGCCGAGCCGCTGCACAAAAACAAGTGTTTGGGTGTCTATCGAATGAAGTTGTTAGTCATTTCACGCAGAAAGTGCACAGAAGAGGGCAAATTGTGATCGGCTGACTGGCATCGAGGATTTTTTAGGCTAAAGTTCTACTTCGGCAGGGACAGAGTAGCCGAAGCTGATCAACCTCTACACCCCGAAAAAGGTTTTTATGAATATTATTTATTTATTTATTTATCAATGCATTAACTAATTAGTTAACTCACCAATGTATTTATATACTCATTTATTTATCTATGTATTCATTTATTTATTTATTCATCTATTTACTTATTTATTTATTTGTAACGATGTTTAAGACAATATTGAGAAAGAAAAATGAAATATCTCACTTCCCTTTACCTCAGCTCCTCCTCTAGTGCCCAACGGACTCTAAACTGGACTCTGATTTTTCAACTTCATTGAAGTGCTTATATTTTGGGGCGTGCGTCGTACACTGGTAAGAGGCGATGCCGACATTCACATGTTCCACCGATCGATCCTCACCCAGGCTAACCAAACCTTCCATCCTTCGCGGTCGGGTAAATTAGACTTATCTTGAAAGGTAAAGGCACTGACTTGGTATAGAGTTTGGCTTTTGCAAATCATTGGCCGGATACGTATTGACCAAATCTTCACGATCCCGAATGCACCACAAATGTGTTCGCTCACTCTTAGGGACTGGTTAACTCCTATCGCTTTACCCCTTATCTTTTTTCGCTGATATTTTGTAAGTTCCAAACGCTGTCTTGTCCCAGATCCTTGGTTATAAGATTAACGTTCAGGGCGAAATGGAACTGTCGAAGTGGGGTCAACATTCCTCTCTTAAAATTTATTCTTGTGAGCTGAAGACAGAATGCAAAGCGAGCGATTAGGAAAGTCTCCTAAAAAGATGCTCGAGCAATTAGAAAAGTGCAGGCTGTGAGCTTCGAAAAAGCTGCAACGACTTGGTCGTTAACCTAATTATTACCCAGACAGGCAGCGAATCAAAAACTGCGACAGTAATGGAACGCATGGATTGTGCACATAAAAGCCTATTTAATTAAATAAAATTTCCGATCGGCAAATTGAACTGCAAAGTTTTTAAGTTTTCAAGTCAAGTTACTAAGTATATTTTTGAGGAAACTTTCGGGAACTATGCAGTTGAGTTAAATATAAAATGAACTGAGTAGGAACTCAATTGAGTGGGAATTCAGTCACCGCACGGCTTTTCAACTTTTAAACGGATAGCTTCCAAGAAATCGCACAGGTTTTACCTTTAGTGTTAACATTTTTACTCTTTGTATTGATTGTATTTATGTTACTGTTGACTTAATGTTTCTGATGTATTGCACTCTTCCGCGCTCTATTTGATACTCATTTTTCTTTCCCACGATTGTTTTGAACATCGTAACAAATAAACAAAATAAATTAAAAAATTGAAATAGCAAGGCAGAAATATGCTGAGGGTCAAAAAAGTGAAGACAACATTAAACCAGATAAAACAGCGGAAAATCTGAATTTAAAATCTTTCTTAATAGCTTAGACTTTTCATTAATAATTCTGAGGCACATTTCAGGCTCAACCACCCTGTTCTACTGCTTAGCCCTTTACTAAGTCGAAGCTGAGGCGTTCTGCTGCTGACCGGCTTGTCAGCGCTCCCATCTCCTTTCCAGTCGCTGGTTGTTGTCGTAGTGACAACAAAATTGCCCACTATGCGACACTGATGATTTAGCAATCGAGCGCTTGTTGCCTGAGGCGCGGTTCTTGGAAGCCGTGGATTAATCGGAAGATGATTCCTGTTCTGGTGAAACTTGATGAATGGTGCCAAACAGGGACGAGAGACATGCCGCATGGAAATCGAACAGGTTGTGTTCTCGACGTGAGAAGTATTTTGAAAAACTTCGAATAAATCCAGATTCTCCCAAAGCAGCTGTCTTGAATGAAAAAAAGGTATTAGGTCGTTAACTAATTATTTGCCGTTTTTTTCAAGCTTCTGTTGTGCGCCTGGTAGAGAAGCTTTCGGAAACGTCCAGATAGCACATGATAGAGGATTATTTGCTTTTTCACGTCATGTATTTGCTATTTACGAAACATTGAAATTTTGTTAACTTTTTGACCATTGAAGTTGAAATCAGAAGTGAGAAAAATTGACCCCACCGACAGTGAATTTTTTCTGCTTCGTTTCGAGACTTCCTGCAAAACTGTACACACCATCTGAAAGTAGACAAGTTTTTCTATAAAATGATACACAGTTTGTTTTGGTTTTCTTTGGTTTTTGTTTACTTACAGAGCGTCAAAATGGGGTATCTCAAAGGGAACAATAATTTTTGGATGCTTGTGCTGTCTTTCTGCCGAATGTTTTCAATGAGCTCCAAACACGTCACGGGAGAGCATTTATTGCTCTATCAGATAGTTTGTTTATTTTTCCATGCTAGCCGTTTTTTAGAATTTTTTTCATGAAAATGTTTTTAAAATTCCTCGACGTGTAAAACTTTTCGTTGGAAACCTTTTGCAGAACTTCAAGTATTGTTCGAAAGAAGAAGATTTGGGCTATAAGGAGATGCATCATACTTTTCCAATCGCACCAGGTTTTGTTAACTTTCAGGTCGTTAAAATGGAGACTTCGACGGCTCGCGTGGCCGCGCGAGCGGCCAACGCGGCAGCGCCTCAGTAATTGCGTGGCGGCTTCGTTGTTCGTTCATCCATATCGCTTGAGTTCTTGAAATTTCTCCTATATGTCTCCATCTTTTTTACTGTTCTCCTAGCACAAAAATGCCTTTTGGAAGAAATTCGACTTCAAAGCGATTTTGAAAAATTTGATTTAAAAGCAATTTGATTGCAGTGTCAAAGGGACGATGCAGCTCAATGAGGTTCACAGTCCACTGAGTGGTGGAGGATCCTCGAATATTATTACCAGTCCTTAACATTTCGTTGCGTCTCTAATCCCTCATGGAATTCGCTCGATTGTAGGGAGCGGTTACGGCCGAGGAAGTTGAATCAGCAAATCGCTTGTTTTCCCGCTGTTAGGCGTCAATTTGTCGCCACACACTATTATTAAAACGACATAATTGTGATATTGCTCATAAAGACGAACGAGGGCCAGTGAGATATGCCCAAGACGATATGTTTGAGTCTTTCGAGAGCTGCAGATTGGCACAGAAAAACGAAATGACCGAGAAGACACACAAAATTGGAGAAATGAAACTATCGACGATTTTGGACGCTTTGAAGCAAAACCCACCAACGAATAGCTCTTGTAAATATGTATTGATCCCATAAATTTTATTACATTCTCTCTAATCATCGCTATTTTTTATATCCCACATATATTCTTGAGAAGCAGTTTCTGCGACTAATTTATGGCAGCGCGCGTCCAGCGAGAACGACGGCCAGTCGACACAGATCCTCACATGAAGATATACGATTTCCATGACCTGTTAATTTCCTCTGATTTAAAGCCACCTAGGACCTCCTAGCAAGTCCAGACCTGGGTACGCACTAGTTTGAAAGGACCCTTGAAAACAGGGTCTGCCCACCCGGGCTACTTGCTTGCAGTAGTATCTTAGGCAGCTCACCGTTGACATTATGTTAGTGCCTGAGAGCTTGATCCGTGATCCGACTGCCCCTCTTTCTCACACACCCATGGCTTATTCTATTCGCCTTTTTTAATTTTCTAGAAAATTTTTGGTGTAACCTCATAAAGTAATTAAATTATTATCGAGTCACTTTTTTAGTTTATCTGATATTTCATCTTTATTATTGTTATCATTACCCAAGATCAATAGTCACATGTTACATGAGTGTTTCTTCTGTTTGAATTCTGTTGATTGGACAACTATAAATAAAGAATAAGTAAGAGAACGTGCCAGAAATTTTGTTAGCTATCACCTCTTTATGAGAAGTGTGAAATTCAAGTGGCACGTCAAACAAAAGCAAAATATTTCATTCCCTTGATGGTAATGGAACAGATTCGAAATCGGACAGTTTTCGGTCTTAGCATCTACCTCGTCTGAATTTTCCGGCAATTTTCGGCTCTTCTGAATGGATAACCAGGTGGTTTACATTACCCGTTCCTATGTCGGTAAAAACTAGTTTTCATCGTCCATTATCCGAGCGTAATTAGCGCCATCTCTCAGCGACAAGCGCTATCAACGAAAAAACGACCGACAAGATGATTATAGGAAAATCAAGCAAAGTGCATGGCAAGCTGAAGCCGACGAGCCAGCGGCGACTGCTAATCCACGAGACGAAGTCTGGGCAGTTACCACCAGTTGGCAATTACCGGGTCCAGTGGGTAAGTGCTGTTACCATATTAACACCGATATCAGTGTTTGCTAAAATTTCCTGGGCTACGTATGAGGCGACATTTGTGCGGTTGTTTTCTGCCTCCGTTTAGACACTTGGCAGAGTAGTTTATCGAAGCATAAGGCACCCAGGCAGTGGCCACACCAGGGTCCACATTCTTGAACGGACAAGCGCTCTACGGCACTTGCGCCGTAAGCCGTCGAGGTATCCCAAACCCTGCCTCATCGCGAGTGGTGATAGACCCGCCATAGACTTCGATTAAACCCCGACGTTCGTTCACGAATCTCGGTTTTGGCGCCGTTCGGGGTATATTTCGGGGCTTGTCGTGGTTTACCTATGACGAATCCGGGCCCAGGTATTCCCTAGGTCCCGCGCGTGTTGCAGAGATGAGGGCAAGTGGGTCTGGCTCATGCTGGAACAGTGCTGTGCATGAATCAAACATTGTATATTGCGAAATGGAACCGATTGCGAAACATAAGACCGCGTGAACCACTCAAGGTTTATTGCACCCTGCTATTGCATCACAGAAGAATAGGTGAAACATACCACAGAGTTGACAACAAGGGCCCAGATCCATGAACGGACGAGCGATCTCCAAGACCTCGTCGGCGATAAACCCGCTCGATACCGTCGGAGTTTACCAAACCATGCCTCATCGCGAGGCGCGATAGGCCCGCGCTGAACCCCGATTAAACCCCTTCACGCCTTCACGAGTCTCGGGTTGCACGCCATTCGGGGTATATCTAGGGTTATACCGGGGTTAACCAATGATGAATGCGGGACAAGGCGATGTCGGTAGCGCTGCGGTTGCGTTCAATTTTTTGCTGTGGTAGTGCGATGCAGAAGGGAATGACAAGGGTAATTCACAGCCATAAATCTATGACGTGGAATGAGCGGGTTTGCGCCTATCTTAAGTTGATGGTCGCGGATCAATGATTGGTCCCAACGCGAAGGATACCGTCTCACCAGCACTACCGCCATGGGAATCTGGAAGCACTCCAGCCTATATGTATGTAGGTCATTGCCTGTCGTGGTATCATGGTCCATAAGGATGGAAGCTGTGAATAATTCGAGCTGCATTTATGAAAACAGAGATTTGAGAAATCGAGCTATGAGTAACAGAAGCTTCGAAAAAGGATTAACGACTTCGGCTGAATGGGGCACGTCATTGCATCGAGAAAGAACAATCGTCGACATTCAAAGAGCATAAATCCTATCAACGGAGGTCCGCCTTCAATAAAGAACGTGAGCTCAAATGTCTTAGCAGGAATTCTAGCAGCAAGTGAAAATAACATGAATAAAAAGTTGTCAATATGGAATTCGAACAAAGGGAAAGGATTATTTAAAATGACATCATTCATCCTTTGTTTTATTTTCTCAGTCGAAATGTGTAGGGAACACACTTGTGGCGCCTTCTGTGCCACATCCCCTGCGTCTCTGTCCTGCATTTAATCAACATCGCGCTGCTTTGCCGCCAAGTCTGAACGGACCATTTTCCTTAGAGGTAGATCAAGGTCGCCCGATTTACTTTTTTATCTATTTTTCAGAGTTATACAGAGATATATTCGATCAGTCTCTGCAGTTATTTTTGCCTTTAAACGATGTTAACCCTACACTGTCCGGAAAATTTCAAGCAACGTCATGCACCTCCTCCGCTTCTCAAGTCCAGACCGCATAAACCGGTGCATTACAGAATTTTATTAACAAAATTGACGACCACGCGTTTACGGTGACGTTTGCTGTGTGCAGATGTGAAGCACCAAAATGCGTGGGGCTGAGTTCAAAAAACAACTAATCGGTTCATGACGCCTTAGTGAACGACGCCCCATCGTCGCAGAATCCAACACCCGATAGCAGCTTGAAAAAGACCAGCGCTGGTCGGGATTTACATAATTCTATGGAATCTGATCGCAACAACAAACCGTTGCAGCATGCAAATGGATCAGCTGATCTCGAACGGAGGTCATAAAAATAGGTTTTTTTTTGCAAGTATCTTGTGAAGAAATCCAGTGAAGAACTTCTAATTCAAGCTCTTTTACCGCTCAAAAAGCACAAATTTCAAATTCATTGTGACAACTATGCAAAGCAAAGTGAGATTCACTAATGCCTAGAAATTGACTTCGTCGAGGAGGCTGTTTCATTGAAAGCCCGCGAGATACCGGCTTAGATTGAAGTATACCCCTTCCATACCCAGATTCACCTTCCACATGGTAAACCAAAAAGAGGCGTGATTGGTTTGCTCACCACAAGTCGTCAACAAGCGACAGAGTAAATTTGCCCTGCCGAAAATTTCGAGGCTAAAATGTACCCACTACATCCAAACACCTGATTGGTAGAGCAGCATATCAATCTTTTACCTTGAGCTGTACCTAATTTTATGTAGACGGATTGAAAAAAAAGCAGGAATTTTCAGTGTGAAAGATGTTCAAAGATGTTCTTATTTTTCATTTTTTATTTTTTGTTATCAAATTTGGGATGTAATTTTAGCTAGAAAGCTTCGTTTTCGCCTTAAAAGTTAATATTTACCAGTTTATTTCAATTTTATACAACCTTATAATGGAATAATAAAGTCTCTTCCGATCAATATTCGATTTGTAGACGAAAATACTCTTACGTGTGTTCTTTTGAACAAATCTATGTACGTAAAGTCCACGATCCCTTCAGCAGTTTTGAACAGTGTTAAGTGCCTCTTCAATTGATGTTACTCGATACGATATTTCTTCCCGTCGGTTTTATTCTTATTGTAATAAAAGATTTAAAGTCAAGTTTTATCATACTATAGTAACGGACATGCCGCAACGATGAAACGGCGCCAGCGGCGCTTTCTTGCGCAGAAACCGCCGGTTTTGCTGGATTTTCTTTAAAATTGATTTTTTCGTGAAAATAAGTATGTATTTGAGCTCAGCAGCTCGAGCTCTATCTTTTCGTATACAAATTTTCCATTATTTTTTCCTTTATTAGAGAAACTTGTCGGCCCTTTGTCCTTAGAATTCCTCGTCTGGAGACTTATCGCTCGACGACGTTATGTTTCCGGTAGGGCTACCACGCGGGGACCCTCGTTGAGCATGCGGCGTAAATTTGTTGAGATAGCCTCTATGCGGGTCACCACGCGTGGACCCTAAAACGGTACCTTCAGACGCGAAAAAGCGCCATAGTATATAATGGTCAAGGGAATATTTTGTAAAGGCGAACAACGCCCTTGCAGAGCAACAAAACAATAATACCCCGTTAGGGTGCCATCTGTTTGTGTGCAAAAGCAAAGATGCGCAGAATACAGGGATCACTTTTAAGTTTATTTTCTTCATTCGGCATAAATATGGAGTGATACCCTTGAAGGAAAAGGTTCTTCAGCTTTCTTCTGATTTTTTTCAGTGCTGAGTTTTTTATCACAATTCCATCTACAGCGTCGTTACTAGCTTCTAGATGAGAACACCTGTGTTGAAGACAATTTTAACGTTTTTTCCTTCGCATCGTAAAGAATGAGGCGCGAGCGTGGCGAGAGAAACCATGGCAACTACTATTATAGTTAGGGTATACTAGTCTGCTACGAGCGGCACCGAACGTCTGTAAATAGTCGCGGCGATTGACTTTTGGAACCTTAAATGAGCATATTTAGAGGTGAGAAGTAGTTTCGAGAATAATTCAATTCGTCAATAGCTATTCAAAGTAGAAATGGAACATTTTCTTCGACAGGTTACCTGGCTGGCTTTGGTCTTACTTGGTTGTCTTGAAAAAATGCAAAAAATTACTATTTCATTCTATGAAACCGTGAGGAATCACGATTACAATAGGTCGTAGAAGATTAAGACAAGCTTGAAATTGTTATGAATTTGTTAACTAAGATCTCTCCTCTTGGGTCAGGACGAAATGAAGTTTGATCCACCTTACTAACCTCGTTCGGCACAGCAGCATTCGAGAAGTTCATGAACTTAGCGTTTGATTTTATTGGAATGCCCCGTTTAAGTCCTCCGCCGGAGTTTCGAAAAGACGTTTCCATGAGTTTTCCCGAAAAAAATAGAAAAAAATAGGTAAAGCAATTAGCCGACCAGAAAGCCGAGTTACAATTAGCGTCGTAGTATAGAGAAGAAAATTGTCGAACAAACCATTAATTAGTCGTCTATTAATGCCAATTTCTTCGAACAAAAAACCTTCTATTAATTGGTCCAAATAAGAAAGAACGCAGCTTTTATGCAGAACTAATCTTTGTAACTCAATTAAGTAGGCAAGGAATGTAATTGACGAGGATGGTCTATCGAGTTTGACCTTGCGTAGTCGTCATCCTAACGAGGTCAAAAAAGTCTGAACAGAAATCAAATGTTTCACAATTTTAATCAATTCACTTACCACAGGAGAGATCATGCCTTTCCGAATACAACAATGTATTTTTTGCTCAATAAAAATAAGTGTTGGGGAGATTTATGGTAGGAAAAAACGGTTAGTTTCGTTTTTATAGCGTTTTGGCGCTTTTTCATTTTTTGCTTACCTATTCTTACGATATATTCTTCATAAAAAGGTAAAACTTCAACAAACCGTTAGAGATTCTAGGGATGAGACCAGTGACTGCCAAGGTGAGGAATCAGAGCCGAACAACATGGCGCAAGGTTGGCCTTGTTACTGCTGCAGGCCAACGGCAAGGCAGCAGAAAATGAAATCATACGTTATTATGATGTCGACAGTCGCTCTGTGGTAATTAGATGAACACTACCTGACAATATATCTAAAATTATTGCAACTGTCACTATTATATCCCTCAGGCATTTATTTATAAGCACGCAACACCTTCACGCGGGGAGGCTGAATTTTCAAACCGAGAGAAGTGCAATGTTCTCACGTCATCCGTGAGCAAAGCAGAATGGGAGAATTCGTGGAATGTTCGCTCAGCTTTACGACAATTTTTGGACATTTCCGGTAGAAACTACTTTTGGGTTACTTGGGTGAGAATATTGAGCCCCTGACGATCATAGTCTTTCTCTTGGAATGGCTATAATATCCATATGCGCATTCTCATTGTTTCTTCAACCACTGCGCTGATATTAACTGATAAAGGTAGAAGGTAAAGGTAAAGGTGCCAACGTTGTTCAGTCCAAGGATATCCGTTTAGAATCGACATGGTGAATGCGTATTCGGCCCCGTGAAGGATACACCAAGTCGCCGCATTCGTTATCCGCCCAGGTTGGGAGTCGGGATCGATCGCTTAACCTGCGGATGTTGGTTGCTCAGAATCGGGCATCCTCCAACTTACTACTTTGCGCCATTATGTCCTTGGACCCTTTCAGGCTGCTCTGTCCTTGGACTTAATATCTGCTATTTTGCACTATTGGGGACCTTCGGGATGAATGCGAGCTTTTTCCTATTTTTCATCTCAATTTTGATTTGATTTATGAAAACAAAACCACTAGATGAAAAGTGCATAAAGAACAACAGGGCCAACATGGTGGTTCTATGGTACAAGGCGCTACTTACAAATGTAGGATCGACCGAGCGATCGATCCCGGACCGGGCTAACCAAGCCTTCCACCCCTCCAGGGTCGGGTAAATTGGTACCAGCCTCGTATGTAAAGGTAAAGCACTGGCTTGGTATAGCAGCTGGTCTCTGCAAGTCATTTCACTTGCCAAATATGCATTCACCATAGATGTACGATCCTAAAAATAAATGGAGCACACATGCGGCGGTGTGCCCTCAGGGGACTGATCAACGTCGGTATCCTTACCTTTACCTATAGAATGTACAGTTTCGATCTATTGAGCTTTTTAGGTGGTGTGAGTTGAGTGGAAATTCTCACACTCGTCGAGAAGAATTTTATCAACAAATTAGAAAAATCTAGTCACACCAATCCATATTCAATCCAATATACCATAAAAAACGTTCCTCTTCCTTCACAGCTTTCAAATCTCAATGTTGAGAATGCTTCCTCTTAATACATCACGATTATAATATTTGAAGCCAGGGGCTCTTACGAGCTCTTTTCTAGTGGACCTGCTTGATTTTAATCCACGTAGGATGTTTTTACCGGGATTATTTATAGTCTAGAAATCACACAAGCGTACTATACTATCATTTGTTCGTGCTATTGAGCTTTTTGGACGTTGCTTTATATATTCACGTCCGATTTTCTTACTAAGGAATGAATCACAACATTATTTTAAATAAGCAGCGCGAAAATTGCAGTCAGAACAAAAGTAGTTAAAAATAAAATAATCTTCAGCCTCATTTTTCGTTATCACCTACGCTGCCCAGCTTTTCCAAAGGTTCCTCCTTCAGCTTCCGGTTTACCTTGCCTGTCTTGTTCTTAGTAAGAACAATAGGACATGGACTATCACACCTGTTCGTTGTCTATGCCTTGTTACTGGAATTTCAAATAAATAGTAAAGAAATATTAATAACTGTTTTTCTTGAAACCCAGACACCGGAACCAACCCCGGAGGTGCTCTGACGAGACTGGAGCACCCTCGACGAGCGATTTATCGTCGACACCCGAGGCGGTTTCGTTCGCTGCTAATTAGCTCATTTGCTTGAATTCGAAATCGCAGCGCAAAAGGGCAGCCCACTGGGAGGCGCCGACGACAACGCCGCCGGCCGCCTTTTCTCCATCAGATGAATGACAACAGACACAGACAAGGTAAGCTGAAGGAGGAACCTTCGGAAAAGCTGAACAGCATAGGTGACATCAATAAAAATGAGGCTGAAGATCATTTTATTTTTTTATTACTCTCATTCTGATTCCACAATTTTCGCGCTACTTATCTGAAATAATCTTGTTATTCATATCTTATTAGTAAAAAAATTGGACAATCTAAAATAATCTTGTAATTCATCCCTGAGTTAAGAAAATTGGACTCGAAGGCATGCCACTTTCTTGTCTTATGACTCAAAAGGGTTCTATATAAAGACACAGATGCGGCCGAATAAATCGTAGCAATGAAAATAAAGCCAAAATTTATTGATTGACTGTAACTTCTGCGTCAGAGAAATCTGGGAAGTTGTAAAATTTAACGCTTCCAGAAAAGAGTAGCTCCTCTTTTCACTATACCACGCATGCCCATAAGGCAACTACAAAAAATTGGAAAATAAAGAAAATACGACTTAACATGCAGTCTAACGATATAAGACAAAGAACAATTGAAATGTAGGATTTATTTAATTTTTAAAGGATCACTCACAGAAAATGAAGGCAGGAAACGTAGATAAAAGGTCAATTCCGATAATGAGGCTTCTATTTCCGGCAATTTTACCCAGATACTCAGAAAATTGCATTTTCTATCTGATAAATTCTGCAGCATGAAGGAGAAATGGTCTTACAGATCGTTAATATATCAACAGTAATCAATATATAGCAGACGTTTGGTGAAGCGAAGTGGAAACCGACTTGGGACAGGTTCCGTGTCAGAAATTAGCCAACCCATCTAATTAACCCAATAATTAAACCAGCTGATTAACTTATTATTCTATTCTTATTCTAAGCGTGAATCTGAGAATTTTGATAATCTTGAAGCAAGAACCATAAATAGATTTCTTTTCCTCATTTCTCGAATAGGAAAGCAGATTTGCAGTTCGTCCATGGTCTCTTCCGGGTCAGGATTATCCGATTATCTACTTCGTCTTCGGAGGAGGTCGTCGGACGAGGAAGTGCCTGCAGAATTCCAACTCGTTCAATTTTCTCGCAAGGAGTCAAATGATTTCCATGAAAGAAAGGGAAAAATTGTCCCAAATTTGACAATTTTGAGGTGAACGCTCTCTGACGTCGTGACGTCACGGACCACGCGACCACGTGAACTGATTAGTTTCTTTGGAGAAGGGAAGCCCACGATTACACCTTTTCAACTTCCACGTCCCGGAAGATGGCTTCCAATTTCGATTGAAAATAAATATGTCAGGTTTCAAAGCTTCCATTGCCATACAGAGGCGCAGAAGAAGCCGTTTCGAAGTTCAAAGAATGTTCATTGACCCTATTCAGAATTATAATAAAAGTTACCAGGACAAAATTTACCAGAAGTATGAAGCAGTCCCAAGATTAGAGTCAAACGATAATCATTAAACGTTATCAGCTGTCAGATATTTCAAATGCGAAAGCTGCGGCCGATCTGGAAAATTAGGTTTCCCTTGGCTTTGTTTTCACGCTCCCACTTAATATTTTAGGTTTGTCCGTGAGCTTCTATGCCGTCCTCGATCCCATCTCCACCGGGCCTTTCAAATGAAGAAAATAAACAAATTCAATAAAATAATGAAAAATAAAATAAACAAATAAAGTCTGCTTCGGTTCGCTTGCTCGGTTTATCGGGAACGATCTTGCTCAAGGAAAATCTGTCTTTATTTATGGACACAATTATAGAGACCGGAAATTAGGCTCGCTTATTTGTGCATACTTGTGCACCTTATTGCTAGTTTCTCAAAATCGTAGGTTTTTTTCGCAGAATTTTTCAATAGATTATTTATTTATTTATTTATTTATTTATTTATTTATTCATTCATTCATTTATTAGATAAGAATGATTTTATAATCAGACAGTTCAGCTCTGAGAGACGTTTTCGGCAGAAGGGTAGAGTATGTACTGTAGTTAAAAATACGCCAAACGCGATAAAAAAACAAATACTGTTTTCACCGTCCCCCTACCGCAGCTCTCTTTAGCAGCTCTGCTTTTATTGCTAAAAATGCTAGGATATGAGGAAGGTGACCTATTCAGCCCTAAGAACATTCAAGATGATATTTCCCGTTTTTACGAATTTAAAGGACGAATGACGATTTCGTGCTGAAAGACTCGAACTTCAGAAGGCTGTTAGCGGTCTGACATCCTTTCAAAAAACACTTTTCATTCATTTTACATTCTTCAGAATTGAAACCGTCTCTCACGAGATGCGTCCGGACGGCCGGCGGAAACGGAAACTCTGGAAACTTTAAGAGCCCTACCCCCCAGCAAATTGAAGGCTCACTGGAAAGTGCCAATTCCCTAGGCAAATTGGACCATCTTTTTAAACCCAATGGGTAACTTGTGAATCAGATCATCGCCAGCGGCAACAAGAACACTTCGACGACACGCGCTTCCTTCCTTATCGTGTTAATGGCCCCACAGCGTCAACTGCTGGAAAAAATCTCCGACTGTCGTCATCGCTGATTTCGAGATATTCATGGAATATTACTTTCGACTAATCATATAAAAAAGAGACCTCACACGCGATATATCAGCTTGAAGAAAATTCCGATTATTCGTGTATGTCTCTGTGTACGTTGTTAGCAAAAACACTGACAAAGCTTATTCACACTTGCCGCTGTGTACTATTGCTAATGATCGCGTATTCTTTCTGAGAAACCCCATCAGGGCACATACGTAGAAAACGTGGTAGAGAAGTGCATTCTATTTTTGCTTATATTTATTAAATAAAAATAATAAAAAAATTTTCCAAGAAACAATCGCTATTGATCCAAATAATTGGAGAGCAAACGCTCATTTTGATAAAATAAAATTAATGTGAAATCACGTCTCGTAATACGAAACTATTTTCTTGGTAAAATAATAAAATCAAAAAGCGACAAGACATGTCATTCGCAGTACCTGTATCTCTGACATAACTCTCTTCAAGTTACTGATATTGTTTGATTTGATTATTTTTGATTACGTTTGATTACTACTATTTCAGTCTGAAAGCAAATAATTAGAACCAGAAAGACCACGTCTACATTTTTTTCAATTTATTCAAAAATTCCATGACAATTAGGTGTAGCAGAGAAACGAAATGGATATTGGACATGATGTGCATTTAGGATGGTTACCAATGGTTTATGGGACTCCTGAGAAGTTACCAAAACGCAAATTTGAAATAGATGTTTTTTGGCGTTGTTCGACGTCGAACTGTTCCTTCAAATAGTTCTTTTTTTCCAAAATAAAATAAAAATATTCAAATAAAGAAGGTCAAAGAAAAAGAATAGAGATAAATTCGTAGCAGGTATCGGCTTCAACGAGAAGAAATGACTGATAACCTCTCAAGCCTTCTTCAGCCCACGAAAATGGACCAAAAATGGGAAGAGGAATAAGCCCCGAAAAAGCTGATGGAATGTTTACAAGTAAAAATGGGGTTAACAGGGCTTTCTTACAATCATTCGAAATTTATATGTAGTGAAATGGTACAGAGAGATATATGTACCTTAATATCAGTATACATATCTTAGGTTAGAACAGCCACAAAATGATGATGACGATGAAGAATGACGTCGATGTGGCTGATCTGGGGGCGTTTTATAGTGTCTCTCTCGCCCTCTGGTGACTCTATTGGGTTTGTGGGAGAATCGTCGAGGTATGTGAGAGACTAACGTTGCTAAATGTAGGAGTTCTTTTGTCACAGTCGATTTGCACCCAGTAGAATGACGCACTAGTTCTCCACCACTCGCCTGCCTATAGACATTGGACAAAGTGCTATTTCGAGCGCTTTCTTCAGTTTTTCTGGGCCCGGCAGAGGCGGACAACAATAGAAGCAGGGGGCAGTATAAGATTGGCACTAAGAGTGAAAGATTCTGAATGAAAGGCGAACGCGTGGCGCATCTTCAGAAGACCAATCATTTGAATTTACCTTATACTATATTTAGTCATTGACTTATTTTGGCACATTAGCGCGGTTAACAAAAACAAAACAAGCGGAAAATATTCTGAGTCATAAACTTGAGGTGACGGTAAAGGTAGCGGGTATCGCTCTTCAAACGATGCGCCGCGCATTCGTCATTCATTGAGAATTGTAGACGTAGTAAACATATACTATAGTAGGCATATATTATAACTTGTGACGGCCAGTCGCTGTTCACGTCAGTGTCCTTACCTTCCCAGAAGTGTCTGGTGCCAACTTATATGAACGCAAAAAAAATGGAAGACTTGGTTGTCCTAGTGCGAGGACCGATCGCCCTACCGAGATGGTGAAAGACACCTCTTACCAATGCACCACGCGCAAACATCGGGTAGGAGACCCCCTACTGCTGCACCACGCGCGAACATCGGGTGGGACACCAATGTGAAAAGAGGATGTTGTTGCTATCGTTATTGATAGGTCCCAGGCCTCTTTTAACAGGAAAAGGGAGCGAGGCAGTCAACAGTATGTAAAAGTGAACACAGCAACAAAATTAAATAATGACAAAAAATAGAACTGTGGGCTCGTTTCGTCCCAACCCGTGGACAAGCATATAATAATCTCTAATTATAGCGTATAATATTTTCATCAAATTAAATCCCGCTGAGAAGATCTCCAGCTGAAGAAAGGACCATCAAAGTATAAAAGTATCAAAGTGTCAAAGTAATATATTAATTCGATTCAAAATAGCTACAACCAGACGCCCCTGGCCGTCGTCATCCACGGGGCCATTGTCGATCTGCGCCTCCGGCAGTTTTGAGAGCTGAGCTGCTGTTGGTTCGCGTCAAAAATTAGGCGTCTGGTCGCTTCCATTACGTGTGCTCGTCGTGCGATAATGTGCCCAACCATGCTCGGAATTCTAATATTCGCCTCGTACGAGTTGTCTCACGGAACGCACCAGCCACATTCAGCAGCCGGACGGCAGCGATGGAATGCATTAGGAGCGCGAATCCGCCAAACAAATGATTGTCACCCGGAAACTCGACTCGTCCCAAGATGAGCAAACACGAGCACAGGCAATGAGTGATAAGAGAATTCCTAGGCCTTGTGGATAAAGCAAAATTCATTTAGATTATGAGAGGGATTCAGTAACTCGCGGTGGGGCATCAAAATTGTTTCTGTCAATATTTCGATCGAAAGTGCGAAAAGACGCTGTTACTCATAGATCAGCAATTCAATTTAACACATTTTTCAATGCAAACCCAATTCCTTCGATGTGACCTTCTTCCAAGAGGTTGGTTACAAAGTTCTTACCTCGGTCACAAAGTGATGTAAACTGTAGATTTGACACATTTTTTCGAAGCAAACCCAATTCCTGCGAGCCGTCAGCTTGAACATGTCATTAGAGTGCTCTGGTTGTTGTGTTTGGTGGTTTTTTTTACTGTAATGCTGTGTGCCGTTTAGGGATTTTACATGGTGTTGGTCCATGTCAGCTGAATAAAAATAGAAATAAGAGAATAATCAATGATCGAAAGGCGTAAAATGACAGAAACCCAAAGTTTCTTGATCTCAGTATTCCCCTAACAGAGTCCTGAAAAGCAGGTTATGCCGAGACATAAAGAGACTGAAGGTAGAAGTAGAGCTTAAATAGCAGGCGTTGATAAGTCCCTTGAGAATGTGCCACGCAGCCGATTTCCATTCAAAATCTCGAAAGGGTTACTTTCCGGAAATTTATACCTTTGGTCGGATTCCTTGTTTAAAAGCGAGCGAAATAGCTCGAGTTTTTCATCAAATACTTCCAAATTCGAATATAGGGTGGGGGATGCAAATGAACTCAGATAAAAAGATGAAAAAAGTAAGAGAGTAGGAAAAAAGTGGTAAGCGTATAAAAAAAAGAGTAATGTAGTTCAACAGAATCCTATGAGCAACCAATTCGTCTTCCATCCAGAATCTTAAAGCGAGAAAGGTCGCTATCCATATTCTGGTTGTAATTGTTTCCGAAAAAAGCTACTCTAATGAACTTGTTTTCAAATATGCCAACGCAAAGATTTTCCATTATGTTTGCAACCAGCTCTTGTGATTCCCTTGCTGTTTGAAGAAAAATGATTTGAGAGCAAAAGCCGTCGAAGACCGGCCAAATATCTAGTAAAAAAATTGAAAGTGAAATCGACGACATTTTTCCGAGAAATCTGAAAAAAAATTGGAGGATACCTCATTAATACATTATGGTGTTGTTCAAACACGATAGCGCTTCCCTACGAGGAAGCGCGTTCTCTGTACCAGGAAGTAGTGAATTACCAGAAAAACAAAAGGGTTTTCATAGGAAATAGGTGAAAATGTCGTATGCATACACACATTTACCAAACAATAGAAATCCAGCAAACGAAAACCAGTGTAGTGGGCGATGGTCGAGAAAATTCAAAAAAAAGAAAAACAAAGCTCAGTGAAATGAAAAGAAAACAGAAAATTCAAAAATTGGGACGAGTCCCAAGCGACGGCACACTAATAGACCGATTCCGTTATCGATAATGCAATCTTAACAGCAGAGCGACAGAATCTCACTCTTTTCTCAATAACATAACCCCACTGAACTCAGGTGCCCTTCACTATTATTCGAACTTACGAAATTTTAAAAGAAAAAGTGAATAAAAAATCGTCGAAGATCCATAACTCTACAATGACGTAGCAGGTCCATTTCATAACCCTAAGAATTCTCATGCAGAGCTTTTCCGACCGTCCTTAGACTATCACTTATAAGTATTCGCAACAGAAATTGCAATAAAATTTTCCTCACTAAAATTATACCATCATTCAGTGGATTGACGTCCTATTAGTATCGAATAACTTTAACCACGATTCCCATTTATGGAGAAGGGTTTATGACGATTTTTGTAGGGCTCCCCAAAGATATTCACCCTTTATTAGCTACCTAGTACGGCCCTAGTGAGCCGTAATGTTGCGGATATATTGTTTTGTCGCATATTCAAACCCGCACTCAATACGATGCAAAGGTTATTCATGATGTAATTGTGTCGGGCGTTAATACGCAGATGGAGCACAGTGCCCCGACTGCCAACTCGTATATCTGATGGTCCGTTTACTCTAAAAACGTCAGTACCCCTCCGTGGAAGACTTTGGATTGGCTTTCCACAGCCAAATTGTATGACGAGGCTCATACTCGTGACTTCCGGTCCATTACCTCTCGAATAACCCGTTGGAACAATTGGACTTGACTCGGCGTCGTATGTCAGCTGAGCTACTTATCTTAGACGTTCACATTCTTTTGAGTCCCGCCGATTCTTGAGCGATTCTTGTTGCTCAGAAAATTCCCCTTCGTCACAAAATTCAAGGAAATCATTCCTTTCTATGGGCTCTGTAGAGAGATCCCGCTAATCACATACGTAATTACCAGCACATTTCCTGTTACCCAAATGTCACAAAACCGGTATCGATGGAATGTTCCCCACCCGATGCTTCTGACGAGAAACACCGTCACCTGAGCTGATGTCGTTACGGTTCTTACCTGAGAGTAGCGCCGAATCGCCTCGAACATCGTCGGCTGTAGGGCTGTTTCACATGCTCATTGCCCTAGCTACATAGACAGGCTGACAGACAGGAGCACAGAGAAGGAGCAGTGAGCGTCTGAAAATGTGAAACGATCACAAACCTTTGTGGTAGTTTCTTGACGGCTGGAAGGACGACGTGACGACGGGGCTGGAGACAGTGAACCGCGCTGGGGCACTGTGGCCCTAGGGCCGAGCTCCACGCAGATGTTATGCCGTGGACTGGCCGCACTGGACATGCCCGGCGGCGGTGGAGGTGCAACGGTGCCTGAGGGGGTTGCGGAGGTGATAGCTGATTCAGACCGGGATCGGCGGGAGGGACAGACCGACGGCAGCAGTGACGGACGAAGCCTTCGGAAGGCGCTAGGTGGGTGCGGGGGCGCTCTCAGTATTGCTGTGTGCACTTAATCAGGCAATGTAGGCGTGGCGTCGATAGGCGGGATATGCGACTGACTCTCTCTCAAAGGCAATTAAACGACATAGATGAGAGGCAGAGAGACGCCGCACGGAGTCGAGAGCTCCCAAGTGCCAGCTAGACCTAACAGACTGCCGGACTACTGCCGTTTTTCAGTGTCAAACAGATTGTTCTCGTTTTTTTTTTTCACAGAAAACGGACTTGCTTGGTACCCTGATGGTCCTACGGGGTCGAGAAAGGTGAAAGGGCCATACTTGATGTATGAGCTAACATGGAGCAAACTGTTCTTGATAACCTTATTTGAAATATGCCAGAGATAAAATGTTTGATGTATTAGAGCTCAAAAGAAAAGGTAATGTAACAATGTATTGAATTTAGCTTGCTTGTTGGTATATTCCACATTGGTCATTTTTTTATTGATGTGAACTTATAGTTTTGCACCAATCTCTATCCTTATTTTTTAAATAAAAATTCGCAGCATCTTGCTGTGGTAAGACACCGCGCGTGGAACTTGTGTATGTAGGTTTTTGATAGTGAGGCATATCACAGAAACATTACTGTATCTCGGAAATAGGGTATTCGGGTAGTTCTGGACGAGTTCCACGGTGATTTTATAATTTTGCACCGGGGTATATACTGCAATGCCCCTCCAGTAAGGTAGTTTGAGACCAGACTTGTCAGGGAAGATATGGATACAGACTCGTACATCAGCTGGCCACAACAAGTCATTGAATAGGGCACATAGGCATATTCAAGTTTTTACACCATGCTTTTACGATTTTGAACGGAAGAGGAATGCGCGGCACATCTTCGGAGAACTGTTCAACACGGACTATTTCCTATTTCACCTTTGCGAAACGGATTTTCCGCCAAAATCTCACCCACATGAATATTATCTCTTTAGATAAATGGTGAAAGGTGAAGTGGTCGACATTGACCATTCCTTAAGGACGCGCCACGCATTCATCTTCCATTCAGAATTGTAGAGGATAAGTGAATGCGTACTAGACCCATGCAATGACTTGCAAGGCCCAGCCACTATTCTAAATCATTGTCTTGACAATTGTAGACATATCTGGTACCAAAGTACCCAATCCCGGAATGATGACAGCCTTTGTTAACCCGGGCGGGATCGATCAGTCGACCGTGTTGCTGTCAGCAGTACCTCCTACTAGGGATAGGAAATGTCTTGTGATTTCTTCAGTAGGAAAGGAAATCTGATACCGGAATTCACCCGAGGCTAAGGAAAATTGGGAAGGGAGCAAGGTGCAGAAGAAGTGGAATTTTCGAAAGAAACTTAGAACTCGTCAACGCTGCTGATTTGGTTGGAACTAGGTCTTAGCCAATATTTTTTGAACACCAACAATTACTAGGACTGCTGCTGGGCAAAAAGGACCTTATTATCGCTGAACGTTGCTTACTGTACAGAGCTCGAGGAAATTGTGCAGTCTGCATGTTAATATTAAGCAGCATCAAGCCTCTAAAAACTTCAATATTTCTGCAGATTTTTCCAGGCCTACGCACTAATCGGTGCGATTGCATTTCTGTGCTGCAATTCCCTCTAATTTTCCTAAATTCATCTCCGCATTTATGGTTTTTGGTCTGGGTGCGGCACGACTATTATCAGAAAAGAGCATGAGCTTGAAACTACCAGTAGAGCCCCTGGTGGGAGGGAGGTGAGGAGGGGTAGTACGGTTAGTTAAGGGTTAGTAATTGAATTGACACCGCGCTTCAGGGTAACATTCGTGATATTATGAACGATACAAATACGAGAATATCAGCAAAACAAGACATTCAAAAACTGAAAGAGCCAAAAAATTGGAAAACGAGTATACATCCAATGAGAAACTACAAGATAGGAGAACTATGAGATCCATCGTAATGTTGAAAACAATTGAATTAAGTATAACAGACGAGTTGTAATTGCAATGGGATTGGAGAAGAAAATTACAGTCGTGCCAAATTCATGAATGGAAATTTGAACGACATAAAACTGTTGAAATGCCTGTGACGAATGCTGTTCACTGATTTCAGTTGTTATGAAATCAAAAAGAAAAACTTCTAGAAAGAAATATCTACGTAGAATGACAGAAATATCCAAGAGAATGTAGAATTACGGTGACGAAAAATTCTCTTTATGGTCCAGTCGAGCAGTGGCTCGACGTAGTTGCTATGTGAACCTTCGGAACGTGGAACCTGTGCAAATAAAGCCTCCCTTTGTTTACTTATTGCCATTTATTTCATTCACATACACTGTACCGTTAATTGAGAGCGCGCGTGGTACAGTGGCAAGAGGCTCTACTGACACCCGCACGGTAGATCGATTTTCGCCCCGGCCAACCAAACCTTCCATCCGTCCGGGGTAGATAAATTGGAACCAGACTTGTCTGGGAAGGTAAAGACGCTGACTTGGTATAGTGGCTGGCTCCCGCGAGTCATTGTAGGCCAAACACGCATTTACCAAGTCTCTACGATTTAGAATGGACCGCCCTTCGAGGACTTACACTTCATCTTTACGTTTACATTTACCGCTACATACTACAAGTGTAGCGACAGGATGTAATGAACGAAGCCGGCTTAACGAGGCTGGCATCACCTTTCATTACTATTGGTAAATGCGCGAAGTAGATTGGGGATCAGTTTCACGTTATACGTACTGTAGATATGCCTCAGGGTATCCGATACCTTGCAGAACTCCGGTCTTACCTTCTATTATCATTTGCAGGTCTACCGCGATTTTCTTGAATCGGAAACCGATATAATAACCCACTATGTATATCCAGTTATCTTGCGATGACCTGATACCACTGCCTTTGTTTATATTTTTAACACTATTTTCGTTTACAATATTCAATACTGGGTCCTGGATTCTGTGGTTTTTGGTTCCTCTATTTGCGTTTTCATAATTTCGCCTTTCCTATCCAGCCTTTTCTCTCGACTCCTTTAGCTGTTCAGGTTGTGAGCACCTTATTCTCAGTTGCCGCTGACTGTTCGATGAGCTCTGACAAGAACATTCGATCGTCCCCAATCAGCGCTCGAACTGATGAAAAACTGTGTCCTGTGGAAAAAGACCAAGATGAGACCGATCGAGAACCACTGGTTTGCCGCGGTGTCGATTTTTTGCGCTCATTCCTCGCAATTTAATTGCCAATTCCAGTTAATTTTCGCACAGCCTTTCTCACACGAATAGGTCCGCCCGAAGATCTATAATTCATGTCGGCATAACCCGTGGTTCATTCGTGAAATTTTCAATTTGAAAATTTCGCATATAATGCAAACGGACAGAACACGAAGAGCAAAACCATCAGGCAATTGACATGTTCGCATTCCAACGAGAATATTGAGCACTGAAAGGACAAACTTCAACGCGTCGTGAGGGCGTGGTCATTTCCTGTTTATTAGCGCTCGACGGAGTTTATGCCTCCATTCACGCAGAAATTTCGTGGTTCAACTGATCCGATACGAAAATGAACACCAGTTAGCAAAGGTGAACATCGATTTGATCCAGAAAGATAGAAAAGTTCTTCTGAAGAGGTGATCTTTGATCGTATTTATCTATGCTCATGAAAAACTTCTCGACCAAAGAACGAGGCGAGGCGCCAACGAACTTCAGTTTAATTACCTCCGCTTGATTAACGGCGAACGTTGGGGATGTTTTCGACACTGGTCGAGATGGTGGCAAATTCCATTACATCGAAAAACAGCTAGAGGGCTTCAGAATTACCTGATCATCCGACTGTAGGCCGAAGAAAACTGCTAGAAATTCGTTTCGGCTGATACACTTCAGATCAAAATATTATTCCTTTGTTCATACTCTTTGGATTCTGTCAAAATAAACACCATTCAAGTTACCAGTTACTTTTTCAATACGACGCTGTTCGACTCATTCACCAGCGAGAAAATTGGGTGACTGAGATGTGACATGCTCTAAAGAGGCTGTTCACGGATGATAGCCTGCAATTACCAGCAAAGGAACGCTGCTCTCGAAGCCCAAACATTCGTGGATGTTAGCCATGGTTCAAGATCTTATCAAATTGTTGAATCGAGGATCTTTCTAAAACTGTCGGTAAAAGGTAAAGGAAAAGGGTCGACGTTGATCAGTCCACGAAGGACGCTCCGCTGCATTTGTGTTCAATTCAGAATCGTAGAATGCGTGTTTGGCCAACAGTAACTTGCGGGAGGTTTTACCTTCCCAGACAAGTCTGGTACCATGTTACCCAACCCCGGAGGGATGGAGGGCTTGGTAAGTCAGGGACGGGATCGATCGCTCGACCGTGCGGGTGTCAGTACCGCCTCTTACCACTGCACCGCGCGGGCCCCCAAAACAAAAACTGACGGAAAGCTATCAGATCTCCCAATCAGTCCGGCTGCCCATGACGAGACGTTGACACCTAATGATCTTTCCATTTGGATCGGATTGTCATAGTGTAGTACCACAGAGCAGGCCGTGGTATGACTGGAAGCCGAACGAATGAACTTGCGTCAGCTGTGCATCGGAAGGTTCTGCGCTTGCGGGAAAATCTCGAACCGACGTAAATCGAAGTGAACCCTGACATAGTGATCAGCAGGGTGTGCGGAACTTCCGTTTCCGCGTTCCGAATTCCGGTTTCCGGCCGTTTTGGCCCTTCCGTTCCTTTTCCGTGTTCCGCTCTTTTTTGGACGCAACACGGAAGCAGAAAAAATCGAAGCGCTACACTGTGCAGGCTAACAGAATGCAGCCAAGTACCCCCTCCTAAGAACACTTGCAATGAAGTTATTGTTCTCGACGTCGAGATGATCCCTCTGGTTTCATTGTGAACGAGAGCGAAACCAACCAGTGAAAACTGCTGTTTTTCTTTCATGACGTGCTTGTTTTCGGCTTCTAAATCTATTTTAGAAGCTGAATAACTTATATATACGAAGAAATTGTCAGTCGAAGTCCTGCCACATCGTCGGAGTGCGAGAGATTATTTTCTACTGCTGGTTTCACTATAAACGATCTGAGCTACCAAAAAGCATTTTTGATTTATTACATTCTCTCACGAAACTTGAAGAATCTGCTGTTTTCTAACCTAGCATCTCCAAATGTCATAGCAATACTCGTTTTAAACAAAAGCGGCACTTCTAACTCTATTTTGAAAGCATTCTTGCCTATCACGCCGAAAAAGTCTGTCTTTCTGAACGTACTTGTGATGGCTTTGATTTACATGATGTTTATAAAGTTTATAAAGATGAATGAAATTGATATGGTTTTGTGATGAATTTTCGCCGTTTACTTTGAAGCTATCACCAAACGTTGAACGCTTTCACCAAAATAATGGACACATTCTAGTGGAAACAAAACGAGTTTTCTATGGGTACTTTAGAAACAGAAATAAAAAACGTTTTTTTATTCAAGTTTTGGCCAGATCTCGACAATTCAGGGAGTTTTGCACTATTCTCGTCTCCGTGTTCCAAATTACGGCCAATTTTTGATCATTTCCGCCTTTTCAAAAAAAATTCCGCACACCCCTGGTGACCAGTCACGTGAGAAGTACGAGCGGATGACGGAGTGTTTCTGATGGCTGCTAATGACGGTAGTGTGCGTGGGAGACAAAAATGTCAGCACGAGAGCCACCGGCCGGCCGGCAAGCCAGCACAGGCTTCGTTCCCGCGGCCAAACATTGTGTACGTCGTCGGCATTTATCACCATCGTCGCCTCCGGCATCCGCGTTGTGCGTCAAGAATCGTGGCCAGTTGTTTATTGGAAATAATTGTATCCATAAAGCCACACACGAGGCAGATTGTAGCCGATTCCGTAATGAAATCGAGAGCGAGAGAAACGAGTAGAATTTCGATGAATTGGCGTGGGATCACGGTGGCGAGAACAGCTCTGTTGAGAATAACACCTATGCTTCGCGAAAACGTTGAAATGCCCAGCTGGGTTTCCTCTCGTCTGAGCAATCTTTAAATTGTCCTCACGGAAGTTCTTAAATCCAGCTTCCATAGCTTGCATATATGTCTTCGCAACAGCCTAAATAGGGGCCAGTCGGACGATAGCGACGGAATAATCAGTTGACGATCTTTTGCTGTTTCTGATTGACCAGTTTCAGACTGATTAAGGGGAAGGACTTGGCTATCAGAGGGAATTTTCGCTCACCCGTGGGATGACATCGACGGGTAGCTCGTAATCGTGGGGGCACTGGCACTGGCTGTTGAAGCCACACTGGCTTCAACACGTTCAAGAAAGGACTCATGAGTTTCTGCAAAACTGCGCAGTGGTCAGCGCACGAGCCCCGGTTATGCGCCAGACCCAGATTGGAATCCCGCCTGAGGTGCGATTCTTGCGACGAACCTAGCATCACCATTACAACATCATACTCTATACATAATAGTAACCCGTAAAAAAGCTGTAAAAAATAGGAACCTCCGCAAAACATTTCCTACTGTTGAACAATATTACGACGGATCAGGCAGACTCGATATCCGCAGTGGAGAATCCATCATACGCTACTGCAGTGGGACGTGGAATATAAGGTCACGGCTGTGAAATTTTTGCGTACCACACATCATTGTATGACGGCGTAAAGGGAGAGCTGTTACGCAAATACGGAATACCTCCTTGTTATTGCTCTACTTTGGTTTTACTGCTAGAACTGCGTGAAGTGGCCCTGAAACAGTGAAGTGGAGGCTACGCTAATGAGGCCCCTTAATTTCTTTGCGAAAACCACCCATCGCCAACTACGCACTAAAAAGTTTTTTGACGAACGACAGTCCAGTGGACGGCGGTTAAACTGCGCAGCTATTGTGGAAGTACGCGCATCCCCCATTTTTACTGCTCTACTTCGGTTTACTGCTGCAGTAGAGTCTGAAAGGGCCCTTGTTCGCTGCAATAGCATCCTACGCCAGCAGTGACAGCATAGAATGATCCATTTGAAGAAATACGAACAGTGACTATTCCCCGTCGTCGGCGATAGCGTTTTGATAAGCGGTTCTGCTAGTAAGGAATGAGGAATACACGACTTCCTACTTCTGGATATACCGCTCACGAATCCGAGCCCACGAAACTATTACCAATCAATCCGTTTTTCTTTCCTGCACGTCCAGGCTGTTGCGAGATATTGTTGGTTACCGCTGACAATCACATTTAGGTTGGATATATGCATTGCCAGGCGATTCGAGATGACAACTGCCAAGAAAACGGTGTTTGACATGTTTGTCAAGTGCATGACTGCTTTCGATATTTTCTGCTTCAAAAAAAGCTGCTGACGAAAATTGAGCCAAGAATAATTTCAGTAAAAAGTGCACACTCAACAGATGGTCAGCGGTGAGCCGTGCATGAGGTTTCAAAAACGATCGCGGTCTAGGTACCCATGGTGGTACAATCTCATCCATGCAATTCGTTATTGGTAACCCCCCGATAAACCTCGAGATGTAGCCCAAACGGTGCCCACCTTTGTCCGCTTATGCTAAACTTCCTATGCTAAGCGCAATCTCTTATCGACTCTGCCATATGGTTCTGGCTGCGCCGCGGTTTCGGAGACCGCTCGTCCGTTCATGAATATGGGCCCAGATTTCTTTCGTGCCGTTTTGCTTTTGAAATGCATGTCATTTGAGAATTTCACGACTCCTTTCTAGGATGTGAAATTGAGCTCCTGGATCGCAATAGAAGAAGAGGTGCGATTTTAAACGGTAAACGTTCGTCCATAAATTGAAGAGCAAACGTGGAATTTCGAACATTTATGCTTTGGTGCAGGTGCCTTGGAGATGTCGTCGACAAACCCTCGAGTCGGAGGCCTGCAATAGATTTGAAATAACGACAAATGTATACACATAATACGGACATACCAAACGATCGAGTACACGCGAAGTTATAAAACACGCCATAGACTGCTTAATTTCATGCTACGAAACACTAGGCGGGTAATATCACCATATCAGACCCTCATTTGGGAATATTATTTCACCATTCGAAAGAGAAGGTAAAGATTAAGATAAGATCACCTAAAGAGAAATGAGATTAGCCATCAATAATACTAGTCGCTAAGACGAGCCAGTCCGTAGTGATATTTTTATTTTTATTTTATTCACACTGTTAGGTGCGCCAGATGAAACGGACATGAATACGACTAAACAATAATACTGTGCTTAATTTCAACTGAATAACTGAAATAAAGTAAAATGTTGGTAACTTATGCGGCATCCCAGAGGAGAGGCCAACGCCATAATGTATAAATAGGTGCATAATATGTAAATAGATGCGTGTTTCAGGCTCCTCCCCTCCCCCATCCCCCAGCAATCTCGGGTGAGACGAGCATACGGCCCCTGGTCCCGTTAGAAGGTAGTCGGATGGTATCATCGTTGAGTTCAGTGATGCAAGGAGCTACTAGGATAATTTGGTCCAACAGGCACTAAGGCCTAGCCAGCTTACTGCAACAAAAAGGGTGGAAGACACCAGAACGTCCGAGCTACAATCGTGCGAATTTGTCTCTTTCAGTTTAGACTATAGTTGCAGCCCAAAGTGTCCAGTAGCGAATTGGTAGAAATAAATAACTCAACCACTAGTGAATAATGTCTCGAGGACGGAAGAGGCCACCCCAGAACGTAAAGAGAATAGGTGGGAAATCACTACTCCAAATGAACGTCTGGGAGGCTGCAAAATCACCCACACATTCAGAACAACTTTCGAACGACATCTTGGTTTCTGGGTTGTGCCCATGTTCAGTGCTATGGAGAGTATACCGGAATGATTGATAAGTTTCGATATCCTGTGACACATGATTATAGCAGGTTGGATAAATGTGGCTCAGGGATAATGGAAAGAAGCAATTGGTGATCGCCATGATGATGGAATCTATAAGAATCGTGATTTATGCGACGTCGCTATGACGAGAATATAGGAAGTGTTGACGAATTTCGATATCTCGTGATGGATGGTAATTATCGGTTTTTGGTGAGGCGGGCAAGGCTATAAGAATATCATGATTCACATCCATCTCCATGACGAAAACAGAAAATTTCGATTTACGGGGCCCACCCGAATGAGGATTGAATAAACAGCTAAATTGCCACAGACAGACACCAACAACAAGGAAAACTGAGGACGATTCAAGTTCGCTGGTGTCTACTATGTGGTTGCGAAACCCTTATGCTCCTTCAGTACATTTTTTCGTCTGTTCACGCTTTACTGCGACACCAGGGCCCAGATTCATGAACGGAACGAGCGGTCTCCGATATCTCGCCGGCGCTATACCCGTTCGATACCGCGAATCTGCGGCCATTTCTGATTCGTGAAGGACGGGGATTCGGAGACCTTGACGGCTTATGGCGCAACTGTCGTAATCGCACTCACTGCGGGCAAGCGCCGTCGACACATTATTCAGGAGATCGATATGCGCCGTAAGACGTCGAGGTCTGCCAAACCCATCTCATCGCGAGGTTTCCGAGACCCGAGATGGACCCCGCCTAAACCGCGGCGCGCGTTCACGAATACCAGTTTGCGCGTCGTTCGGAGTATATTTCGGTGTTTATGGCGCCGATACTCGTCACGGATCTGGGTCCAGCCGCATTGCAGCGATACAAATGCCGTGCTGGTCCGGACAGTTACAAACGTCGTGCTGGTCCCAACACGAAAGTTACCGTTTCTCAACAGCACTGACGCAAAGAGCGTAGTTGTTGCGGAAATACGTGTTACTGCTCTACTTTGGTTTCACTTCTGCAGCAGAATGTGAAAGGGTCCAACGGGTCTATAGAACTCTCAGTAATCTTATTTTAACAGTGATGAGGAATCAAAACAACACAAAACGATGATCAGCAGTGCAAAAAGAGTGTGTGAGCAACGACGGTTGTCGTGGCGCTTTCCTATAGGAAGCCAAAGCTTATCTCAGCCTGGGCAATCAATCATAAGAAGTCTAGAAGTGGCGCATGCAAAAAAAAATCAAAAGAAAAGAAAAGACGAACAAACGACAGGAAGCTATAAGAATTGGAAAAACTTAAAGTTTCAGCAAATGAAATCGTTGCGAAAACCAATCGGAGGCTCTGAAGTTTCGAAACTATTGCTCGTTCACACTTGAGACCCACTCATTCACCCACGCACAGCACGAGATGTTCGCGTGAACGAATAATTCACAGCAAAAGTTAACCCTGAAGCGCTTTCAAACGTAAACATCAGAATTCTTCCTGCTCGCCACACCCTCCTTGGATGTGCAATGGTACCAACAAACAATTTTGGTCAACAAGAAATCATTTCATCATTTCCAATTAGATATTCAGTTCTTCGTAGGAGAAATATTTCCTCAAGAGTTGCGAAGAAGAACAAAAAGGATATCGGCGCATCTTCTGCCGCGCGGGTCTTTTGTGTGCATCGAACACCGATTTGGAAGCGGGAACGTTTATAACTGAATTGAATTGAATTTCTTTATCCAATTTTACGTTCAGGTAAACAAGTCATGATATGTGCATAATAAAGAAACACACGGAATGCATTTGGACGAGGGGTACAAAGATTACATTCTATTAACACAACGAACTGATAAATGATAACAATATTGCTCATCCTGTTATCTTTAGTCAATGTCGAACAGCCTGCTCTCGAGCCTTCTGATTCAGTCGCGTCCAGCTGCCATCATCCACCGATCGCGGCGTGTTTACCATGCATACGTGGGTCCCGCAGCGAAACCACAGATCCATGGCGCTGGCGAATTGCACCCATGAATACGCGTCGTCGGGTTCTCTAGGGGGCAGGACCACCACCGCATTTCCGACCATTCGGCAAACAATACGTTGCTGTTTCGACGCAAATCTCGAAACGACCGATAATAGGAGAAGGTCGTTCTGGGCCCTCTGATGCAGAACGTGAGCCGTCTGAGCACCTCAGGTATGACAATCACCGCCCTTGCATGTTGGTCTTCTTGCAAACAACTCTCATGGCCGTCCATTCTGTCCTTCGACAAAGATTTCATCCGTACTCGACGATGCGGGTCCCATCCCACGGCCATCCGAGGAGCCTCTTGTGGTCGAATCGGGCCTCCTGCGGCACCAAACCGGTCATCATCGCGACGCGCGTGCAACTGCTCCGAAAGAAGACGTACGCCATAGCAAGTGACTTCGGATTGATGGCCAAACACTTCTTGTCCATGGTCTCGCAGAAGACCCTTTTCTTCAGGACTGCCAACATCTTCCTAGCTGAAAAGTGCCCTGCCAAGCATCCCTGATGAGCCTCATCAAAGACAGCCCTCCTTGGGATCGAAGTACCACTAACACCGCTGTACCATCCGGCTTCACCAGCTTTAGCTCTCCGTCCTCGATGAAAAAATCCGCCACCGATAATTTCCTGGCCATTCCTGGAAGTCTCACTTCGTCCGCCAATTTGCTATTCTCTCAGTTTCCACAGTAGTGATCCGTAATCCACGTCACTGCCGAGTTCTTGCATCCATTCCGACGGTGTCTCTTTTGCAGCAACGCAGACCACCTTGTCTTCACCTGGATTCAGCACCGTAACTTCGCTGCCCTCGATCGGAACCCCTCTCGGCAACGCATCGGCGACGGCGTTAGCTTTGCCCTTCACATACTCGATCGTCACTTTGTACTGCTGCAGCTCCAGGGCCACCGTAGTACCCGGGATGAAACATTCTGCCTCTTGAACAGCGTAGTCATTGGCAGGTGGTCAGTTCGCACTATTATCTGCATACCATATACAAAATAGTGGAACTTTTGAAGAGCAAAGACAATTGCCAGTGCCTCCAAGTAGGTCACGTGATACCGCTTTTCCGCGCTGGACAGGCTCTTTGAAGCGAAGCAGATCGGATGCAGAAACCCGTCCCATCCCTCCTGCGATAGTACCGCTCCTATACCTACCTTTGACGCGTCGGTGTAAATTACGTACGGCTTATCGCCCGACTCTACCGCTTCTATATCTGGCTGCACTAATACCGGAGCCCCCATTAGCTTCTCCTTCAACTCCTGGAAAGCTCTTTCGTGCATATCCTCCCACGACCACTTCGCCTTGCTGCTTGTCAGCTCAAACAGCGGACGAGCTATCTGCGAAAACCCCAGGATAAGCTTGCGGTAATATCCACAGACTCTTAAGAACGTTCTTACTTCCGCCACATTTTCAGGAGTCGGAAACTTTTGAATTTCCTCCGCCTTCCCTGGGTCCGCATGTACCCCATCGCCAGGTATCTCGTGTCCCAGACTGTCACCGGCTTGGCCCCCAAGTTGTGCAAGATGTAATAGTATTTTACGGCCTCAACCGGTATTGCTTCAATTCAGACACGAATAATATAAAACTTTATAATAAATACAACGCAACAACAATAAGCGGTATCGCAACGAACAAACATAAACAATACAACCCTGCAACACAGGTCCTACACCACAACAGATTAATTCCTAGAACCTACTACCTATCACCACGAACCTACAACCTCACCAACCCGGAACCTGGACCACGGTCTTGATGAACTCACGACGGGGAGGAACATCCTCAAACGTAGACGTCGACGGGAGCAATGGGAAGAGATGTCGGCCACGACGAGCGTACTCCAAGGACGCAGTCAATGGACGTACCCCACCGGAAACCTAAACACTACGAAGAGGGAAGAAACGACGTGGGGAGAGGAAGACGACCCCTAGCGTAGAAGAAGAACAGAACCCAAACAGATAAAACAACAACGGCGACTCCGTCCCGCGCCTCTCACCTTTCGCACCGACGTAGCCCGCCTGCGTACGCTGAGTATTCGATGCGCACATATAATTGCACCAACTGCGCCGTCTCAACAACTATTTCCACTTCTTTCCCATATAACTACCGACTAGGGTCCCACTGTATGCTCGTCGTATTTATGTCTGTATGTGCTTATTTATGACCACTTGAAAATTCATCACTTCCGCGCTTTTCAGATATATTTGTAGTTAATGAGAAATAAAGAAGTTTGTTGCATTTTTTTATTACTTTTGCCCTCCCCCTTAATATAAAAATAACGATCCTTCAACCACATCAACTCACGTCTAGCGTCAGCTACAGGACGTCCTATCCTTTAGCAGTGGAGCAGAATACGTCGGTTGTCGTAGCAGTTCGACATGTTTTCAACAGCTCTGAAGAGCGATGAGGGGAGATGGCCAAATGAAGAGATTGACTGGTGACCAGATGCATTGACACTTTATATATATAATATTGTTTGGCCTACGATGTAAAATTGCCGCATTCGCACTCCACGTCTCTTTGAAATGAAGTTCTCAAATTTACTCGAATCGTTAAGTACAGCCAGTTGTAACCTCGACAGGAAAAAGCACGAAAACGAAGACCTCGGGATGCGTTTGCCACATTTAAAAAGTCGGGAAAACAGAGCGAGGCTATACACGGCTATGCTTGGGGGCGTCAACGACCAGACATATTTGGCCTCGAGGAGAAAGAGGCAAATAACGACCATTCGATGACGAAATAGGCATGCGAAGGCTATTTGATGGAGCTGCCTCAGGCATATGAGTGATAAGTGCTGTTGCACTCGGCGATGTATAGTGATGGATACGAGCACCCGGATAGAATTATGTGCGATGGTGGTCACGACTACCATCAAGCATCTGGAATACTATAAAAAGTCTTGCCGACGACAGAGACAAATGTAGCCCAGTTCGTCAGCGGAAGGCTGTCACTCTAGTATCAAAAGAAGAGAAGTTAGAAATAGAGATTCAGAACAGCCCGGATATTTTCGTAGTTTTCCTGAGAGTCGCTCATGAAGTGCAAGCTTTTAAGTTGCGGCACGGTTTCTGAGTTATTCATGAATAAAATTACGATCAATTTCAGAACAGTAAGCCTTCATTGTCTTGAGTTGCAGATTTCATTCTGTGGATCTCCTTCACGTCGCTCTTTTATAACTTCAGAGTGATGCCAGTCTTTTGCAATCCATCCCGCGTTACCACTGCCATGCTAATCCCGACAGGAGTGAGAGTTTGGATATAATGTATTATAATCCATCTAATATGCATAGAACACAAACGTTTGATAACAGTACAGTAAGGAAGACTAGCTTCACCAGAGGTGGGAGAGACCACAAAAGAGCGGCAGACAAAGCTGTGTGCTTTCAGTTCACCCAATTGTGACCATCACCCCAAACTGAATAAGTGATAATCTAAATCAGCAAGGTGAGGAAAGTACGGTAGGTGCGGTAGAATTTCCCGTCATGCGAGCCCTGAAAGGGAAAAGTCTACCTTTTGAATGACAACGCTCGTCCTCATGTCGCAAGAACGACTCGTGAGAAAATTCAGGATTTAGGTTAGGAACCTTATTCTCCAGTCCTTGCTCTTTCAGATTATCACTTCTTCATGTCGTTAGAGCAACACCTTCGAAATATGGAATTCGACAACTGAGACGAACTGGAAATGGAGGTCGGCCAAATTTTTTTCGTCACAGCTCCTAGAGTTCTGGCGGAGAGGAACTGAGAAGTTGCCCGAAAGATGGGGAAGAGTCATATATATGAATGATGATTATATCGTTGACTGAGATTTTGTTTCAGTAAATTGCTGTTATTTTGAAGAATGTTGCTATAGCGATTCGACGTTTCCACCAATCGCTATCAGAATGATGATATCAAGGCTAGCGATTCGACGATTCGACCGCTCACTATCAGAATGATGATATGAAGGCTCTTCGGTATCGACAGAACGTGGCAGAACGAGTAATACTGTTATCATTATTGTTATCAGTTCATTGTGTTGATAGAATTAAGTGTGGTTACTTGCTATAAAGTTGCTACCTTCAAGCCGGTGTTCGTCAGCTACACACACTAAAGACCCGCGTGGCAGAAGAAGCGCCGATATTGGTGCATCGGCCCACCAGCAACAGCCAAGGAGTGGAGGACCGAACTGGAAGCAACGGTCAGGCCAGCAGTATATAGGCGAGTAATTTTCTGTTCGAGAAGTTTAGTTCCTGTCTTTTTGTGAGTCAACCAACGAGATGGCCGAGCTTCGCGGGAAGCTGGCCTGGCTGACACGACAGAAAGGACAACTAGAAGATCTTCTCCATCGATTCGAAGCACTGTTGGAAACGCCAGCAACCGAAGCGGTGAAAGAAAGGATACTCAGCCTACAGCAAGCGCAGCTCGAGCTCCAATCACGACAGCAAGGATTGGAGACAGCTGTAGAAAAGTACACAACGGCAGCGGATTCGTCGACTCTAGACGACAATGTCAAGGAGAAAGTCGAAGCGAACGTCTCTATGGCGTACGACATTTTGGAAAACGCGCAGAAGTTTTCAATTGAGCTCAGCAAGAAGCTCAAAGAAATCGAATATGAAGGATCGTGCTTCAGCCGAAATTCTGATCCTACACGACCAATGCTGGCTCCGCTTACAATCCCCACATTCACAGGTCAGCCATGGAAGTGGGACCAATTTTGGGGAGTATTTTCCTCAACAGTTCACTGCAGAAGGTTCAGCAAAATTGAGAAGCTGAACTATCTGCTACAGTCACTTCAGGGACCCGCAAAAGAGGTATTAGCCGACCTCCAAGTGACTGAAACGAACTACGATATCGCAGTAGAGATACTCCAACGAAAGTTCGGTAATCAGGAGGTGATAGTAGGGCAGCTACTGAAAGGCCTGCAAGAATTGCACCCTCTAAGCCCCAAAATGTGCGACCAGCAACGCACATTGGACAAGCTCATCACAATCATTTCCCAGTTACAACAAAAAGGAGAAATAGTCGACACTCAGTATATGCGACGGATCATCCTCGGCAAGTTTTCAGTGAACATCCACAAAAAAGTTTCGTCTCAAGAACGGCAGAAAACACCAGCAGAGACAGAGGAAACAGAACACCGAGGTCGTATCCATGTTTTTATTGTGAACAATTCGATCACCCACCAGTGTCATGTACAAGAAAACTTTCGGTCAAAGCAAGCCGACGACGAAAACAACTAAGCTCTGCACAGTCGAAATAGAAGATCGCCAAGGAACAAGACATCAACTTAAAGTAGCAGAGATTGAGTTTATTACAGGAAAGATCCAGCGCAGTCAACTAGACCCAGAAGATCGTCAGTATCTCGCCGAGCAGAGAATTCAACTATCCATTTCTCCACAAAAACGACTTAGAAACGTCGTAGTCGTGTCGGGTATACACAATCAAATCTATAGAATAACGTAAATAGAGGAAACATAGCGATCATCAGCGACGTAGAAAAAGCGTTCTTACAAGTTCACTTACAAACGTGTGACCGAGATGCGACCCGTTGCTTATGGGTACACGACATCACCAAGCCGCTAATCACGGAAAATACCGTCACTTACCGATTTACACGCGTAACGTTTGGATTGAACTGCTCACCTTTTTTACTTGGAGCTACAATTGCTGAACATTTGGAGCACACAGAAGATCGAAAAATGGCGGCATTAATCAAGAACAACATATATGTTGATAATCTTGTCATCACAGCTTCATCCGTGGAAGAAGCAGTTCAACGATGCGAGAAAGCAAGAAGAATATTTGCAGAAATCGGCATGAACTTGCGAGAGTTCCGAACAAACGCCAAAGAAGTTAATGATCGACTACCATCAGATAAGTTGAGCGGATCAACTACTCCAAAGGTCTTAGGATTAAAGTGGAACTCGGAGAAAGACACAATTGACCTGGAATGCCATTATCCGGACAAGACAGTGGTGACGAAAAGAACTGTGTCAGAACAAGTAGCAGCCGTGTACGACCCTCTCGGATGGCTGACGCCATTGACAGTGAGAGCAAAAATATTTCTCCAGAGTCTCTGGAAGCATAAATACAAATGGGATCAGTGTCTGACAAGCGACCACAAGAATCAGTGGAAACACATTTTGTCGCAGATTCAAGGGTACACAAAACACATCCCGAGAAAGGCAAGCGACGGAGAAATGACTTCACCTGCACGCCTTGTAGCATTTGCGGACGCAAGCAAACAGGCGATGGCAGCTTGCGTGTATTTGGTCCACAAAGGACGTTCCGAACTACTCATTGCAAAATCAAAGCTTCCGTCGATGAAGAATGATCCAACAATCCCAAAACTTGAAATGAATGCTCTAACAATGGCAACTCGTTTAGTCCGTGTCACTGCACAAGCATTGCAACATCAGCTACATATCCAATCTGTCATCGTGTATTCTGATTCGGAAGTAGCGATGTACAACTATGATCCGACAGGGTGAAGTGTAAAATAAGTATCTCTCGAGACGGTTCACTCCCCTACCCTCGAACCATTCCATTCCCGTTCAAGAGTACACGACCCAGCGGCAAACCGCGAGCTAGCGCTTAGGAATATAATCTGAATTCCCACTTAATAAGAAGAAGCTACCCATTCGGTCCTATAAGTAGGCCAATGGGATTAATCGGTATGTCTGATGTAATTTTGTTGATGGATATTCTAACCTATAAGTAAAAATAAATACTTGTTGTGACGTATAGGAGACATACCCATTGGTTAACGCACCAAAATTGTTGTTCGTGTTGACTACGAATTAGGCAGTGTTCCAGATGCAGCTCGAGAGAGCGGTGGTCACTGTTCAACTGCTTCAACCATACCGAAGATCAGCAAATGAAAAAGAAATCGAAGAAAGCCCAGCCCTATCAGCAATTGCTAATCGTAAGTGGCACAGGAAACCAGCCTTCGACAGATTTTTCCGACAGACTGTGTTGTGTACTGCCAATTTTCACGGGAGGAATATGCATGACGGGTGAATGGTGTTATCAATGTTAATCAGATATTTATTATTGTTCAATATGGTCAATGCGTAGCGTTTGACTAGCGCGATAATGGAGCAGGCGGAACGGACTACTGACTAATGACTACTGACTACTACTGACTAATGTCATTGCGAAATAGTGCGCCACGGGCAGAGACGCAAATGACTCTCTGGCGCTGCGCACACTCAAGACGCAGACTATTTCGCTTCTCTCTGCCTCTCTGCCCAGTTGCTGACTTGGCGACGAAATAGTGTGCATTGTGAGTAGTCATCGCGTGCCATGCGGTGCCTACTCTCAAAGCACACTATTTCGTCGGCTAGGGGGGAGCTCCGGGGTGGGTGGAAATCCATTCCGCCCGTTCCAAAATCGTTCCACTTAGCGTTTGAGTGTTCTTCACTTAATCCATTGCTCTACTGTTTTCTGGCCACTCGGAAATATGGAACCACTGCGGACGCGTTCTCTTTCTCGGTGAAATCGGTACTCAACCAAGGAAACCCTACATTTTTTGGTCTGCCTGATGGATGTGTCGTACAGGTTTTTGAGTTTGGTTTTCAAGTAGCACAAGACAGCGTCAGCTGTGGGTTGTTTCCACTGCCGATTCTTGATTGTCGGTTGTGATACTCATACTTGCCGAGACAAACCGAATTCCCAAGAACCTATCTAGGACTTTTGATATGCGTGACACTTCAACCCCATAGGCATCATTTCGTCAGAGTTTGACTTTTTTGAAATTTTAGTGTGAACCCCTAGGGTGATGGGTTGCATTTCAAATAAAATGAAATGAAGTGAATTTGTAAAACGAGGATGAGCACAGCTACTTGATACAGCGAGAAGTTTTGACGAGAACTGAGAGAAGAGGGGCGGCGGAGTCCTGAGGTTTTTTATTTAATGGTTGCAGTTGATCAATGAACATGCGGCCTACACCATAATTACATGGACCACGTGAATCATGGGCCCGCGTGGTGCATCCCTGTCACCCGCACGGTTCTCCTCCGGGGTCGGGTTTTTTTCAGCTACTAATAACTTGGCATATGGCCCCCGCAGGTCAATTTATACGCATTCATCATGCCTCTACGATTCTGAATTGAACACGAATGCGGCGGCGCGTCTCTGATCAAAAAAAGCTTTTTACGTGAATCATAACCCTCATTTTCCTGTTTTTTAGCTACATTTAGCATAAACAGAAGCGCCTCATGGTTAGGGTTCTCAAACGATAAATAAGGTGATTCAGGGCGATGAAATGTGTTAATTTTGATAGAACTAGCCTGAAATAGCCTGGTTCGACGTTTTCGAAAAAACATCTGATATATTTTCAGTGGTAATTGGGTAAACGAATAGATTTGAGACAAGATTTATTAGGCCTTTAATGTGCAAAAAGCTGCTATTCGACAACGCCCCACGCCTCCACCTATTCAAGAGAGACGTTCGTTGGTATGACGTCGAATTTCCTACGTATAGTTCCATTAATAGAAACTCAATCTGTTTAGGACAGCATACTCTATGGAATTTCCTTTTTCGTCCTTTTCCATTTTCTAACATTCGCCGTCACAACCGGCGCTTATATCAATACCTAACTTGATGAATTTTCTTTCGCCACTATGTAGGCATCAAAACTGCACCACAAAAAATGAAAATATTAAATAAATATAAAAACGAGAAATTTTAAAAATGGAAGATAACGTAGATCTCGAAACTGACAAAGGCTTAACTCTCAATTTCAAAATTTGTGTTTCACAGCTTCTGAAGAAGGAGCACAGAAGCTGATCAAAATTGTGAAATGGAAAACAATCAAAGATGGGAGTGACTTCCAAAGAGAAATGAAAAGTTCAGCTTCGAGACTTTGTGAAATTTTGGACATTCAAAGAACAATAGCCGATATTCAAAAAAGAACTGGAGAAGTAATAGCCTTCAAAAACATCTTGAAAGAAACGAAAATCTAGTGGAACTTCAGGGAGCGTACCGCAAGAGCCTTTAAATAAAATTTACAGCATCGTGTGTTCCATAGAATACCTTCAGCGAAAAAGTATTGCATTCGAGAGGCGTCTAAGACACCACACCAGACTTGGGAAATCCGGCCGAACAGTGATCGTTCTGCCGCAACTAAGCAGCCTCAACGCCATCTGAAAGAATCTCGGGAAAAAACACATGCGAAAGCAGCGGGAGCTCAGGAATGACGAGGCAATTCGTGACCAGCTTTTCACGGCTTCTTTAACAGTCAGTAATTGGGCTATCATAGCCAAAACATTATTTTTACAGGTTGTCAACTCGTCCTTTTCAACATTTTTGCAGAGTTCACACGAAAGTCATCTCATTGTCAGAGTTCAAAGAAGATAAAAGGCCAAGGTTTATCTGTGGTCTAAAGAAAATCACAATAAACAAGCTCAAAGGATCGTTTAAGCGACGGTTGCTTCAAGCAGAATTCAATAAGCATACTCCACGAAGGAAAAGAAGTGAAGATATTAACGTCGCTAGAAATGATGCGAAGATCAACGAGCTCGAGTTCTTGCGGTCATCAGACACTTGTCTTCTTAGTGCTCGCCTTTTCAGGGGCAACATTTACTCAGAGTTCAAATGAGGGTCATCTCAGCGTTCAAAGGACATAATAGGTCAAGGTCCATCCATATTCGAAAGAAAATCGCAATAAACATGTTCAAAGGAGCGTTAAAGCGAGAGCTACTTCAATCATTCAACTAACTATACTCCATGAAAAGAAGGAAGTGGAGATGTTAACGTCCCTTTAAAATAGTTAAAGATCAAGGAGTTCGAGCTCTCGCGGTAATCAGACACCTGTATTCTTATGACAGTTATAAATATTGATCAATGAACGTTTCTTAGAGCTGAGATGAGTTGTTTTGAAGTTTGAGATTGAAAACCTGCATTAATCCCGGACAACCTAATCAACAGGTAGCGTCGTAGCGATAGATCACTAATTGTAAGAGGAGAGTAACTTAACGGTCGGCTTGGCATTCTCCCTTTGAATGCACTGTCTAAAGTAAGTTTTTTTTGAAAAATTGTAAAACTATAGTAGTGATTCATTTAGTAGTTGCAGTTACCCACAGCCTGTAATTACGAGGGACTTTATAATGAGGTCGACCTCATTAGCTAACCACTCTGGCGACGTTAAAAAGCGTTCACTTTGCACTTAAGAACTTCAGAATTTCTGAATGTTCTGTAAACCAGAGGATATATGGCGTTATTCTGATTCCAACCATGCATTTTTAGTCGAAATAAATATAATTAAAGATGCGGCATATGCCGCAGCCGCCGGTGCCGTCGGCGTTTTGGCGGATAATTAGCGACGGTTCTGTAATTAGACGAAATAAGCAAATGACACAAACAGCAAAGGTCCTCCAAATCACTTATCATATAAGAAAAGATCAAATTAAGGAACAAAGTTTTCATCATGAAAGGATATCAAAGACAAGGAGGAAGACTGAGCCGCTCACACTGATAGATTTGCAATTAAGGGTGAGGTGGGCGGGCGGGTTCAAGGAAAACAGCTGGATGACCAGAGAACGAAAACAGCTAGATTTTTATTTCTTACTTTTTTCTAGATGGATTCTAGACGCCAGTACTCGGGTAGTTTTTGTAAAATTGATCAGAAATCAATCATCTGGCTAATTTCACAAAATCGTCATCTCGTTCATAAGATTCATCTGGTCAGTAAATATGAGTAATACTTAACCTTTAATGAGGCTAAGGATGGAAATATGAAAATGAACGGTTGCAGCAAAAATTTGTCTATTTACAAAAATGTATGCAGTATTAGGATTAACCAGTAGTCCTGTGAGCGTTAGTATGGGGATCTACATTAATTATGTGTTTTACGTCATTTTTAAACTATTGTATTGCTGTATCAGAAGCATTATCACAAAGCATCTAGAAGCTGCTGTCTGTTCATCTAGCTGTCTTTGAACATTTTTGAACGTTGGCAAAATTCTGGTAATCGTGCCGTCTTACGGCATTACTGGGAACAAAGGATTTTTTGAAAGTATTGCTAATACGCAGTGAGTTACTAGTTTGAGATCTCCTCGAGTGAACTTTAAATGACTGGAAGAAGAATGGTGGTAAAAATTGTAGTTCTGTAAGACATCGACTTTAACTGGGTTCCCTTCTTTGCCCAAACGCCGAAATGAATCAGTGGATTTCTCCTCAATTATAGCAATATCATTTATTCGGCCAGGTCTCACCGCCTATTATTTGAAGCAGGGATGATAAATTTAACCTTCAACAGCTCATTAGTTGATGTAGTGCTAACAAATGTATTGTCGTTTAGATGATTGAGTCATTCAGTTAATAAATGGACTGTCGTTCAGGTGACTGAGCCATGAATGATGCGAGGTCCCTTATCGAGGTAAAACTAAAATAGGTTCATTGAACGGAAATTAACTTTTTGCACTTTCACTTCTCGCCTACTTTTATTTGAAGAAGACCATAACTAAGAGGACACTAAGAAATTTGAACTATTGAATAAATATTTAAAATAATATAGTATTCTAAGTGTAGCCATCGGATCTGTGCCAGAACAATGGTGTTTTGATTCTTTGTTGGTAATTTTACGTTTAAATTTAATGTTGACGTGTTAATAAATTAGCGTTTAAAATTAATCAAACAAAAATCTACTGATTTCCGAAACTCTTACTTTCACTGCGAAATGAACTTGTTTTCTCATGAACTACAAGAGACCATGACAATCTCACCTCAGAAAGCAGAAAAACAGCGGCAAATATTGATAAGCAAATATCAATTCGCACGTTGGGTGGAGATGAAGAGCTGTCTGATATGCCCCAGGGTGAACGGAAAAGTTCAAAGTTCTTTCTCGGTCTTCATAGTTCAAGTAGTTACTCGCTGAGAAGTAATGGACGGCAAATACGGAAGTCCTCGACAATCTCGTCGTGGATCACGGAACGAAGCCAATTATAGCGTCAAAAACCGAAGATTACTCTGCAGAAACCATACTGTTATACTCAAAGCGATCTCTGAAAGAAAGAAGAAAAGTGTTCAAAAGAAATGTTCACTTAGAATCGATCGAAAGGTATTGTCAGATAGGATGATAAATCACTCGTTCATTTAAAGTATGGTTAACCAAACAACCTACGAATATGTGCGAAAGACAATATGACAACGATAATCGATAGCGCAGTTCGATTGTCGCAATCATAAAAATAAGAAGAAGCTCGCATCAATTTGAGACGTCCCATTATATTCAAGTAGTTCAAGAGAAAGCAGTTGTTAGGCCAAAGGAGAAGAGCAAACCACAAGGCCCGATTCTGAGTAACTGTTCCGAGTGACTATAATATTGATATCATCAGAGTGACACATTTTACAACCTTTCAAATATTTATTTTATTTTATTCTTCATACACTTAACGTGCGTCATACATTATCAGTGTAATCACAAAAAGTGAAGGAGACAGCAAAGCGAGGAATACGCTCGAAAAAGTGAACAAACCAACCAATACACAAACTTCCGTTTATTTCATGGTGTATGGTGTGTTACAACGACCCCACCCTTCTTACTCACCGAGACGCGTATGTAGGTAGACATTAAATCATGCTTTTCTTTGGACCCCAGACTTTCCTCGAACATCAAATTTGTATTTCGTAGTCATCTGTGGTGATCGAGAGCACTTAAAATCGTGTACGATAGGATTAGCGGTTTGCGTCTTTCTGAAACAGGCTGAGGTGGTAGCGTGGGTGGTGGTAGCGAACTCCATGTGTCATTGAAGTTGGTACACCTGTTGACTTGACCTCACTCGCACCTGACAGTCTTTGTAAACCTCCTACAACTTTACGCAACGTGAATGATCTCGCAGGCCAAGAGACTTTAGTGGATGTCATGCTGGTGCCGACAGGAGTGAGAGTTTGGATATAGTTTATTATAATCTATGGAACAAACATGAAGCACAACCGTTCGATAACAGTACAGTAAGGAAGACTACTTCCACTGGAGGTCGGAGAGGGGCGTGGTCTTGTGAGGTGGCCACGATACCGTGACATGGACTTAGCGCATTGGGTCAGAGATGAGCTTCTCCGGAGAATGGAAAGTGAATCACTTGGGTAAAAGACTTTATTTCGTGGTGTTCCGCTGTTTGAGGTAGAGAGATGGGGCTACCTCCCAACGACAACACCAGCACAGTGTTTATCGATGATGACGAAGGGAAGGAATGTTTATCATCTTCAGATTTTGCAATGAATTCAATGCACAGTGGCATGCGCTTGACGACATGCAAGATATGTTCTTGCCTTCATCACTCATTAGCGCTGATTGAAACGGAATATCGATAGAGAAGAAAGCAGTGGATAAACATTGCTATAAAGCGATATGGAACAAGTGGGCAGCAGCAGGGAGCGGCAGGGAAGAAATTACGTATATTTACTTATTTACTACGCGCATTTATTTATTTATTTATTTATTTATTTATTATAAGACGCTCACGTAGGTGAGCGTGAGAAAAATAAACATCAACTTAACATCAAACTGTAAACGATTTGGAAGAAAACTAGCTATTATGTTACTAACACATAGAAAATCAAATAGATGAAGAATTCAGGAAGATAGCAAACAGCCAAAAGCACAAATGAGGGAAATAAAATAGAGTAAAACAAAACAAAAAACAACAACAAACGGAACAAGAGATGGTAGGATACAATAAGAAAATCAAAGTCAAAGAGGTCCCTGCGAACTCGAAACTATGTTGTCAACTCCGAGAGGGAAACTAACTCCTTAAACGATTTGAGAGAGAGAGACGCAACCAATCCTTAGCTACGTATTTTGAGATCAGCGGAATAACTCGTAGGCAAAGGAACGATGACCCAACTTTTGTTCGAACATGTGGGTTTCGAAGCTTGATGGAACCACCTATAGTAGAAGAGTTGTAGAAACAGAAAAACCTATCATTGTCAAGAGGTAATTTGTCACGAAGAATTTTGTATGCCATGACCACATCATTTTGAATTCTACGGCTTTGTAGGGAATGTAAACATTTTGCGTCTAGTCTCTAGAAATGTCTCAAGCCTAATTGATTTTTGCTCCTAGTCTCACCGTTGAGAGGTATGTCACACTGTTTTGTCCACGTTCTCATTAAACGAAAGTTTAATGAGAATACCACTACATCGCATCACTAACTTTCTGGTGAAATTATTTTGCACACTTTCGAGCAAGTTACGTAGACCTGTCAACAGCGAAGACGATTAGCAGGACAAACAAAGCCAAGGAAAAACTGAAACCATGTGAAAAATAAAATGGAGGAAAAGTAGCATAGATAACGTACACTGTTTGTCCCGTTGCTATGAAGACATATGTGAAGAATGGGATCATTCCAGAAACTCCTCAGTAAAAAGAGCACATCTTAAAAAAGATGGGGTATTCTGTTATGAGGTACTAGCAGCATTGAATATGTTCTCGAAAGTAGAAATGTCGAAAGCCTCATTGTTTTTTTAAAAAGCTCAGATGGTTAGCTATTGCAAGCTCCGCCTACTCTGTGCTGTATATAAATGAGATGACCCACTGCTCCATCACACTGTTTTGTCCACGTTCTCATTGAACGAAGGTTTCGCCTAACCGATGTCGGTGTTGTTCCAAATTCAAATTCAATGTCATGGGCGCCTCTTAACAGTAAGATCGATTATCCAAACATGATGTCGGAAGATATTTGGGCGATTTGGTGTTGTATTCAGCTGTTGGCTTCACGAATTGCTTCCAAGGATGCATATGTGGGTATTTCGCAATGGTTCAGAGATTCAATAGCTATGGCGGGATTATGTTCCCTTTAATTATTCTCAACGATGTGGCATGTCGTGAAGGTTCGAAGCGCAAAATGCGTTTCGGAAATGCAGGCCATTTGCTATAGGCGAGGGCGTAAAACGACAGGCCATATAAGCTTCGTCGATATCTCGTCGGATGGTTTATAGCTGGTGAAGTGTTCAAGATGCTCAGCTTCTGCTGCTCCCTTGGTCAATGACGATTTGTTTTTAGGCGAGCCTTCAGCTGATACGATGCCGTCCACACATCTGTTGGAAACACCCGAAAGTGACGACGAATAGCTCAAGCGGCTCAGACGATTTTCGATTGCCCCGAGCTCAGAGAGCTGCCACATGGCGATGCGAAATAACAAGGGTACGGCTAAAGGCAATGGACATCGCTCACAATAGTAGATATTATTTATTTATTTATCGCTCACAATAGAAGATATTATTTATTTATTTGTTTGTTTATTTATCTACTTATTCATTTATCTATTTACTTATTGATTTATGTATGTGAATTTGAGACCCACGTTAGATATAAGGCCTTCCCAAGATGGAAATGTTTGGAGATTGTTTCATGCAAAACAATAGAAAGAAATAAAGAAAAAGAAAGGGAAAAACAGAAAGAAAGAAGAAAGGAGGAAAGGAAGGAAGGAAGGAAAAAAGGAAAAAGAAAGAAAGAAAGGGAAAGAAAGAAACAAAAAATAGACGAAAGGAAAAAGTAAAGAAAAATAGCTGCTGTTATAGTATAACATAAAAAAGGGAAGAAAAGGAACAAAAAGGTAAGAAACAAAAGCCAAAGAAAAGAGACAGAAAAAAAGAAAAACAAACAGAAAGAGAAAAAATAACATTCGTGACAGTTTTTAAAGATGTAACGTTAGTTTCAGGTTCCGATAAATATGTCTTCCTCAAACTGGTGATGTTTTCACAAAAATGTGGATCTGTGTGGGACCCGAACCATGGTACAGTCTGTTGGAGGACATTAGTGACCATACTCACACGACTTCACAGATGGGCTGGTAAAGCTTCACCCCGACCAGAGATCATTCGCATCTGGCAGGGTGTACTCAACGGCGGAATAAGGGTATCCCACTAATAAATAAGCGAAACCACGATGTCTGTTCGTCAACTTTAGGGTCCCGCCGCGATTTTTCGACTGTTACCGCACTCCCAGTGACGTATTTCAAGAGTTCCTCGCCGTCTTTTGCTGCATACTTTCTGTTCTTCGTTATGTTTGTCATTATAAATGTTTTATTTATTTATTTATTTATTTATTTATTTATTTATTTATTTATTTATTTATTTATTTATTATATACGTCCAAAGACGCGCACAAACTTGAAGAACAAAGAAGATAGAACTAAAATTCAAACTCAACACGAAAATAAACACGAGGGCTAATACAAACGATCAATAATGGCAATCCAACTCAACTAATGAAGAGAAAAGAAAAATTTATCAGCCAATCTCAAAAAAGTTATCCAGTGGGAAAAGGAGATCAACGCCCTATACTCGTCCTACAGTGCTGCTAACAAAAATCAATCACACTCAGGATCCAGAGACTTTCGCGCAAGCTGGACAGCCAGTTTGCACATGAAAAACGAAAGCCAACAAAAATGTAAGGTTAATAGTAAATAAATAGACCAATAAACTTAAAACCGTTGGTAAAAAAAACAGGATATGCTAGTCATGTTTCAACCAAACACAGCCCCTGCGGTAGGTATATGGCGAGGGCCAACGAAGCCTAATGTCCCAAAGATGTAGTCCTATAACCCGAGCTGTCTTTCATACATGGAAAGAAAAATAATTCAAAAGCGGACCAAGAGAATGATAGACATGAGGCCTGTGGCCCTCGAAACGCCCCATATACATAACCATGCCTTAAACAGAAATCTCCACTTAACGCAGCTAACACCAGCTCCTAATACATTCAATAGACAGGTATGAGCCGCAAGTAAGGGGAAAAGAAGCCCCTTACTTGCGGCTCATACCGCAAGTAAGGGGCTTCTTTTCCCCTTACTTGCGGTATGAGCCGGTAGCCTTCAGCGAAATCTAAAAATATACAGGTAGCAAAAAACGTAATGAATATTAAATTATTAATTCATAATTTATATTTATTTTATAGCTATGGTTATCCTCATGAATCTAGCTAATCACTGTGAACCCTGGAAACGTGTGGTAGTCGATAGCGAAAAAATAGAGACCAAGTCCGGGCGCCCTTTTTCCACAGGAACCCAACAGCGCAATTTTGCCGTAATGAGGAAGACTTCGCAAGTAGAGCAGAAGCAAAAAATATGGATCAAGCGTGAAACAACGCGTTTTATATATGTTTCCTACTATTCATTAGTTCATTCGACGGCCTGCAGGCCGCTGAATGGCTGTTATGTATAATACAAACATAGTACATGTCACCGGCGCGACCGGGTAACAGATACCTCCAGTAATTAGCGTGAGCCCTAACTCCCAGGCCTATCTCGACCCTACTGAGTCGGACATCAAGGTGAATTCACGGTAACAAACGGGTGAACTCATGAACAAAGCTCTCTTCTACAACGGGATCCTATTAGCCCCGTCGAGGCGTTTACTTTGCATTCCGCTAGCGTTTCCATAAGCCCCTGCTCCAGTTATTGAACCCGCTACGATTTATGACTCTGCGGTGACATAGGTCTATTGAAACATAAAAACTACCATTCTTCTTCAGGAAAAATTAAATTATAACGAGAATTTCATCCAGAGTATTTGTCAAGTTTTATGCAGCAAGTAGTTTACCCCCTCCAGAACACAATGCATAACAATAGTATTAGGGATCCAATGAAAACACCGCTGGATGCTGACGAGGATCGCGTTCGCTAGAAACTCTCCCATCGTTTCCTCGAGCCACCCCCTCGTCCTCCCTCCGTATAAATTTGATTACGTGATGGTCAGCAATTTTCCAGCCATCGACTCGAACAACATGCGAATGCTTCCGGTCGTCTGCCCATTTAGGCTACTCCCCGCTGCTCGCACCAAGTCGCCGACACCTCTTAAAGTGGCGATCAAGAATCAAGTGAAGAACTGAGCGCAAAAAGATAGAAATACATGCGATAAAATCATCAAATAAAATGGATCAATTCCTGGGAGAAAATCATTTAGTGCTAATAATTCTGTAAATTTAATGACTACCTACCCATTGTGGAGGATTTTAAAACAAATATAAGCAAAAGTATAAATTTTGGAGAATGAGTCCATGCGACAGGGGGCGAAGCGAAATGTCAGCCAGTAAAGTAATTTATTAAGCGAATTTGCGTCGAACTGCAGTACAGAAGGAAGCATATAAATATATTTTGAGATGTCTTCAATATTTTCTACTATTCATTCTTTCCAGTGCGGATGGAACAGCTCAAAGGCGATCAAAAGCTGCTATAAATAGGGACGACACCAACGCAGACAGCAAGTCCAAGATCGAAAAAACGGACTGAGTCCACAAACCGAGCAGCACCCTCAATTATTTTTTGTCAAGAAATACAATTATAGGCGTTACGTGGTCGAATTTTCATTGAGATAGTTTTCGTGTTGTACAGTTAGGCTTTACTAATGCATAACTCTTATAAGAGCCTCAAAAACAAAACGTCATTCCCGGTTCACTGCAGACTCTATGGAAATACGGCTACCTTAGTTTGTTATTTAACCCATAACGCACCGCGTGCGCCACATGGTGGCGCACGCCCTTCATAGCAACAAAATATTTTTTATAAGTTGTTTTTTGTTGAGAATGTGACCGACCAGCCACGGAGTACACCATACATACCTTGGTCCGGTGAAAGCTGTGGTACAAGTGTGGCACTTGGCCACCACCCTGAAAGTTCCATCCAGGGTCAGCAATTCCGCTGAAACTTTACCTTTGGGGTCCTTTTGGTCAATGATCACGAATCTGATGTTTATCTAGCGTATTTGGAACAAGTCTAGCACATGGCCACCACCATGGAAACTCCATCCAGGACCACCAATCTCACTGAAATTTTGCCTAGGAGGTTCTGGTTCTGCAATGTCTCCATGATTCTATGTGGTTGGTGAGTGGTTGGTGCATTACTTGTAAACTGATCAACGCCTACCACTTCATCAGTTAAATGATTTTAAATCTCTCCAACATTTTCTTTTTTTTGGGCTGGGAGCGGTCCGGTATAAGCGGTTCGCACGTGCGCTGAATGCGCCGAATTCGAGAAGGGTCCTCCAGAAGTGTTATTGTGTAGAGCCGTTTGTGATGCATAACGAGACCCTGATTAGGCAACATTTGATTTTATAAGAGCGCACCTGTTTACGACCTAAGTAGAGCAAGCATATAACCCATGCTATATCAATCAGGTCCAAAATCCGAGGCCCTGGTCGAGTACACGGCGCAATCCTCACCAAACACATGCCAGAAATTTTTCGTTTTTCTTAGCTTCCATCCGGCTTTCATTCGTTTCGATCGGTTCACTTTCGCCGATGTTGTGGTTGGCGATACACTGGTAATGCCATCAATTGATAACAAGATTTGTCCTAAGGACCGCGTGCGCCACATGGTGGCGCACGTGTGACCTACGCGCGCGGTCCGAGTGGCCAGCCACCGCGAAATGGCCTCGGTACGTTATGGGTTAACTGATATCATCAACACTGCCTCACTTGCTCGACCAAGTACATACTGTGATGAATGAGAACGATCTACATCTAGAGATATTGCTATACTCATAAATGTTGAAGCTTTAAAAAAAACAGGAACAGAAATGTCTTCGGAGATGAAAAGACTGGTCTGTATATCGAGTGTTCCCCACACAACTCAGCGTAGAGCGTAAATACGCCTGTAGGGCCCAAATTCATCATTGGTAAACCCCCGATAGCGAGATACATATGCATACCCCAAACGGCGCGCAAACCGAGATTCGTGGACGTTTCGGAAACCACTTGCCCGTTGATGAATCTGCCCCAGTATCCTCTGTGGTTCCAAACTGAAGGGGTGCTGGCATGGCGCGACCTCAGCAGTCGACCAGCTGGGATCTCTTTCCTTTTGCTCATCTGTAGAACTGTAAATGGCCGCTATAGATGTTTCAGAGTTTTTGTGGCGTTTGATTTACATATGAAGACATCTAGCTGCTAGCGAATCAATGTGGGAACGTAGTTTTAACTCTGCTTTCCTTGAAGTTTCTATTTTGAAAGAGTGGCAACATAGTCGACTTGATGGTGTTGAAGGATAGAAACAAAAAGAAATACAACCACCGCTGTATACCACGAAAGGACAAGCTAAAAGCGGCAGTGTGGCTCTCAAACCGCTGTCGGTAAGCCACACTTGAAAAAGCTCTCGTAATTGGATTCTAAAAATATGCATGAAAAACGCGCACAGCAACTCTTGGAATTAATTTGCATGCAATTAATTCACTCCAATGAGGTGGGGTTGTCACAGTTTCTCGTAGTGGAGATGTAATTTAAGACGAATAATTTGAAAGGAACTTCTCAAATAGAGACTGTGACCATCTTCGGCTCATACCCAGGAATTACTATCTATCAATCAAAAGTCGCTCGAAAAATGTTTTGATGCGATCTGGAAGCTATCCCACACACATGGAAACGAACTGTTTCAGATGACCGAGAAATGAAAAAAAACCTAATTCTTTTCGACAGAAAACATTCAGAACGACTGCAAGCAGGAGTACCAGGCTCGAAAATGGGGTTCGCTTTTTGCACATAATTTACGGCCCCAGTAATCGTAAGTAACATGAAAATCGGCTGAATTTTTACTTTCTTTTTTCATTCCGTTCACTATGTTGTCGCTTATTTTTTGTTTTTTATTTTATAATTCTTCCTCGAACCTGCTCCTATAGACAGTTCTTCCATGAGGTTAATCCTAGTACGACCCCCCCATAAATGGACCCCCCTCCGATTCTGGAACCCCAAGCTTCAGCCTGTCTGGAACGAGAACCTTCTTATATGCGAATTAATGGATTGAGTGCGGAAATTTCCGCGAAATAATTCGCGATAAATTGAAATTAAATTCTGAGAAAATTGAGGTAGCCAAGGTATGCCCTAGCTTTTGAAGAAGGAGAAGTTCGAAACAGAGTAAATCTCATACTATTAAATTGCAACTGAATCAACGAGAAGCCCGCGAAGAGAACAAATTAAACCTCGATATGGCCTGAGGGGAAAATAAGCAGTTTTTCCGCAACTCAAAATGAAAAAAATCACATAATTTCTCGCTCACCACTCCACATAGAAACACAAATCGAATTAAATGTGTTGTAAATCGAGGTGAGGCAAAGCTTAACGAAATAGTGCAATCCAAATGGCCTATTTATGCATCATAAGGAAATTGCCCCAAGGTGATGACTGAGAATGAAAGTGGTAACGGAAATATTGGGGCGGAACTGCACAATTATACAGAGTTCTTGCAGTTCTCCTCTTGCTTGTTCAACTTCATTTAAATGTGGAAACAATAACATTAACTTATTTATCTATTTAACAAGGACCAACATCATATAAAATTACGGCATAAAACATTACGGTATAAAAACACCACAAAACACAACAATCAGAGCACTCCAAGGGCATGTTTAAGCTGGCGACTCGAGTAAGAGCTTTGTACCAACCTCCTTGTAATTTAGCAACTATGTAATTAATTCAGTGAATATGAAATTTATTCTTTCCAATTTCGTTAATTGTAGTCACAGGATGTAGTTAACGAGAACGGTCTAATGAGGTTGACTTTGTTTGGTCATTACCCTGACGAGATCAATGAACATTCACATAAAAATTTTAAAAAATTCAGAATTTCACTATAATTCTTCTGCCATTGGAAATATTAAGGTATTCCGACGGCAGCCATGTCTTTTTCAAGTCAATAAAAGTAATGTCAGATAGGGTTATGATAAAATCAGTTTGTCTACTACGGTACTGTAGGACCAACTGATAATTAGAGAGCAATTCATCAATTTGTGAAAACTTGTAGACCATAAGGAATATCGGAGCAAAGGGAAAGACGACTACTCAAGAGCTGCAGTATATCGTCTGAGAGGCGGTCTCGAATTCCGGATGAGGCGCGATTTTTGCGAGCAACCCAAAAGGCGTGTGGAGAATGTTGGGTAAGTTTTTTAGAGAAACCCGAAGACCTTAGAAGAGATCTGTCGCCTCGGGCAAGCCAGCTGTCCGCTCTCATCCACATCTTTTGTCTGGGGAAAGACGACTTTGATAAGAAGCTCATCAACCACGGATGACCTCAAGCTGACAAGTGCAGTAACGAATGACTTAGCATGACTTGAGACATCTAGGTCAATTCTGCTCGGCAGGCTAACAACTCAGCGATAAAAAAATGAAGGAGGAATAAGGGAATTTGTGTGAAAAAGAGGAATATTTGCAAAATTCATGGATCCGTACTGCTCTAAAGAGCACCGAGGTTGATGGCTTGTAGTAATTGAACGAGGAACTCCATCCAGTGGCCGACTCTCTCCCATTTTTCCTTCTCAAACCAAACAAGTGAAAATTCTCAGCCATTTCTTGCCAACATGGTCTCTGCAAAATTGCATTTCTTGCGATTTGAACTTGCCCCCAACAAGGCACTGGAGCCATTTTACCCAGTTGTGGTGAATCTTTACCTGCCACGAAGGGTTGCTCCGAAAAAACCGCCATAATTCTGGGGGCACCCTACAAGTGAATATATTTACCTAGCACCTGCGGTTCTGAAAGTCCTTAGCGTTTACCAGTGCCTTAAGGATGAGCCATGGATTCGAGCTCCATTTAGAATCGTAGAGGCAAGGTGAATGCATACCTGGCTTATACAATGACCTGCGAGGGCCAACCGTTGTGAGGAGTCAGTGTTTTTAGATTCCCAGACTATTCTGGTGCCTATTTACCCCGAAGGGATGACAATTTACCCCACGGAATGGCCTTGGTTAGCTCGCGTAACGATCCATCTCTGGGCCGTGCGGGTGTCTGAAGCGCTTCTTACCCCTGCCATACCCCCCTCCGGGACGTTTTTCAGAATTCGAGTCACCTTTTGAGTGGCTTGAGTTCTACCGTATTGAAAGATTCAGAAGGACGTATTGAGAGCTGCGGCCGAGACATGACCACAGAGGAAGTGACGAAAAAAATAAAAACTAAGAAGAAGAAAAAACAAAGAAAAATGTAGATCCAAACGTAGACGAGATCTCTTGTACTTCTGGTCTCCTAAAGGTGCAACACATCAAATAATTACGAGTACCATGATCAATTAGACTCGAGTTGAGAGTCATGTTTTCAATTTCCTTCTCTAGTTCGCTTTTAAGGGTAAACAACAGGCAATGAAGGAGATAAGAAGAAATGAGGACATGATCCCGTCCCTATTTTTCGAATGCTTAGCCCGATTACTCCAGGAAGTACACAGACACTTCCTCTAGCAGAAACCGAGAACGCCGGCACGTAAGGATGTCAGCCGATGAAGTAAATGTCAGATGTGGGGCGGTTTGATGAGATGCTTCTCATTCCAAATTGACTAGAAGAAAAAAACGTTGAATAGAGACGAGCCGTAGACGTCAGAAATTGCGATGAGCGACCGAGTGAAGGATTATTTTGTTCGTGGAACTCTAGAGAAAGTGGATAGAAGATGTTGACGAAGCAGAGAGACAGCGGCGAGACCCCCCTATAAGCTCGTCAATTCTCACGGAAGATTTCCGGCTTCGCAAGCTTCGAATTCTGTGCTTCATTCACTATAACTCAGAAAAAGTATAATAGTAAGCCGATAAAAGCGCGTTTGTTCAGTATAGAGCATTTGCAGAACGCCAGAAATCCTCCACAGATCTCGCAAACCTTAGAGATATATAATCGAAAGAAGGAAAAATTAAAGCTATAGTACCTCCGACTGTTTTCACCAAAACACGATGTAAACTGTACAAACCGTTTTCAACGCCCACCCAGCATAAATCACTTTAGAATCATTTGTATTGAATGAAAAACACATCACTGAAATCAGAAGAGCGTGATCTACCCAACGGTGAAGGGTGTGAGGCAGAATTTTTAAGTTTTTGATTTTCATGCGTGTGTTCCTTGCCCTCATCAAGTCGAAGACCACACAAGGTCAACGACATTAGGCCATCGTCGCTAATTACACCCTGTGGATATATCTAATTGTGTTACATCTAAAATTTATATTGTAAGATTTACGTGACTGTGTATTATTAAAAAAAGAGTGTCATATCTGAAGAGAGGAGGCCGAGACGTTCATTTCAGTATACAACAAGTCTGAGAGAAGTGTATAAAGTTCGACTTTGTGGTTCTATAGTGTTCAGAAGAGTTAGGGTAGACGTTGATCAAGTCTCTCGCTCTCACTAGCCGGTACTTCATCTTGAAATACTGCTCGTAATTTTCATATATCCGTAACAGTACTTTGGCTGGTAACCAGAGTGAGTGTGTACAGCTTTACTGCGGCAATCTTCTTCAAAGGTTGGAATTATCAAAGCGAGTTGGAGGAACTGTTTTGTACGAAGATTGGACGAGGCTTCAATAGGTTTTTCAGCCACTTGTAAAGATGCACAACGTAAAAGGAAAAGGTAAAGGTGTCGGCGTTGATCAGTCCGCGAAGGACGCGCCGCCGCATTCGTGTTCAATTCAGAATCGTAGAGGTTTGGTGAATGCGTATTTGGCCTATACAATGACTTGCGGGGGCCAGCCGCTATACCAAGTCAGTGTCTTTACCTTCCCAAACAAGTCTGATACCAATTTACCCGACCCCGGAGAGATGAAGGGCTTGGTTAGCCCGAGCCGGGATCGATCGCTCGACCGTGACCAGCAGCTCCTCTTACCACTGCACCACGCGGACCCTTATGTACAACGTACGAATGAGTTAACCTACCATGCCTCAGGTTACATCCTATGTAGCTGGAACCATCCGTCCATGGCACACGTTAAGACCCAGCGGAGTATTAGATTGGTAAGCCGCGAAGACGAAACATTCACATTATATTTTAGCTCACATTTTTTTCATTTTAGCGGTTAATATTATATCTTCATTTCTTTTTTTTGCGTTTTGTTACGTTATGTGATTCCCTCTGTTTTCAATGCTGCACGAGTATCGACGATAGAATTTGTTTTAGATTCTGTTACCTTCTTGCATGCCTAAAGCGCGTAATAAATGTTTTTAAAAAATGTTTGAAACATAGGAATAGGCAGCGCGACAACTACTGTACCGGATGTTCCGCAACGAGAAAATGGCGGCAGCGGCTTGTGCGTCGAAAGGTGCGATTTGCGGGGTCCACACGTGGTGACTTGGACAAAGTCTACGTCACTTCATCTACCACGCATGCCAAACGGGGGTCCCCACGCGGTAACTCAGATGAAAGGCGGAGCCTCGTCGAGCGATGGATCACCATACGAGGAATCGAACGAGCAAAGGACCGAAAATCGAGAGGTCAGAAAAATCGCTCGTTAGTAAGTTCCACGAATGTGGAAAATTTGCATATTAAAATGTAGAGCTCGAGCTGTAGAATTCAGAAACATACTTATTTGTACGAATAGACCGATTTTAAGGAAAATATAGAAAAACGGCGGATTCTGCGCAACAAAGCGTCGCTCGCGCCGTTTTATCACTGCGGCATGTCGGGCACTGTAGATAGGCAGGGTAGTAGGGCAGCCTTATTAAGGGACCGACGAGGATGAAGAGATTAGTTCACCTGTGTACAACACCATCGGCAGGTCACCATGCGGCTTTCTCATTGAATGAGCTACTGCGTCACCTTACTCATTCTTCCTTATTAAAGCTTACCGGGTTTCTAATAACATTTCGCAACGGTATAAGCAAATCATTAAAACAAAAAGTCATATCAGTACTTTCCTAGGACTCGAACCGTTCCTCTCATATCATTATAGCGGGGAATATCATCTCTGCAGTCGACATTCGTTTCCGCGTTTTGTTGTGATCCGGTCGAATATGAATACGTTCAGTCTCTCGATAAGTGAAAAAGATGCGATGCGCTTTTTGCAAGAAAAAGCACTGCTTCTGAAGGTGAAGAAATGCCGACTTGGTCACGTTATGAAGCTGACTACACGGTGTGAAAAATTTTGTTGGAAATGTCGCAAGTCATAGCCGGTCTCAGCAGCTGATCAATCCAAACGTTAACAGCGAATAGAATGTTAACGATATGAAGTGGTATTATACGATGATATGAGAGGAACGGACCAAGTTCTAGGAAAGTACCGACATCTCATTCTGTGGAATATGTAAATAAAAACTGATAAAGCAGTGAATGCTGTACGTCGACAACGAATGACACGCCCTCGGCAGCCGGCGAATAAGCGTTCTCACGCCTAGCTCGCACGCCGAGCATAAGTCATAAACTCAGAATCGGGAACTAAATGGTCTCTTTTATGGCAAAGCAAAGCTCAATTCTTGATCGCCGGCAGACTACGGTAGTGAGAAGAGTTTTCACTTCATCAACATTAACTTGCAAAAGTGTAAATGTGAGAGCCGAGAGCGGATGTGAGATGGAAACGTCTTGGTTGTGTGAAAGCGGATGCAGAGCACGATCATACCAGGCCACACAACCAATTCTGGAGAAAATCCTGGAGAAAGTTAGAGCGGAACTTTGGGGGAAAGGAATTTTATCTGTAGACCCACTCGAATAGGATGTTCGATGTAATATTTGTGTATGTTCGATGATATTCTATCGCATACGTGGCAATAATTAGCTGTTACAAAAGTCGATTATACCCTCTCTGTCTACCCACTAAAGCTCTGCATCTGTTCTTGTTTTGAGATTCTCGCTACGAGCTTGTGAAACTTTGGTGCCACCCCGGTTGGTTAACATAAATCAGGGCCCCGATGTTTCATTGGTAAACCCCCGAAAAACCCCGAGATATACCCGAACGGCGCGCAAACCAAGATTCGTGAATGTGCGGCGGGATTTAATCGGAATTTATCGCGTGTCTATCACACCTCGCGATGAGGCACGGTTCGGGAGGCCTCGATGGCTTATGGCGCAAGTCACGTAGTCGCATTCCTCGCGGGCGATCAGCCGTCGACACAAAATTCTTGTCCGGGTGCACACCGATCACCACAATTATGTGTCGACGGCCGTTTCCCCGCAACGAGTGCGATTGCGACACTTGCGCAACAGGCCGTCGCGGTCTCCGAAACCGCGACATTCACGAATCATAAATGGCCGCAAACTCGTGGTATCGAGCGGGTTTGTCGTCGACGGGGTTTTGTAGACCGCACGTCCATTCATGAATCCGGGTCCAGGAAGAGGAGTTCAACCCGTGTGGGTGTGAACTAGCTGAGCTTCGCTTTGAAATCACTAAGGCGATAAGTTTGTTTGTTCAACAAATGGCTGAACTCTACTGTCTACAGTCCAAATGTGGCTCCTTTGCCGTTGAGTAAAGCAACGCAAAGCAACGAACAACGGACGCAGAACAAAATGCTTGAAAACTTCAGAACTGTGTAAATTTGTATGCAAAATCACTTCAGGAGGGTAACTACGAAATCCTGACCAAGTTCCGCGAACTTCTTTGTAATAGGGTTTGGAATATCCGTGAGAGCGAGCATGTTCAACTTTCCGGACAACCTAATCATACTGGCTCATACGCCTCATTTACACTTCCTAGGGACGAGCAACCGCGTTTGCTAGAAATTTCCGGTTGACGTGCCGAGCGGACACATTCCTGCCAGAGATAAGAAACGACATCGTGAGGTTCTTAGCACCGCTAAGAAGGAAAAGCTTGAGAATTCGAAGCCATATGCGGCCCCGACACGGAATCACAGCGTGTGCAAGAGGGTAAGTGTTACATACGCTTGCCTCTTCTGCCCTCAGGGGTAGTATTTCGTCCTTGCGTGTCAGATATTCCTGTCATCGGCACATGGTCACTTGAAACGGAGCTGACAAACGGACCAACCAGTGCGTAAAAAGATGTGAAGACTTACGATGGGACAGCCGCTGTATCCTTGCGGCGCGTGTGCGCGCCTGCGTATGCGGTTCAACAGTGACAATGACACAAAATGTGGAACTCACAGGATAGACACCTTCGCTTATTATATGAGAGATTAGTTCGTTCGGAGCCAGCCTAGATTACTGATGGGTTTTGGAGTTTCCTGTACGTTTAATTCCTTCTAAACAGCTCTCGAAACTTTTAGTCTTATCCAGACACGCTAGCATGAATGCTACCAATCAACCTTATCTAGAGGTCATATTTGTCCTCACTTTTAGGTCACTTTATTTATTCGTTCCTTGCTTCACATAAGGCTGTAACGATTCTGAACTGAAGTCCAGTGCATGGCGCATACTGCAAACACTGGATATCGCCGAATCGCTAACTAGGTGTACATCTGACAACTCATTCCCAGATGTGGACTCTTTTCTCATCTCTTTTGATATATCAGGTCATTTTATAGTGGTGTTGCTCATGGTGCTAATTTTTTTACCAGTGGAATGGAAAATGAAGTTTTGCATAAGTAGCCCTTTGCGGCATGGAATATTAGGTTGACCAATAAGTTTTGCGATTTTCGTAACAGTTTTCAAAGTTTTACGCATTTTGACTGAATCAATAAGGTAAGTTGAGTACGGTGGGTGGGGAATCACTTCCCTCCCTAGCATCTGCAGCTTACGGCGGGTCAGCTTGGAAGCAGGCTCAAGCATGAGGTTCGATTTTTGCACAAAATTTACGACCCCCCCCCCTTAAAGGAGGGCTCTGGTACGACCTCACCTCCCTACGTGAAAGACGTCTGTTTCAAATGTACATGGGTTCTTGCAAATTCCGAAGTACCATATAGCCCAAATCAAGTAATTCTTTTCAGGTGTCGCAGAGACAACACGGACTTTCGGCTTGGTCTCCTGAAAACAAAGTTACTTGGATGCGAAAGTGGAGTTGATCCATACGATAAATTTTTTCAATAACTATTGAGTTCCCACGTTTTTGCAGTAAACAATAAAAGTTTTCTGAAAGATCCAAAGCCTACTGATAAGGTTAAACTTCACACATCCACCGATTGAGAAGGCAAGTCAGTTCTGCCCAAGAAAGGGGTAGTACGTCGGACCAAAATTGTATTAATTGAAATTTCAAACCACGAAAACAAAGCAAAGTTTGTAGAGTGATAAGAACAATATTAAAATTTTTGTTCAATTTCCGTTGAAGTCCTGAAAAAGAGGTTCTTGAACGCAATCGAACCCGATTCACGAAGGATAAAATTGCTACATCTACATGGATGTGAATTGGTAAGTTTTCAGAATTTTGAAAATACAACATATACGTCGAAAACGAGAAGAAAAGAAGATGCTATGGTTACAAAATCATTTTCTGAAAATAATTTCTAAGTAGATTCATAGTTGCCGCAATTTAAGCTCGACTTCGACGCACAAAAATGAGTATAAATCAGGAAAAACGTAAAACCAGAAGATTTGCGAAAACTATTTGGAAACTACAAAAAAGCGCTTTCTTACTAAAATAAAAATTTTCTATTAAATTAACTTCTTCGTCGTTGGCAAAGGAGCTGATTGTCAAGGAACACACCAGAAAAAATGGCGACCAAAAATCGAACCCCCCACGCCCCGCATGAAGACCCCTTTTTCAGGAAACGAGTTCAATATGGATAAATAGCATTTTTCTTCAATTTTCAGAGTTCCTATCGGCTTTTTCAAATTTCCAACCTTGAGCTGAGTTATAATCGATTAATTGAAGGCGACACGTCACCTCTTGCTCTCTATTTTTTGGATGTCTTCACTTAATCGATTATAACTCAGCTCAAAACTGGAAATTTGAAAAAGCCAATAGGAATTCTAATAACAGAGGATTTGGGCTTTCTTATAATATAGGAACCAATCTTTAAAAAAGGGGTCTTCATGCGGGGCGTGTGGGACTCGATTTTTGGTCGTCATTTTTTCTGGTATGGTCCTTGACAATCAGCTCTTTTGCCGACGACGAAGAAGTTAATTTAATAGAAGATTTCTATTTTAGTGAGAAAGCGCTTTTTTTGTAGTTTCCAAGTAGTTTTTGCAAATCTTCTGGTTCTACGTTTTCCCTGATTTATACTCATTTTTGTGCGTCGAAGTCGAGCTTAAATTGCGGCAACTATGAATCTACTTAGAATTTATTTTCAGAAAACATTTTTGTAACCATAGCATCTTCTTTTCTTCTAGTTTTCGATGTATATGTTGTATTTCCGAAATTCTGAAAACTTACCAATTCACATCCATGTAGATGTAGCAATCTTATCCTTCGTGAATCGGGTTCGATTAAGTTCAAGAACCTCTTTTTCAGGACTTCAACGGAAATTGAACAAAAATTTCAATATTGTTTTTATCACTCTACAAACTTTACTTTCTTTTCAGGATTGAAATTTCAATTTTAATTCAAATTCAAAATATAATTGGTCCGACCTACTACCCCTTTCTTGGGCAGAACTGACTTGCCTTCTCAATCGGTGAATGTGTGAAGTTTAACCTTATCAGTAGGCTTTGGATCTTTCAGAAAACTTCTATTGTTTACTGCAAAAACGTGGGAACTCAATAGTTATTGAAAAAAAATTACCATAATGATCAATTCCACTTTCGCATCCAAGTAACTTTGTTTTCAGGAGACCAAGCCGAAGGTCCGTGTTGCCTCTGCGACACCTGAAAAGAATTACTTGATTTGTGCTATATGGTACTTTGGAACCTGCAGGAACCCATGTACATGCGAATTAGGGTATACAGAAACCTCCCGGTTTAAATAGGACCCCCTTCCATCGACAATTCCCCTTCGAGATGAGCTCTGAGCACGACCCCCCCCCCCTCGGAGGATGTTCGATTACGACCCCCTTCGATTCTCGACCCTCAAGCTTGAGCCTGCTTGGAAGTTCGCGGTCTAGCATTATTATGGAGAAAATATATCTCGTCGATTTTTGGACGACTTACACGGACAGCGTGGCTGAGTTTTTGCGATTGGTTGCAGTACACATCACTGTTGACGGTACTATCAGGAGGACACAGCTTCCAGTATACACGTCCGCGAACGTCCCTGAAACCGCTCAGCATCTCGTTCCTCGATTTCGGGTCACTTTTAGGAATGACTGGTGGCTTCTTCTCTGCTAAAACCCATGCATTTCTGGTTGTATGTGACATACAACACCTACTTCTCATCTCCTGTAGAGTGAGTCCAACCAGTCAAAACGGCGAGAGCTGTGAGAGTTAAAACTACAAGCTTGGAACCCGTAGAGAAGGTGGTGACGAAGATGAATCTTTGATGACTCATATAGTTGAAAAAACGGCTGATATAAAGCCAAAATGTGGTGCGCGCATAAGCTAACCTTTGACCACTTATACACCCTCCTGCTAAATGATAACAGGTCTCAACCAGAAACGCCAGGTCAAAACACATGATCGCAGGAACTTACTGGACGACCTAATATTTTTGGACTCAACGCTAGCTCTTTGTGTGGGAGTTTTGCAACTGCGTCTTGCGTCAGAATTTCTCGCTCTATCAAAAGATCTGTTAAGCTTTTTCACGGCGCTGAATTTTAAACAAAATTTAGCAACAACGACTACCACTTGGACCAGGCGGCTCCGATGCCGAGCGGCTTCACCAACGCGACAGCCGCGCGATGAGCGCGACCGCATATTCTGAGCAAACGATTCTCTATCGAACAGTATACAGCTCTTTGCCATAGCTTTCTTATTAAACTTACAAAAGGACATTGAAAAAACGGCAAGGGCCTATGAAATGATCAAATAGGAATTTAGCAACTCTCTCACATTCCCAAGGGTCATAAGGGCAAATTCACACGGAAATGAACATGAAACTCCCATAATTGAAGGAGATTGATATGTCACAAGAATCAACTAATTGTAAGAGGTGCACATTTCGAGAGAAACGTATGAAAACTAGGTAATCAGCGTCTTCTTTCAACTGAAATCCATTAAATAAAATCTGCCAGTGCAGCTGGTATTGCTTAATAACTTGACTAACAGCTATTAAAGTCCTTTTTGTGCTTCAACGAAATGATAGCCAGCTGTATGTACAGATACTATATAGCAGCAATGTTGACTACTTGCAAGTTCGTGTCCACCGTTAGCGAGCAAAAGGGCAATGTGACAGGTGAAAAAGCGTTGTTGACGTCGCACTGAGAGAAAAATGTCCTCAAGGCGAGATGGACGCCGAGTTGAGGCTGATTAAGTCGTTGCAGCTACAGCCCCGACAATCCACGAAAAAGTTTCTCTAAGCAAAATCGCGTAGTTCAGTTCAGTTTGCAGACTTTTTTCTGAGAGAACACGGCTGGGTAAATCTCATTTTCACTCAACCATTAACGTCATTTGACATATATTTTTGCCAATTTTTTGGTTTTTCATACGAAGAACTGCTCGATGCTGCTTTAGTGAGAACGAATTCAATGGATTCTTTCCCATGATCTCTACAAGATGTGGAATTAAATCCCTTCTTCGAGTTTCTAGCTCTAGTCGGGGATGCCAATCCAAGAATTTTTCACTTTTTTCACTTAATTCAAAAACGAAACTAATTTCGCAACACAGTTATTAGCCTACCCGCAATGTTTTAATTGCCCGTAGCAAGGTTTGGAAAAAATACCCGGAACAAGCCTGGAGTTTTTCAAAAATTACTCGAAGAATTGGGAGTAGTGTTTCAAATGGAAAATTACTTGAGGAACAGTGAGGTTATTAAATGTAACTGTGAGAACGCGATCAATATCAGGAGCAGTCCTCCTCAGCAGAAGAGAGTATGAGGTTGCCATGGAACAATATCATGGTGAGAGCTAATTAACTGATTAGATTTCCCGCGAATGAAAGGAACAGGTGGCGAGGTGCGAATTGGTGTGATCGAAGTCATTCTCTAGTTCTGTGACTCGAACAACAACTCCATCAAACATAACAAAGCAACAAGAATCCAATTTTTCTCGCGGGAATTTGAAGCAAATCACAGACAAGGCAGTGCATGTTTAGATGAGTGGTAATGACCGGGAGAAAAGAGAAAGATCACATCTCATGATTTTGCACTCTATCACTCTTCGATACTAAAGTCAGCGACTAATTATTACATCTTATAGCAATGAAGGTAAGTAAATAACAATAGAAGGTAACAAAACAAATAAAATAATAACAATAAGAGTGGCACAAACATGCCTGTGTTTCTTCGAATTCCTGCTATTCTTCTTCTACTATTTATAATGCATTGTGGCATTCTCCAAACTCAAAGTATAGGAGTAACCATACAGAGAGGGTATTATCAGTGACGGAGCTCCTCTTACTTGAAAATTGTTACTAATACTACTTTCTCGGGAAATCTGTGGTTTTTTCTTCGTATCTGAACAGCATTTCAGTTTACTAACGCATTTTTCTATTTTACTAACACATTTTTCTTATCCAGTAGCACATCCATGTTTCAGGATGTGACAATAAAATAAATAGATGTATAAATAAATCTCATGATTTATGATGTTGCAATTGTGGAGTTGACTTATCCTTACTATATAATCGATAATCCGCAACAATTCAAAACTTCAGAAATGGCAATGTCTTTGATGTATCTGTGTGTCTGACTGTAGTTCCTTCAAAATGTTGACGAAGCAACAAAGCAAAGGTACGTGATATTGATATCGAATTGATTGACCTTTCTTCAAATGTGCCCGCAGCGAACAGCAATCAATAAACAAAACTAAAGAAAAGGCTAAAATGTTGCGAAATAGTCCATTTAGACCCAAAACCTTACGCCGACAAATTCAGATAAGCATATGAGTCATAAGTCTCAACTAAGAATGCACCGCAAAGTACATCAGATGCCATCAATCAAAGCAAGATGTCCACCAAAGACGAGCTGTCGAACAAAGTTGTGGCACTCCCACGAACGAAACGCCAGAAAATAAACGTCGCAATCAAAAACCACTCACTGATGCACATGAAAACATTCAGAAAGAAGGAACCTAATAGTCCCCTGGGGCTCACTCGCCAGTCCATTTTTGAGTGGCACATTTGTTGCTCCGCTTTGAAAAGGAAGTCGAGCGGTCTATTCTGGCTACGTTGATACCTAACTTTTCCATGGTTATACAACTGATAATACCTGGAGTGGGATGGCTGAGAGATTGGAAACCTAGGTCCATGATCTTTATGATCAGTGTTCAGCCCCGCCCCCGGCAGAAACGCTTGCCTAGTTTTAAAAAAGCTGGAAACGGTGTCGGTACGAGGAGACACATCGACTGATGGTGGAGATCTGTCACAATCACAAAATTGATCGATAGTATTATGAAGAATCCAAAGAATCTGCGATCACTCTATTAGGTTGTAAACCTTCCGATTGAATATTTTTTCATCGCATAGTTGCACTTTTACTAACATTTCTGCGTTTCTCTTTCGATACCGTTTCGGTGCGGTAGCTAAGGCTCTTCTAAACTATTTATCGCCCATCCGACTTTGTTAGAGTTCTTTGAAAATTATCAAGCCTAAACCATTGAGCCCCAACTGCATCAGTTCAATAAGCTTCGACTATTGCGTCCCCCTTCAGTCTCCAAAGAAATAAATTTGAAAAGTAAGATGTCGTAAATGTTCAATTGGAAGGTTTACAACTTAATACTTTGAGAAGAAACAAAAAACAATGAAAGAAATGTAGGCTTTTGCCCACAGACATCATGCAAAAACGGTGACGGAGAAGACCCGTAGGAGTAGGAGGGTCACTCTCGAAACCCACTAGTGGCATCGGAGATCATATACCATATCGTTTCTCTTGCAGAGGTGGAGCGCTTTAGCGATCGTTCTCTGCAGGTCATTGGAACAAAAACGTCTTTGTTCTCAGATTTCCACTTCAAGAGTTGCATGGTGACGGCAATCGCCCTTTTCGTTTCCGCTGGCTCAAGCCAAGCTGTTCCATTAAGGAAATGAGCCGCTTTATTGCCAACGTTTTTCACACGCAGCCGTACAAGTCGTGATCGGGCTTAGTCGACAACGTTGCTCAAACTCTCACTGCTGATTGTCTTCTTTTTTGATGGGATATTTCGTTGAGGGGCCCGCATGGTCCAGTGGAAAGAGGCGTTACTGACACCCGCACAGGCGAGCGATCAATCCCGGACCAGCTAACCAAGCTTTCCATCCCTCCGGGGTCAAGTAAATTAATACGGCTTGTCTAGGAAGGTAAAGACCTCGACTTGGTATAGCTACTGGCCTCCGCAAGTCATTGTATAGACCAAATAGGCATTCATCATGCCTCTACGATTCGGAATCGAACACGAATGCATGGCGCGTCCTTAGGAGGGCTGATCAACGCCGATACCTTCACATTTTTACATTTTATTTCGACGAGATTTTTATTTTGAAAATGCGAGACATTGCCATCAACCTCGAAATGAGGCTTCTCAGGAGAAAATTCCATGAACAAGTTATCAATAAATTGAAAGTCGCAAAAACACGTAAAGCCCTAGTAATCAACTCATGTCGTGTCCATTTCATTCCAGAAATATACGTTTACGAGTCATTACTCTCTCGTTATCCAGCATAACACTAAGCATACCCCGTCCAACAACAACGGAACACTTACGAGGAAACAGTTCCTGTCCAACAAGAGCACAAGAGCAGCTGAAAAATTTGTTTTCAGAATTTTTCTGCGTTTTAAATTTTTATCGACTACTACCATCGTGCCAGCTGAAGGAGGTTACTCTGGGAGGTATCACACACATTACTATAATATTAGAATACCCCAAAGGTTCGACTGCATTTCAGACTCTGACTTGCTGGAGATCCGGTAGAGAATTGTGCCTATCCATGAGGTTATCACATTATTGTCCATTTATTTGTTTTCATTGAGTTGTGAATAAAGGAAATCAGAATCTGAAATGCACACGAGTTTTTAGCTCACCCCATTACAGTAACGGACGTACCGCAACGATGAAACGGCGGCAGCAGCGGTGTTTTGCGCCGAAAGGTGCCGTTTTTGGGGTCCACGCGTGAGGATCCTGATAGGGCCTACCTCGATTCATTTACGCCGCATACCCACCAGGGGTCCTCGCATAGTAGCCTGGCCGAAGGCGAAGCTTTGTCGAGCGATGAGACACCAGACGAGGAATCGAATGAGGAAGGGAGCGAAAATGGAGAGATCAAAGGAATCACTTGTTACCATGTTCTACAAATATGGAAAATACGTATATATTAAGATAGAGCTCGACCTGCTGAGTCCAAAAACATACTTATTTTTACGAATAAATCAATTTCAAAGAAAATATAGATAAACGGCCGTTCGTGTGCAAAAAAAGCGCCGCTGGCGCCGTTTTAACCGTTGCGGCAAGTCCGGTACTGTAGCTACAAACAGCTCAGATGGTATAGATTGACTCTACCAACTTTTCTTTTCGAAGTGGAACTCCCCAGAGACATCTCACTCTATGTTGCAAGAGATAACTGCTGTTGATCATTACCGCATCGTATTCAAAGGCTCGCGAGAAAGTCGAAGCGAAAATAGTATCAATTCTCGAGGATGGTTTTTGCTGATACAGAACTTGGAGATTAAGGACAACTTGCAACCTTTTCACTGGTCAAAAGGCGAAAGAGATTTGGAAAAACTAACACAACGTTCTCATAGAATGTAGGGAACTTCATGAATTAGAGTCATCAAAAACACATAATTCAAGTAGAAAAAACGCAATAAAAATATGTCAGCCTATCTTCAAGGCTCGTTATCCAGCTTGTTGGGCCATGCAATATCGATGCCTATTTATTCAGCTCTCGGGAAATTCTACAGAAGCTTCGCAGCCGCAGCACCAAATTCTCCAGATTATTCTTGAATTATAAGAAGATAAAAGCTGTAAACATCTAGAAACTAGAAAATTATTCGGCCAGAAGTCGCTTCGAGAAATGCTCAGCCTCAAAAGGACAATGATCTGAGCCGACTTAGTCCTCGGCCATAAAAAAGGATTGATGAATTATAGATGGAGAAGCTTCTGGAGGATAATTCGTCTTAGACGAGTCAGCAACGACTGGAACGTGCTCGAGAACGACGACGAATCCATATGTATGTGACGCAAGGTAATTAATCAATTCGGCGAAAACCCGAAAGCAAACGGAGCCGAAGAGAAAATTAAATTTCGAACGATGACTCAGCGGAGTATTTAGTTACTCAAAAGGTTTCTCAATTTTTATGTCATTATTTGGGGGACATATGCACACAGGACCGTCAGTAAATATCCGCCAAAACGCGATGTAAGCTGAACAAACTGTTTTTACCATTTCCCTGTCGTAACTCTCTCTCAAACGTTATTTTTATTGAAGGAAAAATACATGGTTGGAATCGGAAGAGCATGATCTATACAATGGTAGAGAACTTGTAGTGAGATTGTGAAATTGTTTACCTTCATGTGTGTGTTGTTTGACCTCGTCAGAATAGCAACCACACAAAGGGAACCTTATTAAGCCGTCCTCGTTAATGTTAATTACATCTAGTGGCTACACTGAACTGATTTACAAATAATAAAATTCGTATGCAGCTGTGCCAGACGAGCTTAGTACGATGGATCAAGTTTACTATGGTCGAACGTTTCGACTTGAACGTCGTCCTCAGAAGCCTAAAAATGGCTCGGAACTTAGGTACTATTGAATTGCATGGCCAAACGTCTACCGTTCTTAGCATTTTTGACGGACTTCTACAACCACAATGAATGTGTGCCGGTCAGGGTTGAGCATGGGGTGCGATCTGTGCTCAAAAATTACGACCCCCCCTTCTGGAGAGAAGCAGTTACGACCCCCCCCACCCTTCAAAAACTGCTGCAGGCGAATATAACAGGTGAATGGAGCACGAGGACATCCACAGAAGGGCGTTAACAGATGTATACAGAATAAAGATGCAAAAAAATCGAAAAATAAAAATTTATTGATCATTCGAGTATGAAAAATTTTCGGATCAGCCGCACACAAATGAAGGACAAAAAAGGCTTGTGCGCGGAGAAATGTACACGGATAGCGAGTGTAGTGTAGAGTTAAGAATTTTATAAGGCTGAAGATAATGGAGTGAAAAATGGAATTTCCTGAACTAAAAAATTGTTTCAGATTCAGACTGACGCATATGGCCTCGCAAAGTTTTTACATCGTTTTAGCAAAATTTTTAGAAGTAGCCTAGTCATTCTGTTTTCGGTTTACGAGTGCTCAAATAATTGTTTTCTGCTTTCAGATGATCACATTGCGACAGCATGTGCGGCTGGACCGGTGCCGAGCGAAATAGGAATCTTTTCCAGAGAACAATGAGTAGTAGTAGTAGACGCTAGTTCACGTAGCTATGAATAAAGAAGTTCGCCTGACTTGCTGTTTTCGAGATTTGAAATAAATAAATTCAAAACCGTTTTGTAGCATTGAAGAAGAACAGTGCTTGATGAGTGTTGTTTCTTTTTTCGAGAACTAGGAAAGTACGTGTAACAGTTATTTTTTTATTTGTTATTTTTATTTTTATTTTTATTATTTAATTAATTAATTTATTTGTTTTTATTTTGTTATTTTTATTTTTATTCATGTTATTTTTTTTTACATTTTAGAGTCGAAAAATTACCGAAAACAATGAGGTTAAAATGAACCATCGACCATAGCCAACACTGAGTAAAAAGATCGCACCCCCCTGCGCGCCCAGGAGATTCGTTCTTACTAGAGTTTTATATTTTTCCTAGATAGCATTTTCCCTCTAGTTTTCAACGCGGTCATGGCACCTTTTCAATTTTAAATTTGAACGGAGATATAAATTTTTGAATGATCACCTTCATTTCTGAGATGACCAGTGGAAGCTGCGACTTTCTGAGTAATTTCAATCAAAAAATCATATCTTTGTTCAAACACAAAACTGGAAAAGTGCCATGACCAATAATAAAACTACATGAAATTTTCCATAGAATAAAAATAGAATTTCTTCCAAACACGAAATCCCCTAGGCGCGCAGGGGGGGGTGCGATCTTTCTGCGATTTTAAGCCAAAATCGCCGTAAGATCGCACCCCCCCCCCTGCGCGAATTCCTTTTCTAGATTCAAAAAAAAACAAACCTCAAAAACATCGTTCTAGAATACTGAGACAATCAAAATTAAGAGGTCGCTGCAAGATTGGCATGCGCCAATCTGTCGTGCGACGTACTAAATTTCGTTATTTAATTTTCCCGGAATAATCCTCAAGTCCTCGTTGCCCTCTCGGGGAAACTGGCCTGAATATCTTTAATGAGTAGGCAAATACGGCAGTACCGTGCCCTCAAAGCTTTTTCGTCTAGTTTTGATTGGGAAAAATTATATTGGAAATCCGAGTGCATTTAGATTGAATGGGTCGTTAGCGGAGCAGTTCTTCAGAACTACATGGAATCCACTCCATCAGAAAATTTGCAGAGGTTCAGAGTTTTCTCAGGACTCCAACGAGGATGTCGAGGGTAAGTGTATCTGAAAAATACGCCGTGGGTTCCCTACAAAGTGGGCTGGAAATACTTAAAAACACTTTGTTTGACAAGGAAAATTTTTTTCAACCCAGCTACACCTTGTGAATAAAGCTATTCTATATGGTGGAAAGACGTACAGTAGTTCGCGAAATGATATGTCACCTTGCTTTTTTTGGGTGCAGATCGCTGAAATCAAAAGGAATTTGATTCCAATTGACAGTTTTAATAACCCTTATTGAAATACACTGATATATGCCCTTGTTGGAAATTCTACATTTTTTGAAAAAAAATTACACTCATTTTCATATGCATTTTTAAACGAATGTATCTTAGGAACCAGTGAGCTTCTGCTTGTCCTGTGGTGATATTCTGATAGAGCATGATTAGCTTGTTCTTATAGGCTATGAATTTGTGTTTCAAGTCATTAATAAACTGCAGATTTTTTCGCGTGAATTTTTAAATGGTCAAAAAATGGTGAAATCTTGGGACAATGTTTCATATAAAATTCCATATATTAGTCACTAGTAAATGAATTTGCACCAAATTAGGAAATATAATAGCGTAGGGATTTCTCTTTCCAAAGCATGTTTAACTTTTGTAAAATGCCGTCCAATTGCAGAAAAAATAGCTCCGGAAATTGCATGTACATAAACGGTTGTCTAGAGAATACCCGGAGGGCATTTGACTCCGGATTCCTCTAGTGCATAGTACACTTGTTGCTTGTTAAGTCCTTAGCGGGTAGCAGACTAATTTTCATTCTTGTGCAGAAAACCATCTTCTATGTTGTAATGTTGCATGCGTCCCTATTCCCGCCACCGTACACCATGCGGGTCGGCGCGGTAGTTTCAATCGGTCTAACTAGAGGACGATTTTCTGCAGAAGAGTGGAAACTATTATGCTACCTGTTAAGCACTTAACAAGCAACAAGTCTACTATGCACTAGAGAAAACTGGAGGCAAATGCCCTTCGGGTCTCCTTAAAACGGCCGCTCATGTAAATGCAATTTTAAGAGCTGTTTTCTCTGTAAATGGAAGGCTATTTTTTGCATTCAAACACGCATCAGAAAGGAAAAGCCTTACTCTATTATATAACCAAATTTGACGCGAATTCATTTACTAGTCACTAATATATGGAATTTTATATGAAACATCGTCCCATGATTTCACCATTTCTTGACCATTTAAAAATTCACGCGAAAAAATCTGCAGTTTACTAATGACTTGAAACACAAATTCGTAGCCTATAAGAACAAGCTGATCATGCTCTATCAGAATATCACCACAGGACAAGCAGAAGCTCACTGGTTCCTAAGATGCATTCGTTTAAAAATGCATATGAAAGTGAGTGTAATTTTTTTTCAAAAAATGTAGAATTTCCAACAAGGGCATATATCAGTGTATCTTCAATAGGGGTTATCAAAACTGTCAATTGGAATCAAATTCCTTTTGGTTTCAGCGATCTGCACCCAAAAATGCAAGGTGACATATCATTTCGCGAACTACTGTATATCTGCACGAAAATGCGAGAATAAATCAAAAAAATCATTTGTTGGAAAAAGTCGTCGTAATATTTTCGCATGAGTTCCAAGCCGGAATCATTACTACTCCTAACTATGATTATTTATTTATTTATTTATTTATTTATTTATTTATTTATTTATTTATTTATTTATTTATTTATTTATTTATTTATTTATTTATTTATTTATTTATTTATTTATTTATTTATTTATTTATTTATTTATTTAGTTATCTAACTACGCACATAGGCACGCTACAAGTGAATTAAGATAAGAAACAGCCATGGATCTACTGAAGAACATTACACTAAAGAGGACTGAGACGGTTAGTAGAACTATAAAAGCAATTCCAAATAAAAATCTCGTTAGTAACATCTTGTAGGAAACCACACCAAGTAGGCTAAATAGCAGATTTATTTATTTAAGAGCAGATTTCTTTCATTTAAGCAAGAAAATCAGAATCCGACTCAAGAGAATAAAACGATATACCCAACCAATCAAAATGATATATTACCTTTCATTTTTGAATACAAATAATCGAAAGCAAGAGGAAACGTAGTCCAAGTGGTAGTTTTAGTAACTTTACTCAAAAATACATTGGTTTATGCACTTTCCGGAAAATATAAAACACATTCAAGTTTCTTCAAAGTTTTGAGAGCGTCTTTATATGTATTTTCACACAACTATATCTCTCGAACAGATGTTCATGAAATCAATCCAAGGTGATATTTCGATAGAACATAATTAGTTCGTCATAAAAGGCTACAACTGAGTAGTTCAGATTGCCAGTAAACTAAAGATTTTCATACTGGAAAATTTTTATGGCCAAAAAATGGCAAACTTTCGAGACCTCACTTTAAATAAAAATCTCCATCTATGTACAGGGTGTACCACAATTATAGCAACCAACTTTCGAAAACTGATAGTCCAGCTCCACAGTATTTTTACGTCATGTTTGTTGTATTTTGTTAACTCACGGACATTATCGATTGTTCTGATCAAGACTCGCTTGATTTCATTGTAACGTGTTATAATGGTTGCTCCTTCTCCGAAACGAGGCGCCATCATAATGTTGCACCATGCCGGCATGGCAGTGGTGAAAATCGCGAAGCGATTAAATGTGAATAGATCTGTTGTCTGGAGGTCCATCAAACGATTCGAGGAGCTTGGCACTATGGCGGACCGACCAAGAAGTGGGCATCCGTTAACCGCAAGAACCGACAGCAACCGGAGAAATATGCGTGCAGCTATCCGCAGAAACCCGAGAGTGTCGATCCGGAAATTAGCAAAAACTGCCAATATTGCAACTATGTCAGCCTGGAGACTAGTCAGGAAAGGCCTAAACCTTAGGTGCTACCGATTTCAGAAAGCGCACACTCTCACTCCTAAAATGATGCAGATACGAGTTGAGAGATGCAAGCGACTTCTCCGACGCTTCTCTGCCGCACGCCACCTCAATATCGTCTTCAGTGATGAAAAACTCCTCACCATCGAGCAATCACTGAATCGCCAGAATAACAGGATAATTGCCTCAAGTATTAGAGAGGCTAATCCTAGAGGTCGTATCGTCGGCCGTACAAGTAATCCTGCACATGTGATGGTTTGGGCATCCATCACCTCGGATGGCAAAAGTCCTCTCGTTTTCGTCCCCCAGAATGTCAAATTGAATGCCAAAATCTACAAAGAGGACATCCGGGAAAAGGTGTTACTTCCTTGGGCTCGAAACCACTTTGGATCCCGCCAATGGACATTCCAACAGGACGGAGCACCAGCTCATCGTGCAAATGTCGTTCAGCAGTGGTGCAGAACCCAGATCCCAGACATCATTGCCTCTACCGAATGGCCTCCGTATAGCCCCGACCTTAACCCCATTGACTATTCCATCTGGTCGGTGTTGGAGTCCAAGGCATGTTCTACTGCTCACAGAAGTATCGCTTCTCTTGAGCAATCGCTACAGAAAGCTTGGTCAGAAATTAACGTCGACTACTTGCGTGCCGCCGTAGATGCGTTTCCCAGGAAACTTCGTGCCTGTATTGCTGCAAACGGCGGTCTAATTGAAAACGTTTAATGCTGTTTTGTTGACATTATGCTCAATAAAAGTTGTGAAGAATTTCATCTCACTTGCTCTGTTGGTTGGTGAAATAATAAAAGATATGTCCGTTGCTATAATTGTGGTACACCCTGTATATAGGGAGTGGACGTCACTGCACCAAACTTGAGGCGTTTATATAATAAAACAATTTCTTCCTAACACATTTAAGTTTTACAGATTGTTCAGAAACGTGCACGATCAGAAATAATAAGGTGAGTGGAGAATGGACGGGGAGATCCTGTTTCACCTCGCCGTCTTAGACAGAATATAAAGTAAGGAATGGCCTGAGGCCTCATAAAGAAAGCCAATGCAGTTAAGTGCTCGGCTATTACTTCACTTTATCGTAGTTTCGTTGTCAGAATTGCCACAGCCAGCTGAATGTCGTTTTTATTGCTTCGTTAATTGTAAAAGGTCTTTGTTCGCACGCCGCCGGGACAAATTAGATCCATTATTTCAAATAGCGAGGCGTAAAGAAGCTGACCAAAAATCGTCCACAGCAAAATCCTAACTGGCCAAGGAATGTTTCATCAAATCGTCCAGCAAAAGTAGACAGCGGTGCTCTGAGGAAACAGATTTCAGGAAAATAGAGAAACAGATGAAAAAATCGAGACATTACCGCTGGTCAACGGTATTACTTCGGCAAACGAGTCCGACAGGTTTACGAACATCTTTAATTTGTTAATTTTTTTGTGAATTCGCGAATTGGGCAGAAGTCGCACGTGAAAATATCAAACATAAAACATCAAAAAATTAAATAACAAAAAATATAAATAAATAAATATAAAAATAAAAATAAATACTAAATGAGTAAGTACAAATAAAAAATGCAAATTATACAATTAATATCAAATAATAATAATAATAATAATAATAATAATAATAATAATGAGATTAGATATTAAATATGCATTTGGCAATTCGCATGCAGCATAGCGTTGTGCTAATGTATTATATTTTTGCACTATAATTGGCGCGCCCTTTCATGGCGTAATAAATCAATGAATAAATAAATATAATTTTGTTTATGAGAACCATTTGCGCTAAAGTTTACCACCGGAGGCGAAAACGAAGCCCTCTTTTCTCGGGGATCAAGAATTGCTGTCGACGTCGCCAAAGAAGAAAAACACGTCGGTGTTTATTGAGAGCAAAATACGGGGGGCGACAGAGACGACGGGGGATTAAATTTAATATGTGGCGCTCAAAGACGACGGCTATTTCATCAAACAAATGAAATACTTTGCACATAACCATCACCTCTGCCCTCTGTGAAAGCTATCAAGCGGCTTCGACCACTCAGGGGGCGTCGTTCAACGAAGTCATTTTTTCGTTGTCTTAATCGAGGACAAAGTCCAGATTGTACATCATTTGCTATGACAAAATCAACAGAACGCAAACAAAACACAAAACTAATCAATAGAGCATATACATATACTGCGGGACATGAGTTACAATAACGCTATCCATATTCAAACGAAAAATCAGGCCTTAAAAAGTGACTGATATGAACGGTGGTCTTCATTTCATTGAAAACTGGGTTTTTTTCAGAAAAAATATTCAATATAAGTAATGAATCTGAAAATTTTGTGGACTTCTTTCCATTCAGGGCGGTGAATTGAGTCCTGACAAGTTCATTGTTTTCAAAAACCCAAACATAATAGAAAAGTTCAACTCAAGTTTATTCAAAAGACGAAAAACAGGAGTTTTCGAGACAGCAATAAGAAATCACAGGACGAATAATTTTCGTTCAGACGAAAACTGAAAGGGCGTGCAAGCTTCCAGGTTCCCAATCATGTCAGGTACGGTAGCCGTTGGGAAAAAACCCTTTTCATGACTTCGTTCTTGTGTAAGCACCTTGATCAAATTGACCACGAGAAATTTCTGCTCAGAACGTCATGCACTCCAATTTTCCAGAAGCAGTTTGGGCGACAATTTTCTTTGATTGAACTGCAACTCGAGAAAAAGCGGTGGAAGGTGGTTGTTCCCCGAATTGGTCGATACTGGCGGAAGTGAAGTCACTGTAATCCGTTGATAGATTTTTTCAGAATTTAAAAGGTAATTCGAATGCTCACCTACTGAGTGTATAGGAATGCCGTACAAAACTATACAGACAGAAACGTGAGAAAAATCTTTTTGTTTTTGCTCGAAATGTGACAAAAAAATTCACAAAACACACTAAAATAATAGTAGCAAGATACAGAAGTCAGATTCAGCGACAGAATGTGAAGATTCTGCAATTTTTGTATCGTGGTGACAATATTTCCTGAGGAAACTCCAATAGAAAGAATTGGAGGGTCGTAAACCAATTGGCGCTACTCCCGAAAAACTGGTCCGTAACTGAGTCACATGAAACGGAAATAGCAAAATAATGGCATTTTTGAGCTCAGTACACACTGACGAATCGATTAGGGTTGAAATTTTCCGTAAACCTACTACGAACGTTTTGAACGCTTCCTGGGGCAGAACTTATGGGCGGCATTTTATGTAACGGTTTGCCGACTGCTGCATATGTCGATGGGAGCCTGGAATTAATTTATTCCCAGACAGTTGTATGGATGACGGCAGGTGTAGATGTATGATGTGAGAATGAGCGACTGGGCTGACCTTACTTGTCTCAGGCTCTTATACACAGTACCGGATGTGTCACAACGATAAAACGGCGGCAGCGGCGCTTCCTTGCGCCGAAGACGCCGTTTTTGGGGTTCATGTGTGGTGACCCGGTCGGAGTTTACCTCAATTAATTTACCCCGCATGCCCAGTGGGGCCCCGCGTGGTAGCCCGACCGAAGGCGGAACCTTGTCGAGCGTTGAGTCACCAGAGGAGGAATCGAATGAGTAAGGGAGCGATAATCGACAGATCAAAAGAATCGCTAGTTACCAAGTTTCACAAATATAGAAAATTCGTATATGGTAAGCTAGGGCTCGACCTGCTCAGTTCAAAAACACACTTTTTTCATGAACAAACCAATTTTAACGAAAATGTAGGAAAACGGCGGTTTCTGCGCAAGAAGGCGCCGCTGGCGCCATTTTGTCAGTGCTGCACGTCCGCTACTGTATGTATGATAACAGATGTCTTATCATAAATTGCTGATAGGCTATGTAACACTGACTTTGCAGTTGAGATTGGAGAGTGGAGGCTCAGCGAACAGCGACACAGTTGGGCACGTGTGGCGAACTTTTTACGAGCCTATTCGGGATGCCTTCGCATCGGACGATTTTGCCACTCTTGCGCGATTTAAACGGAGCGACGACGCGGCCGAGCCCATCAGAGTCGCTCAGTGACGTTCGTCGAGAGCGCCGTGAATAATGCAACGGAGCGCGGCTGTACGGCCGTTGGCCACACTTCCTCTCACTTAGAGTGACTTCTGTCAAAGCAGTCATAGGGGCTTCTGACCACGGGCCAGATTCATCATTGGTAAACCACCGGTAAACCCCGAGATATACCCCGAACGGCGCACAAACCGAGATTCGTGAACGCGCGTCGGGGTTTCATTGGGGTTTATGGCGGGTCTATCACACCTCGCAATGAGGCAGGGTTTAGGAGACGTCGACGGCTTATGGCGCAAGTGCCGTAATCGCACTCACTGCGGGCGATCAACCGTCGACACAAAATTGGGTGTATCATTCACCGCAGTTATGTGCTGACGGCCGCTTGCTCGTAGTGAGTGCGATTGCGGCACTTGCGCAACAAGCCATCACGGTATCCGAAACCGCGACCTTCCCGAATCACAAATGGCCGCAAACTCGCTGCATCGAGGGGGTTCATCGCCTACGGGGTTTCGGAGACCGCTCGTCCGTTCATGAATCTGGGCCCAGTTGATCAGCCAGGAAAGACCACAAAACAGATGATGCGGCACCGAGAACCTTGAACTAAACATTCTCGGCATCGGCAAAAAAGACGAATGTAGTTGGAGGCACCATTTGAGCTGAGGTTCAAAAAGAAGGAGGCACTGATTGAGCAGAGAACAGCTGCTAGAAAACCGGTGAAACACCCAGAAATAACAGCTCACTGGAATGTTTGAAATAAAATGGACATTCAGAAGAGGCGAACACGACTACGGTCGGGGTGGAGCAGATTTTCCGTCGCAGTAATTCAGTTATGCGGTCGGGTTCTTTCGGTGGTCTGCAATTGTTGAGTGGTGGGCGAACGAAATTGGATCCGACCCTATCGCCCGAAGACGCCTGAGGCGATTCGGAGCCACACAGAATCCAGCTCGTCGCAGCTGTGCCGAAATAACGGCGCGCTAAAACAACACTGATCCTCTCTCGGCATCGCGTCTCAGTGACGCTTCGTTTGGCAACGAATAAGGTTATGTAAATCCACCCAAAAATGAGCACAGAGAAATGGGATCTCGGAAATGGGGCGTATCGGAGAAATACGAATGGACTGAAGCGAAATCGGATTACGGGCTATGAATCGGAGTTGTTTTTGTTTGTCACACATTTGCAGACGTTCCGCCTCAATGAAACTCTGCAGAGATGAGAATACCTACGAAGCAGGAAGTTTATAATTCACGGGAGGCCATCCGTTGTTTAGCTTCACTGATAAACGGATTTTAAAACCAAAGCGACGAAGTGATAAATTAGGAGATTCTTAGGACTTGAAGGAGGAGAAAGTCTCTCTAGTAAGTACTCCTGTCTTCATAAATTCTTTAGGTGATAGTTGTTTGGTCTCAAAACGCCGCTGTGACGATGCGTCCTCTGGCAGCGAAATTCAAAAAGGTTGAATCCGAACACCGGAAACAGCAACATTCAGTTTTTCTCCTACTGAGATCTCATCCCATCTTTCTTCCAACTGTCGTTTTTTCGAGCATACCAGAATGTCAGATACTGTGGTAGGTGGTGCAACTGACACCGGCCGTCTATCCCTCAGAATTTAGGTAAATTTTTGCCACACTCGTCTGCAAAGGTACAAACACTGATTCGGTATAGTGTCTGACCCAAGCATGTCATTGTATAGGCTAAATACGCATTCATCATGCCTTTTCGAATCTGAATTGAAGATGAGTGCGTGACGCGTTCCCAGGATGCTGGTCAAAGTTGACCCCATACTTAACTTTGCCTCGAATGGTGTAGCATACATGGCGCCAAAGTAGGGAAAGAAAGTGATTTGGTATGATATGATTATCATTATGATTTTATGATATGACAAATGATATCCCCAGCGACATCATTCGGTTCAAAGAAATTATCGTTTTTTTTTTCTTCTTGCACAATCTACACTTACAACACTATCAAGGTGTTCCAAGTCTTAGATGTCCAGTCAGTCCATGACTAATCAGTGCCAACCATCGGTCAGGTCCAGTCCTATCAAGGTGTCAGACGAAATTTTGATATTTGATATTAGATATTTATTACGCTGTGTAAGACAGACACAAAAAAGTCGCTGAAATAGATAATTGGATAATTTTTTCTCAGGTATAGAAATATCATTTTTATCCCAGCGAGCAACTACTTGAACTGTGAAGCAACCGAGAAAGAATTTCGGACTTTTCTGTTCACCCTGGGGCATATCAGGCAGCTATTCGCTTCCACAAAGCGTGCGAACTGATATCTGCTAATTATTAGGTTGGTAAGAAAGATCCCGCCGTTTTTTCAAACGACTGCTGTAAGTTCAGTTCGGAAGCTTTTGCAGAGTTTGACACAGCATTCGGTAGAGAATCATTTGCTTTTCCGAGCTGTATTATTGTAATTTGTGATAACTCTGAATTTCACTGTTTTTTTGGCTTGTAAAGTGTAAAGCAAAAAAACGAAAAAAATAACCTTATCGACAGCGATTTTTTTCTGCTCAGTTTCAAAGGCATAAATAAAACTCAATATACCGTTTGATAGACAACGCTTTTCTCTGTTAGATCGTATATCATTTGTCTTTATTCGTCTCGAAAATTACAAAATTTTAAACCACTGAAGTCCGACCTTCGGAAGGCAAGAATAATTTTCCGATGGTGCTCCTGGTTTTCTTGTGAACGCTCAAGTTGACTTCTGTTAAGTTTTCTATGCAGAATTATTTGCTCCTATCACACGGTATGTTTATTTTTGAACAACATCACAACATCATTCGATTTTAAAAAATTTTCACGAGAAGGGCGTCTTGAAGTTTCTCAGCAGAGTAAACCTCCAGTTTCAATCTTTTCAAGCCAAATTTCATGAGGTGTTCGAAAGAGCAACATACGCTCTACAAGGCGGTATACAGAGCTAGTTGATTGACTTATATATTTGAAGATGCTAGGTTATTCGCAAAACACTAACATCGGACGGGAACTGAACCCGCGTCTTTCTGTTTCCGGCAGACTGCACTAACCACTGTGCTACCGATGTACTACCTGCGAAGCTCCTAGCATCTCTTTCTTAAGCCCGGTCGGGCTTTCTTAAGCCCGTGATTACGGGTGAGTGCTGATAGCAACAGCCCGACCGGGCTTAAGAAAGAGATGCTAGGAGCTTCGCACGTAGCACATCGGTAGCACAGTGGTTAGTGCAGTCTGCCGGAAACAGAAAGACGCGGGTTCAATTCCCGTCCGATGTCAGTGTTTTGCGAGTAACCTAGCATCTCCAAATATATAAGTCCATCAACTAGTTCTTGTCTATAAACCGCTAAACAAAAGCGGCAAATAGCAGAATAGTTTGGTATACAGAGCGTTTTGGACCGTCTTTGTTTTCATTGTTTTTTAGGTCGTCAAAGTGGACCTAAATCGCAGGCGCGGCGCGTAGGGCTCGTGCGGCACGACGTCGAATCATCCAGGAGTGCGGATATCACGAATTACAATAATACAGCTCGAAAGAGCAAATAATTCTCTTTCGAATGCTGTGTCAAACTCTGCAAAAGCTTTCGAACTAAACTTACAGCAGTCGTTTGAAAAAACGGCGGAAACTTTCTTACCAACCTAATAATATTTGCTGCTGTTTTACTACTTTCTGTCGCGAGAATGTGTCCCTCTAGTACAATTTGATGTCTCCTAATGCACTCTAATGTCCTTTGAAAGATATTTATTCGAAACCGGAACTCGTGACGATGTTTCGATGTGGAGAACCTCAAAGACCGCAAAGTGCAGAAAACGTGACCGTCGACACAAGAGGCTTGAAGACCGGTCCACTTGGTGCCCTTCTGATTTGCGCTCAGAACAACGTACCTGGTGCATCAACTACAGTGTTTCTCTATAAGAAGAGTGCACTAGTGCAGTTGTACTGTAGGTGGAACTTTCTGAGTAACCCGCTCTGAATTAATCTCCCGTCAACATTCCTTCAATTTTCCTTCTTTTTAGCCACTAATTGCGATTGAGATATACTGAAGAGGATGAGGACTTCACGAGTTTATTCCGCAAAGCTGCTTTGAATGAACTTAATAGGTAGAGGTGTATGTAAAGGTGTCGACGCCGACAAACCCCTGAGGGGGGGGGCTAGCCGCTATACAATGTCAGTGTTTTTACCTTTCAACAAAAGTTAGGTGCCAATTTACCTACCCCATAGGGATGGAAGGCTTGGTTGGCCCGGGCGAGGATCGATCGCTCGACCATAACAGGCTATTCGGATGAATTGGTACCAAACCCGCTTGGTAAGATGAGCACAGTGTAACATCGACTGACTCTAAAAATGAACACATAGATATAGTGCAAACGTACTCAATCAGTCTTTACGATTCTGGACGAAAACCGAGGGCGTAGCGCGTCCTTGATGAATCCACCGCCATTTCACCTTTACATGGACTGTACATACTGGAGTGATAAGAAAGGTCTTGATTGCTCTTTAGTGATACCCTGTTATTTCACATGGACTGTACATACTAGTGTGATAAGAAAGGTCTTGATTGCCCTTCAGTGATACACTATTATCAGAACTAAAAATCTTGATTTTCGATCTTTTATTCATTCAATCATTTTTCAACCTCGCAATTTTTCTTGAAAGTCAACTTCAATCTGATTCTCTCTAATTTCGATCGAGGATTTCTCCTGGTTTCCTAAAAAATATAAAGCGAATAGTTAGGTTCATAGTCGTTTATCACTGAAATTCAGATTGATGTAGATAGATAAAGATGCAGCAAGAAAATAAAATGAGATTCAGAATATAGAAGGATACAAAAAATTATCTATAGTGAAGGGATCAAACGTGTGGAAGTCCGAGCGATTTCAGGTGCTTCTGGCATTCGTCGTCAAACACCTCTCCCATCTGTTTCCAGGCGGCCTTCTGTTCTTCAGTCAGCGTTTGACGAGATTCGAGAAAATTCACGTAGACTGTGAAAAACGCCTAAACGATCAATACCTACGAAAATCATCATTGGCAGCGTATCCCATACTTATACAAAAAGGCAAATGTAACGGCGATATGGTGTTGATCATTCCCCTGAAAACGCGCCACGCATTCGTGTTCCATTTAGAATCATAGAGGCATGGTGAACGCGTGTTTGGCCTAAAATGCCTTTCTTATGACTATTGGGAGCCAGCCGCTATACCAAATCAGTGTCTTTACCTTTCCAGACAAGTCTGGTATTAATTTACCCGACCGCGGAGGCAGGCTTGGAAGGCTTGGTTAGTTGGAGCGATATCGATCGCTTGACCGTGCGAGTGTCAGTAGCGACTGTTTCCACTGTACCACGCGCGCCAATGCAATGAATATAACAATATAAATATAAAAACTCACACCCCACAACTCGGGCTCCATCTTGTACTGACGATGTCTGTTAACGGTTTCACGAGCGTAGGCGCGGAACACTTTTTCCTGAAAAGAGGTCAAAACATAGTTGAAAATGGAAGAGGGTGAAAGAATTTTCGTTTTCCTTCGTTTTCACCCACCCCTGACTGTTCTATTGTTTTTATGAGAAGCGGAGAGCAAGCCAAATTATACAGCACTGAAGACGGCTCTCAAGCAAACGACGGTTGCGGCGCTTTTTTACGCCGAAAATCGCCTTTCTATAGAATATTTCACGATGGTCCAAATTTCAAAAAATAAACGGATATTCAAGTCCAGCAGAGGTGAGGTTCCACAATCAGACGGCCCGAATAGACATCATCTAGTCAATGGTCCCGAGATTCACTTGAAACGTGAAAAAAATTCAAGCGTGCAAATGTATCCAAGGCTGAGATAGGGTTCGCATTTAGTCAAACCAGAAAAGGTTGGGAAACAAAATTTATTATTGACGTTGGAATGATGAATGTTTTTATTTTGACAAATAACAAAAATAGCATTAGTGGAGCGGGTGGGTCGTAGGACAGAAAAAAGTGAACTTGAAAAACCTGCTCACATCGTCAAAAGTATCGGCAAGGATGTAGACGGCAAGAAGGATCCTCTGACCTTGTTTGTCAAACCTGAAACGCCCAGAAATCAACGCCAAGTTCTATTTGAACTATTTTTTATTCTTTCAATCCCGGCCTCTTTCCCACCTCTCGCTGTTCTGCACATCGTCGGCGGTGAACTCTTGCGCGCCCTTGAAGTAGCGTCGAAGATCAGGATGATGGGTGAACATACTAAAAAGGAAAATACAACAATATCATCTGTTTCTATTGTGCAAATTTTCATTCAAGTCTTTGTTTTGAAAAGTTTTGTCTGATAGTAAAAAGATAGAGGCAAAGGTGTTGGCGTTGCTCAACCCCAGAAGGACGCGCCACGCATTCGTGGTCCATTCAGAATCGTAGAGACATGGTGAATGCATATTTGGCCTATAATATTAGGTTGTTTTGCCTATAATGCTACATATACCACCTTTCCATGACGATATTGATTGGGGCCTTGAACTGCTTTACGCTCATAAAACAACGCAAGTCCTTCAATTGTCTTTCTTGATCGGAAATTTGATTTCGTATATTCTTTATCTTCCCAGACAAGTCTGGTACCAAGTTGCTTTTAGGCTTTAGAACCACACTGAAGAAATTTTGATTCGCCCGGCAATTTGGTTAGTGGCATCAAGGAGTGGGTAGCGTACACCAACCACACGCCAAATCTCCTGCTGTTCACTTGCAGCAAACCCGCGAAAATTTTCAAACCGCAACTCCACCCAAAATGGGAGATGATCGGTCTGCAGCTGAACTGCAAATGAGGCATTCGATAGGAGCTGCTACCTGCAGATGCTACTGTCACCAACGATATCTAACATCGCCATTCCGATAGCGACGGAGCAGCCGTTAGTAGAAAACATGGGAAAACCTTCTTCAGTCACCATGACGCGCATTCACCTATTGAGAAGGAGACCTTTCAAAAATTTTAATAATATCCGACGTTTCCGATGACCTATCCAAGACATTCGTCGAACCTTGCCCCAACAAAATAATATTTGTTCCATTCGTTTTCCATTCAATTACTAGAGAACAAGCTCGACGAGTGAGAGTACCTTGAAACGTGGCTCGCCGACTTCTTTTCATCAAAACTCTAGAAATTCTGGAGGAGGAGAGTTCCAATTTTATCTGATAAATAACAAGATGTTGTTGATGGTAATCATGCATAAATGTGTCGGATGTCGAGTGGAATAAAGGAGAGGAACAATTTTGAAAACATTGGCAAAAGTGGCGGGAAACTTTTCCGACGACCTAATACCTTTCCTATGACTAGTGGGGGCCAGCCGCTGTACCAAAGTCAGTGTCTTTATCTTCCCAGACAAGTCTGGTACCAATTTATCCAACCAGATTCACCCGACCTGAAACGGTCATACAAATAAGGTTTCCTTCAACACATTTCTGATTACATAGTAGAGGTAAAGGTAAAGGTTCGGCACTGATTAGACCTTTAAGGACGCGATTCGCAATCCTCTACCTTCCAGAATCGTGGAGGCACGGTAAATACGTATTTGGCCTACACGATTATCTTCCCTCATTAGTCTGGTATCAATTCATCGGAAACCAGACAGATGGGAGGTTTGATCGGACCGGGCGAGGATCGATCGCTCGAGCTTGCAGATGTCAGTAACGCCTCTTACCACTGCACCACGCGCGCACCTTGATTGATTTAAAGTACTGTGATGTGCTGCAAAAACAACTTACTATTTGTAGAAGTCCTTAGCGCCTTGGATTTCATTTGGTTCGGTGCCAATGGGTACGGACGACTCGAGAGTCTTCTTTACGTGAGCCTTCACTTGCTCTGGTGTTAGCATTCTAAAGGAATTTATTTTACTGAGACGTTTACGATATATACGTAAAACTGCACAAGCTAGCAAACTGAAATGATAATTTAAATGGTTCGAATTAGAGAGGAAAATGCAAAAAAGAACCAGTAAAAAAGAAGAAAATAAAAGCGCAGCAATCGATTGACAATCTAACGATAGAGGCATGATGACAAGGAAAATGGGAGCTAGAAGATTGAACACTCAACTTGCCTTCAGATTTTTACTAAACTCCGGTTCCCACAGAAACCGAGAATACCCGCCAGGTTTTCTCTTCTTCAAACCAAGGCATTTACGCTTGAATATTGTGTTCTTATTATGGTTTTAGGTGGAAAGAGTTTGACCGTCAATAAATCCCTCCACTACAAAACCCCGAAGGGAATAGGGACAACAGAATATTTAAACAGGAGAACAGTTGAGAACGCGAAAACGGTCGTATACAAAAAGGAGAGGTTTCCGGTAGATGAAACTGTTAGTAGCAGTTCTGATAGTGGAAACGAGGTGAGTCCAATACGACGAAGAAATCGGGAACCCTCTAGTGCCGCTACCTGGGCCTACCTGGCCGCAGCAGAGCGAAAGTGGATGGGGAACGGGTGACCGCCCCTCCCCAAGTGGGTCGATTGACCGCCCCTTTCTAACCTTCGCTGCAACGTTTCTTGGAAAGGTTTACCCCAGTCTGTTGTAGAATCCAGTTCAACAAAACTTGTAGTAAAGGCAAAGGTTAAGTAGTCGGCGTTCATGGAGGCACTAAGGATGCGCCGTGCATTCGTCTTCCAAGCAGGACCGTGGAGGCACGGTGAATACGTATTCGGGCTGTACGAGTCAGGGTGTTTACCTTCCGGGACTGAACTGGGTCCAGATTCATCATTGGTAATCCCCTGATAAACCCCGAGATATACCCCTAACGGCAGGCAAACCAAGATTCGTGAACGTGTGCCGTGGTTTAATCGGGGATCGCGATGAGGCTTTGGGGATCACGACGGTATAAAGCGGGTTTATCGCCGATGGAGCAGCGCTCGTCCGTTCATATCCACTGGTACAATACCACAGCTGTAACTGCTAAAACGTCAATGGCTGGTTCTTTATTCCTAAACAAGATGGCTCTTTTTGCTCTTGGAAGATTTCCGACTGTTGGTCTGCATCGTATCACTCATTCTACTTTTATCATTTTTCCTATGATAAAAGAGAGAAAAAAGATGAAAGAAGATGGAGAGACAAAGGTAAATGGCAGGGAAGGAACGAAGAGAAAGACTCAGAATCATGGTATTTAGTAATGGGAGAACCATCCTTAATTAAGAATTTCTTGCTAGCAATGCTTCTCATAAACCGGATCGGAGAGAAATTGGAAAAAAATCGTCTGACAACATAGAAATAACTGGGAGAATCAATTAATCGTGCTTGACGACGTACGTGGACAATCACAGCGATAACAACGGCAGTCGATCGATGGCCGATCAAGAAAGTGATCCACAATAATCAAAGTTGGACGGATCGTTCAATATGATTTTGACTTTCCATTTCACCGTTGCAATCTTCCACCAAGTAGCTGGTTCTCAAATAGATGCTTCGGAAGTACATACATATCTAGACGTTTGTAACGCTAAATTTCAACGTTTTCCTGTTTGTTTGCTCATGGCTTAGTCTGTTTCAGCGGTTTTTGTCTGCTTTTTTAAATTTTTGGTGGTGGGTTTTATACTGCGTGGTGGAAATTCCGTCACGTCCTAAATAAATAAATAAATTCTGTTCTCCTTGTCGCGAATATTTCGATATTCGAGTCTCTAAGCTGTTCCGCTAGTGACAAGGGCCCAAAAGGATCGGTACAGCCACTCCAGTGCCGGGATTCATGAACGAAACCGCCGGTGAATTTCACGTGGGGTTACGTTTCACCTGTGAAACAGCCTCGCTCAGGGGCGAGGCCTTCGAAACGTAACAAAAATCTGGATCAAAATATAATTATGAACAAATTATGCAGTAAATCTGCTTGTCTGAAAACAAATGATGATAACCTACTCTCAGTCCTTCCCGGAAAACGCCAATCAGTCACAGAAATGGCCGGTTACTTTCACCGGCTGGGCGAGGCTTGTGAAACGTAACTGCTGGTGAAATTCACTGGCGGCTTCGTTCGTGAATCCCGACCAAGCAGTTCCTGTCTTCGGTTCGAGCCACAACTCTGACCTTGACTCCTCCCGGAGCTTCCTTCTCGTCATACCCTTCGTATCACCCATCTACCCCTAGGCAATATAGAGTCTAAAAATCACCAGTATCTTGAGTTCATGTGAACCCACACAGAAACGAATTGGAAAGAGGAATATGACACCATGGAGGTTGTTGTAGTTCTACATGCATCTTTTAGATCGCAAACGTTAGAGTGTAGTTGTCTGCTATCGTGAGACTGCCGGAGGAGGAGACTAAAAGTCAAGCGAAAAACCCGATTAAAGGTTAAACACTCGGCTGGATGCTAGGAAATGACCACGGTTCAATTACCAGGGTGGGAATTAGAAGGATTGAAAGTCGCGAGCAATGAGAAACGGAACTCTCGAAGCATTAGAGGAACGTGGCAGTTCACAGAGTTCAGTAGTTTCATAGGAATAAATTCAAAGTACGATAGATTTTTAGCTGAATGAATGTGTATAGGGGCGTTGATGCTAAGTTAACGATTCCCTCTGCTCGGACATTGGTCAGGTCAAAGTTCTTCAGCCATAGAACTCGTTCAAGTTCCAATTGTGTATTGCGCTATCCTTATTGGATGATGGAATTCGAAACTTTCAGAAGGTATATATTCAAATTTGTTGTTTAATTGTACTTGTTTGTTGGTTGTGCAGTTTCTTGTTATGTATAACTTCATGTACATAGTGCTATTCGGGACCCACAATGAATAAATAAATATATGTAGGAGTAGAATGGAGCAGTCTATAGAAGGACAGCGGAGGAACCTCGATCTTGAACACTTTCGAACTTCTTTCTGGAGAGGGGTTCCTTAAGCGTTTACTGGAATCGGAGTGAGAGTGGACTTAATATAAAGATTCTGGGGGGTAAGGGTGAGCAACGCGTTCTCAAGTAAGGAAGGCATTTACATAAAGAATGCATAAACTCAACCATACGGACAAGACGGTGGTCCGAACCGGTGTCAAACGAAGGAAGCACGGAGACGTGAACTCCATCGTCTGCTCACGAGAACATGGTCGATCTCCGAACGTACTTCTCCATTTGGGCTCTCCCAGGTCCATCGTCGGTGTGAGGGCTTCTCAAACATGGAATTTCCATGAAAGAGGCGGCATGCGGACAGGAAGTCTACCAGACGCATTCCGTTGTCGTTTCTTGGGGAATATCCATGTGGTCCAAGCCTCCGTTCGTCGCAGTCGTTGGTACCGACGGTGGCGTTGAAGAACTTATCTTTTTCGTCGTTAACAGTCCTTTCAAGTAGTTCGTAGAATGCTTCTTTCTCTTCGTCTGTTGCCGCAGATGTCGGAGCATATCCATTTATGATGGAGATGTTCCCTTGGTCTTTGACTTGTGAATCTTATGTACTAGGTGGTGTACTGTCGAATTGAATCCAACTCCGCCAATGTTTCTTCTCTGCTCCGATGATGAGAAGCTCGTTGTGGGTCTTTCTTATGGTTTCCGTTTTGCCTTTCGTTTCCTGCAGTGCAATGATGTCGATGTTGCGGCTTCTGTGTTATCCTTCAGAAGCATTTCTGACATGTATATTGCGCTTTCCTTATTGGATGATGATATTCGAAACTGTCAGAAGGCATGCATTCAAATTTGTTGTTTAGTTGTACTTGTTTGTTAGTTGGGCAATTTTGTTTTTGTTATGTATAACATCCTGTCGTGCCATTCGGCATTCAAAGTAAATAAACAAATATATGAGCAGAAATGAATTCTACCGAAACGACAAGGTTTGGTCGTAATCGGGAGAAATTTCTTTTAATCCTCCCAGTTCCTGACATTTCTGAAGCTTCACAACCAAACCTAGCAGCCGCATTGGTTTCTAGTATCCTCTGGACTCCACTCATCTGATAGAGGAGAAGATATAGGAAAATGAGTAAATATTGTTCTTTTGCCATCGGTTCCGATAAATTTGATAACGGACGACTTTTTGTAATATAAAAACGACTTACATCTTTATACATGTTACAGATACCTTGAATTGTTGTATATTAGCTCGGACCACACAAGCCGAAATTCAAGTTCATTTAAAATATGCTCATTCGCTATCATGCATGCCGATGGGAGCCCACTGCGACTGACTACTTGCAGCTTAGAAAATATTGGAGCATTTATTTACTTATTTATTTATTTATTTATTTATTTATTTATTTATTTATTTATTTATTTATTTATTTATTTATTTATTTATTTATTTATTTATTCATTCATTCATTTATTTATTTATTTATTTATTTATTTATTTATTTATTTACTTATTTATTTATTTATTTATTTATCTATTTATTTATTTATTTATTTATTTATTTATTTATTTATTTATTTATTTATTTATTTATTTATTTATTTATTTATTTACGCCTATCATGGACGTGATCTAAAAGTAGATGCTTCAGTTGAGAGAAACAGAGCGATCCTAGACAAGAAACTCACAGTATAAAACAACTAACAATACAAGAGATTTGGGAAAAATATTTTATCACCACTTATACTAAGACTGCTATATGCTTAGTAATTGATCATCATTAATTTATGATTATTTACCAGAGCCATTACAGCTTAAATATCAAGAGAGATGCCAAATGTACCTAATAAGGTCGAGGTCAAGTCTAAAGTCGCAGCAGAACTTATTTGCCATCCGCTAAAAAGCGAAATTGGCAAGGTCGCCGTCTGGTTTGATCAGAGGTCGCGCAGTTGACTGGTAAAGTAGTTGTGCGGACTCGTCAAGTGACTATTCAATGGAAACTCGATGGCGGCCAAAATTGTTCGTCGACTTTGAAAACGAAAAAATGGTGGGACGACACTCATGATGAGAACGCCGCGCCTCTAACTACAAGAGACAGAGGTACTCGAGAATTCTCCACGCTAAACCTATTAACCTGGGTATGCGTATACAACGTTTTCAATAGCTCTCAACTGTTGCAACTGTTGAATGCAGTCCTCCACTAAATATATACCAACGGTTGCGATTGGATTCAGAACAACCGCGTCCATCTTCTGGGTATGCAAAGAGTCCTAGAAATTTGAGTTCAAAATGAACCTTCCTTCACCCCAGTTAGAATGACGAGTTAACAAAGTCGGCCTCATTATACCTACCAGCTTAATTACTGAGGGCTTAATTACTAACCTACCAGCTTAATTACCTACGGCCACCACTGAATGATTCGCAATTAATTTTTGACACTTGTTCACCCAAGTCGAGCAGAACCGTATATTCTGGGCATGGCAGTAGTAGGAGGAACTACTGGCCACGATCGAGGCAATCGATCCTCACCCGAGCTAACCATGCCTTCCAACTTTCTGCGGTCGGGTAAATTAATACCAGACTTGTTTGGAAAGGTGAACCATAACGTTTACCTTCATGTATGGGAATAGGATACGGTATCCATATGCTTAACAGCTTGAACATGACAAGGAAGTGTTTTATTAGCTACTAATGATCATGATGATCGCCTATGAATAGTTTATACCGCTCAGAATCTGCCTCGCTTCTTCTACGTATTCACATTCAACAACACATTCTGGATCCCTCGCCATTCCTACCACCTGAAATTCACTGAAGGCATTTCCAACGGAACAGCGAGAGAAAAATCTCTACCTTTTGCAGGTAAGTCTCTGCATTTCTGTAGTCACCGAGTGCGTCATAAGTTTTGCCGATGAAGAAAACATTCTCGATCTCGTCGGGCGAAATAGCATCGGCCTGGAAAAAAGATCTTGTGTGAGTAATCTCGTACTTAAAACAGCAACACTACCGACATTTTTTAAGGTAAAATGGTTATACTAGGGCTAAACAACATGGGTCTGACTTCGCTGAAATTTGGAAGAACGAAAAAGAACTTAGTCACGATGTTTTAGAATCATTCTCAAAGGGATTGCTCGTTTGCCTGAAAGTAGCTTCTTCGTTAACGCCACCGCCAAGAACAGATACGGAGGGCTTGCAGATTCGGTGGCCAACAGTCAGATTAAATAGCGTTTTTTTTTCCCTTGGGACTATTCGGCTTTTCCGCCCTCTACTAAAGAAGCAAGTTCTTAAAATATCTTTAATACCAGCTATTCAGTGGCCTGCGAGCCGCCAAATAAACTAATAAATAGTATAAAACGTATATAATACATTTGTAATAACAAATAAAACGAAGAACAAAAAGCCTGCAACAAAAGACGGCGAGTAACTGATGAAACACGTCACTAGGAGTACGGTAACGGGCAATCGCGGCGGGACCTTAGTGTTAACGAACAGACATCGTGATTTCGCTCATCTATTAGTAGGATCATTTAAAAAGTTTTGAACCGGCAGCTAAATGTACGTTCATATCTGAATGATGGTTCCCTCTTACGTTTCTTATTCGCATCTTCATTGCTACCTTTTTAGCCGTTTTTAGCCCTTTTCTTTAAGTCGTGCAACACTATCGTTTCATCTTTCAAGCACTTTGGACTCTCGTCATCAGAATATTGGAACTGTAATCTTGTTGTATTGGTTACTCTTGCCCTCTTGACATCACATTTTGAGTTTACTCAGGTTGCTTCCATTCTCACGTGACCTGATCAAGTCTTAAATGAATGGATAAATAAATAAATAAATAAAGTAGAATTTTGCTGGATTTCCAATCATGTTCACTTTTCCAAAGTCGAGTAATTATGTTCAAATCTTCCAAAAAATAATTGGGTTCCGAAAAAGATTCCAATAACCGAAAACTCACCGCAAGCAGATCTTGAAGTGCATTTTCGAGGCTCGCAGTCGGTAGGCTTCCGAGCGCTCTAGCCAACGTTCTTTCTACCGTACCCAAAGTAGAGACCTGAACAAAAAATGGCATCTTAACAGGTTTCATTAGTTTACATTAAACCTAGTTCTACAAAAATCTGTGCTTTTTGATTGGACCGAGGAAATCGTGGCTTTCTGATTTAATTCGTTTAGTTAATTCTGTTTTTGATTTTCCCATTTCTATGAGAACTTGTTCAGTTTTCAGACCAGTCTCACCTGGTATTCAAAGCGCCCTCTCATATGGAGAAATTCGTATGAATCCGCGCATAGAGCAATGGCCTTGTTAAGGTACTGCTAAAACGAATATGCGTTAATCGTAGTGGACCGATTCGATTGCTGAAATTTTGTTACAAAAGCGACCGACAAGATAGCGCTTTCTAGAACTGAATTTCTAAATTTTAAATTTGTTCCTGGTAACTCCAGCTCCCCCTGTTCTTTTGCAGATCCCTTGGCCCCTCCACCGTTAGTTGTCGTTGGAGCAACTGAGAATAAAGATAAAAACGTAAGGGTGTCGGCGTTCATCAGTCCCCGAACAAAGGGCTTGACATTTTTCCTTTTTCGGTTCCGAATGTCAAACCTTTGAGCTTTATGTATCTAGGTAGGCTTTAGAAATGAGTTCCAGTGAAACCTTGAAAATCAGTGTCTACCTTTCTATTATAAAAAAGGTAGAATGGCCCGCGTGGTGCAGTGGTAAGGGGCGCTGGTGATACCCGCACGGTCGAGCGATCGATCCCGGTCCGGGCTTACCAAGCCTTCCATCCCTCCGGGGTTTGGTACCAGATTTGTCTGGGAAGGTGAAGAAACTGACTTGGTATAGCGGCTGGCCCTCGCAAGTCATTGTATAGGCCAAACACGCATTCACCAAGCCTCTACTACTCTGAATTGTACACGAATGCGGCGGCGCGTCCTTCGGGGACTGATCAACCCCGACACGTTTACCTTTTACCTTTTGCCTTTCTAAAAGGACCACGAATTTTCCTGTTCTGCTAGCCCTGGGTTTTACCAGTTTTTTTCGCTTGTCTATTTTTCCGTTAAAATATTATAGTTATTGACCGATCGTAATGTTCAATTCAGAATCGTAGAAGCTTCGTGAATGCATATTTGGCCTATACAATGACTTGCGGAGGCCAGCCGCTATACGAAGTCAGTGTTTTACCTTCCGAGAAAAGTCTGGTACCAATTTATCGACCCTGGAGGGATAGAAAGCTTCGTTAGCCCGGGCGAGGATCGATCGACCGTACGGGTGTCAGCAACGCCTCTTACCACTGCACCACGCCCGCTCTACAATTGCAATTGAGAATGATGAAAGGACCTTCTACCTGATTTCAACTCCGAACACATCAAGTGCTGTTTGAAGAAATACCTGGAACTCGAATCCAAATTTGACTTTGTCCATCAGCGACGTGTCTTCGGCCAGCTTTCCAGTTGCAGAGCACAGCACCGACAGCACGTCCGTGTCTTCCGGTTCCAATTCGTGCGCTTCCAGAGCGTGGTCATGAGCTTAAGAACAGTGGTCCGTGTTGCCGCTAGCTGTGAAGCTATCAATTTCATTATAATTTGAAGGACCATTTCTAGGGAAGCCACTGTCGACGTAAATCTGCCCAGCTCGACAAACAACACCAACTAGTCATATCACTATACATATAAGCATTGCTCTAAATTCACTCCATTGTCCGTCGTACCGGCACTCGATTGATACCGGAGCAGCCGGTCAACAGAATCAGGTATCAATCCAAACGCCTGATAACATCTTATGGTGCTATGTGGGTTGGTAGATGCAGCTAGAGAAAAAATTCTCGAAGCCGTACATATTTTTCCATAACAACCTGTTCTGATTGGTGACAAAGTCTGAAAAATTTGAAAATGGTGCTATGTGGGTTGGGGGGGGGGTGCAGAGTGGTGATCCGCAACATTACGTCGACTCTAAGCTGTTATCATTTTCATATCTTCCATTGTTTACGATCAGCATGATCGGTTTTGACATGTGTGGCTTGTAAACCCAACACAATTGTTCACACCGCCACAATGAAACAGTGATAGATATGAAAATGATAACGTGTTAATTACCGTAGAGTCAACACAATATTACAGACCAGCACGCCGCACCCCCCAACCCACGGTCGCATTTAAATTGTATCGGCGTAACCATTTCACGCTACGACGCTCCGCACTAAACGGCGCGCGTAACCGTAACCGCGGAGTGTCGTAGTGCTTAAATAGGAGTTCCTCCGGGTGGGTGAGTCGGAGGAAGAAACTTCGATGAGCGACTAGTTCCCTACAGATGGAGGGAAATACGAACTAGATGGGTCAGGCAACATTCATATGCCTACCGTATTGAAACCGCGTGGCTTCGCCACGCGGTCAGGCTAAGGGAGGAACTCCGAGGTGGGTGAATGACTAGTTTCCTACAGATGAAGGGAAAAACGAACAGAGTGGGTCAAGACCCATTCATTTCCCTGCTGCATTGAGTCCCTTATTTAAATGATCATCATTCTCATTTTGCTTTTCATTTCATCATTTCATTTTTTTCATTTCATTTCGTGTTCATTTGTTTTTCATTTACGATGTTCGCTCCTGGGAGATCGTCGTTTCACTGGATTATGTCGTTTTTTGGAACTATTCAAGATGTTGTACCCCACCAATATGTTGAGCTGTAATCGCCAAGAGCCTTGCGAAATAGTGCGCGGCGGGAGGAGACGCAGGCTCTGACTCTACTCTAGACAAACACTATTTAATGTGAGAAAGCTCAACATAGCACTAGCACGAAAATTCCACAGCCGAACGGATTTCCATTGCGCGTTGAATAATGCCCAGTTGCTGATTTGGCGACTAAATAGTGTGCACAGAGAGGAGTGACCGAGACCGCGTGGCTTCGCCACGCGGTCAGGCTAGGGGAGGAAATCCGGGGTGGGTGAACGACTGGTTCCCAACTGATGGAGGGTCTGGAGGATCCGTAGAGCGCTGTTCAGTTACACACACAATGGAAACACGTTCGGCTGTGGAATAAACGTTTCAAACAACATAGCGGTGGGGTACAACATCTTAAATATAATAGTTCTAAAAAACGACATAATCCAGAGAAGCGACGATCTCTCAGGAGCGAACGTCGTAAATGAAAAACACATGAACTGCAAAGCAGGGACGCCCGCGTGGCGTCCGCGTGGCGCCCGCGTGGTGTCCACGTGGGTGCGGTAGGCGCGCAATTCAAGTCTGGTTACGCCGATAATTTTTAAATAAGACCCCAACCCACATAGCGCCTTGAAAATATTCACTTGAGGACAATTTGACCACCTTAGGCACTTTACTAAGGGAAATAAGTACAGCACTTCTGCTGACTGCAACCCGAATCCACATGGCACCATTTTATGCCTCAAAGTCGACACAGGCAAAGCTGTTCAATGTTTCAAGATGGTAGTTTAACCAGGCTAACAAGTCTTCCATCCCTGGGTAGTGTTAATTAGTATCTTGCTGCTATACTCGACCATCGCTAGGGTTCGCTGACCGGCATACCTTCACTTTAGTTTTGCGAGTTCACAGGAGGTGATGAATTGCTCTCTTTGAACACCTTGCGATGGAATCAGAGCATTACGGGGCAAGACCATCGTCAACTGAAAAAAGTCAAAGAGTTCTTTCCCACCTTTTCGAAGCCATTCAATTCTATCCTTATCGACATTCTCGGTACATCCCTTGTTGTAACAGGCTATCGCGGCGCGGTATAGCCAGCCCAGTCTATCTCCCACTGATGAACTCTGAAGTGGATTTTTCACGATGTTGGCGGTATATTTATTCTCTTTGCAATCAGAATCAAGGTTGAGAAAAGATAAATTCTGAGGTGCGGATGCTTAGATAGGAATGTAGTTTCACTACAAGGGATTGAGAAACACACGAAGATACACGAAAGATAAGTAAAATAGCACCTGTACCAGGAAGGATGGCAGAGCACTTCGTTTCTCTGTGAGGCCGCCTTTGAAAAAGGCCAGAAGAGTATCCGATCGACAAAAAAACGAAGAAGGACGAGAAGAAGAAGGAGAAGAAGGAAGAGAGGAAGGATGAGAAGTAGAAGGTAGGGTCGAAGGCGGAGGCTCCAGCCGACAAGAAGGATTCGAAGGCTGAAGCGCCTAAGGAAGAAGGATGAGGAAAAGAAAGAGAAGAAGAAGAAGGAAGAGTCATCCGATACTAACGATAAGGACAAAGACAAGGATAAGAAAGAATAGGAGGAGTGATTAGATAATTCCGGTAGATTTGTACCGAATGCTACTGATAAAGGAAATGAGAAGGAAAAACGACCGCGAAGTGGAAAGATCTGACTATGAGAGAAGTGGGTGGAACGCCAGAGGAAATAAAGGAGAGAAAGAAGTGAAAGCGACCAGTCAGAATAGTGGGCGCAGGAGCTAAGTACTAAGGAGAAGGACAACGATAAGAAAGAATAAGAGGAGCGATTAGATTATTCCGGAGCTGGAGCCTCCGAATTCGACCCTTCCTTCTTCTTCTCGTCCTTCTTCTCTTCCTTCTTCTCGTCCTTCTTCTTTTTTTTGTCAAACGGGGGCTCTTCTGGCCTTTTTTGAATGCGGCCTCACAGAGAAACGAGGTGATCTCTCATCCTTTCTTGTACAGGTGCTATCTTTATTATCTTTCGTGTATCTTCGTGTGTTTCTCAATCCCTTGTAGTGAAACTACATTCCCACCTAAGCATCCTCACCTCATAATCCATCTTTTCTCAACTTTGATTCTGAAGGCAAAGACAATAAATAAGGGAGACAGAGGAGAAACAGAAGAGCAGTTATTGAGGTTCAAATATTTAAGAGCGGGAAACTTAAATCTGGTCTTGGTCACCCGTGATACACACCGATGTCTTCCTGTTTTTATGGTGAAGCTCGATCTGAAATAGACCTGAAGAAGTTTGAAGGTGCATACCGTTTCCAAAAGATGATATGCTTCCAGACAACGTCCATCGTTCAGTAAGTCGTCAACTTCGTCGAAGAAAGTATCCTAGAACAGATTCCCTGAGGGCACGTTCTGGATCGATATGATTATCACCACACACCATTCCGATCGACCAGCCGCTAAACGAGCAGAGTGCACAAAGCTCACTCTCCCTCCAGGTATCTCTTTTTAACTGCCCGTTTTTTATCACATCACATCCTGTCTTTTATCACTTTGAACCGTTTTACACACATTGTCACATTATCACCTTTCTTTTATAACTTTTGAACTCTTTAACACACTTTAACACAAATTTATCACATTATCACATTATATCCGGTACATTATGCACTATATCGTTCACATTATACTTACACTTTATATCCTTTAACGCACATTTATCACATTATCACATTATATTATTAAGAGAAATGCCTGAAGGGAGAGTGAGCTTTGTGAACATGTTTAAGGATGTAACAATAAATAAATAAATATCTCGTCTTTTACCGCATCATAAATTGTCTTTTATCACTTTTGAACTATTTGTGACGAAGGGGAGTATGGGTTAGGGCTTAGGTAAGCCACCAGTTATCAGTAAAGCAGTGGAATGATGGCCTCGTCAGTGTTCGCTGCAACCTTCATGTGCTACCATTGTCAACGAGACTTTTACTCAAGGTAATGAGAAGTAATACTACGACGCGCGCGGTGAAGTGGTGAGAGGCGCTACTGACACCCGCAAGGTCAACCGATCGATCCTCGCTCTAGCTAACCAAGCCTTCCATCTCTCGGGTAAAATGGAACCAGACCTATCTGGGTGGGTTAAGACACTAACTCGGTATAGCGGCTGATCCTCGCAAGTCATTGTTCAGGCCAAATATACATTCACCATGCCGCCACGATTCTGAATGGAAGGTGAATAAAAATAGAGAGACCCTAGAGGACTGGTCAACATTTTACCTTTACCCTTACCTTTTACCTTTGAAAAGGTACACTGTTTCATTCTGAGTTGCAGTATATTTTTCAAAACCTTCAAAAAACGCCTCATACACGGATTGTACACACCCCATCCAGCGGCGGTCCGCCGTCACACTCTGTCGGGGCGGGCAGGATTCGATCGATCAAGCTCCCTAATGTCAGCGCCGAACGATAACGTTGCACTATGCCCGACCACACCATGGGTTGCTCGATAGTTTCCGGTTTAAAGAAATTTAAATTTATCCTGGGGAGCATCTAGGGCGCTCCAGTCACATTGAGTAGATCTAGCTTTTCATTATCATGCTTTTCTTTCCTTTTTCTTTTTTCATTTCTCATTTCCGAACCAGGAAAAACCTCTTTGGCAGCAGAATGTTCACGGTGGTAATCGGTGGTGTCGAACGGGGGCGAACCTTGCTGCTGCATCCGTCTTACTTTCCCAGACCCGTCGACACCAAACAATCCAGTCAGTCGGCGGACGAGGCGACGCGTTGGAGGCCGATGGGCCTTGAACGACGATCGATACCGCGGCCGAGCAGGTCTCAACGGCGCCGCTAGCCGGCTGTGCCACGCCGACCGCGGTCACTGCCGGCCGTCCGGCGCCCTCTTCAAAATCGCTGAAAAACTTCAATTTTTCTGTATTCTTCTTTTCTATTCCTCCATCTAAAACAGCCATCTCTTTTTCCCAACACCCTACGGTCCTTTGTAGATGTTCATTAGAGGTCCTTAGACGGATTTCTAAGCCTCGCTCTTCAACAGTCTCATTTTTCAGCATACCGACTTTTTTGCAGCTATTTTTCTTTTAAGGCAAATTTCTGAACCCTAGCTGATGTACGAAAAGCTATAGATTATCATTGTTGCAATGATAAACCTCACAAAAACTGATATTCTAAGGCTAACCTATTAACTAAATAAATAGTAAATACTCGTAATTTTAGTGAAAGGGTGTTACTGACGATGAACCGAAGTCTCCCGGAATTGTTTCTTTTTCGATTTGAATTTTTCGATTTGATTTCGACCTATTGTTTGAAAAGCAAGTGCAGTTATGGAGAACCGTAATCTATTTGTTGCCAAGTTTCGCGAATGTCTTTCCTGTTACTCCGAAATCTATAGGCTTTCAAAGCTCCGAAATGCTGTAAAAGGCAAACACCACAGTGGTGGTTGTTGATCAGTCCCCAAAGCACGCGCCATGCATTTGTCTTCTATTCAAAATCGTAGAGGTATGCGTACTTGGCCACACAGCGACTAGCGGGGCCGCCTGCTGTACCAAGTCAGTGTCTTAACATTTCCATACAAGTCGTGAACCAATTTACCCGGCTTCGGAGAAATGTAAAGATCGGTTAATCCGGGCGAGGATCGACCACTTAATGGTGCTAACTCAGCAGCGCCTCTTGTCACTGCACCATGCACGTCTTTAAAAAGGATGTAACTCCTCAAAATTCTATAATTCCAGCGGGAAACATGGAAGAGACCAGCAACACGCTCTTCTCTTTTCCTCTTTTTTGGTTTTTTGGTTTTTTGGTTTTGGCGAATGTTAGCAACGGTGGTCTGCAATTACGGACCTGACACGACATATTGCGGAAGTGCGCATTTGAATCGAGATCAAATTGAAAATAGTTTTCAATATTTTGAAGATTGTCGTCACTCCTTAAAATCGTGGAATATCGTTCCTCACCATCAGAAGAGTATCCCGCTGTGTTGATCTCTCTGTTAGATTAAATTTTCTCTGTTCCCATTTTCCTTCTTCACTATTATTGTTTTTCTCCTTTACTGTTATTTTCAGGTCCGCCGTGACAGTGAATTCTCTGTAATACTATTTTTATAAATGAACAGAATAATATTTCGCTCTCTTCAGGCTACGTCCGGTTCTGAAACAACGTTGATGTCTGCCGAAAAATGGCGAAAAAACGAGCCGCATCTTCGACAAAATCTCACGAAAGCAGCACAGCTGAGGTGAACCCTATTCCTCAGTCTTTCAGCTTCCTTTATTAATCTTTTTTTTTATTTTTTGGTTTGTTTTTACTCAAGCCTTTATTTTCAATGTTCCATTTGTATGATTTTGTAGATACTATTTTCAATCTCTATATTTCCAATCACGCTCCTTTGGAAACAAAAATAATCCTAAGTGATTTTGCCTTCAGAGCTTTTACTCTACAGCTGGATTGCTTTGCATGCATTTCACGTTTTGTTCTTTTTTTGTGATTTTGAGAAATTTATTTCAATTTTCTATCTTTTAAAGAGGTTGATACCACTGGTGAGAACTACTAGTCATATATTCAGAACGATATTACCCTTTGCTTTTCTTAAAGTAATATTGCAAGAGAAAAACGTCAGCTGTGTTGATATTATCATTCCAGAATACAGTGACAAGCTCTCCACCCCAAAATAATGACGGAGCCGTGATAGAGGACTCTTTCGATCAACCTGCAGACTCTTTTGCAGATGAGGAGACCAGCTCCCATTCTACAGATCTGGAATGTCTTAAGACATACACGTCTTTGACGGTAATTTGATCGTCTTTTTATTGCACCGTAGCGTTTATTTTTAGTGCGAGGTTTACTTACTGTTTACCTTATAGTCCTGGAACGACTTCAACAACGCCCTTCCGGGGATTTTGCAAGAGAGGCTCGTCGAAGGTTTGTTCTCCTTGTTGTAAAGCTCTTACATTATGACTCTTTATTTTTGTTTTCTTTATCTTGTTAAAACTCGACGGCAAGAATACTGAAATGATATATCAAAATATATAATTTTACGTGTTATCCTTAGTTGAAGTGTTCTCGTAGTTCTGATAGTGAGACGATCGAGTTGACTCTTTCCCTCACAGTTCAAGGAAAAATTGGAAATTTTTCGAAATTGTTTGTTTTCTATGTGCTTGTCTGGGAAAAGCTGATCCTCCTTGGAACCCCTGAGATTTGATAGTTTGGTGAGCGTTGTCAGTTGTCAAAGAGCCCTCTTAATACCTCGACAAGGCCATCAGGTTACTTTTTGCACTTTTTGAAAAAAATCTCCAAGTTCTCTCCTCTTGAAACCTCGGAATGTTGTTGTTATAATTTCTGTCGCCTCGACGATTCCGTTGCAATATTCTAAAAGGCCGTTTGAAATTCTCGGCCCGAGGGATCAAAGGTTATGAATTTCGAGAAACGTATAGACCTCTAACGACTGTGAAAGTTCGGAACGTTAGGACACTGATAAATTTTGGTCCACTATCTACTTCTTCGTTTACTTATTGTTCTTGTTTTATAGTGCTGTGTTTTCAGGAGCGATGAGAGCAAGTGGTGGATTTTTGCCGTGTTTTAAATGTCATCGGAATATTGAATCACCTACAGAGCTGATAGTGCATCTGAAAAGGTGTCGTAAACGCGTAACGTTGGCTGATATACTGGTAATTTTATATTGTCAAGTTTATACTGTAAATCTGGTTCTTGGCGAGAGAATCGTCGTTTATCATAAACTTTTCTTTCAGGTTCCTGAACCTGACGAAACGCCTGCAAAGAAGAATAAGACGGTACGCCCAAAGAGCTTGAATTTGAGCATGTCGATATCGTCGCTAGACGAATTGAAGGTAATTTACTTTTCGTTGCTTTTCAATTTTTCCCGTCCTTTTTAATTCTCATTTTCATTTCCTGTGGAAAAGAAGTTTGACCCATCCATAACTAACTAACCCACTTCACTTGCTTGAAAGACTTTTGTACCACTAGAATTTAATTGATTCAAATTAATCGAAGTGTAATATTTTATTACATAAATGCATCCATCAAGGCCCGCGTGGTGCAGTGGTAAGAGGCGCTTCTGACAGCCGCACGGTCGAGCGATCGATCATGGACCGGGCTGAGTAAGCCTTCCATCTTCCGGGGTGGGGTAAATTTGTACTAGACTTGTCTGGGAAGGTAAAGACGGTGACTTGGTATAGCGGCTATCCCCCGCAAGTCGTTTTATAGGTCAAATGCGCATTCACCGTGTTTCTACGATTCTGAATGGAATATGAGGGGGAGAGGCGACCTTAGGGGACTAATCAACGCCGTAAATTTACCTTTACCTTCACCTTCCATCCGTGAGCGGTCTCATATTTTCTGAATATGTTTGAAGTTACGCCTATTTGATCACTACTCCTTGTGTGTCTTAGCGTTGTTTATTCGACATTCAATTTTTACTGTTTTTGAGATTTTTCTTCGTCATATAATCATTTTTATCTATCTAGAACGAACCCGCGTTGTGGTTGCAACTCAGTCACGACGAGAAACTCAACCTTTTGAAGGTTTTGTTCCCACTGAAAGATATTGAGTGTTTTGCGATACGTACTGGCTCTAAGGTGGGTGTCATTAAGAGTTGAGTAAATACTTCGTGGTGTATTTTTCAATTTATGTCTACTTTTAGAAATGTCCAATTTTCAACGACTACAAAAAAGCGGCAGCACATTTGGATACTTGCATTCAGCCAATGTATTTGACATACGTGGTGAGTGTGTTGCATATTTTCCAGAATTAGCTTCTCTATTTGAACAGCCGCGTATTTGGTGCAGTAGCACTGAGTGTGGTTCTTATTTTTTGATCTTTTCTGTTGTCTTCGTGTTCTCTGAGCCACCGATATTGGTTTGCTCTTGTTTCTCTCCACCCTGAATGGTATATCCGAAATAAAACTCGACTGGCGCGCGAATCATCATTCTTCAACGAGCGTAGCGGGGTCTATTCAGGGTTCATTCGGGCTGATATGAGGGCCAGCACAACCGTTATGTTCTTCGGCTAGCGCTCTTAGATCTGATTGGTGCAGGCCTTGATTCATCAACATAGGGTTTATTCGGGCTCACATGCCTTTACTACTTCGAGGACTCCTTACTATTCCAACTGTCGGTATCCTCTCCATTCTGATGAATTCTGTTAGACCTCGTATTAACCCACAATGAACCCTGAATAAACTCCTCTTCATGATTTATTGAATAAATGCTTTGAGCGTTCCATTCCGGGTCAATTTTGGGTATTTCATTCGTGCGTGTAGGCCCTGGATTCGATGGTATCAGGACCTTATTTAACTATTTAGCTAAATATTTGGATAGCTGTTGCCGGTGGGAGGCGATTCAAAGATGCGCCTAGCCTTTAATAACTTTCCTAGGTTTATCGTGTGGTCTAAAACTGCATCTTATTCTCTTTTTCTGTGCAATGTTGGCCATGAGAGTACTTCAGCTATGGAACTATTAATTCGATCTATAAGGCTACGTCAACAAAGATATGAGCGAATGATCCTTGAATTTGAAGTTCAGTTTGCTGTTTCTTGCGCGCAGTTCTTTGGGCGAGGGATCGATCGCTTGACCTTACTGACACCGGTAGGGTCAGGCGATCGATCTAGTAAAACCTTCTAGCCCTCTGAGGTCGGGTAAATTGGTACCGTATTCCTTTGGGAAGGTGAAGACACTGGCTTAGTGTGGCGGCCGTCCCTTGCAAGTCATAGGCAGAACAGCCATTCACCTTACCTTTACGATTCTGAATTGAACACGAATGCGGTAGCGCCTTCCTGGGAGACTGATCGGCGTCGACACTTTTACCTTTACCTTCATCTTTGAAATATCAAGAATGGTCTCTTCCAGGGTGAGCGCGCAAGTGAGTTCCGGCAACTGGACAAGAAGACGAGAGCAAGGTATGTTCGAGATGGAATGGCGATGTGTATGCAGCTTCCATGCGTGGAGTGCGGTCGTCTATTCACGCATCATTATGGTCTTCTTTATCACGTCGAGCGATGCAATGTTGCCGAGGACGTGAGTTACTAAGCAATAACTAAATTCAGTCTTCGGAGTACTGTAGATCAGGGCAAACTTAAGTTTTAAATAATTATTATCTAAATTCTCTGAAAAAAAACCAAAGCATTTCCTCGCTAAGATTTATTGACTTCTCGTTCGCAGGAAATGCCATGGAAATGCTATCGGTGCTCATTTCAAACCACTCGTGCGAATTCAAATCAACATCTGAAGGACTGTTGGACCTCACAGAGGGAGCAAGAGCGCAAAGAAGCGTAAGTGTTTTTATTTATTGGTGTTTATTATTGTTCTTTAGTGATAAGAATCATTCTAGCGCGGAGATCTCAGAATCTCCAGTTATCGGCGGTCTGAGTGATGTGACGTTGAGAGGTGGCAAAGCTATCGTTAAAGAAACCGGCGAGACTATTGAGATCGATGGAGTCCAAAAGGTTAGAGCTTTCTTCGGTGCTGATTCGTGAATGGCATACTCGGGTTGAACCCTTGAATATACCTCCAATGGTTTGCACACCGTGACTCATCAATGGTAACTGGTTTTATGCGAGGTCTAATGCACCTCAACCTACGATTTATGACCCTAGAATATGCCGGTTGTGTTGTGATGAATTACGATTTACGCCCCAAGGGGGTATATCTCCCGGCTTGTGGCGGGTATTTCATTCCATTCACGAATCAGCATATCAATAGATCAAGATGTGGCGACAATCGGAGTTTCATATGTTATCGCATTTTATTATTTCTTTTCTAATTTCCAGCTATTAACTGAGATCAATGCTGAGGATGCGATCAAATCGCTGTTAGGACCCAATCGTACCTTAGTTGTGAGTACTGCGTATATTTCTTTAATAAGTTTGTATACAGTGAACTTGGAATAAATAAGGCCTGATTTTTGAGACTCCAAAGAGACGCAGGAACGTGGGCGGAAATCGAGCCTGTATTGCCGCTGGTGTACTGCCTGAAAACTCACCACGTCTCACTACAAGTGGTGATGGTAAAATGCGTTTTAAATTCCGCAAAGCTGACAAGAAAGGTCAGTTAATATCCAATTATTATGTGAAGAATTTGTGTTATGGGGAATTATTGCAGGACTTGCTGGTATGACGGCGTATCCCAGATACCTGGACCAGGTGAAGAGATCTCATACAATGTGGGAGGAAGAAGTCAGCGCTCTTCCGTACTGCGCTCGACTGAGCGATATCAACTGTAAGGTCTGGGAAGCAACCTCAGACTTGTGAGTTTTCATTGGTAAAGGGAAAAAAATTGCAGTATCATAATATTTATGGGTGTTATTCACCAAATATAAGAGACGCTACTGACAGCAATACGGTCGAGGGATCGGTCTTCGCCCGGGCTAGCCAAGCCTTCCATCCCTTTAGAGTCGAGTCAATTGGTATCGGATTTGTCTGGGAAGGTAAAGACACCGGCTTGGTATAGCGGCTAGCCTCCGCAAGTCATTGTATAGGCTAAATGCGCCTTCACAATGTCCCTACGATTTGAATGGAATACGAATATCTCATCGCCGACTCCTTTACCCTTTACCGTCTACACTTCATTTACCTGATGGCCCATCATCCTATTGTGTTATTTTCCAGCTCCCAGCTTCCAATGGCCAACAAAGAGTCGGTGGGGTTACGGATCCACGAGGAACGTGATCAGGTATTCCCATTTTCGTCTTTTTCCTCAGAGGCGTATTCGATGAGCCTGTTTTTTTCTGCGAAATTTCACTATTTATTTTTGAGGATCACGCGGATATCCCAGTGACCTGTCGACGAATGAAAGCGCTGAGCACGACGGAACTGCGTAATGAGAAGAATGAGACGGTGACCGTTGCGTATTGTGGCGGACCTATCAATGCCATTCGAATAGCGCCCAACACGATGCCAAGTGGTAATTAAGCCTTATTTTCATTCATTTTTGTCTATTACCTAGCGGTAAGGGAAGACGTGAAATAGTCGTCGTCGGTTAGTTATCTCTTTCCATAACCGTTATTCATGCGGTTTCCTTCCAGAATCGTAGTCCTTTTGTGAATTTGACCTTCATTACGGCCATGGGTCAGCTGAAGAAGTGCACGTTAGTGCCTCCAACTTCCCCGAGAAGAGAAGTTCGTTAACAATTTACGCGACGACGGCTAGATGGAGGGTTCTCTGTACTGTGTATAAAGCGAATACGAAGAACAAACAGAAATCTTACCGAATATGAGGATTCTGGCAGAGATTTTGATTCTTTTCTAATTACAGTGGTTTTTATTCCAATTTCGCTCTTAAATTCGCGTTTGTCGAATTGCGTATGTATCTTCCATTTATCTAGACTTGGCATTAGCCGTTTCTGCTCAGGTGCTTTTTCAGTTTACATTAACCGTTTCTGCTCATTTGCATGACCCAATATTTTCAGTTTACATGTTTTCATAACGAAATGCAACAAAAATTCTGATTCTGAGTTTTCAATTTGAATGTCTGCAGGCGACGAAGTGGTTGCCGTGGTCACGTACCCCTGTGAAACAAATTTGGTCGGTCGAGATATGAGGCATGGCGAAGGACTGGTTCAGTTCTGGCTGCTACAACATACGTCTGAAAGGAGGTTTGAGTGGATTGTTTTATTTTTATTTCCATTTGTTTATTAATTCAAATATGTATTACATTTTCTACGACTTCTATGATTTGAGAATTTATAGAAAAAAATGAAAAAATGTCGGAGAAAGCGGCTATTTAACCACACGCCCTAGTACAGCATCATCTGATCCTGGTTGTGTAATGTTAGGTTAACAGTTTACCATTGAATTGAAGCGTGTAGTGGTTTTCGACCTTGTAGACTCGGTTCTGTGGGACGTCATTGATAAATTTCAGCACGAAACTGGTTCCTTGGTTTATACTAAAGTCGAACTATGGACTCGTTTTCGACTTTTGTTGGTTGGACAGGCCTCGATCGTCGCCCAGCGACTCTTTAATAGGATACTTTGCCCTAGGCACTGCCCAAGGATCAGTGCTCATCTATAGGTGGGTTCTCTCCCGACTACAGGTGCCTTGTTCTTTGTGACATGTTCCGATTATTTTCACATTTTTTGACTCCTGTAAAACTTACCACTGATTAGGTTCGATACCGTCACCGCCCCTTCAAAGTCTACACGTTCGAAAGGCGTTCCTGTTCTATTCCCTGAACCCGATGTTATTCTTCAACAACCCAAGACCGTTTTTCTCAGCAAACCCGACAGTGAGGTAGTATTTTTGTGATCTTCAACAACACTTCGCTGGATTAGTATCTTATTTTTCAGAATTCCGAAATGTCGTTTCCACCACCCATACATAACCTGGCCTGGGGCGCGAAAGGCAGTGGCCAGTATGTCGTGGGTGTGAACGCGGCTGGTGAGTGGGCCTCGTGACTAGCACCGGTCAATATCTTGAAAAAATTATTGAATTTGCAGGTGGTGCCGTAATTTGGGATATTCAACGTTCAGTAGACACTCCGACGACGCTGCTCGATTCAACGTGGTCCTCTCCGGTAGTATATGCCGCGTTTATTGATGCGTACAGCGGTAGGTTGATTGAGATCTTGTCGTCTTTGTCAATTTATTTCTTATTCAAATTCAAGACATCTGAAATGTATGACTGCTCGGATCGCTAAATTCCTTTTGGAGCCAGTATTCCTCTCCGATCAGTTCTGGGTTTGGTGAAGTATTTCTTTATTATACGCTCGTCTAAAGGCGCCACTGGCACAGTGGTAGGAGGCGCTATTGACACCTGCATGGTAGAGCGATCGGTCTCCCCCTGCTAACCAACCCTTCAATGCCTCCGGGTCGAGTAAATTTGTACCGGAGATTTGTCTGGGAAGGTAGAGCCACTGACCTGGTATGGCGGCCGGCCTCCGCAAGTCATCGGATGGGCCAAATATACATTCACCATGACTCAAAGATTTTGAATGGAACAAGGATTTAGCGGCGCCTCTTTGAAGGACTGATCAACGCCGACACCTTTACCTTTACTTTTACGTTTACCAAAAGAGGGTAGGAACCACAAGACGGATGGATGGTCGCATGCAAGGAAACGGCGCTCAAGAATCTGCAATCGAGGACGATATGGCCACCCCACAAGGAGCTCAAGACTGAGACAAGATGGCTTTACCTTTACCGTAAATACGACTATCGTGAAAGACGTACCACTGATCGGGATAAAAATGTTGTGGAAAGGGGACGAACCGAACATGTTGTTCTATTTCTTTTTTGTGTTTACTAATGTATATTGTTGATGGGGGGTGGGCGGGTTGGCCGAAAGGTCGAGAGCCTAGGCTCATGATCTCGATGATCAAAGTTCAATCCCGTCCCAGGCAGAAACCCTTGCCTAGCTTAGAACTAGCGGAAAGGGCGTCGGTGCCAGCGTCAGACCTTGGTGACAGGTCGGCTGATGGAGGAAAAACTGTCACAATCACAAGATGGATCGATGGTCGCATGCATGAAAGCGGCGCTCAAGAACCTATGAATGAGTACGATATGGTCACTCCACATGGAGCTCTGGAAAGAGACAAGGTAGCAGTGCGGCACCTCAACAAACGCGGGAGCAGCACCAACGACATAGAAGACGGAGCGACTATCATGGAAACTGATCGGGATAGTGTTTTGAAGCGCTTTTGCACACGAGGGGGAGCTTACAAACTACGGTTACCTTTAGCTAAAACAGGATATAGGTTCCATTTTTTCGCAAACCGCGCGGGATCAGAGTATTACAAATTGAGCAGGAAAATAAGCATTCCGGTTGAATTGAAGGTCTTTCTTAGACTGTTAGACTCTCATCTCTCCGTCTAATGCTACATTTACCTTTGGATGTGCGTTTTATGTTAATCACTAACTTATATGTTCGATTTGTGTTATCTTACGTTGGTTTATCGGTTTTATTGTATATCGCATGATGCATTCATGTAGTAAAGAAGAAGAAGAAGAACAAGAAGAAGACGTACCCCGTAACTGATCGGGATGAAAACGTTGTGGAATAAAAAATTTATATTGTTGATCTTTATTTATTTTTGATTAATTTTGTTTCAGTGGCGCTGTCATTTCGTGAGCGCATGATTCGCGTCTACGATGTCCGCTCGTACGAGTGCCAGCTTGAGGAGAACGCCGTTCGAACAGCTGGTACGTGCGTCTTCGGTTTTTCATTTGGTCTATTAAACCTATGAGCCTCACTCGTACAAACTCGCGAAGCGGCAGGCATTTTTCTGCTTGTCCGAAGCTTAAGCGTATCAGCCGATCGAGGTATAATGATCTCTTGAGGTTCTCAGTGGTTGACCGTTACCCCATATCGGAAATTGATGTGTAATTATGAACAGATTGTCTAATCGGACTGAAGTGGTGAAATTGTGCCCATTTTTCAATGTTTGTGTTGTTCTTTAAAGAATCGTTACTCTTTTCCTTTTTGCGTCCACTCAGGTTGCGCGAACGTCGACAACTAGATAACCTATTTTAGATGATATTTCATGGTTTACAGTTTCATTTCAGGCTTTTAATCAATCACGTTCGACTTAGCTGGTAAATTTAGGTAGTCGCGTCGCTGCTCAACCACGTCTACTGCCCGGATTCTTCTCGTTCCAGTCCGAATACTTTTCGTCTGGAGAAATTCCGACGACAGGGGTTAGCTTCCTCTGCTCGGGAACGGGTGGATATTTCGTCGTGCCACTGGCCAACAGGTTTGTTCAAGTGCAGCTTCATGCTTTTTTTTTTGAGAAAAATGATCATATTGCAGACATCACCTCATGACGTGGGATGTTTCGATCAGTTCAGTGAACGCGGTTGTTGCGAGCTGTGGAGTTGATGGAAGGGTTGGTACCTCTATAAATCCAAGCAGTTTGTGCCGTTTCAAATATTTCCTGTTGTAGTTGTTACTGTCTGCAAACGGTCGTCTCGCCACTTTTGCTAGCGCGGTGGATCATCCGTTCTGCTTTGTGAAAGCGGCCCTCACCTTAACAAGGTATTCATTTTTTGAAAAAAATGCCATAAATTTTTAAACAATATGTATTATAGGAGGCGATGTAGTGAACCGGAGACGGTAAACATCGCCACTCTGTTCAGCAAATGTGATGAACCGGAGGAGATGTCGAAGGATAAAGAGGCTCCGGAGCGGCGAGCGTGTCTATGTTACGCGACCCACGAGGAAACGTTGGAGCACTTGTGGCTGGACGTTTCTCTGAGCCCTGATTCGGTAGGAAAATTTAAGGTTATCTACAATGAAGTGGTAGGAGGCGCTACTCACCTCCACACGGTCGAACGATCGATCCTTCCCTGGTCTAACCAAACATTACGTTTCTCCGGTCTCGGGTAAATAGATACCAGACTTGTCAGTGAATGCCATTGTGTAGGCCAAATACGCATTCATGGTGCCTCTACGACTCTGAAACGTAGACGATTGCGAGGCGCGTCCTTAAGGGCTCGCTCAGACGACGCGCGTCGAAAATGAAAAATCGAAGCGCAATCAATAAATAACGTCATTGATCGAATTTGCTCCTTTGCGTTAGTGGCGCAGTCCGGTTGCGCCTCATATAGGCAAAAAAAATTAGGCATATAATCACATAATAAAGAAATTAAACGAAAAAAGTGAATTTCGTCCTTTAATAAGGAATAAAAAACCCGAGCGACCAGTAAGTTTGCCTATATGAGGCGCAACCGGACTGCGCCACTAATGCAAAAGAGCAAATTCGATCAAGAGCGCTAATTATTGATTGCGCTTCGATTTTGCATTTTCGACGCGCGTCGTCTGAACGAGCCCTAAGGGTCTAATCAGCGCCGAACCTTCACCTTTACCTTTACCTTTACCTTTACCTTTATTATGTAAGCGGAAATGTATGGAAGGAAACCTTATTCGTATGATCGCTTGAATGCCTTCCGGACAAGTGAGACTAATGTAGTTGTGTGAAATGCTCAGGAGAGTTAGAGGCGACCATCTAACCTTACAACTCGCCGAGGTATCCAACTGCTGATCCCCCGATTTCGGGTTCAAGCGCTTTGCTCGGAATGCAGCCGTGGACAACTGGCATTCGTGCGTCCCGTCGCTCTCAATACAATGGCACTGACTAGTGATTCATTGCTGATTCCACACTAATAATGGAACATGCCTGTCCGACGAAGAACAATCTCTCTCCTTTACCCGATGAAAGCATTATACGGCAAAAGTCATTCGATGAACCGCACTAGCAATGCGGAATAACACATAGAACGATATAATGCAGCCTCCATGTACCCTGGTCTTTGAACCTAGGCATTGACGATGATTTGTTAATATTAATATTAGCCCGAGGTTGTTAGGTGGATAAACTTTATTTAACTGCCTAACGTCCGAAGACAACGGAAAGGCCGAAATGTTGGGCCGTTGAATAAAATTAATCCACCTAACAACCTCGTGCGACAGAAGTAATTAATATTAACAGATATTATGCAATGTTGTCGATATTCTCAGGTTCTCCTTTTTTCAGCAAAGTAATCGACGTCGATTGGAGAATTCATCTCTCGATCTTCGAATTGAGTCGTTGAATTGTGTGGCAACGAATCATAATGAGAAGTGAGTTCTTAAATTTTAGGCACTATTGACTCCATATAATATATAAATATGCTGAACGAGTTATTCTTGTTGTTCGCCTACACACTCGATATGGTATTGTTTTTTGTTACTAATGATCCTTGTTATAATCCTGGTTTAGTCACTCAATTTTGTGGTAAACTTGAAGGCGCTAGTTTTGGTGTACTGTAATCGCTCGATAACGATACCATATCAGTCGTGAAGTTCATTTCGACAACCCGCATGGCACCTTTATTTCGACTGCTGACCCATCTTGGAGACAGTCGATGTTAATGACCAGTTAATGATTTTGCTTCCCCAGAAAAACCAAAAAATATTACAAATTTACTCAATCATAAGGGACAAAGGTTTAGCATTTTCTGCTCGAGGCGGTCTGTTGACCGTGAAACGTTCGATAGGATCTGTCTTTCAATCTCCTTATTGTCTTGTTCTTTCAGAGCCTTCGTTCTCACTGGTGGCCAAGCGGGTTTGCTGTTCGTCCGACCGTGTGTCATTGATACGGAGCTTTCGGTAAGAGTCGATTTTCTGGTTCTTTTAGGTGTGTCCTTACTGAATATTTCGTCGATACAGAATCATCGATTTCATTCGATCTTCGTCCGTGAGAGTATTTCTACGTGTTAATCACAAATTTGACGGATATTTTCGAAACTGTCGGCTGATTAAGAAAGTCGATGTTCCGGTGTTTTTAAACGACTACCGCTATAATTACCGGAAAAAAATGAGTAATTCTTGGGGAATATGTCACAGTTGTGAGTAGTGCCTCCAGGCAAAGTCAAAGGTTATCAAGTGAGTGTGACTGGACCAATCCAATGATAATGTGGGTATTCACCTCCCCAGTTGTCAGAAGCCGATTCCAACGTCCTAGTCCTGGTCCATGAGATCGGACCAAAGTTGCTGACCGACAGCTACCTTATATCTTCCTTTTTTCTACCCTCTTCCTTTGTGTTTCATTTCATGGCGATGGATGACCCACAATGAAAGGCAGAGGAAGCTTTTGAATTGCTATTGGTACTAAATATAATATCTGGAGTCAAAGTGTGAACCGGAAACTTGACGTCACAGAGTTATTCATAGCTGACTGCGTCAAAACACTGACTGCCGGCTCGGTGATGCTTGTGAACAACAGCTGGTGGTGTTATTGGGTTAATGTGCTGTAGGCCCTGATGTTCGTCTGACCCTTACACCTGGCAAAAATAGATCTAATCCAGACTTACGCCTCAGAAGTGTAGTTCTTCTAATGGAGCTGAAAAAAGATTCGAAACTCAAAATGGTGTTGTAATGGTGGTGCTAGATTCGTCGCAAAAGTCGAACCTCACGCGAGATTCGAACCAGCGATTTGAAACTTAGTTAGGATCTCCGAAGATCTCTCATATTTGGAGCTCGCTCTCCATCTTGCAACTGCCAATAGCAATTGATCCGAAATAACAGATCAAGTGGTATTGATGGACCCCATACACAATTAATGTTCAAAACAGAAGGAAATTATTCAGTAATCACTGACAGATGTCAGAAAAAGTTCTTCCGTTTCAGACGATCAATGAGATGTTTGCTTCTGTCGATTCGGCGTCGAAAAAGTCAAAGCAATCCGGAAAAGGAGCTGTCTAGAAGATGGTGCTTCTCAACATTAGATGCTGATCTCATACCTTGAATGCTGAGACGTTTCATTCCTCATGGATGGTAGCTTTTGACGAACGCAATAAGTTGAATTGTACAAAATCGCTTGTATTCCATATTGCGAGGTTATTACTGTGTAAAAATAAATAACTATTTATGGCGTTTGAGACAATTCTAGTGTGGGAAGGGACCCTATTGCCGCGCTCCTTTCCGGGGTGGCGTTTGGGTACCGGGAAAGTTGGAGCAGTGACAGTAACGGTCGACCAGCGTTCTTATGTAGGACGAGTCCACTACTTGATCGAACAATGCAGACAGGCTGGCATTTGTTTCGACGTTGGCGGAGAGCTTTTCATAGTCGAAGAAGGGTAAACCTTAGGGACCGCGACGGATCTCGATGACCATCGCGATACTTTGGATAAGGTCGATGCAGTTCAATCCGTGATCGAAGTCAGCTTACCGAGATCACTCACACGATATATGTCGTCCGGGTACTACCAGTCAAGGCCGACACCGCTCCGATAATTCATATCATCATTCTAAAGAGAATCATTCATTCGCATTTCACACAAGCTGTTGCGTGGTTCTCATGGCTCATACCTTCAGAAAACACGTCGCTCAACTGTATTATTGAAGCATTGCGTTGTTATTGTTATCCTTTGTTATTGTTATCGTTTGTTATGATATGAATTATCAGAGCGGTGTCGGCCTTGAGTGGGAGTACCCTGGCACTAGCAATCAGCTGCTCAAGGTGCGTTGCACTCGAATCCATCTTAAAACGTCCCTTCTTCTCAAGCGGCACCTAAGCGACTGCTAGGTGTAAATGCTTGTTACAACGTTGTGGCAGATTTTCTTTCTCATGAGTACACATTCCACTTCTTGATACTATAGGAAAATAGTGACAGACGAAGGATCTGCCGTTGGTGCGCTGATAGGTGAGATAAGTAATTCGTTGTGAGATAAATATGCGCTGTTTCGGACTGAAACAAGTGCTTCATTCTGGCAATGATTAAAACAGACGGAGCATGGCCTTAGGGGCTATCTGACAGATCCGGGCGTGAAATAATGACGTGACTGTCCAGCGACATCACTGCTCGCTGTGGGACCCAACGCTGCGACCAGTCCTACAATGGTGCGGATTCATGACAAGTGTCAAGCGCGCATTTTCCCTATTTAGACTCTTTGTTAGAAGCGGTTCAAGAAAGACGAAGTCTGAAGAAATGTCGATGGGGCCTCAACGAGTTCAATAACACCTCCTGTTCTGAGATGGAATTGACAACAGAAACGCACGCTTTCTTTCGCCAAAAGTGCGTATTACAAGGTTCTTCTCAATCACCCCTTGGCATGGAAGAAGCCTGGGGTTCAGTTCCCATCCAATCATACCAGAATAAGGCCATTTCTCGTTTTCTAGCTCAAGCAATGTCATCTCCTGGGCAATATGTTTGAATGCCATTCGTGCACCCTTTTCCTGACCCCCCATTAGCTCCACAGATATTTTTGGTACCTGCTCCTCAAATATTTTTGGTTTCTGGCACTATCTGACAGATTCGGGCGTGAAAGAATGACATGGCTGTCCAACGAGATCACTGCTCGCTGTGGGACCCAATGCTGCGACAACCGCACCAGTCCCATAATGGTGCGAATTCACGACAAAATATCAAACTTATATCTATCAGCTTTTTCCTACTTAGACTCTTTGTTGGAAGCGGTCCAAGAAAGACGAAGTCCGAAGAATTGTCGAGGGGGCCTCAACGAGTTCAGTGTTCCACTGTTCTGCTGTCCGCCTAAAAACATTAGTACGGGACTGCTATTACTAACCGTTCTGGAATGGAAGCCTGTCAGAACCATGAATTAGAGTGTATAATTTTAACATACTCAGCAAGCGTGATGAGATAGAGGCTGGAAAGGTCCCGCAATTCTCTGTTGGAGCCGTGAAATAGTAGGGAGCTGTCCGAGGAGACGACCACCAAAGCTACTAGCGACGCCAGCAAACGAATGACGCAAAAGAACGGTCGAAGCTCATTCCGAACATCTGGCTCGCCAACGTTTCCTCTCACTTCTTGCGGATTCCACGTCGGATGTAATAATGTGGGTGGGTTTACTGCTCGAGATGTTTGAAAAAAAAACGATAAACTAAAATAAACTCCCCGGCAATTTGACTTTAACAAAAACTAGTGAGGAATTGTAACCAGGTGTTGCTTATTTTTGTCAGATTTTTGTTTTATTAAATTGTTTGTGACGTGGTGCAGTCGGGACTGAGCGACCGCCAAAATTTTCAGCCGATAAAAAACGGTAGTAAGAGCTCGATGAGAGTTTGTCTTTCTATGATTATGGTTCACCTCGAGTACCCCCCATCCCTTTGAAAAGATTTCAGGATAGAAGTATCGACACGAATGCTTCGATTTGCCCTCTTTCTCCATAGTTTCAGTAGAGCGTTGAAGAAAAACGCACGAACTTTGTTGTGTTGCTTCCATGCTCTCTTAGTGATTCACGTCTCTTAGCGAATCAAAGTGATTCACGAAGAGACGAAACAAAAGATGCTCATCAGCCTATGAAATAAGTGTTGTTCATTATTCTGACTGCATTGTCCAGAACACTTGGTTGGAAGGTGAAGCAGTGCGGTTCAGTAGAGCTGAGTAGTGACCAAAGCTTTTTCAAATCGAAGATTGGAGTCTTGAAGGGTTTAAGGAGTTATACATAATTCTCCGGTTTGACCTTTTACATTTTTACCCCATTTACGCCTGTGTTCATGTTAACTGTTTTGTTTGCCCCATGCGGACCAAATGATTACTATGAAAACAAAACAATCACTACAGTTGAAGGACTCCAAATATATAGAATAACCTAGCGTCTCCAAATATATAGAATAACCTAGCATCTCCAAATATATAGAATAACCTAGCGTCTCCAAATATATGAGTGAATAACCTACATCTCCAAATATATTAGTCCTTCAACTAGTTCTCGCCTATAAACCGCTGAACAAAACTGGCAAATAGCAGAATAATCACTACAGTATAGGTTCAACAAACACAGATATAAGAAAGTCCTTGTATACGCGTGGTGCAGCGGTAAGAGGTGCCACTGACATCAGCACGTTACAGTGATCGATCCCGGCCTTGGCTAACTAAGCCCTCCATCTTTCGGGGTGGGGTAAATTGGTGCTAGACTTGCGTGGGAAGGTAAAGACGCTGACTTGGTATAGCGGCTAGCCCCCGCAAGTCATTGCATTCTCCAGATAATCATTCACCATGCTCCTACGATTCCAAGTGGAAGCCGAAGGCATGGCGCGTCCTTAGCGATCTGATCGACGCGGACACCTTTACCTTGAAGAAATTCATAAGCAAAGGCGAGGAAAGATGTTAGAAGAGGTCATATATAAACCTGTACGCTTGCTCGAGCGAGCGAGGGGTTTAGAGAGATTTATCGCAAAATGGACCTTTTGCTCCTATTTTTAGCTTATTTTATTTGCACTTCAAGGACATGAACATCCGTACGACATGAAATTGTTCGTTTTATTGCAGCCGTTTGACGTCCGGAACACCTGCAACCAATGAACACCTGGATTCGCCGGATGTAACAACACGCACATATTCTCACTGCTCGGACGGGTTGACAAACAGCACCACTGATGTAGTCAAAAGCTATCAGAGACACGAAGAAAACTGACCATTTGGTTGCTCGAATTTTTTCAATTTTTTGCAGAGTCCATTAGGATGGAGCTCCTGTGGTACTGCATACGTGATGTAATGTCAACGGATTTTTTTATTCATATTTGATGTATTACAATCGACACCGAAAACATGTGCCTGACAATTAATTTGATACATTCTTAACATTAATTAATATGATATCACTTCCGAAATAATATTAAACAACTACAAATTTCCATCGGCGATGGGCTGGGCAGTAACTGTAACTGATTTTATTAATTTTATGAGCAAATAACATTAAACCACTAGTGTTGGCTGTAATTGTAACCGATTTTATTAATTTTATGAGCAAAAATATGATAGTGTTGACGTCCTGGCTATAGGCCAAACGGTGCTATCGATAGTGATATCATAAATGGCAGTTTCTGTATTGGTTTGTTTATTAACTTTTTCGAGCACATTCCTAGTTTTTGCTATCTCCTTCACTTTTTGTGTTTACATTAATATTGTACTGGCGCACATTAAGTGCATGAAGAATAAAATAAAATGAAATCGCAGTTACATACAACCCGACGCAAAGAAGATCGTGAATAATTACCCCGCAGATCGTTGCCGGCTGCTCTTTGATGCAATAAATCGTTGGATTAACAACGCATCTCGTTTTCTTTCCATTGGGTGTAATAGATTACCAATAATTTTCGTACGAAAAGCATGTTAATTTTTGTTTTGAAAAATGTAACATTTGATGCTTAAATTCTTCTGGGAAATGCTCTAATAACTATTACTCGGAATGTTAGGGTCGACCACTTCGACCTTAATTGCCAAGCTTTTCAACCGATTCGGGTCGGGAAAACTGGTGCCAGAGTTATCCGGGAAGATAAATACCCTGACTTGAACATCGACTCAAGTCATGTACAGACCATTCATCGTATTTTCAAGATTTTGAACGATGACATATGCGTGGCACGTCTTCAATGAACTGACCTATGCCGACGACTTTACCTTTACCTTTTACCTCATGCACCCTGGACCCTTAAGAACAGTCTCTGAGTGAGAACGGGACGTCAGGATGCTGTGGTCTCGTTGTTATGAACGATTCTCGACGTGTTTCATAGAATCAGCTAACTACAACTTTCGACCCACTGAACATGGAATGTCGTCGAACTTGAAGCGACAAACTCGTACTTTCATCATCTTTGTGAATGAAAACCAGCGGCATTCCATTGTCATCGACCAGTTTGACAGTTGAAAGTTGTTCTCGGCCATGAAACTACGGAAAAAACCGCTAAAGCCTTGACATGTAACTGGTGTGAAATTAGGCAGAAGGCAGTTAGGAAGTGATTGTGCTTGTCAAAGAACTAGGCTGTTCTTCCTGGTAACGCCTTTCCTTAAATGGTACCAGATAAGAGAGATGTTTGGAAGCCGGATATGTATATATTTCATTTAAAAAAACTGAGGAGAGAACGTCTGTTTCGCCTCTAAACCCTATACAGGCAAGAAAGGAGGGAAAATGTGTACTCCTCGAGACCTATCAGAAGGGAAGGAGTGTGCTACGAGCAGTATATCTACCGACACTCCCTCCAAAGATCAAAGGAAAAGAAGGTAGGAGTGATCAAATAGGTAGGAGAAGATCAAGGAAATGATCAAAAAGTATTATTGGTAGTGATTACTTACTGGTTATTGATAGATAGAAGTAGTTCACGAACTATGGTTTTAATGTATTTATTATCTAGATGCTCGTAGCAATTATCTAGATGCTCGTAGCAATAGACCAGCCATTCAGCGGCCTGCAGGCCGCCAAATGAATCTATGAATAGTAGGAAACATATATAAAACATTTATAATAACATATAACGAAAACCAAAAGCATACAGCAAAAGACGGCGAGGAATTGATGAAATGCGTCACTGGGAGTACGGTAACGGGCAATCGCGGCGGGACCCTAGAGTTAACAGCCAGACATCGTGGTTCCGCTTATTTATTAGTAGGATAATGAACTCATTGTTGAGCGGACAAGAGGCTGTAAACTTGTAAAGGTTGTTGTGATCATAATCTAAGAGCTTAAGGCTACCAGTTTAAGGTTACCAATTTGCGATTACTAGCAGCTTTCAGTCGTCTGCTTTCAGATAAATATTCAAGTCCAAATCAATTCGAATCAACAAGAGCAACAATACAAAAATCGCCCCACGGAAGCCCATCTCCACTATAGCAATCGTAGGTGTGACATAAGATAAAAAAATAAAAATTAAAAAAAGCGCTGGCGTTGTATATGTGTGTCTTCAAATTCCCGTTCCCTTTTTGCCTCCGGCAATATTCGATGCTCACCGGCAAATCATTTGTCAATGAAACGTATATTCCATCACAAAAGCGAAAAACTAAAACTTCTCCAGCTCACTGGGTGGTCTAGAAAACCAAAAACTCAGCAGCTGATTCTGATTAAAATCCGACCATCTCACCGGAAGAAACGAGAGAGCGGCTTTAACACCGGTCTCGATGAGACGAAAAGAAATACCCAGAATAGTTTATAAATCGGATCGTGGTTGCCCGAGGGCAGCCGTCTCGCTTCTCTTTCTTTTTTCGGATTTTCATGTCGTTATCCAGAAACTGACGTAAAACTACGAGGACAAAAAACAAACTGACGAATGAACAGCGGCATCTGCTTCGTTACAATCGCTGAGCGAGCGGAAGTGAGAGGAATGAGGTCGTATCTAACGCCATTCACTTTTCTTGCTAATGAGTTCATGATTTTGATCAACACAGCTTTCCACACCTCAGCCCACGACGACTAAGATTTTGTTATGCATCGAAAAAAATAATATTCGAAGAAAAATCTGGTAACTGGTCGATTATATTAAACTCTGTAAACGTAAAAAAGTTGAATAACGAATTAGAAACAAATGAATGGAAGGTGAATGAATTTTCAATTCCACGGCGTGGGAAGAGTGCTTTGGTTAAGCAGGGGCGCCAATCTTAATTAGGAGCACCAGGAGGGATTTCATAGTCTTCGTATGTTTACAATATGTGTGGTGGGTCATGTTCATGGTCTCATTTTTTCGATCAATAGGGTAGAAATTTCGTAGTCCAGTGGCATGAGGCCCCGACTTCCACCCACTCGTTAGAGCGATCAAACCTCGCCCGAGCTCACCAAGTATTCCATCCCTACCGGGTAGGGGAAATTGGTCGCAACGCTGTCCGGAAATGTGAAGACACTGACTTATACAACGGCTAGCCATTGAAGCTATTATGCAGACTGAATTCACACGTTTACCATGCCTCTGCAATCCTGAATGAAAGACGAATGCGTGGCGCGCTCCTCGCAAATTGAGCAACGCTGACCACCTCGATTTTCCTTACTGGGCATGAAAGGTAGTAAGCCTTCAGACTGAGAGAGCCGGAGCTATTTTCCTTTTTCTCTGATCATCAAATCATGGATGTTCGAGAATGTTCTTTAATTTGTTATTCCATCAGAGATTGTTTGGGGTAGCAGTCTGATAAGAGCGATCAATAATTTTGAGCTGATCGTTAACTTCTAAGGCTTGAGCGTAGTTCGAGATGAAAGTTCTCATGAACGGTACTACAACTACAGAAACTACAGAGAAACTTACCCGAGCTGGACATGGAGCCATACTTGCAGTAAAAAGAGAAAATTGAACTGGTTACAATCAACGTATGTACCTAAAACATAAACATTGGATTGAATGTTTAAAAAAAAACATGGTTTTTCGAACGTTCTTGCATAAAAAATGATCTGAGATGTCCGATAAGAGCGATCAATAATTTTGAAATTCCTGGTGGTCGATTGTTAAGAGATTATTGGAATGATCCAAAATTTTCAGTAGTAAAAGGAAACATTTTTTAATTTTTAAAGACTCGTTATTAACCACTACACCTTCATGAAAAATCCGTTTCCTGATAAATTTTTGGTAAAAGAGTAGCGTGATAACCCGATGGCCCAACTCTGATTGAGAGCTAAATCTTTGTACATATTTTTGTATCATCAAGAACACTAAATTCATTCGATTATGAGGAAACATCCGCCAAAATACGATATGAACTAAACAAGCCGTTTCAGCCATCTCCCTGCCTTACCTCTCCCCAACATTATTTTTGCTGATTAAGACTGAATGGAACCAGAAAAGCGTGATCTATGCAGTGCTAGAGAAAGTGTAGTGAAATTCGGAATTGTTCTAATTTTCATATGTATGTTCATTGACCTCGCTTGTGATGACGATCAAAGTTCAGACGCATTAGGCCGCCGTCGTTAATTACCCCCTGTGGCTACAATTATGTAACTGACAATGAGTTACAAATGACAGCTATTGTTTGTACAACACCGCTCATAACTTGTGTCCCAAAAAACTTTCTGAACGCTCCAGAACGCTTTCCAACGTTTTTCTTTAATACTGGGTTCTTTGAGGATGTCGAAAAATGTGTAGACTTCTCTTACTGCCCTGACTTCAAGAATGTAGTCAGTTTTTTTTCTAAATTTGATTGATCCAGTTACGGGGAGCTGTGAGTTTGGAGGCGGCAGTACTTCACTATGAGACACTTTAGAGAGCCTTTTTTATCAGACGTCAAAGTTGAAAAACAATGCTTTTTTACTTCACCTTGAAGCAATGTATATTTTTCAGGTTCGTGCCTTTTAACCGGAGCTGATTTTCATAGGCGCAATAAAGCACCATGAGGCAATTAAGCACCATGAGTCGCTGACATCAAAATTTAAAGAAATCTTTTTTATGAAAAGTTTGGTTGAAGATCTTCGACTTCTGCAGAAATGCTGGATTAAGTGGTTCTCGGTACAGAAAGTACAATTCATGAGTCTTTTTATCTCAAGCTGTGCTTAGTTTTCTGAGTCCAATAGTCGGAACGGTAAAATTGGTGGCTCTTATCGGACCGCTACACCAAACAACATCTAATAACAAATTAAAGAACAATTTTCAACCTTGATAACGGGAAGATCACTGATTACAGAGCTCGGTGCTACGAAAAATGATTAAGACTAATCAATATTGATCGATATTCAAGCCTACACAGTGACTGGCGGGGATAAGCCATGTCAGCGTCTTTACCAACCCAAAGACGTCTGGCACGAATTTACCTGACCATGGCAAGATGAAAGGGTTGATAAGGCTGAGCGAGGATTGATCACTCGATCGTGTGAGTTGAAACAGCGCCTTTTATCACTGCGTAGTGATTTGCAGATCGCACCGCAACTACTAGTGTTCAATTCATTTGTCACTTTCTTCAATCACGACATTCAACTCTAGCGACTTCAAAGTATAGATTAGAATGGTAAGCTACACAGAATAGTTTAACTATGTGATTTAGACTAGTAAGTTACACAGATTAGTTTAACTATATGATTAGAACGCTCCTTTTTGCTCAAGGTTTAGGCTAGGTTGACTTTTCATACGTTTGCCTGTACCTGTAGGGCTCCGGTCTAATCGGGGAAGGGAGCCCCAAGATCTCTTTCTTATAATTCTGAGTTTGTTCTTTGACTAACAACTTTGAAGGTAGAATTCTGCAAGTTCCACTTTCTTGATACCTTGGCATGATGTTAATACCTAACCTAACCTCGTTCGGCGCAGCAGCACACGACAATTCAAAGGTAGAATTAAAGATGACGATTGAAGATGATAATTCTGAACAATTTCATGGTCTTCTACTCTTCATTTGAGACTCAGCGCTGCATGTCACGTATCCTTTCTTCCACAGATGCTCTTTTCTTAGATTCGTTTCTCTGTTGACCTGCTCCGTTTTCGTCATTGAGGTTCATTCTTGATCTTTATCCTTGTTCTTCCAAGCTAGCACACTCGTAGACCCCGGTAGCCGGGAGCACCAATTTCCACCAGAGGTCACCCCACATTCTCTTCCCGTCCCCCTTTCCCAGGGAAGGAGCGTCCATAGATGGTGTTCAACTGATAGGCATTGTGTTGATTCGTCTCGAGCACTCAGAGGAATGTCGATCAGTCGCTGTCGAATGGTATTCGTTGGCATGTCCGTGTGTGTGGGGGGCTGTCGACGGTGATCGGCCGCTGTCCGTCCGTCCGTCCGACCGACCGACCGACCGATCAGGCTTCAGTGCTGATGCAGCCGAGGCGGCGAGTGTGGCGTAGTTGTGTGTTGGCTGGTGTAATATGTTTTGTCGAGTCTATCTTTACGTGTGGGGTGGGTGTGTGTGATGATTTCGGGGCGGCACACAACGGCCTAGGCCTCACCGACTACACCCCCATCCTGAGATGAGAGCCGTGGAGGTGGAAGATATCTGCAGAACCGGGTAGAGAGTACGTGATCGCCTAGGAGACACCTGACTCGGTTGAATCGCCGGCAATACCGTATGGCATCTGTCATTTCTCGACACGCAGACAGCCGACCGACTCCAGAAGTCGACACTATAGAGCGGAGAGACAGAGAATGCTGGGGGCGTGTCGGAGGCGCGTCACACACACAGGGTTAGGGAGGAGGAGAGACTAAGCTCGAGCGAAGCGCCTGTGGCTGCCCCTCGGCACGGAATCAGTACATCAGACTCCTCGTTGTTTGCGGCTGCTCCTGATTCGACTAACTCACTGCCAAAATGGACGCCATCAAGAAGAAGATGCAGGCGATGAAGATCGAGAAGGTATCGTAACCACATCCATACTATCTATCCATCTGTGTGGTGTTATATCGCTTTCTATTCTTCGCCGTTTCTGTTACTTCCATAAGCGAACGCTCGATGTGAGCGCTGTTAACCCCCCAAGATGGGTTAAGACCGCGGTGATAATCAGGCGATCAGCGGATCATGTTCTCAGCCCGTTTTTCTTGGATGTGGGGTAAATCCTTAGGCGGCTAACTAGCCCGACCGTTCGATAATCGGTTCGGTCCGATAGTCGCGGCGCACTTCCATCACTAAAATGCGCTCTCCGTCCCCTTGAAGCTTCTTCTGCAGATGTTTTCCTATGTGACGACCACAGCGTTGTCTGCCGATGATGATGATGATTCACATCGTCGTGATATTTCTTTTTTCGAGAATTTCGCCGCCAGACAGGCTTCACTCCCAAGCGGCTACATAGTTCATACGGGGCAAATGAATATCTCATTGTAGAAATTTTTAGCCTAGTGAACAATTTGATCAGATTTCCCTGTCTCGTTTCTCATTTCTGGGTAAGATGTAGGATAAAACCATAATGGGAAAGGGCGGGACACAATAGAGAGAATAAATTTTAAAAAGTGGTCAGTGAGGACCTTCCAAATTGACGCATAAGATCAAGGTTTTTGTAAACCTAGCTAGTCCACGAATCAAGGGAGTGTTAAGGTAGAGCCCCAGTAGAAACTCCAAAAGTTCCAGGACTGAAAATCTAATAGTTTATTAATCGACACCAGACTGTATATACTAAATGCCCATAAATATCCTGAGTTGACTAGCGAGAATTCTGTGGAGGTCAAGTGAAATGCTTTCATGTTAGATAACCCAGTTTTTTTCTCACAATATAAGGGAAACCAAAATAACCTACCGCAAATCCTAAATGCTTGAGGTCGAAAAAAGGTGAAAGGACCACACGACCTCCGGTCCTTTGTAAAAAAAAAAAAGCTAATAATGAAAAGAAAGAAAAATTTAATTGCGCGAAGAATTTCTCTCAGACAACTATTGAACGTATCCACAGAAATATTCCATTTCTAGCGCTCCTATGGGGACGTTGAATATTCATATTTTTCCGGCGCGTTTTGGAGACTATCTGGCGAACTTTGTCATACGATTGTTTTGCTCTTTCTTGGTCGGATAACTAACTAACTATGGGTTGAAGGAAGTTTCGTGCCCTTATGAATGAACATCGATTGATCGGAAAAATCAGCGATGAACTTATTATACAGCATCGAGAGCGAAATTAATGCCGTCGACAGACCCATTCGATCAGTTCGCGGCCAAATTTATAGGTCCTCGAATAGGTGAGAACAAATGGGCAAGTGTAGGGGTAAACGGCAAAAAGTGGGAAGGGTAAGACTCTCTTTGATAAGGCCAAGGTAAGGTAGAGAAGGTGACACTTGGGACTTCCCATCTTTTTTTTGGGAAAAATCTCCTCCTAAGCTATAAAAGTTAGGTGGTCAGAATTTATTCGAAAAACAAAAAAAAACAAATCACAGATTTATACCCCACTACGCTGTATTGTCTAGTTGTGTCATTAACCGAAACCTTGAACTTATGATGATAAACCCAAAGAGTAAAGGTTGACAATCGTGTGGCCAGTCATCTTAGCACAAAGGTTCCTCTGAGCGATTGAAGGGCTATGGATATGGAGGTATTCAATTTTAAATTGAATACATTTCTGTTGATTGAAGCGCACTTGAATTTCTTCAACAAACTCCGGTTGAATGGATTGCCACCCAAGGCTCAGCAAGGTATGGGTAGATATTTTTTTCATCGTACCCTATTCCTTGATTGACAAGAATCCGGAGGCTGCCAGGAAGTTAGCCAGTAAAATCCCCTTAGAACCACCTGGAAGAATCCGATGATGCTTCGATCGCTCTTCCCGAGAAAAATTCCTATAATGAGTTGGTTAAACCTCGCGCTAGATTACACGGGTTTATTCGATGCCCTACAGAAACCTTGAGTTCGTGGTGCGTTTAGGTAGAGATCAGGCAAAAATTGCTCAATTTCGAAGGGTTTCCATGGGAAATGGTTGGCAAGACGTAGGTAGAATAAAGAATTTCGGATCTCCAGAAAGTCGTTTTGAAAGGGTAACCGATGATTCCGGGTAAATGAGGAGTATTGGTGCTCGTTCCAAGTATTCCGCCAAACAGGTGCCTGCGGTCAGATCCAAAGTGTAACATACCCGCTTCACGTTCACCTAGTGACTTTAGGCTACTTCTTGATGACGCTTTTCTGCCCCAGATTACCCAAGGGATGTCCCTCTATCCCCTGAGGGCATACATATTGGCCAGTGCTTTTCCAGAACTTTCATGGCTTGGTAGTGATATGTAGTGTGGGAGGAGGTGCGGTAGAGCGTAGAGCCGGCCGGTCGCTGGCACAGTGTAATAAGAGGTTTCGATTCTTACAACATATGGAGGCAATCCCCACCGAGCTGGTCGTATCTCGGGCCCATTGGATTCACGGGGGATTCGAGGGGGGATCAAGCCCCGTGGAGAAGGAAGAAGAAGAAAGGAGGGAAAGTTAAGGGAAATGTGCAGGGAAAGAACAAATTTTTAAGATTCCCCATATCCGCTACGAACGGCTCGCGCTGAGACTGCTCAGCTTCTAAAAGTTAATGTGATCCCCGTTGATCAGTCTCCCAGGTATGCGCCACGTATCCGTCTTCCACTTAGAATTGTAAAGGCTCGGTGAAAGCCATAAGGAATTGGATAAATGGAAGGCCCGATGAAATCATCTTTAATATCAAAACAGCAGATAAGGGGGACATACTAGACGTCGGGAACAAAATTTTCTCAAACCTTCCATACAGGTCAGGGCCTCCAGCTTTTCAGAGAAGTCTGGTAAAGTTCACCCGACCCCGGCTAGATAAAGGCCCGATTAACCTTGACTGAGGATCGATCTCTCGACCTTGTAGACTAAAGCGACGCCCCTTACCACTACACTGACGTCGCATCTCACACGATCTTGGGTAAAAGATCAGCGTGAATGACTTTAGTTGACCGGAATTTGTCGGTGAATACACCTACACCTTGTTACCTAAGAAGATAGGTCGGCAAATTCTAGAAGGGTTCGGTAAAGGCTAAAAGACAAAGTCCCCTAAGGATGAGCTCGTGGGATGAGCCATGCATTCGTCTTCCATTCTGAATCGTACATAGAGATCTAGTGACCAGGTGTTGGCCTAAACCATGATTTGCGTAGCCACTGTACAGGCCAAGGGTACCATCTTCCCATCCAGGTCTGGTACAAATTTCCCCGAACCTGAGGGATGGAAAGTTTCGTTAGCCTGAGCGAGGATCGATCTCTCGCTCTTTCTCTCTCGTAATAGTCGTTCCTCTTACCGTTGCACCATGCGCGACTTTGATACTTTCAAATTATTATCTAATAATTTTCAGGACAACGCCCTCGATCGAGCTGATGCCGCCGAAGAAAAAGTTCGCCAGATCACCGAGAAGTTGGAGCGAGTTGAAGAGGAACTCCGCGACACCCAGAAGAAGATGATGCAAACGGAGAATGATCTCGACAAAGCTCAGGTGCGCCGCAGGATTTTCTCATCCATCAAATGTTTCAGCTAATGCAATCATTTTTGCTCGTTAGACGAAAAGAAGAAACGAAAACGAGAAAATCGAATCAGCCCCCTTTCATCCGCTGCAGCAGCTGGTGATGGCGCGGAAATCCTCCTCATAAGTGGCAGTAGTCGTCGTTTCAGCGGCCGCTATGAAATCCTTTTGCTTCTGACTGGAACTGGTTAAACTGGTGCTCACCCCACTCCACTGAACTACTTCTTCGATGGGATTTCCCTGATTAGAGGTTTCCAATCAGGAATGACCGACAGACAAAGACAGAACTCGGCTTCACTTCGGGGCTGTATCCATGTAGGAGAATGCGGATGAACATGGCTGCATCACTTCTACATTTCGAGAGTTTTGCAAATTAGAAATGTTGAAATGCTGAAAGATCAGACCATAGAGTTCATGAACATTTTAAAGCTCTTGATAAATTTTTTTTAAAAAATTTAAAGCTATTCATTTGGTTTAATCTTTATCTAAGTCATTAAAAGTAGAGCCGTCTATTGAAGGAGAATTCAAAACGATTTTTTCCTGAGAGTAAATAAATGAAAAACAGACAAAAACCGTGACTGCAGAAAATATGGCGTGAAATATAAAATGTGGTGGAGCAATTTCAGCAAAATCCGCTTGTGTACTTTCTTCGTTATTTAAATATTTGGATACTCAAGTCAAAAAACAAGAGATTTTTGATGGAGAAAGCGAAGATGAAGGCTTGGGGGAATAGACAAATGTGGTGAAATCTATTGTCGTGACATTCTAGTTTTATTACCGCTTTTTTGGGATTACTAGTAAGTATACTAGAAGTACATGTTGTAATGACGGCGCTAGGTTCATCGCAAAAATCGAGGCTAAGTCGGGATTCGAACTCACGTCTTGTGCCTATCCGGAGCTCATAGCTACTGAGGCGACGGCTCTACTCCCTAAATAGTGTGAGATACAGTATATAGAGAAGCAGTGTCAGGAAAAAAGGCTGTCCTTTTTCAGGAGGATCTGTCCAACGCCACCAGCCAACTGGAAGACAAGGACAAGAAGGTCCAGGAGGTGAGTGGTATTTCCTCTGTCGTCTTGCGGTTCCCTTCGAGGACACCAACCGCCGTTCTCGGCTAATTTCTCTGTCGACGAGGCCAGCTCGGTGTCGTCGGCGGCGGATTGTTCAGGTGTGTTCAACAGTGCGCTCCGAGTCCTTCGCCATCAGACCGACACAATGCCACAAGGTGAGCAGCGTTGACCGGCTCTTATTGACACCACCCGTGGAACCCTCATAATTACCCCGAACGTTGGCGTCTGGCCGGCCCACGCATCGGCGGCCTTTCCTGAGCGATGATTTGCCGGGTTGAATTACGATTGAACTGCCCAAACACGTCCTCTGTAGCGAAGAAGTTCCGAGGACAAAAGGACATGTCCGTCACTTATACAGTGCATTTCATAATTACTGGCCATCCATGAAAAATGAAAATTTAACGTAAACGTGCTCGTTTCGAGCCTACGTTTTTAACGAGCCTATAGAAAACTTCAGAACCTCCCCGGGTCCCTTCAGTTAGTAGGGATGCTCGTAAAAGGATAAATAAAGGTGAAAAAACAGAAAAAAAGCACCAAAAAAGTATAATTACGTGTTGTGACAGTTACCCCTTTGCTGGATAAGATGCAGCTTTTCTCTATATATCATTTTTAAAAGCATGGAAAATAACCACGGAATACACTTTTTTGGACCAGATTAATATGTTTTTTGTATTATCCAACTCGATGAGGACAACTACAGTAATCTTGCATGATCCGTAGTCACACACTTGACACTAAGGTTTTCCTAATAAGTCAAAACATTTATACGTCACCTTGCATTTTTGGGTACAAATAGTTAAAACGCCTGTTTCGTTGTTGCAAATTTCGATTTTGTTAAAAATTTGATAACCATCTTCAAATTCAGTTTTAAATGGCAATATGAAATAAAATCCTGGACTATCTTCTACAAAGTTGATCACGCTTCAGCTGGATATACCACTTATTTTGAATTTTTACCATTTATTTTACAGTTTTTACTAATAATTCATTTTGAACTCAAAAAAGGTGATCCAATCCATCGCATCCAGAACTGTCAAAGATATTTATCATAATATTAATATAAATGCGATAGAAAGTCCTGAAATCCGTCTTCCATGGGCGCAGCGGCTTTTTTGGAAGGAGATAGCGAACGTTTTTTGTTAGCTGATCGCCCGCGATGAGAACTTTTCCTTGTGGATGAGAGATTCTTTCACTTCCTGCTTCGCTGACTTTCGGTGTTCATCTGCAAAAGTGGCTCATAAAAGTATGGTTATTCGTGAGCATTACTGGTTCCTGAAATATCCTACTAAGAAAATTACCAAGCGCCTGTTATTCGGTCGGCTGTTCTTCACCAATCTCTGGCGATTCGTTAACCCTGTCGGCAATCTTTCAGTGTGATAAATTTTCGCTTACAAGTTCAAAAGGATGTCGTGATCAGTATAGGGCAGTGTTTCGAGTGCTATTCCGCCTTGAAGATCAGAGTCTTCGTGGTGATTTATCGTTTCCGGCATTCGCGTGGTGTAACTTGATCCGCAGCACACGCGCCGATCCGTCAGTCTTCCCGTCGGCCAGGTGACACCGAACGGAATATGCCAAGTTTTGGTTCTGAAGCAACTTCCATCGACCTAATAGACGTACAAAGTTGGTGCAACTCGGGCTTACGAGATCCCCACATCAGTCTCATCTCCTATTTAGCTCAACTCAGTCGGGCGCGCGCGCGTCGTTCATGCTGTAATGATTAGAGCGTGTTTGCGTTACACACACTCGCTCGCTCGGTCTCTCTCGTAGCTCCCCCGCAGAGTCAGACCGCAACGAAAGAACGAGTCCGTGGCGGAGAGGTAACAGCGCTGAGCTTGAGTGTGGCGACTGAAGAAGCACGCTGATAACAGGAACGAGCGAGGGCGGATCGGCACCGACCGACCAACGGCATTGCCATCAGTTTGCTGCTCAAGACATCGCAACGATTTCGTAAGAGAGTGATGAGGATGTAGGAAGTCCGGTACTTGAAGCCAAAACTGAGATTGACATTACGGTTTATTCGGGCTAACGTTTCTGTGTCCTTGCCTTCTTCAGAGCCTGGAATAAGCCCTTCGGCCGATTAGGCTTTTCGATGACACGCTTCCGTCGTATGAAGTTCGGAATCAGACCATTTCGCAGACATAGTTGGAGGAATTGGATTGCCTATCTAGCTAAGACAATCTTTCTCGCCTTAGAGACAGAATATCCATGACGAGCCGTGTGACGTTGGCTGGTACTTCTTGAAACACATTCCTCGACTCGATGAATCTTGGCATTGTTGTCAGTGTAGAAAGTCCGGTATTTGAAGCCAAACTAAGATTGATATTACAGTTTATTCGGGCTGACGTTTCGGCGTCCTGGCCTTCTTCAGAGCCTGGAATAAGTCAAGTTCAACCTGAGAAACTATCCACTCAACACCGCCTCAAAGTCTCCGGAAAAAAATAAGACAAAACTGAATGACCAATGAGCAAATGAAAAGGGTCATAAAAGGCTAACCTCTAAACAGCGGACTAGTCAGGTCCACTACACACACGTAGCTGGTAGGATACGTAGGTACGGGTACTTAATAGATCTCACTAGTCCACTTGTTAAAGGCTCTGAAGAAAGGCGCCGAAACGTTGGCCCGAATAAACTGCTACATCAATCTTGGTTTTGCTTCAAGTACCGAACTTCCAACACTGATCACAATGCCAAAATTCATCGAGAGCGTGGAAAGTGTATGAGGCGTAAAGGCCCATTCACGCAGTCCTGTGGCAGCAGAGCAGTAATGGTTTAGCATAGCGGAGAGACGGTTTGGCAACATCTGGTCTCATTTGTGCCTTTGACCTACAGCTCATCACTGCCCCGCCACGAATTGCTGGTCCTAACGAGAAAATACTGTATCCCTGCAGCCTCGCTCCGCACTACTGTTCGACATGGCCTTTGCTGTCTCAGCTTAGTGTCAGCGAGTCTCAACCGGTTCAGTGGTCGCCGGCGCGGACTCTTCTACGGGCATGGAGAGCCTGAGCAGTCTGAAAATAGCGTTCGAATACGCTCGAACGCGGCGGCACGATCCCGCATTTCGGGAATCACTTAGCGCTAAGTGCCGAGGTAGAACGAGGTTGAGAGCGTGACGACGACGACGAATCGGACGAACGGACGGTGATCGGTCGGTCGGTCGGGTGGAGGTGATGATGATGGTGGACGTGGTGGTGGTGGTGGTGCTGGTACACCACCGAGGAGGAACAATGAATGACTCACACAGCCAGCACAGCGGTGCTGGGCGCAACATCCATTCAAGGCCTCTCTCACTCTCTCACTAACATACACACACAACCACAGCCAACCGCTCTTCACCAGCACCACGATCATGTTTTTTTTTTGAATTTTTTCCACTTCAAGTCTGACTGATCAGATCTACAACTGGAACTCCCCAGAGTTTCTCCTCACAAGTTTCCTACTTTTCCTGTTTGGACGATATTCCGCAATTGGAAATACTGGTAAAAAAAGAGCTGAACGTACAACTAGAAATGTATCGATTTCTGACGAACAGTGCTCGATAAGTGTGATGAGACGCAAGATTTTTTGAGAGATAGGTGGGCGTTGAAAAAATGTTGCGTTGCGTGAATTGGCTAACAATGTCAAAATTCATTGTTCATCCGTTCCCAATGATGATTCTCGAGCATTTTTTTTCAAGAATTTCCTGGTCCTCCATCTCTTCTCATCTATGGTCCCATGGCCCACTAAATGAACGTAATCTCTTCGGTGGAGTAATTCACTTGTTGTGCTTTGCGAAATGAGCTAAGTGACAACCATTCCGGCTTTCTAGAGGCTTTACGAGCCCTTTTTATGGACTTGAACTCGTTACGGTGTTCTACCTCCAACAACCAGTTACGCTACGATTTTCCGCGGTATTTTCGATGACGTTCGCCTCTGGCAGATCTGACAAACACGTTTGATCGTAGTTGCGGACTGGTTTTGGGGAGGAGCAGAGCGTTCCGGGAAACGTAACGGGATCGGAAAAACGGTGTCACGCCTGTTTTTTTACTAGCGACGAGTCAGGCTTAATGCAGCGAGCCCAATAAAAACACTTCGGTCGAGATAAGCCCGTTGCTATCGATCAGCAGTTCTTCTGAACCAGTCAGACCGACCATACCGTTTAGGAGGTTCATCCCTTGGATCCTCTCCTCAGTACCTTCATTCTTTATCCACGCCGATCGATAATTGAGTTTCGTTCCCAAAGGGAAAGGAATTACCCTCATGTCTAGCAGGCAGCCAGTTCCACATTGCCCGATTACCTTCAAACTGCCGGCGGTGGCCGATGAATTCCTTTGGAGGGTGCCTCCGAATATTTTGCAAAAACTATTGGTTTGAAGGCTGAACGGTACGGGAAACGGAATTAGTCTGGGTAAAAGTTCAACATGTCGAAGAAACTTAGCGCTGCCGATGTTTAATGCTGTCAGAACACGATTGGAGTTTGCTTCCTACCCTAGGGCCAGAGCCATGAACGGTAGACTCCGGGCGAAATAAACTCGCTATATATTCTGAAGATTCTGATTCATCAAGGTCCAGTATACTGACACTTGGCGTGCAGTGCCAATCACAGGCAAACGGCTGTCAGCTCAAACGCCGTGGCTACTGCGGGGTGTTTGATAACTCGCCGAGGTACGAAACAAACCCGGTTTATGATGCATCAACCAGGGCCCAGATTCATGTACGGACGAGCGGTCTCGGAAACCGCGGCGCAGCCAGAACCAGACGGCAGAGTTGATGAGAGATTGTGTTTAACATAGGAAAGTTACGATAAGTAGACAAAGGTAGGCGCCATTCGTCCTATATCTAGCGGCTTATCGGGGGTTTACCAATGGTGAATCTGGGTCCAGGCGTACCCAGCCTGCTCATTGCAGGGCTACCTCACGTTCTCTGAATATCGTCATTCAATCAGGTGCAATCAACTGCTCTCTCTCTCAAACAACAAAGAATTCACTGAACCACCCACATCTTACCCATGCTGGCCCCACAAATCATTGTATAGGCCAAATCCGTCATATACCCTTGTATTTCGAGGTATAGGCTGTTCATGAATCTGGGCCCTGGACGCCGTCAATTCGATCGATGTTCGTTGTTTGACTTCGTTGGCGGCTTATTCGGTCTGTTCAGCAAAGCAGCTAGCCAGCAGGCTGTCTGTGAGTCAGCATCGCTCGTCGTCGACTTCTTCAAGCACACATCGCCCCAGTCAGTCAGTCAGCCGAGTCAGCCGGCCAGTCAGACCCCAGCCCATAAGCGCATCTGCCGCCGGTGCTTCGTAAGCACAGCGTACTGATAGCGCTGATGTTGCCGCTGCGGCGAGACGTTGCGGCGTCGCCTGCGCCTGTGACTGCCGCAGTGGGCGGCGGCGCGACATCGCCGCCGCTGCCGCCACGGCCGCCTCGTTTCCTTTTCTGGCCGACGGGACATGCGATTTGTCAGCGCCGGCGGTGGCGGCGCCGCCGCCGCTGCTCCATTCAGCTTCTCCCCCTTTTGGTCGTTCCCATTCCATATGTGTGTGTTTCGACCGACAATTGCACTCTCTGTTCAATTGGAAGCCATCTGATGGCTGTGGATACCCATCATACCCTTTGAGAAGCCGCTTTTATCCAGCAGTTTTTTCTCGTTTCCAATCGACCCCTGAGAACGACGGCAATGTCTAGCTTGTAACCCGTTCCGAGCATCTTTCATTTTTCCTCTTCAGAGATTTCTATTCTCTCAATTTTTCTGTCTTTTTCTCTTCTTTTCTGCTCCATAATCCACTTCCATGAGCTCTTGTATTTTCTAAAGCTTTGAGAAATAGGAAAATGAAAATTTCATCGATATAGAGAACCAGGAGCCGACTCCTCTTCTTTCCTCTGCAGCATACATACATTTGGATCCATCTGCTAGGAAATGCCCCTTTCTCAAATCGGCGATGCATATCTGATGATTAATGAGCATTTTGGCGACTAGTCTGGGGTGCAATACTTTGTGAAAGGATTTTGAAAGGATATTTATCACTATTTGTGAACGCATGACCATCAGCCCGATTTTTCTGTTTTTTAAGCTGATTAGAACTTTTGTTTGCTATTTGAAAGAAAGCGCTTGGTTATGAATTTCAATGAAACGTTCCTCCCAAAAAACTTTCTCATTTGGCCGTACTCTTGGGCGTCCGCCGCTTTTGCAATCTGATTGATTCGATTCGATTTGTCGTGTTCGTTGTCGGCCGTCCTGATAATACGGCTAAGCTGATCGACCGGGTGGACGCCCCGTCATCACGGTGCAGTCAGGGTACCGTAAATTTTGGGCGAAATTTTGGAATTTTTTCTAAGAAATCTTGTCATTGAAAACCCTTTTGTTTTCTATGATTGAATAATTCGACGGTTTCGTTCAAAACATCAAAGGAGGCTTAGAGGGTGACCGTGGGGTCCATAATAGTCCTATTTGCGCTTTTTTTGACAGGGACCTTTTTATAAAATTTTGGAAAAGGGAAGAAAAATAAGGAGAAAGGAGGAAAAAGAACAATTAATGTATAAAAGTGGAACCGATTCCAATAAATCGATTACTTTCATGAAATACAAGAAAAAGATGAAAAAGAAGGAAAGAAGGCAAAAGAAAGGGCAGCTCAGAAAGGTAAAAGCGATTGCAATAAATCGTAAAGTAGGACCACATGCTCGTTTCGTGCTGGCCTCTCAGGGTGACAGGAAGTAAAGAAATACCTCAACAATTTGGACGAAAAGTTAAGGGTTTTTGCGAGAAATTGGTTTTTTCTAAACATCGTTTTCCTCTTCTCGCTTTCCCAGCCCCATCCTCCTTGCCATCGCATTTTTATTGAGTTATGGAAATCGTTTGAACGCCGTCTTTCTTGTGGCCTTTCTCGTTGTCTCGTCTTCCTACTCACGCACCCACAATCGTACGAATTTCTGTTGCACTTTCGGCGATCTGCTCTTCTGTGACTGATCTCTCGATCAATCCGTATCATTTTTAAGTGATCCGGACCTACGGACCGACCGACGAGAGCTACCCCGAACCAGGCAGCTCGGCGTTCTCAGTTTTTCGCTCTCGGCTTCCGTTTGTTTGATCACTTGAGCAGCAGAGGAGCACCAGCCGGAGTCTTCGCCCTCCGAGCAGCACAGTCAGTCAGTCAGTCTCGGCTCCGCCTACGCTTAGCTGCCAGTCCGTTGGAGGAGCAGTTCGGCCCAATCACCTCGTCGCCGCACTTCGTCGTCGTTCTATCACTGCCAAATTTTCTGCTGAACAACAAAAAACAAAATGTCGAAAGTGAACAAGGAAGGCGCTCAGCAGACATCGCTGCTCGATGTGCTCAAAAAGAAGATGCGCCAAGCGCGCGAAGAAGCTGAAGCCGCTAAGGACGAAGCCGACGAGGTGCAACGTCAACTCGAAGAGGAACGCAAAAAACGCGAAGACGTAAGCGCATTACTACGCTATTTTATCTCCATGAACAAAGTTCGTTTCGTAGTTCTGTCGCGTCGCGACGCGATTTCTGCACGTCTTCTCTTCAGAATATTTATTAGAACTGAATCTGTAGGCCCCTATGTGGTTTTTGAAACGTTATCACTTCTTTTTTCGAAACCTCTTCTTTTTATTCAGCTTATGATAATGATATATATGTGTAGAAATGTTAATATTTTTTGAACCCCTATTATTATTCATATTTTCGTTTCATACTGGCTTCGACGTCTTACATTCTAAAAACAATCCAGTGAGCTTCAGGGACTCTCTATTGATCTATTGATTTTTGACCTATTTCTTTATTTCAGCAGTTTATTGAAAATCCGACCTTTAGTTTTGGATAAAACAAAACTATAGTCATTTTTAGAACATTTGGAGACTTTAATTGCTAATTCTGCCTTGATATTTCGCCTTGTGCATAGTTTGGAATAGTTTTTTTTTCAATTTGGCTGATTTTCAACTATAACTGGTTTTGCAAGAGCTTTGAAATATCAAAAAAATTAGAAGAAAACGATTGAAAAAAGTGGATTATATTCCATTTTTCCCATTCGCCACTCGCGCCCTTCCACTAGTCAACCACAAACTAAACTATAAAAATTTCTCTACAGCATCAAAGATTTTTATTACAAATTTTATTCCCCAAATTCCCGAACTCGCCGCGGTTTTCTCTTCGAATAAATGAAATTGCTCGAATCGAGCGGCGGTCGGTAAAAGTGGAGCGATTTCTGTACGAGATCAATCCGTTCTTCAGCAATACCGCGATCGTCCTTGGATTTGGGAGTTTTTGGTCCCGTTCCATTTGTTTCGGCGAATTCACAATTCCGTTCAACTGCTAGTCTGCTCGTTGTGGTGAATCGAAATTGAATTTCGAGAATCGGATGAAAATATGTGGAAACAAAGAAAAACCTTCCTTTTCGCCTTTAACATTATCTAAAAATCCGCAAAAATTGATAGAAACCTAGAATCCGCCGTGAAATTCACTTTAATTATCTTTTTTTTCTGAGATCGCAATGACGGTTGATGTCGATGAGAACGTTGTTCCTTTCCGCTGTAAATCTGAGATTAAAATCGTTGAACTTTCCGTCTCCTCATGCTTTGAGATAAGAACGATTTCTTTAGGAGGAAGGAGATGTGCTCTATTCCTCTCCATTTCTGTCTTAGATTGATCATTTTTCATCGTCTTTGTGAAATTTTTCCCTTGAAAGGGATTTTTTCTGATTTAGGTTGCTCCAAAACATTACCTGTAAGATCCTTTGAAAAATCGGGTTTTTTTTCAGAGAATCTCACTTTGCCGGCCTTATCTTTTGATTTGCATAGATTATTTTTTCGATCATTTCCGGAACTTACTGCCCTCAGGGCACGATTCCGGCCCAATCTCGTGTAGAATCATCCCCAGCTTGTCAATCCGGTCGGCCCTATAAACTACTAGGAACTTGGAAAGGTGCAAATATAAGTTTTTCGATCACACTGTTCTTGAACAACGCAAATTTCTGCCCTCAGGGCACGAATCGGGCCCAAGCTTTACAAGAAAAATGTCCTAAAATTTCCTTAATTTTGCTATATTTACGCTTAATCTGCGATGTTCTGGCGGCGGCTCCAGTCTGCTCCTCTTCTGAGCAGAAGTGGGACAGCAGCAGTTGTAGTCGTCAAGAGCAATCGCACTCTTCACCCTCCCGGGGCTCGTCTCCGTCCTCTCTACTGCCAGTTCTGTGTGCCCTCAGGCTGCTAAACTCGATCGATTCGTGGGGGGGGGGGCGGACGCATATGTTTCATTCGACGTTGCCGTTCTTGTTCCTACGCTAGACTAGCAACAGCGCCGATGAAACCAGATAGAGAGTCAACCCGGAAGGCCTTGGGTCGGTCGGGGCGCGGCTTAGTATAGCGTTTTCCCAATGGGACTAGTGGCAGGGTACTTTCTCAGCTTCTTTTGCCCTGAGGGGGTGGTTTTGCTACAGCAGATCAACATCAGGTTACGTTTGTGTGAAAACGTTGATTCTTTGCGCAACGCGTGTGGTTGTTTGTTCGCAAAGTCGCTTAGTCCACGGACGACTCATCATGCCACCGCACCCACCAACCGGCGATGAGTGAAAAAAAGAAAAGAAAGAAATGGGACCATGAAAAAAGGGGCCGTGGTATAAGTTCAGGGAAAATAAAGTTCGATGATCATACACTCTCCCAATGTCCAAGATATGGTAATCCTCCGCTCAAACTGGGACCTATGTAATACAATTAATGGCCCACTTCTTTTGGGACCTGCTGCTACTGAATGTTCTTCTCATTGCCCTTGTGCTTTAATCGGCTCTCTTCTTCTTTTTGGCACCCTGGTGTAAATAAATATCTAGGTCAATTCTGCCAATTCCGGCTCATCTCGACCTCGCTCCTATTTGAAATCTTCCGAAGGGCTAAAGCTGTCTGTCTTACCAAGAAAATGAAAGATGAAAACGGGAAACGGGTGCCAATCGGGTATCGTTTTAAGGTATATCCTAGGTATATATGTAGATGGCAAATATGGCCCTGAAAATTTTCCAGTTCTAGTTTCAAGATATCAGGCTCTCTCTCAGAATGTTCAAAAGTCATATAAACAATCAGCAACAGTGCAGTTTTTGTCTTGCACTGAGAACCTGTATGCGTCGAGTGGTAAGAGGCGGTGCTGAGATCCGCATAGTCGAGTGATCGATCCCCGCCCGGGCTAACCAAGCCTTCCATCCCTCCGAGGTCGTGTAAATTGGTAGCAGGCTTTTCTGGGGAGGTAAAAACGCTGACTTGGTATATCAGCTGCCCCCGAAAGTCATTTTATAGACCAAATACGCATTCATTATGCTTCTACGATTCTGAATGGAACACAAATGCGTGGCGCGTCCTTAGGTGACTGGTCAACGGCGACACCTTTACCTTTACCTTTGCTGGGAACTCTCGGAATCACCGATCACCAAGATGACTGTCGGATGTTGCGAGAATGTTCTGTTCGTCGGAGAGAAATTGTGGTGAGGCCGAGTGGCTTGAAGTGTTTACGCTGGCCAAGTACTGAGAGTCGGGGGAGAGGGGTTTGTGGCGGCCGAGTGCATGCATGTTGAATCCTCGGAATTCTCCCCACCAGCCCATCACCACCCTCGAGCTCATGTTTGAAGAGCAGCACCATCCTCCACCTCCTCAACCGCCACCCGAGCTATCCGGTCTTTGGTGGCAACGGCGGCGCACACGTCGACGGACGGCTCAGCACCCGGTAAATCGTTCCCGTGGTGGGTACCTCAACGGGATTGTTCCAACACCTGTCTGAGTCGGAAAACCGGCCAGCGCCTGAGGGCATGGTTCCTAACGAGCTCGTGAAAACTGCCCTATCTTGCCGAAAAGTGACGACAATTCCGCCGAGTCATCGAAAGAATCGACGGCGGTAGGAATTTCGAGCTTCTCTCGATAAATATTTATGACATGATAATGGTTTCGGACGAAGCCATCACTGACGTTTGCGAAAGCGCCGCTATCGGGGCAGGAACGGTCTTTCATTATAGGGAAACTGAACGTCATAGAGGTTTCTGAGAACGGCAGCGAGCTGAAGCCCTTTGCAAAACTCCAGATTATAAACTTTAAGGCTAGAAGAACCGTTTATAAATTAATGAAATCAATATAAAAAAGTTAGAGCGAAGTAGAACGAAGTAGCTCATATTTTATTTTTGTATTTTATCGTTGGAAATGTCTAATTGGATTGGAGCCCAAGAGAGATTGACTCAAATGTTTTTATTCTGCACTTCTTACTTCGAAGGGAAGGAATAGCGTGGATTCAAAAAAATTATCAAGACAGCAAAAAAAATCAGGAAAAAATCCACAACAATCCAGATTTTGATTCAAAATTCAATGTGAAAAAATGGTGGAAATTATGAAAAATGAGAACTGGAAACTACGAGAATTCTTTCTTTCTGCTCTAGATCTCTTTGATCAATTGCAATCCTGACAAACTTGGCCGAAAAAGAAAAGAATTTGCCGGGGGGGGCAAGAAGACAATATTTATTCATTTATTTATTTATTTAATAGATCTAAAGCAATAGTGGTCAGTCACAATGTTATTGAGATAATATAATTATTAAAGTTATAAAGAATGGAAATCGTAGAGAGTCCGGTAAATAACGTTTACCACCCAACAGCCTCGTTAGGAAGAATATATTTATACATGTAAATATATATATATATATATATGTTGAGAAGATTATCACGAAATGCATTGCCATGGCCATGAAATAGCTCTTATCAGTATCGATAGTTCTGTTCAAATCTTCCTTTCTCCATCCAAGTGAGTGTAATGGGTAGAGGATAGCGGCAGACATCTCGTTCCCTAAGAATTTCTCCTAAAACCCAGAACCGCTTGTAACGAACCCTTGGACCAGGTTTTCAGTGTTATGGTAGCCTTTTTCCCGGCGGCGAGGCGAACACCTCAAAAATCTAAAAATAGCCGGCCGATTCCCGATTTCCTTACAGCCGACCGCCTACGACAAGCCGTCGTAGAGTGGAGCAGCTGTCCTCGTCACACATCTTCCCGTAATATATTCCCAACCATCACGACGGATCGATGCGTCGAAATAGCATTCTGAACGAATTGCATCATTGAACAGCATATTTGAAAGAAATCGCGGTATTGATGAAAAACCCGCAAAAAAGTCCTTTGAAAATCTTGGAAGTGAATTCTCGGAAGTCCAACACGAATTAGGAGAGACTGAATTATAGTGATTCTTGATTGTAGTTTTAATGTTCCACACCTCTAGGCATCGCTACGTATGCTTCACCCGCGCTTAGACTCATGAACCACATACCCGTCATAAACCTCGAAACATACCCGATAGACGCGCACACCCTGATGCATCAACAAGGGGCTTTAAAACGGGTTAGCTCTGGATTGTGACTACAGCCGTCACGCCACTAGGCGTCAGGTGCTGAGGAACCCGATCTTGAAGAATCACAATTTTTGGGTAACATTGCGGGTTTATTTTGTGCGGAGCGTAATATACCTTGATTTTCATTCATGAATCTAGCCGCAGAAAACGCTGATCCTACTGTGGTTGATAGTTGATAATTTCGGATCTGATTAAATTCCACTTTCCGGCATTTCATAGAAAGGTTTCTTATGGTCAGTAGTTATTGTTATTTACTTACTTATTTATTTAGTATTCATTTATATATTTTCGTTATTTATTTATTTATTTATTACGACGCCTAAATGCGCGCCGATCATCATGTGATCAGTGAAGGTAAGGAAACAGATTGTATAATTAAGAAAGGATTAGAAATGCAAGCGACTAAACAACTAAAGTGTGTAAAAAACAGGATGTTAGTATTGTAGGACATAACGATGATATTTACCTAAAGATTTACCCAAAAGGGGCTTAACGTAGCGATACGGCTCCCATACCCCTCTGAACCGTGGTGAATCTATAGGCCGAAGCCGAAGTGGCCGCTCTGAATCGTCGTATTGTGTTGGTCGAGGAGGACTTGGAGCGCACTGAAGACCGTCTGAAGATCGCCACCTCGAAGCTGGAGGAGGCCTCGAAGGCAGCCGATGAGGCTGAACGGTCAGTATTTTAATGATTTCCAAAAATTCGTCCCGCTAATCATTGCAGGCCGAGGCAGAGGTTGCTGCCCTGAACCGTCGTATGACACTTCTTGAAGAGGAGCTCGAACGAGCTGAGGAACGTCTGAAGATCGCCACCGAGAAGCTCGAGGAGGCCACACACAACGTCGACGAGTCCGAGCGGTTGGTGGTCGCACAGGATCGCCGGCTGCCGACCGCTTGCCCCCTTTTATGTGCTGCTTCCACGCTGCTGCGGACCATCAATTGTGATTCGCTTACTTATTAGTTATGTCCAAGTGCTGTCTAGTGTCGTCCGTGTCCTTGTGTCCTGTCTGGTAGACGAATCGGATGGCTGAAGGGTAACAGTTTACCAGCACCAAACCCAGCCGGATTCGCAGCCATCCGATTTCAACGACACCGAGTGCACTCCTGCTTGATTAGAGGAATTTCAGCTAAAAGCACATTAACACTGATTAGGCAGAAAAGGGAGGTAGAGAAATTCGACGTGAACCGACACGCATCAAGTTGTGCAATACGCGGTACACCAGGCTTCCTTTATACTCGGCAGCAGAGCAGCGCCGCAGCTGACCTGAATCCTCGATAGCGGGTTTCCCTACAGTGTCGTCCACAATCATTCGGAAGCCATTTCGTCTTCTACTCTTTTATCAAGTGCTGCAAGCGTTTCTTTAGCGAAGTCTCCAAAAATCGAAATTACATCCCTTGCTGCGCTGCGTCCTCTGCGTCTCTAACATATTCTTGACCGAGCTGCTCAGCTGCCGAGTGTGAATGAGCCATTCGCAGAACATTGGTGTCTAAACAAGTGTTGGTACAACTTGCTAAGTTTTTGGCGAACGGACCACAATTTCTAGACAAATTTCAAGTGATAGTGATGTGTTGTTGTTGTCGTTGAATCCATCTGTTGTGCAGTGCTCGTAAGTCGATGGAGACGCGTTCGCAGCAAGACGAGGAACGCGCCAACTTCCTCGAAACGCAGGTCGACGAGGCGAAAGTGATCGCCGAGGATGCTGATCGCAAATACGAAGAGGTCCGATCGAATTCTGGCCACCATGTCTTCCCTCAACCCGGAATGCTCTCTGTGTTGCCCCTGATCAGCCCCTGCGTGTGTGTGGATATTGCCTGCTTGCCTGTTTTCGTTGTCTTCCTATATTCAACTATCAACTTAATTATTTCTTATTCGTTAACAAAATAGACAAAAAAAGTAACAAGTTTGATTGTGGATGCATGACTAACGATACGATTGTACAGAGCTCGGAAGTCGTTGGAGAATCGCGTCGACGTCGACGAGGACCGATGTGCCGAACTCGAGTCGAAACTGCGTGAAGCTCAGGCTCTCCTGCACGAGACGGAGAGCAAGAGCGAAGAGGTATTTGCTGTGATCTAATCCGATTTTACTATAACATATTTTTCCTCATTGTCTTAATGAGCTATATGTATGTTTGTGTCCGTCCCTCGTTCGTGTCCAACGCTCAAATGCTGCAAAAAACAGTCGCAAGCGGGAGGTATGCAGGGCTTTTCACTTATCGCTTTCACCGTCGTGAACTCATTTCGGTCAGGAACGAAGTCAAGCACATCGTGAAGAAGCTGGGGTAATTGAAGTCGGGGAAAGAGAGTTTAGTTTAGTTTATACTGCTCGACAGTAAAGCCGGAATTAACGGTCCCTTCACGCTCTACAGAAAACTAATGTAGAGCAGCTAAAAGGGGAATACGGGTAGTTCCGCAATAGCTGCGCGCTTTTGCGGCCGTCCGCTGGACTGTGTTGGTCAAAATACTATTTAGTGAATAGTTGGCGATATGGGTGGTTCTCGCAAAGAAATTAGAACTATTGGACTACTGCGCAGCTGCCTTACAACTGCAATTATCGGAAACTGCGCTCCATTGAGACAGTGCTGCTGGGAAACGGTGACTTTCGCGTTGGGGCCAACATCGAAATTTGATTGTTGGTAGGCTGAGGACGATACCCTACAGCTCCGCAGTAGCGCTCGCGTCGCTTTCCTATCCTTAACCATTATAGCTTCACTTGAACAATAAAAGGTAAACGGTAAAGGTGCCGACGTTGACCAGTCCTCAGAGGACGCGCCGCCGCATTAGTGTTCCATTCAAGTCGTAGAGGCATAGTGAATGCGTATTTGGCCTATACAATGACTTGCCGGGGCTAGCCTATACCAAGTCAGCGTCTTTACCTTCCCACGCAAGTCTAGTACTAGTACCAATTTACCCGACCCCCGGGGATGGAAGGCTTGGTTAGCCCGGGCCGGGATCGATCGCTCGACCGTGTGGGTGACAGAAGCGCTTCATACCACTGTACCACGCGACTTGCACAGTGTGCAAACCATGACTATATGAATGAAAGTGGCCAATTAGTACCTGAACCCTTTACCCCCTTTTCGTCCACGGTTTACTGAATCTCTAAAAAAAACCCGTCTATGAGAAAAACTTGATACCTGGCCTGTGTAGGCACAGCTTCCTTCGATGTGCTCGACACAAAAACTACAGAAATGTACGACAACGTAGGTTAGTGTGTCGGTGAGCGAGCACAAAATGCACAGAAATGGTTCAGTGTCCGCAAGGTGATGGAGAACCGCTCGTTCCAAGATGAAGAGCGCGCCAACACCATCGAAGCTCAGCTGAAGGAGGCCCAGATGCTTGCCGAAGAGGCCGACCGAAAATACGACGAGGCGAGACCGAGAGACAACTCACCCCACGTGTGACTCCAAAAAACGCTAACCCCCGTTGAATCGGGTCAACTCACCCACACACTGCATGTGTTATCAGTCCTTAACAGCCGTCTCGAGTGATCTTGATGTAAAAGTGAGAAAAGCAGCTTCAATACTATGCAGCTTTGTATTTCAGGTCGCCCGTAAGCTGGCTATGGTTGAAGCCGATCTCGAGAGAGCTGAGGAGCGTGCCGAGGCCGGAGAGAAGTAGGTTTTGTTTGGCTAAGAAAATCATCCTAAATTCATTCAACATTCAACACACTCCGCTACTCGCCAATTCAAGAACTTTCTCATTGCAATTTTTTCAAACCAAAATTAACTGAATCGCAAAATTAACCACTAGTATAGCAAGATCGTCGAGTTGGAGGAGGAGCTGCGTGTGGTTGGTAACAACCTGAAATCGCTGGAACTTTCCGAAGAAAAAGCGCTCGAGAAAGAGGACATCTTCGCCGAACAGATTCGTCAGCTCGACTTCAGACTTAAAGAGGTTCGATCAGGTCTCAATGAGAGACGTCGTCGTCGTCGTCGTCGTCGTTCTCCCCTTCGTCAAAGTCGTCAAGTCCTGGAATTTTCCACCTACTCAGTTTCCCTATGAAACCGACCGGATATTCTAACATGCTTTAACAATCAGCTTTATTACTAGGTGTGAAACTATAACTATTTCTACCTTTATCGAAAAACCCACTATCTCTTCGAGAGATTCCTCTGCTCCCTCGATAACACAACCCTCCCACCACTAACCACTGCTCTTTCCGCAGGCGAGCGCTCGAGGCCGAACGCGACCTGAACGCCGTCGCCAGCAGTCTGCGGCGGAAGGAAAACATCGAGGAAAAGGCGCAACAGCGCGAGAATCACATCGCCGTCCATGTCGCATCGTTGGAGGCGCAGCTCAAAGAGGTCCATAAGACCCGCCGCACGCTTGCACGCGCACGCGCGCCTAATGTGATCGCGGTCGTGTCGCACGCACGCGCGCGCAGCATGTCGCGCGCGACATCGCCTACTGTATCGTACTACTGTAGTAGCGGATGGAGTGTTGTTGTGTAGTTGTGAACGTAGTTGTGAGGCGTAAAACTGTTGTGGTTCTGTCTGCAGCAAGATCGTCGAACTGGAAGAGGAGCTGCGTGTCGTCGGTAATAACCTGAAGTCACTCGAGGTGTCCGAGGAGAAGGCACTGCAGCGTGAGGACTCGTACGAAGAACAGATTCGCACCATCTCATCTCGCCTGAAGGAGGTATTCTAGCATGTTGTTGTTGTTGTTCTCGATGTTCTTGTCGATGTATCGAAATATCGCGAGGTTTGATCCTTTTGTGAAGTGCCGTTGTGAAATTCCTTTGTTCCGCCGTAGACAACACGACCCGTCTAAGCCCAGGCACATGACGGTGCCATGATTTTGTGGAAGATGGGCGTATTTATTGTTAAAAGCTGCGTCCTTTTGCGGCAGTGGTGCTGGGAAACGGTAATTTTCGCGTTGGGACCAGCAGTACGATCTGAACTTAATGAAGTGTCGGTCTTTCGCTTGAATCGTGAAAATGACCGATGGCCCCATTCGTGAGATGAAGTGTCACAGCGAACGACGCCCACCTTTGTCTACTTGTCCTGAAAACGCAATCTCTCATCGATTCCGCCAACGCCGAGAGCCTCGTCCGTTTGCCCTGGGGGAACGCTCTCTTAGGTATCATTCTCTCGAGAGTTTTCCGTGATAGTTGATTAGTCTAAATTTCACCACACTCCTGCGTAGCACAGCAAACAAATGTGATATTTTCCGGAATATCGCACTGAGCGTTCATCTAAGCTCTCAAACCCGTTAATTTAGTACAGCCGAGGGAATTTATTATACCATTATTTCACTGCCAAAATCTTTCCCATACAGCAATGAGGATATTAAAATGACAACTGATGAAGCTGGAACGCTTCCAGCTGCCATTTCATCCAGTGTTTTTATCGTGATCCTAACCTTGGTCGCAAGTGGACCAACCAACCCAATCACTTCGTCGCCGGCCAATGTGCTTTGGGCTTTCGTGGTCGTGTCTCTGACGGCGGGCATGTACTCTCTCTATATTTTTCGGTTGAGATTGTGTCAGTTTGTGATGTCAGTTATGTAAGCTCAGTGTAGGAGCCGCGTCTTGTTCAAAACTATGCCATTTTGAATTCAGGCCGAAACCCGTGCCGAGTTCGCTGAGCGCTCCGTGCAGAAGCTGCAGAAGGAGGTCGACAGACTCGAGGGTTCGTTTTTTTTTTCAATTTTTTTGAGCGATTTTCTGCGGATTTCGAGATAGTTGTCAACCAGACTGAGAGGGTGGTGGTTGATGTTCTTCGTCGGTGGGGGCGATTCCTGGGATCGCCGCCCACCTCCGCGCTAGGCTGCTGCTGTCGTTGTGAAAACGTTTCCCCGTGATTAATGCACAACGCCCGCGCAGACAGCCGCTTCACAACTGGGCCAGCTGTGTGTGTCTGTGTGTGTGGTTTGGGGGTCATTTCGGCGGAAACTGGTAATTCTGGTGGCCCTTGTTGTCTGTTGTTGTTGTTGTGTGCCGAAGGATTATGTGCGTAGGGTGTTGAGACTCGTTTAGAAGAAAACGTTTTTTCATCATGAGAACAGAACGAGAATTATATGTAATCAAATATTTTCGTCTAAAATACGGGAAAATCGACTGCTTGCAAAAGTCGTAGTTCAAGGCTGCCCTCGAGGGAAATTGTTTCAAAATGTGTATTTCACAATTCAGGTCAGAGTAGGTTTCTTGAAAACATTAGGCCATGGGGAATTTTCAGTCTTCGGCTGCACCTCCAAACCCACATTAAAAATTTCAAAAATTTAATGAAGCTGCTGGAGATCCTGAAATTATTGAAATGAACTTCACGTCCTGCGCCCTGATTCATCATCATCAAGCCAGCCGGCTGGTAAACGCGATTCATAAAGACGCAACCGGGTCGTTCCTCAATGAGACTTCATGTTATCTGTCCGGTTTCCGCTAAGAATACGACTCACTAAGTTTACCCCCGTTTCCGATGATGAATGATTTCGAGGTGTTTTTGATGACGCCGTTGGGATCTTTTTAATCCTCGGCTGCACGTCCAAACCCACATTGAAAAATTTCAAAAATTGAATAAAGCTGCTAGAGGTCCTGAAACTATCAAAACGAGCTTCACGCCCTGCGCCCTGATTCATCATGACCAAGCCAGCTGGCGGGTAAAGGCGATTCGTAAAGACGCAACAGGGCCGTTCCACTATGAGGCCTGGTCCGGTTTCCACTAAGAATATGGCTCTCTGAGTTTACCCCCGATGATTCGATGATGAATCAAGACCCAGGTGTTTTCTTGATGAATCGGCAGTTTCAGGATTGAAAATGGAAAGCACTTAAGAGATCTGGCCACATGGGAAAAGTTCACGATATAATTTTCGGTAAATTGGGTAAAAAGACATTGAAAACACTTGGTTGTACGACGGTCTCAACGCCCGGCCACGTCGTTTTGTGGTGTCCGTAAAAGTGTGTTGTTTCACGTGAAATATGTGACGTCTTGTTTATGTCTGTCTGTAGATGAATTGCTGCTGGAGAAGGAACGTGTTCGTAATCTGACCGAAGAGATCGAGCAGACCGTGCAGGAGATCCAGGGATCGTAAAAATGTTTGTGTTGTCCGTATTTTTTCGTCAGTTGTAATGCACTTGGTGTGCTTCTTCCTCCGGCACGGACTATACACACTACACATACGTCGGATGTGCATGCGACCCGACTCGTTGGGTCGATTACCTCGGAAAAGAAGTGAGAAGTGCATGAGAGGCATGGAAGTCTAGATTTTCTTCAAAACTCGACTCTCCGACACTGAACTACTGATGCTCTGCCGTGAGATAAATTGCGCCGCGTGGTGATCGCGTCGCTTTCCGATCGCGCAGCGGCGCGATCTGCACGATTTCTTGCACGGAGCACAATTTATTTCACGACAAGTTACACTGTGATGATGGATTTCTTCAGTTTACATACGATCTTCTTTTTAACCATACGAAGTGATCTGAAACTAATCTGAATGGTGTTTTCGATTGCGATTGCGTTCACGTGTGCTCGAACTCTAATTTCAGAGGAAAAAGATGAAGCTGATCGGAAGAACCGGCAGCTTCAAGAGGAGCTCGACCATCTGCTCACTGAACTTAACGGTGTCTAAGCGTGTGTGATCGGATTGTGGCAGAACTCCGCCCACGAGCGTGGCGGAACCACGCCCCCATCCGTCGGCGTTGTCGTCCATACTTACGTTCTTCTGGTGTTTCTTTCGAGTCACGCTAATTTCGCCTGTCGTTTGCAATGTCTATGATACTCCAACGAGCTATGTTCTTTAATTCATCGTCGGTTTTTCTAATCGTTTTTTCTTTTCGTTTTGTAAACTTCCGGTGTATGCGAGTGCGTGCGTGTGTGCGATTCACTAATTCTGAAATCTGCTCCTTTTCGTTTCCATTTTCATTTAACTCTTTGCATCTGATGAATAAACACGCATGTGTGTTTGGTTGTGAGTGCATTCTGTCGTTGTCTGCTGAACGATGGCAAGGCGAATCGCGCGCGTGTGCGTCAGGTCCGTTTATACCTTGGGTCGCCGCTCACGCGCGACGCGTCGCGACGCCGCTCGACATGACAGCGACACTATGTGCGTATGTATGTATGTTTTGTCTTTATATGTCTATTCATATTTCCCTTTCACGGCCACCAACGCTGCTCCCCGCACACTTTTTTCCTGTGCCCCTACCGATATCGAATGCTGCCTAGTTATTGTTTTTCACGTCGTTTCAGATGAATTGGTACATGAGAAGGAGAGATACAAGGCGATTTCCGAGGAGCTTGACTCGACTTTCCAAGAGCTCTCCGGCTATTGATTTCATCAACATCCCCACTCTCTCTCACCCACACATCATTCATTCATATGTCATCCATCCATCCTCGTCATCCTCGACGATTTCTACATGTGTCTCGTTCCTTCGTCTCGATCCATCCAAACCGTCGTGGTTTGTCAATTTCGTCAACTATTCGCATTGTAGTCGAACGTCGTACCATATGTCTATGTCTGTGCGCTAAAAATAAACTACCATAAACCATCGCCTGTAAACTTGTTCATAACGTCCCCCCGTCAGCACACTCGACGTCGTCATTTTTATCTTCGTTTCTGCGTGCAGTGCTCGGATTCTCCTTATAGCACTGATAGGAGAAGCGCACTTCACTATGCAATTTTAACATCCTATTCTTTTTTGATGCAGAGCAGGTCAAAATAAAGAATTAAACCAAGTCGTCCAACGTTCTCAGATCAACAGGCAATGAATCATCCTGGGCATACTACAGGGTGCGTCAAAAGTCTTTGGACTCATCGTCAGATAATTGGTCGCCTTAACGTCTATTTTGGAGCAAATGAAATGAAATTGATAGCGTTTATTACTTTAGACATTGTACACGTGAAAACATAGTTAGGTTTCGAAACGGCCTCATTTAGCACGAACACAGGCCTTAAGTCTCTTAGGGAATCCATCTAAAGCGGACTTTTTCATCAATTTCTTTCCAGGCTTTCTTCAAAGCTCGTTTGAGCGACTCAATGTCTCTGTGTGGTGTTGCGCAGGCCTTGCTCTTTAATATAGACCAAGTTGTCGTACACCGTGAACTTTGGGATACGTAGAATTCTGGCAGTGTCCGCGCCTGACACTCCCTCCTTGTGCATTTTCGCCATAGCAGTGCGCAAACCTTTTACTCCAGACATTTCAAACAGGCCAACGATCAGCAAGGAAAATTTACTATACTGTAGGGCAAGATTAGTATAACAGTTACGCATAGAAGTTTGGATGGCTGCAGGGCGCTCTCCATACATAATGATCTTCAAATAGCGAGTCCAAAGACTTTTGGCGCACCCTGTAATTTCCTTTCCGGCAAAATCTTCGAAGAGTTCCAAGCTGTAGAGCCACTAAAAGCATTGTAACTATTTAAAACTTCGAAAGGCATCGCCTAGTAATCTGTTCAAACCTCTGGTTCTGTGGGTGAGAGAAGACCGGGGTACGGGTGCAAAAGCACAGAACAACAAAGTTTTTTAAGAAGCATTGAACGAATCACGAACTAAAGCAGGGTATTTCGCCAACTATACGAATAACCACAGAATAGCCATTAGTCTGTTGTTCCCAACATATCAGTACAGAGTGCTGTTTTTGACGGTTAACGATGTGTAAACCTATTACGGATTATTTTCTCACAACACAGCCAAACAAGACTCGCGTACGGTTAGATAGAGCGTTTCGTGAGCTGAAAATCATTGGATAATATGGACCACTGCGGTCAAAATTCATCTACTGAAATCCCGCACGACTAAAGACCTTCGTGGTGCAACACCCTGCGGAAATGGGGGAGGTACAAATGGTGAATTTCCTTCCGATATGCTAAGCTATCTGCTGATAAGCTATCCACCAAAAGTTCAGCTACCTTGGCGGGGAAAGGGGTTCTTATCGCTAATTTAAGAGCACGTTATGAACAATTATTATGAAGATATCAAAATGCATCTTCTGAAATGCTACGCTTCTGAAATTTGTCGAGGTGCAACACTGTGGACGGAGGAGGAAATTGCCCCAGGGGAGGTACGAATGTCGAATCCCCAAACGACATGTGCACAAGCAGATGTCTAACGTATTCATTATAAGAACGAATAGTACAGCAATGAGATATCATAAAGAGGGTGTAGCGAACGTCGGGGACTTCAGGACGGGGGCGAAGAAAGTGAAGAGGAAAGTTCCGATGTACCGCGAAAGAAGTCGGGGAGACTTGATTTTGCAGCGCGACTGGACACCTGGGCCCACATTCTTCATTGGTAAACCCCGATGAACCCCGAGATATAGCCTGTGAATGGCGCGCACCTTTCCCTACGTATCCTAAACTTCCTATATTAAACGCAATCTCTCATCGACTCTGCCGTCTGGCTCTGGCTGCGCCACGGATTCGGAGACCGCTGGTCCGTTCGTGAATTTGGGCCCTGAAGAAGTCACATCTACATTCTCTACTATCACTAACTGTACAGTAGTGGGCATGTCCTATTCACTCCCGACGATATTGTGGCATAGTTATGATGAATGGTAGGACAGGGTCGTAGGTAGATCATCAAAGCAACTAGCGCAGTGAAGAGGATCATCAAGTTTCTGCTGTTGCAGTGCGACCCAGTAGTACGGAATGACAAGAGTCATATCTTGCTGCTGCAGAAAAGTGACGTGAAGTATATCAGACACCGGCGGGTTTTTATGCACACAACTTTCCGCTCATAATGGTCCCAATCGAATCATTGTTCAAAGCGGGAACGACAGCTTCTCGGAGGAAAAAATGAAAGTGAAAAAATGAAAGAAAAAAGAAAATAGTTGTACGTGATCGATTGAGTGAAGCCGAATAGCCAAGATGGTACAAGTTTATTTGGCTAACGTTTCGGCGAGTCCGCCTTCGTCAGAGCCTGGAAGAGTAAAGAGGAGTTTGTGAGATCATTCGCTCAAGACCAATTTCAAGTTCCAGCGGTGAATCAGAAGGCACCAAGAGAGAAAGACGAATCGCGGATAGGGTAAACACAACCAGACCTGGGCAAGTAGGACACCAATGCAAACCACAAGTAACCGGCAATACATAAGGTAATGTGGCCACCCTAACGAGCCTCTGGCCGACTGTCCTTCGGGTCAATCCCGCACAGGTCAGCGAATGCTGCCAGCTCTTGTGTCACCTCCACGCGTTCTTCCTTCCTATTGATCGTGGGGTTTCTCACGGCGATCCACAGCGCTTCGAGGGTCTTCCGCGCCGAGATTTCGGATTCGCGTGATAGTATCGCTACCGCCACCTCCACCATCGCGCCATCGTGACACCGCAACCGGTGCTCACCCAGCGGCTCCGATATATCGCACCTACGCAGCGTGCCCAAATGCTCCTTAACGCGCTCCCCAAGGGGTCTACCCGTCTCGCCAATATACTCCCCGTTGCAGACCGTGCACTTTATGAGGTATACCACTCCCGCGACCATGCAATCTCCCTCCTTTCCGTTTGGACAAATTATGCACTGGCGAGTCCTACAGACGGAATCGTATAACCGATTCCTCACGAGCCGTGCTTTGAGATTGGAGGGCGGCACTTCGACTACACGGATCATGTTATCAAGACCAGCCTTGCGAACGCAGTTTCGTATCTCAGTACCGACTTCGTCTGAGACGAAGGGCACCTTGAAAACGATTCTGCTATCGTTCAAAAAAAAATGTTGCCGCAGTGGGTGCAAGTAGTCCTGAGACACGCATACGCTCACGTCGCAGCTCAACTCTGTCTTTACTGCCACGGCGCAGAGCGAACAGTCCCTATAATTATATACTCTGCGAATGTTGCACGATACATTGAGTTGACAATTATTTAAAAATAGCAATAAAAGGTCATATAACAGAATTCGGCACGGGAATCACAGAAACGATAACAAATCTCTTTTCTCTGTTCTGGTTATAAAAATTATATACGAGTCTTAATAAATTACTAAAAACAGCAAATCTGATCACCGAAAATACCACAACCTAATCCAATATTCGTAACGAAGCTGTCGCATTTTTCCATTACTGGAACACAAGGTACTGACAGAGGGATGAAAATGATTAATAAGAGTTGTATTTAAGCCACACATAGATACAGGCAACGCTTTGTACGAATCATTATTATGATCGGGATCATCAGCATCAACTCAGTTGATAATAAATAGCTTATCGGAATGACTTTTATAATAAATAAAGGCACCATATCACATAGTACAGAATGAGCGAAAGTAGAAACAGCTTTATGAGGAACATCGTAGGTGATCGTGTTTCGAACGGTAAATTGTGCACCTGAAATTAGTTTGCATCCACGAAAACTATCAAGTTATGCGTGGCAAACAAGTAATATGAAGGCTGTGTGAAAAAGAATGCAACGGTTACAAAAATAAAAAGGTTGGTAATTTTGTAGAATGTCACATATACACACTCAAAAAACAAAACAATTACCTGTATCGTTTGATCTGCACTCAGCGATATCAACGATGCTCGTGCGCATGCAGCAGGTCCAGGAATTTGCCGTAATGGTCCGGATGTTGGTTGTGGTACAAGTGACAGAGCATCTGGAGCCGTTCGATCAAGGAACTCTACTGCCGTCACGAATATACCATGAGTTTCCTAAAGCAACACGAAACATGCACTCAACGAATTATGGTGGTAGAAACCTATCAGGTCAAGAAAAAAGCACGACAGCTACTTGCCTTAAACGCAATCAACTGCTTCATTTCGTGCGTATCGTAAATGTATACGCTACCAGCCATAGTTCCAACACCTGTGAAGCTTCCACACGGGCTTACACATAAAGAAGATATACCCTGAAAATGACCGTCATCGAAAAACACACAAAAAGACACCGACCAAAATCAACTCAAATGTGTTCCCAAGAGTGTTGCGAAACTAAGTACGAAAATGTCAAATTCGAGAACAAAAGCATCAAAAACTATTCCAAAATCCACCGCAGAATATGCGAAAAATCGTGAAAACGCTGCTTGCTAGAAATGCACAGAAAGATTTAATTAATGACTTTCATACGATTCCAATGACGTTGGAAAATGTCTACAAACAGAGCATGAGAATCTTTTCGAGAAAAGTAACTGACTTCCCGAAAGAAAAACTGTAAAAATCGTATAGTGAAAATAAAAGAGAATTAGCTAGGTGACTGTTATTATTGTGCTTTTTAGTTATTTTAGTATTACCCGCCAATTAAACAAATTTTAGAATCACCACTTTGTTCAATAAAAAACCACATAATCGATTAGAGAATGAAGTTCTAACTAAAAAATATTCCGGATATAAAAAGCGAATAAACCCACGTCTCCTTGACCAGTGCTTCGAACTACAATGGTTCTGAGTGATTGCGTTTCTCGACTATATGCCCAGAGCGCTAAATATGACTTCCGTTTTGAATTAAGCGAAACTGCATTGTATGCGGCGACAAATACCAGATTACTACCATTGCCCAGATTTGTGCATCGAACTGACCGTACCTGAAATACCCACATCAAAGAACTAACAGCAAAAACTGGCTCACTATAAAGTACACCTTTCCAGAACGAAAACGATTCCACAAAGTGCAAGTAATCTTTTACCGGTCGTGGTTAATTGCAGACAACAGAATTGATTCGACAGCAGAATTGATTTGATGCAAGAACGGAACCCAGGGAGCACTTAGGGATTACCACTTTTTTAGGTACTGTAAAAGTGGGAGTATGATGAAGGAAATTTCTTTCTACTTCTTTTTCGAAAGTGGGAGTATGATGAAGGAAATTTTTTCTAATTTCTTTTTCTACAAACCATTCTATTCCATGAAATTCTACAAATCTTCTGTGATCTCTATAAACCATGATGTATTCAAGCTAAGGAACGAATAGCGCGATAGATATACTAAAAAAACATTGTCAATAATTCACGAAAAGGAGAAACGCAAAAAAAAACATACCTTGTAACCCGTTGGACATTCGTTAGGGAACGGAATTTCTCTAATCAGCGTGCCGAGATTCATATCCCACAGCTTTGCTTGACCATCGTGACCGACGGATCTGAGAATAGTGAAAACTGCGACAACTTCGTCTTCGTCAAAAAAAACCAATAACAACCGAACATAACGTACATAATAATACGTCCATCAAGTGCTATGTCAATGTCGAACACATCAGATTTATGCGCTTCTATGTCAAGAATGGGATCATGAACCGTCTCCGGACTCTAGAAAATTGATTCCAAAGAAATGGTTACAAAATCGAGAGAAGAAAATAATGCACAACTATATAAGAAATGGTAGCAAAAGTTATAAAACGAAGTAAATTGTTCACAGATATATAAGAAACTTAAACCAACCCTATCTTCCACCAAAGCCCTCGTATTCCACACACGTATGCGTCCATCTTCTCCTCCGGTAACAACTCGTTTACCGGCAGTTGAGCGGTCAAATCGTACACATTTCTGAAACCGGTGCACTGTTATTGGAAAACACAGATGCTCGTTCATATTCAGTTCGACTTTTCTGTTTTTTTTTCTCATAGGACTTCCCGTTTGTAAACGCTATTAGGCAAGCTGAATAAACAAAGAAGAGAGGGAGTACACTCACTACTTGAACCATATATCAAAAATAGAACTTCAGGGAGAGACTACAACCACCTGGTGAAGAAAGCTTTAAAAAATCGAAACTCAGAGTGAAACATATGGAAACAAAAGAACGGTCAGCAGAAGTGACTGAGGCTGAACTACTACTCCTCCTCATTGTCTCATTCGCTTGAGATTTGCTAATAGATTTCCTTCTGACCAGTCCAATCTCCGTCAAATATCTATACATTGCTCTACGGTCACGTCATTCTGTTTTTTTCTCTTTGTTTCTATCCGAGTTGCTGTATTTTGGTTACGGACTATGAATAAACAAATAAATAAACAAATAAAACGAAATGCTCAGCGTCACAAGGAATTTTTGCGCTCTATGTAAATGAACGAAATATGGTTTAAACATCAACCGGCAGAATGAAATAGATATTCTACCTGGAACGATTCCACTTTTTCCGATGTGGTCAGTCGTCCTACCGATCGAATGGCTAGTGACAGAGCATCATTGTCAGACTCGTCCTTAGCGGAACGGTAACCCGTGGTCTCATACACGTCACAGTACTTGAAAAGGTTCAAATGAGTAAAGTAAGAAACAAGCAAATACGAAAAAAGACGGTTCTAAATGAAAATCTAGGCGATAGAGAAAGATAACCCTTCAAGAAGTATTTACCTGTCCGTGACCTGCCGCTATCAAATACCTCCCGTTTTCCGGATTTGAGCAGCATACAACGTCCATGTTCATTGTAGCATAGATATCAGTATCTATCTTTAAATAGGTAAGTTAGCTATGAAATCAATACTTCATAGGAATCACCGTACCGTCTCTACAAGCTTGGCCAGTATTGGTGTGGTGCTTTTCGAAACACCTCTGTTCCCGAACGTTATGAGGTAGCTCTGAAGATAAAAATCGGCGATGAAACAAAACAATGTGTTCGCCAAAAAGTATAGCAATTTTCCTCACCAAAAAACATAACAAACCCTACAATGAAATAATCATAAGAAGGAAACAGAAGTAAATGGAACCAACCTGCATGAGGTTTAAAACACCAGTCTTCGATTCGCCACCACCGCCGGCGACAAGAACATGACGAGGTCCGAGCTTTTTCAAGCAGAAAAGTGGTATTTTCGATGAAACCACCACAGGAGGCTCGACTTTCGACGAGCCAGACCCCATACCTGAAAAACATTTTTAAGTGATTCACCTGAATTTGAGCGCTTCAAAATGTGTACGATTTTAAGGATGCAAATGAGACGACCGCGTGACGAATACCGGAAAAAATGTTTTAAAGAAAGTGTAGAAAGGCAGGTACTTAAAGCCAAAACCAAAGTCGATGTAACAGTTTATTCGGGCTAACGTTTCAGCGTCCTCGCTTTCTTCAGAGCCTGGATCAAGTCGAGTTCAACCTGAGAAACTACGCACTCAACACCACACCTAATTCTACGAAAAAATAAGAGAAAACTGAATGACCATCGAGCAAATGAATCGAGAGCCGGACGTGGAATGTGTTTTAAAGACAGTCCTCTGAGAATTATCTTAGTGATCTACAGACAAATACAAGACACAATGTAGAATGAGATAGGGCAACACTACGAATAAATGGCAATAGTACAGTAATATGAATAAAAGGCAATAGCACAGTAATAAGTATCGTTCAAAGTTTGACATTTTGATCTTCCTCATTTTCACAAATTTACAGTCGAAGAATCTTTAGCGGAAAAACTCACGAAATTTGGTGTGGAAAGAAGGTTTCCATGACTTATACAAAATAGAAAAAAAAGTTCATATACATAGAAAGTTACGATTCTCAAAGAAAATGAATCGCGCCAAGGTTTCAATGATATCCTACCTGGCCAGAACTTTTCCGATTAAACAAGCGAAAACTCCTCAAGTTCAATGGTCCCTACATTTTAAGAATGAACGGTCTTTGAAATCAGAAAAAAAATAATGAATTAGAAAACGTTATCTAGATTTAAATCTCGTTGAAACCGTATTATTATTATTACTAATATTACGCGTTGTGATCAAACAGAATCTCCGCCTTACCAAGGTTATCCATTTCGGCGAGACCTGGAGGTTGGTCAAACACCAAAACTACCGAAACATGGGCAAAAACACTTCTCGATTATTAAAAACCAGAATAGCGATCAACGAAGCCAAGGTACAATAATAAGATGTACAAATTAAGAATAAACAAAAACGGAAAGCGATATTAATTCGCCTAAATTCATACGTCCGCTCCAAAATTCATATGCAAACTAGTGAATACCTTCATGCAAGAAAAACAGAATGAACCCACTCTTGTTAAGTCTGAGGCCGAATCAAACGATTTCAAGTGTACTTTACTCAACCATCATTTAACAAAAACATTAAATTGAGGTACGGCGCAAACCTTACGTCAACATAAACCAGCTGGTTTGCGCCAACGTGGAACTTTGTTAACTTCGACCCAGACGGTAGAGAATATCAAACATACGATTCTTAGAAAGTAGTATGAGGAAAATTGCAGTCTATACCCACCTTCAGAGCTTCAAGCAGAACAAAGAAGGAGCCTACGAAAGTAATGAGCGTCACAATAGGAACTGTTGATCTACACCACCCTTTACGCGGTACATTATGCGGAAGCCTTCATTGCGCTTCAGAAAATCAATTTTCGAAACTCACTGTATTAGCCGGTAATTAAACTAGCTGATGTACGGTATTTTGTGAATCGCGTCGGGAGAGGTCTCCGTAGCTATAAATAACATCGAATCGCTGCCGCGCTGAGGCGTCGGATGCGGTGTGTTGGACGCATTGCGGTCACCGCACAAAAAGTACGCACATTGCTTCAGTGCCTTTAGCGAGAACAGCTACTGCCATGTAATCAAGGAGGAATTGTAGATCCTCGGCAGAAGAGGGCGTGTTGGAGCCTCACTTGTGATTTGAGGCGCTGGAGTGGAGAGAAGCGCTACTGACACCCGCATGATCACATCACATCAATCACACAAGATCTTGTTTTCTGTCATCGGATTCTACATGGAGATCTTAAGCTAAGAGCTAGCCAATATTGGATACTTCGTCCAACTTCTACTAGGAGATGTTCATATGACCTTCACTATCCCAGAATAACCCTCCAACGTCATAGTTCTCTCCACAACATTGTATTTTTCCGTTTTGTGCGTTGTCTCCAATACCTACCCTCGAGTTTTCGACTGGATGTTTCAAATAATATTTTCAAAATACAACTTAATAAGATTGATTTGCTTCGGTTGCTTAACATTGAAGATTTTACTTCTCAATAAGGTCCGTTTGATATCACTATAGGGCCTTGGCTATGTAATTCTCATTGCGCTGGAATATTTATTCCTAAATGGTCAGCCACAGCATGCCCTGAATCCATTATTTCAATGCCAAATTTGTAATTTATTTTTATTATATACTGTGATTTTATAGGCTTAATTCTTTTGGTGGAGATCCCTGCTGTGGTACTGCATACTTGATGTATTGTCGATGGATTTCGATTCATTTATAGGTTCTATATAATGATATCGTTTCCGAAATAGTATTTGTTAAATCATTGTTTTTCATCTGCGATGATCTGGGCAATGACTGTAATTGATTTATAAGCATTATCAATATAAGTTTAACAGTGATGACGTCCTAGCCATGGGCCAAATAGTGATATCATAAGTAGTGCGGTTTTTGTATTGTAATGTTTATTCGCGTTTTCGTATTGTACGGCGCACGTTAAGTGCATGGTAAATAAATAGTTAAGAAATGATCGAGCGATCGAGCCCGGCACGGGCTAATCAAGCCTTCCATCCCTCCGGGGTCGGGTAAACCACAATTCTCTGGGAAGGTAAAGACACCGACTTGGTATAGCGGCTGGCCCCCGCAAGTCATTCTATAGGCTAAATACACATACACTATGGCTCTACGATTCTAAGTGGAACACGAATTCATCCACTCATTTATGACAAGGAACACCATGGTATAGGAAGCAAAATGCATGCGTACATAACAAGGAACACAACCTGAGATAAAAAAAAACCAAAAGGCAGTGAAAATAAAAAGTAGTTAGTTAACGCGTGATAAAAAAAATAGAAAAGATCATGGAACGACAAAGAGACAATAAAAATATTAGAAACATATTAAGCAGAAAACGTTACAGATAGGTCAACAGCGAGGATTGTGTAAAGCAGATTAATAGAGAGAATATGGAATGTCATCATGGTTCAAGGATTTTATCGACTATTCTCTTGAAAGCGTTGAGACCCGTTGGAACTCATTCTCTTCTAACAAACCATTGGCATAGCATAACGACTATTGAAGGAAAAAGTGTAACCTGCAGGTTTCTGAAGCCCTTGAGAGGTTTTTAGACGTTCCTCCTCAGGTGATAGATGCCTTTCCATGACACATTTCACCAATATCCAGACCAGCCCGACCATGTGGTTTGTTGTCTCCAGGTGAGTGATCGGAGACCGAGGTTAATATTACGTAAAGGCAAAGGTGCCGGCGCTGTCGTGTTCCACTCTGAATCGTAGAGGTTTGGTGAATGCGTATTTGGCCTACATATAGACTTAGCCGCTATACCAAGTCAGTGTTTTTACCCTCCCAGAAAAGTCTGGTACCAATTTACCGATCCCGGAGGGATGGAAGGCTTGATTGGCCTGGGGAAGGATCGATCGACCGACGGGTTTCAGTAGCGCCTTAACATTACACCACGCGCCCTTAATATTATCATTAATATTACGTACTTTAGCAAAAATAAATGGATCACGAATGTGGTAGGCAAGTCCTTGTTAGTGGACTGATAAACGCTGAAACATTTACCTTTAGGTACCTTTTGAGCTAACATAAGACCGTAACTGGCCCTCACTAGTACACAGTTAGACAACGAGGAGCACCAGGAGGTGATAACCGATCATCTTCTGCCTTTTATAGCCGATGCCGGACGGTAGTGTGTTGACACATGAAAAAAAGTGGCTTAATTATTAATATTAACATTTATTACATGTGCAGACATGGGCCCGCGTGGTACAGTGATAAGAGGCGCTGCTAACATCCGCACGGTCGAGCGATCGATCCCGGCCCGGGCTAACCAAGCATTTCATCTCTCCGGGGTCGGGTAAATTGGTACCAGACATGTCTGGGAAGGTAAAGACACTGATCTGGTATAGCGGCTGGCCCCCGCGGGTCATTGTATAGGCCAAATACGCATTCACCAAGCCTCTACGACTTGAATGGAACACGAATGTGGCGGCGCGTCCTCATGGGACTGATCAACGCCGGCACCTTTACCCTTTACCTTCACATGTGGAGACCATATGTGGAGATTTATTTCTCGTAATAAACACATCAAAATTGCGCGGTTCAAGTTCATACAGCTATGGGAGTAATCAGTTCAACAAATGTTGATGACATATAAAACGGACGTTGATAAAACTAAAAAATCAAAGCGGAAGAAGCGAAGCAAAAAGTGAACAAAACTAGATAGGATAGAAAACCCTAACAGCTATGGGTATCCAGCTAGAAGTTTTCATAATTGAGCCAAGTGGTCAGGAACCTGCACCTTTTTAGTCAGTTTCGACCATTCACTACCTGCCATTACTAAGTATTTATTGTATTCATTATTGATTATCTTGTTTTCCTTATTAAGGAGAAAAAGTGTCGCCTGGGTGCTGTCCGTGATTGTTTGAAGACCAACTTGTATTCATGCCCCAGAGTACGTGACCGATTAAATGTGAAAAATCTGTGAGAGGAATGATTTCATTATTTTGTATGCCATAAGAAGATCGTTTTTTCCTATATAGATGGATACTATCAAGATTTAACGTATTACCTTTTATTATATTTCCAGGTATACTACTGCAAGTGAACCCAAGCGCTCGAATGAAAACTTTCACGGTGAAACTGTGCTTCACACTTTCTAGATTTTCTTAACTTCATTCTCCGACATTCAAATCTACGTACAAGCGGCTGTGAGGAACGAAGGAATTCTCTCGATAATGAGTTACCCGACGCTTTTTGATTGTTTTTCATGCTGGTAAGTGACAGCTGATTGGAGTATTATAGAGCTCATTTTCAGTTTCACCTCACCGGAGGCAGTTTCGTTCTGAAACACTATTTCCACCAGTATTCAGTTTTGATTAGCGGCACTCTAAATTGATATGAACGTTTCATATTCGGCCAACACTTTGGCGTCACAGAGGAACGGGTGACCTTCGTTGCCCCATCTTCTTAACATAAGCCTTTCGACGAGGAACGATTTTTCAACCGCAAAGCATAGTTGAGTGATGAGATGGGAGCTGAAATTGAAAACTGAAGAAGTAGCAAAAACGTCAGAAGCCATCCCTTTCCCTACTCTGCAACTACACGCTTCTGGAATAGGTCGTAGATGAAGCTTCGAGATGAATTTTCCACAATTTATGCGGCGTGAGCGCGTTCTTTCGCTTCTCTTTTATCTTGCTGACAACATCAATAAGATTAAAATTTAGTTTCTCAGGAATTTTATCATCAGCCATTCTGTCACTGATACCAATCGTTGAAAATATCTATAAGATATTCGGCGTTTGACCTGCTCTCAAGAGTAATGCTTGAGCTAAAGGTTAAAGGGTACCATTAAACTTTGGGCTACCAAGAACAACTCCTTGATCTTTGTATCTGATCCTGGATCTTGACCAATCACTAGATATAAACATATAGACAGTCTGAAAGAGGGCAAAGACTCGTTGTTATTCAGTAGTCGTGTTATTATTCATGTTATTATAAATTTGATTTTGATTAGCACCATTTTGGGTTTTGATTTTAGGGCCCCCGTGGTAAAGTGGTAAGAAGCGCTGCTGTCACCCGCACGGTCGAGCGATCGATCCCGGCCCGGGTTAACTAAGCCTTCCATACCCTCGGGGTCGTCCCCCTAAGACTGACCAACGCCGGCACTTTTACCTTTTATTATTAATTTATGCTTATTGAGGAGCAGCAGATGCTCGTCTCAGTAAAATGTGTGAAACGAGAGCATTATCAGAAGTTCAGGTGAGCTATTTTGGCATCTTCCCTATTGGTCGGGCTCAACCATTTCTGTGTTAGTCATGTCCTAGTCAATGTAATGGTAAAGATAAAGGGTAAAGGGTAAAGATTCGGCATTGATCAGCCTCCTAAGAACGTGCCGCCGGCTTCCTGACCAATTCGGAATGGTAGAGGCTTGGTGAATGCGTATTTGGCCTACACAATGACTTGCGAGCGAATGCCGATGTTCCAAGTCAGTGCCTTCACTTTCCGAGACAAGTCTGGTAGCAATTTACTCAACCCCGGGGGGGGGGGTGAGTGGGGGGGGGAGGCTTGATTAGGATCGATCGGTCGGCCGTGCAGGTGTCAGTAGCACCATTTAGCACTCAATTACACGCTTCCTTTGTCTTTCTTCCGTTAATTTTGCCGCGAAGTGCTTTCCTTTCCATTTCATTTCGAGGTGTCGAACCTTATAGGCGGCATTACTCGGGTAATTCGTCAAAGTAGCTCAGTACTACACTCGACACGGGCATTTCCACGGCAACCGGATTCGTTTACCATTAGTCTAATTGGAAGTTTCAAACGCCTTGATTAGACACTACCGCCAATGTTTGCATCACCTGCTCTTCGAGCTTTTTTCTGAGGTTCTCCGATTTCAGACATTTGCCAAATCGAATGCACGGTGAATTCATAGTGATTCCTATCTAACTGACGAACGGCCACCGAAACAGCGCCCTTTCACTTTGTCATCGTTTTTTGGTCGGGGTATTAGTGACACGTCGGCCACTTTTTGAAACCTCATTTCATCCCTTCCGGCCTGGATGGCGTCAGCTTTCTGACACTCCCATTTTTGAGGTCACACACGATTGCTTTACTCTTGTTCGACTTAGGTTTTGATTTTTCAAAATTATTCTCGGAAATGTTACCACAATCATAGCACGTCTTGCCATACCTTGCACTACTATATTAAAATAGTGGAATCCTAGAAATATTGGTGTTGTTTGATGAATTATACGTGCAATTGTTCCCTAGTGGAACGTATGATGATTAAGTCATATTACTTAATAGTGACATGATTTTGAATTTGTGTTCAAGAAATTTCCCACAATTTTGAATGCGAATCGAATGCATGGTGCATTGTAGAGGAACTGATGGTTTTCCTTCCTTCAGTTGATCTTCCCGTAACAAGGTAAAGAGTAGCCGAAGTTGATCAGACTCCTTAGGACAAGCCATGCCCTTGACTTCCATTCGGCATCGTAGAGGCATGATAAGGGCGCAATCGGCCTAAACAGCGAGTTTCTGGGGCCATTCGCTATACCAAGTCATACTCCTGAGATTGGTTTGACAATTTAGGTAAGGAATTAATTTTATTATATAAATTATAAGTCATAATAAAGCTGTATATACTAACTTTAATTACCAGCTGATATACTAGTGCTATGTCAGATAAAGTATTTCATTTTCCGGCAATTCGTTTTTGATTCTTGCACATCTAGGTCGGTAACTGATTGGGTAAAGCAAATCGGGGTAGAAATTACTTGCTGGCTTGCTTATTCGGAGTAGAAATAGAAAGTGCGCTAGTGGTTTTTGCTATGTAAATTAGCAATTACGTCAATTACTGCTTCTGTTCTCTGACACTATTTGCAGGTTAGAAGGAAGCTCTTGCCTCAAGGTTTTTGCTGTCGATTCGAGGCAGTGATAGAAAAAGAGGAAAATTACCATTCTGTAGGTGTCGGACAGCATAATTGTTTTAGTGGATTTATTACACTTTTTCGCTACTAATCTCCGTTATATTCTCAAGAATTTGAGAGTCGTGTTATCTAAACCTTCTATCATGCCTAAGTCAGAACACTCACTCTTTGTAGGAGCTCTGTTGCAAACGAGGAACGGAATAGCCTCCAACTCGTCGATGGTCACTCCATCGGATTAGACGCACATAAAGCCCAATCCAGCAGTTCCAATTCCATAGCTGTGAACCTACATAATGGACTACGATGTCTACAAAGTGGCTGATCATAATAAGCAGCTTAATCGAGAAGGGCTTTGTTAGAGATTTGCCCCTCCAATTCACTGCACCTGATTTGTACAACGTGAGCACTGTTCTGTTTCTTCCTATTATTTTTCCTTTCCTGTTCTTCCTATTGTTCTTCCGTTTCCTGTTCTTCCCCTCCTCTTCCTGTGCTTAGATTAGTTGTTTTGCCGCATCATCAGCTTCTGATCGGTAATTACCTCATCACTCTGAACGCGGCTTCCAGATACTACATATGTTATTGCAAGGCGCCTTATACCCTGAAATATAGTAAAAGTGAAGCTAAAGGTAAAGTAAAGGGGACCGGCGTTGATCAATTCCCGAAGAACGCACCGCCGCATTAGTGTTCAATTCAGAATCGTAGAGGCTTCGTGAATGCGTATTTGGCCTACACAACGACTTGCGAGGGCCAGCTGCTATTGCAAGTCAGTTTTTATCTTCCCTGAAAAGTCTGGTACGAATTTACCTACCCCTGAAGGAAGGAAGGCTTGGTGAGCGTCGGCGAGGATCGATCGACCATACGTGTGATATGAGCGCCTCTTGCCACTGCACTATGCGCTCCCTCTGAGATATAGTGAAAAGTAAAATGAAGAGAACGTCCGTCAACTCCAACTTCAAATTATCGCAAAGGAAGTTGTCATTATCAGTGAAATCAGAGTACATATTTGCTTCATTTTTAAGCGATTCTAAGAATTTCAGTATAAATAATGGTTCTTTTAATGGAATGACTAATGTGCGAGAATTTAGTGACTTCAAAGTTGAAGTGATGTGTTTTATTGTATAGATCAGAAATAATTTTATTGCTGTCAATATGAATGGAGTAATCCAGAAAATTAAGTTAAGAGTTAAGCAATTATAAATAGGAGTTTTGCTATTATTAAGAAGTTATTCTAAGTGCTGGGTAAATTATTTATGTTTTCGATATATTTATCGTCCTGATTAAAAATGGGTCTAGTCATAGCGTGGCGACGAAGACTGTCGTGCACCGGGTAATGAGTGGAGAGGGTTCTATCCATTGGAAATTTTCAAGAACCAAGTGGTTCTTCCGAAGCAATCTTCAGCCGCACGGCAGTAACAACAATTTGTTGAGAACTCCTTTTTGCAGTCATTTTTCCGAAGATTCCAGAGAGTCGTATAGAGGCGCAGTGTTTTCGAGAACAAAGCGCTTTCGCGCATCCATTCCACTGCGTCAGGCTAATAGGAAGTGGACGTGAGATCAAGTAATGAGTTGCCAGTTATTAGCGTGTCTGGCTAGTCGGTCGCTGAAAGCATCTCAGACAGCCAAAGTGAGAGATGTGAATGGAAAAGCGCTGATGATTAGCGAGGCGCACGACGTGCTCTGCTGCTCTTTCAATTACGAGCATTACCGACGACACAGACAGGTGAATTGGAGCGGAATGGCTCGATGTTTTACATCACCAACGCATTTCCTCAAGTATCCGCTAAGGCATTGTTCTCTTACATTCTCAGTATGGAGGCTTTTCTCGTCGGTGCTCGAAGCAGCAGCTCCTACCTCAACCTCCTCTCCACTGATAGGCGTGTCGGTTCGACGTTGTTTTGCCGAGAAGGTTCATTAACATTCAATTTTGCGACATTACTTCGAGTTCTTTTTTCACGTAAACATCACTTGTTCCGTTCCTTTCAGAATTTGCGCTCGAAATGTTTTTACGCTAGAAATATTTTCACGTTCACTATCTGGTACCTGAGACAGTTGAGCTTCTCTCCATGTCCGTAAGAAATGTTTCTTTGCGAACACTTTTATCTAGAAAGATAGTTTCCATTTCGCGTCTCAGACTCCCTCTGAAGTGATTCAGCAACCAAAGCGCTCTGTTGCAGTTTTTTGGTTCTTCCTAGTTCTTAATGACAGTAATCCTGCCATCTACAGTATTGAACGTGCCGCAAAATGACGCCAGCGGCGCTTTTTTGCGCAGAAACCGCCGTTCGTCAAGATTTTCTCTAAAATTGGCTCATTTGTAACAATAGATATGTTTTTGAATTCAGCAGAACGAGCTCTATCTTATCATATACAAATTTTCTACATTTGTGGAACGTGTTAACGTGCGATTTTTTTTGACCTCTCAATTTTCGATCTATTGCTCCTTCGATTCCTTGTCTAGTGAGTCATGGTTCGACGAGACCCCGCCTTCGGCCGAGCTACCACGCGGGGACCCCGTTGGACATGCGAGGTGAATGAATTGAGGAAGGCTCTGTCTGGGTAACCACGTGCGGACCCCAAGAACGGCATCTTTCGGTGCAAAATAGCGCCGCTACCGCCGTTCTATCGCTGCGGCACGTCCGGTACTGTATATTGTTTATATTCATGTGTTTCATTTGCCGCACCTAACAGTGTAAATAAAATAAAATTAAATTAAATTAAATGTTTGAACTTGAAAATATCATGTTACTGATGTTGCCCTATGCCGTTTTCAATCTTTTTCGTGTTCTCCAAGTTCAGCTAATACAAGCTTATAAAAGTGAAATTGAGTTTGTCGAAGAGAGTTCATAAGCGCTCTGTTTGGTACTTCGATCACTCCTATACAACTTGCGAGAATACGTTCATTTCTCAAACAAACTTACTGTTCGGAAACGAGTGATGGGAATTCGTTAAAGTATACTGTAGATCCCTCGTGTTTTTACATCAAAGAAAATCGGGTAGAGTTTTCCATTCTCTTCGGGTGGAGCTTCAACACTTCATTACGGCTTCTAGATGAACCAACTCACTTTTTTCTCGCCTTCTTTCTTCCCTTTCTTGTATTCCTCTTCATTTTCTCTCATAGCTCTGTTGACAATTGTTTTCTCTTCTCTTGTACCTTTACTTTTAAATCGTACCGTAGCGTAACGTGACATCTTGCTCTTTTCCACATTCATCAAGAATTACTGCTTCTGTTGAAAATAACATTCAACAATTACAGAAACCACCGATGCGATAACGCATTCCACTGGCATCACAGAACTGCAGCCGAGCATTTCACAAGTAGATGTGGTCTGGACCAGTCGGGTAAATATTTTTCACTTATTTTACATCTCGTCCGCTCATCAAACACTACAGTACCGAACATATCCTTTGATCACTTCCCGGAAAAGCCGCCTACGAGCGTTCCTGAGTGGCTTTTCGAATGACTTAGTTGAAACTTGATTATTTGTAAGAATATACATATATTTGAGCACAGGACATCGAGCTCTGTCCATCCATATTCACTTTTCCCAGATTCGTGAAACTCGATTTCAATCGATTTTTTGACCCGTTTCAATCGATTTTTTGACGATTTTTGGATCTCGTTACCGTCTGGGTCCCTCGCTTGGTGAGTCACCACCGACTAAGCTCCGCCCCTCCTCTCCGCCTATAAATAAGCGGTGCGTCGTTTCCCAAGCTAGGTGTAGGGGTCCCCACGGGGTGGTTCGAAGAAGCTACCACGCGGAGCCACCCGTTGAGCATTTTCGTTGACGGCCCCCGACGAAGCAATCGATAGATGCGAGGTTGACCAGGCGAGATTTGAAGGGTCGACAAAAAAATCAATATTTCGAAAATATTTCATGTGTGAATAACTTATGCGCCAAACGATAGAGCTGGAGCTGCTGAGCTCAAATAAATGCATATTTTTCACAAATAACTGAGTTTCAACAAAGTTTTTTTTTTGAAAAAAACCGCTTTAGAACGCTCCTAAGCGGCTTTTCCGGGAACTGATCAAAAGGCGTGTACTGTACGTTGTTCTTCTTGTCAAAAAAGGTTAACCTGATCGGTGGGATGGAAAGGAGACGATCAAAAAAGATCATCAGCTGCAAACGTGCCGCTGGAGTCATCGTAAAGCTGACTCCACATTGAAAGAGAACGCTCTTGCCTAGATTTACCACTCTGGGTTAATTCTATTGCAACAATTGGTATGCGCTAAGGGAGGGAAGTCACATTCGCTTCGTCGTGAACGTGTTAAGGAGTAGCTCGTCTCTTCTCCATTGTTGGCTGCTTCTCATCCAATTTCTCGTCCAATCAACCAAAGTAATCACATTGGCACCATATATGTATGTACCCAGCTCCATCTACTATGCACAAGAGAACGGCAAAAAACACACATCTCATTCAGTGTCCTAGCTTTCTATCTGAACTGCGCTACCTTCTCAGTTGAAATTCGAACTTTCTCATAATTTCCAGTGTTTCTTACGATTTTACACCAGCCCAAGAGCACTAGCAAGTGTTAGCTAGAAAAACATTGTTCTGTCCCAGGATTGCTGGATACCGTTTCCTTCCTGCTTCTTTCCTAACTATAAGACTCTACGTTCATCATTGCTATAACGAAGCATATTGGAGAACCACTGGTTTTCCGAATTTTCTTCTAGAACAGTATTTTGGACCTTTAATGGATCATATAAATAAAAAATTGTTCTTTAGAGCCCTACTCTGTAGAAAGACTGCCCTTTAGAAATTGCTTCAGCACTATTAATTTTGTCGTTGTCGCGGTAACCTGCCCTTAATGAAGCACTTATTACTAATAAATTTCGACAATAATACATAAAATGGCATGTTGACGTCTTTGTCATCTATTGGGAATCGTAAGTCGATTTTTAATCGTCTGTTTATTTGTTTACATAGGTGTGTTGAGAGTTAGAAGATCTAAGACGCTCTCAGGGCGACGCTTCGTGGGAATGGAGTGGATTGGAGAGTGATTAAGGGAAAGAGCTCTATCATCCTCATGATCCTGTTCCATAGAATCTGCAGAAGGCTTGGAGACACAGCTGGACCTTAAATGGATTATGTAAAGAAAAAATTGTCCTTTAGCGCCCTATTCTGCAATGTAGAAAGACAGTCCTTTGGATATGATTTTTTACCTTTCAGCACTATTAATTTTGTCGTTGTCGCGGTAACCTGCCCTTAATGAAGCACTTATTTCACTCTGTTAAGAGGAATTTCGCAACTAAGCTTCACGGTTGCTCACGTTTCTGATGCCTCGCGCTTTTCCTTTGCATTCTTCAAAAGCGCAAATGTTCGTGTTCGCTATTTTTTGCTTCCATAACATACAATCTCTTTGTTCTCACCTACAACCGAAATCGTGCCAATGGGTCATTTGATGTAATTTTTGCATGACAAATTTTGAATTTTAAATGGACGCTTCAGACCCATAGAGACATCTAGTATGAATGGCCTCGAAAGAAAATCCTCAGCGCGACGTCGATCTTTATCAGTAGCAAATCTACAAGAATCATCCTATCCTTGCATCATTTTCTCTTGTTGTTTTCGTTGTTCTTGGCATCGGAGGGCTCTTCCTGCTCTTGTTCTTTCTTGTACTCGTCCTGCCCCTTCTCATATCGTTGTTTTGCAAGCGCGTGTTTTACCATAGATATTGGGCGACAGGAATAAACTAGGAGTAGACAAGATAGGTAAATAGAAGAAAAGAAGTCAGGGTAATCAGGATAAAAAATGATAATGATATTTAAACAAACGTGCTCGTTTCGTGCCTTCCTTGGACGGGCCAATTATGAAGCAAAGGTAAAGGTAAAGGTGTCGGCGTTGATTAGACCATTCAGGATGCGCCATGCATTTTGTGTTGCATTCAGAATCGTAGAGAAATATTCGGCCTATACAATGACTTGCGGGGACGAGCCGCTATACCAAGTCAGTGTTTTTACCTTCCCAGAAAAGTCTGGTAGCAATTTACCGACCGCGGAGGGATGGAAGGCTTGGTTGGCCCGGGCAAGGATCGATCAAGTGCGGGTCCTCTTACCACTGCACCACGGAAATTACGATGTAGTAATAGACAATCCCGGAAATTTTGCGAAGGAATGGAGGCTTGCCCCAATTGGCAGAGCGTTGCAATTAGTTGTTGAGGAATCGTTCAGCGTCACTGTCTCCTAGCTTTCAGAGAGGCAAATCTTGTACAATCCGATCCGACAGAGAAATGAAGGGCATGTTGACGTCTTCATGACAGCCTAGGGTAATATCTAATTCTTGGATCGCAGTCGTCCGAGTGTCCACTTCGTCAGCCGATCCAGTGGAGGATGCTAATCGCTCAATTCGAGCAGCACATCACGAAGCTTTACGTATCTTTTGTCGCGTGGAAGGAGGGTAGAAGAAGAATGACGGGGCAAGCGAGCGGTCGCAGATGTTTCAAAACAGCCGACCGAGGTCCATGTGGTGATTCGAGAAATTATGTGAAGCCAAAGTGGATCTTTTTTTCGTGACCGTCATTCTTTCGCTGCACACCGTGTGCTCCTACCCTCACAGTTTAATCACCAATTCTCAAGCTTTCCTCTCCAGCTGAACCGGTCAACTCTCCTAGTGCCTTCGTTTGGCTAGAAGATAGGTCGCATCAAAAACGATACTGCGTGGTCGATCGACATTTTCACCATGTGAGGTCACAACATTTCTCCAATAATCCTGCTAATGAAGGCGAAGGTGAAGGTGCCGCTGTTGATCAGACCGCTGAGGAGGCGCTGCTGCATTCGTGTTCCATTCAAGTCGTAGAGGCATTGTGAATGCGTATTTGGCCTATACAATGACCTGCGGGGGCCAGCCGCTATACCAGGTCAGTGTCTTTACCTTCCCAGACATGTCTGGTACCAATTTACCCGACCCCGGAGAGATGGAATGCTTGGTTAGCCCGGGCCGGATCGATCGCTCGACCGTGCGGGTGCAGGGTTCCAGCCGCGATCGTCCGTAACCGTACTCCCAGTGACGTATTCCACCAGTTCCTCGCCGTCTTTTGCTGCATGCTTTTTGTTCTTCATTTTATTTGTTATTATTAATGTTTTATATGTGCTTCCTACTATTCATTAGTTTATTGGCCGCCCTGCAAGCCGCTGAATGGCTGGTTAAGCTTAAATATGAAAAGAATCTCCCAGGAAGAAACTGAAGCTGATCTATTCGAAGATTGTGACCTGAACTGCTTGAGAGTCGCTTGTTCCTCGTGGACAACGGTTCTGAATCCTGCACAGTTCCGAGTGCTAATTAATGTTGAGAATACAGAATGCATTACAATTTCGATGGACTCCTTCGTTATCGCTCTCAGCGATCTTTGCGGTCGCGCCTTATGCATGAGGACATTAATAGCACCGGATCTCGAGTACTTTCCGAGCAGGTTACGTTTACTGTTGCATATCCTTAATGGGCAAATCTACTGCGATCGTTTATCCATCTGCTAAAGGCGAGCAGTGTACGGTACCGGACGCTCCGCATCGATAAGGGTTATCAAGACGCGTCTTTCCATAGCGTCACAAGCTAGCAATAGGAGTCCTACCTGGGTGGCTCGAAAAAGCTACCACGCGGGGTCCACCGCTGGGCATGCAGCGCAAATGAGCTGCGGTTGACTCCGCCTGGGTCACCACACGTGGACCCCCGAGCCGGCGCTTTTCGGCGCACAGAAACGCCACTACCGCCGTTTTGTAGTTGCGACGCGTCCGGTAGTGTAGGCCACCACTAATTCAGAACCAAAGTTGATGCCAAACCATATTCCCACGTGCGGTCGGTTTCGAGTCTCTTATTGGTGACGGATCACTAATATTACTGTGGTTTATTGAGCAAGGGTCAGTGAACCTAGGCTTTCTTTCGATACTTTCCTGTATATGAATTCTTGCAAATTCTTTGCAGAAGACGTCAGAAAGCGAAAATTTACGGTGATGTTGGAACACAAGGAAACTCCCAAGCTACAAGAAGCAATGGATCTTAAAAGCGACGTCTTCCAATATGTATAGGAAAGATAAAACCTCCCCCCAATTGGGGGTTCAAGTTCCAGGTTTTGTAGTGGTTTTGATCACACTTCCTACCCTTAGCTTCTATCCGATACCCTGATTCCAGTAGGTTTAACCGACTGGAAACCTTACGAGGTCACGTCGCCAAATACAGCGTGATAAGCTTCCTCCGCAGAGTTCAAAACCATGTCCCTGGAGTCTGGCGAGTAATTCCCAGCGGCTATTTGTTGCGGCGACCACCCATGATCAGCTGATCTGAGCCGCGACCCACCAGCTAGAGCGTAGCCGGTGGTCGCAAGAACATTGTAGAAGATTCTAACCCCGCCTCCACGGGGTATAAAAGGACTTGTTGTTTGTTGTTTATTCGCATTACATTGGTTCTTCTAATAAAGGCTATTCCTACTCGTCTTCCCGACTCCACTACATCTGGCGATCAGGACTCGGACTCATCATGGACCCAGAGACTCTACGCACTATCCTCGACGCCCAAGCTGCTCTCCAGCTCCAGCATCAGCAGAAGACACTCGAAGCTCAAGCTGTCCTTCAACAGAAGACGCTCGACGCTGTAATGGAGCGCATGGAACGCATTTTCTCTTCCATGGCTACTGCTCCAGCTGCTGCTCCTGCAACGACAGCCGAGTTCGTGACCAATTCGCTCTCGTCACGACTCCCCGAGTTCGTCTACGATGCTGACAACGGCTGCACATTCGACACATGGTACAGCCGCCACGAGGACGTTATCGCCAAGGATGGCGCAACACTAGACGATGCGGCTAAGGCTCGTCTCATTGTTTCGAAGCTGGATGCCCCATCGTACGCCCGGTTCACAAGCCACATACTTCCGAAGAAGGCTTCTGAAGTCACGTTCAACGATACCGTCAAGACGCTGCACGAGCTGTTCGGCCACAATGTATCTGTGTTCGCACGGCGCTATGCCTACCTCCGGACGCAGTGCAACGGTGAGACACTCCGCGACTACACGGGCTTGGTCAACAGACGACACGAGATGGCCGACTTCAACGCCGTACAGCCGGAACAAATGAAGTGCCTCGTTTGGATATGTGGACTCGCAGCGCCCGAATACGCCGACATTCGGGCACGTGCACTTCGCAAGCTGGAGGACAACCCCGACACCACGTTAAAGCAGCTCAGCGCCGAGATACAGCAATTCCTGGATATTCGAGAAGACGCCAAGCTTCTCCAAACTCCCTCGCCAACCCATGACATCAACGCTGTCAAGAAGAAGAACCAAACACGGGACCCGCCTTCCCCCTGCTTCAGATGTGGAGGCCTACACTGGGCCAAGGATTGCGACTTCGTCGACAAGAAGTGCCACACCTGCAACCGCGTGGGGCACAAGAAAGGTTTCTGCCGGAACTTCAAGGCGAAGACTTCGAATCCACAGAAAAAGCGTAGACGCGCCAACAACGTTGTCGCCGTTGCCTCCACCGCCACAAGCGTCGCCCCAGTGAAGCGCATCTACCGAAAAGTCACCATCAACGGAGCGGTCGTCCGGATGCGTCTCGACACTGGTGCAGACGTCACACTGCTGAGTCATAGCGACTGGATCGCAGTGGGTCGTCCGAAACTGAAGCCGCCACTTTTCAAACTGAAGTCCGCCAACAATCAGATCATCACTGTGCGCGGTCACTTCGAATGCGACTTCATCGTCGACGGACACCACGGAAGAGGAAGCTGCCATGTCGCCGACACCACGTCGCTGCTGGGCCTCGACTGGATCTCCCAGAACGAGCCACTCTCCCGTCAACTCACTGGAGACGTCACTTGCAACGCCGTGACGGCCTCCACACTCACTTCCCTGCGATCTTCACTGACTGCAAACCTCCAGAAGCAGTTCACTGCAGTATTCGCACCAGGACTGGGATGCTGCACGAAGTCGAAGGCCGCACTAAAGCTGAAACCGAATACAACGCCGGTTTTCAAAAAGGCCCGCCCGGTCCCATACGCTGCTTTACCCCGAATCTCCCAAGAGATCGATCGTCTGGTGGCTGCTAATGTACTCTCGCCCGTCGACCACTCCGATTGGGCAGCTCCTATCGTCGTCGTCCAGAAGAAAAATGGATCGATTCGACTGTGCGCCGACTATTCCACTGGACTGAACGACGCCCTTGAGCAGCACCAGCACCCACTTCCAACTCCTGATGATATTTTCGCTACACTCAATGGAGGTCGCTACTTCTCGCAGGTCGACCTAGCTGAGGCGTATCTACAGTTGGAAATGGATGAAGGCTCCCGGCCGCTGCTGACGGTAAACACTCACCGAGGACTCTACCACTTCAACCGCCTACCCTTTGGAGTGAAACCTGCCCCTGGCATCTTCCAGCAATGTATCGATGCCCTCATTGCTGGTCTGGATGGAACTGCCGCGTACTTGGACGACATCATCATCGCGGGTAGGACCATAGACGAACACAACGCTCGCGTGGAAGCGGTCTTTCGCAGAATCCACGACTATGGATTCCGGGTTCGTCTCGAAAAGTGCTCCTTCTTGCAAACCACGATCAACTACCTTGGATTCGTCATCGATGCTGAAGGACGCCGACCTGATACCGCGAAAATCGAGGCAATCAAGAAGATGCCAGCTCCGAAGGACGTCAGCCAGCTACGCGCCTTCCTCGGACTTGTCAACTTCTACGGAAATTTCGTTAGAGATCTGCACAACCTACGTGCTCCGCTAGACGCTCTCACTCGCAAGGACGCCGTCTACTCGTGGACACCGGAGTGTCAATCTTCCTTCGACCTCATCAAGCGCACGCTCAACTCGGATCTCCTCCTCACGCACTTCGACCCCAGTCTCCCTATTATCGTCGCCGCCGACGCTTCAAACCATGGGCTCGGAGCAGTCCTGACACATCGCTTCCCGAACGGATCCGAGAAGGCCATCTACCATGCGAGCCGTGCCCTGACACCTACACAGAAGAAATACAGCCAGATCGAGAAGGAAGCTCTCGCCCTAATCTTCGCCGTGCAGAAGTTTCACCGATTTGTTCACGGGCGTCATTTCACGTTGAAGACGGACCACAAGCCCCTCGTTTCCATTTTCGGAAGCAAGAAAGGCGTGCCCGTATACAGTGCCAACAGACTACAGCGATGGGCCACTATACTGCTGAACTACAACTTCAGCATAGAATACGTCAACACGAAGGACTTTGGACAAGCTGATGCGCTTTCCCGCCTTCTACTGTCAAACCAGTCGGAACCAGAAGATCGTGTGATCGCTGCCGTCGACGCTGACGTCACCGCCGAACTGATGGACAACTGTCGCCATCTACCGATCTCCTTCAAGACCATCCGAACCATGACCTCTGCGGACACCCTCTTAGCAAAAGTGATGAACTACACTCGTTCCGGATGCTGGCCCAAAATCGACCGCAGTTCACCATTATGGCACTACTTCAACCGCCGAGATTCGCTGTCAATCGCGGAAGACTGCCTCCTCACTGCCAACCGAATCGTCATTCCGAAGCCGCTTCAACGACGTGTACTCGCCTCCCTTCACAAGGCTCACCCAGGCCAAACACGGATGAAAATGCTGTCCCGAAGCTACGTCTACTGGCCGACGTTGGATGCAGACATTGAACACCTCGTCAGGAATTGCTCCAGCTGTGCTTCAGCCGCCAAGAATCCTGTCAAAGCAGAGTTGCATTCCTGGCCGAAGCCGACTGCGCCGTGGACGCGAGTTCACGCAGATTTCGCTGGACCTCTCGACGGAACGAACTACCTGATCGTCGTGGACGCCTACTCGAAGTGGCCCGAGATCGTCCACATGAGCTCGACCTCCACGTCTGCCACACTCTCTGCAATAAAGAAACTCTTCGCACAGTTCGGGAATCCGCAGACACTGGTGACAGACAATGGCACCCAGTTCACCTCCAGAACGTTCACGCACTTCTGCCGCGCACGAGGAATCACGCATATTCGCTCTCCTCCATTCCACCCGCAGAGCAATGGCCAAGCAGAACGCTTTGTGGACACGTTCAAACGAGGACTCGCCAAATTGAAAGGGGAGGAGCCGACCGTAGACGCGCTCCAAACTTTCCTGATGGCCTACCGCTCGACTCCTTGCCCGTCTGGGCCAAATCACCTGTCGCCAGCCGAAAATTTCCTAGGACGACGACTACGCACCGAACTCGACTTGTTGCTGCCCTCCAAAGACAACAGTGCCGGAAAACGGGATGTCAAGATGGAGCTCCAATTCAATCGACACCATGGTGCCTGTCATCGCAACTTCGCCGTCAATGATGCGGTTTTCGCCAAGGACTACCGGGGACCAAAAAGCACCTGGACACCTGGTACCATCGTGCGACGTCTCGGGAATGTCTCCTATTTAGTAAGGTGTGGGGACCTGTTTTGGACTCGCCACGTCAACCAGCTGAAGCCGCGCGACAGCCTGCCGATAGCGACCCAACTACTCGATGTTTTCGACTTGCCGCTTTTCAAGCCTGGGACAACTGCCAAGGACAACTCCCCAGTTGCAGAAGGACGTTCTTTGCCGCACCCGCCGACTGAGCCACCACGACGATCCACACGCAACCGCAGACCACCACCTCGCCTCTCCGTGGATCCTAAGAAGAAGACATACTGTTGTTTTGGAATAAAAAGGGGAGGTGTTGCGGCGACCACCCATGATCAGCTGATCTGAGCCGCGACCCACCAGCTAGAGCGTAGCCGGTGGTCGCAAGAACATTGTAGAAGATTCTAACCCCGCCTCCACGGGGTATAAAAGGACTTGTTGTTTGTTGTTTATTCGCATTACATTGGTTCTTCTAATAAAGGCTATTCCTACTCGTCTTCCCGACTCCACTACACTATTTCCCTGTACTTTTGAACGCTTTCATTTTGCAGTTATGCCCCGAATTTGCAAAAATGACCGATGCTAAGCTACAAGAGCAATCTGTAGTAAATTTGATCACTTCCTACCTTTAGCTTCTACCCGATACCCTGGTTCCAGTAGGTTTAGACTGCTGGAATCTGGCGACCGTTTCCCAGCGGTTATTTCCCTGCACTCTTGAACGGTCTAATTTTGCACTTATGTCCTGAGTTTCTGAAAATAAGCGGTGCTCTCATTAGCTTTTCGCTCAAGTTGGATCCTGCTGCGGTGCTCATTCGACTTGCTCCATAACGTTCTCATTAGTGCCTTATGAAGTACCTCCTCATATTTTCTGGCCGTTGTCGAGAAATTGTGTCGTGTGCCTGAGGATGTCTGTGACCTTCACAATGGACATTTTTCTTCTCTATCCATTGATCCATGAGGAATATTACGCTGATGGTAATGAAAGATTGAGGCCTTTTGGGAATCTTGTAGGCTTACTGTATAACCACGGCATAGTCCATCCTGTGAAACTGTAGCGAACGATGTGCTATTACTCGAAGCCTGGAGACCCAAAAAAATGTGTGAAATTATCCTACTAAAGTCAATTTTGAACCTTTTCCACTTCTTGTGAAGAATTCACGGCGGACTATTTTAACAGACGTTTGCGTATTCTTCAGCTTGCTAGGCGACTTTAGCTTCCGGCTTAACTTGAGACCAACCACTTTCTCACATATTTAATTGCTGGTTCGAAGGTCAGTCAGTGAGCCCTGCTCGAGGTGAATTGTCGTCTTTACGTAAACCTTGTGCTCCTAGTCGAGGAGCCAGATTTTTGTTAAGCGTTAAAGTCAATATGCATGTTGAAAGAATTACTATTTTACATTCGCAGGGTGGAAACCAGGCTGATTTTCCGCCATTGATTGTGAAGACAATTTGTTAGGAGTCGTTAAATTAGGAAATATCGTTTCCATTTGAGTCATGGCGGTGCTAGTTATTCAACGGGATGGTGGTTTTGCATAATAACCAGTTTTTTTTTGCCGAAATGCTCTCAGCTTAACAAGGAAGCTCGTCATTTTCACACATTTTTCATTACATTTAATAAGCCCGAGCTTTCTCACCGTCAAGCCTGCCTGCGTAGCCGTCTCGTCGTCACCGTTTCCCTCTCTCCTTACGTATGTTAGGAAATTAGTCTAAATGATTTCTTCACGGCGGGACGCTCGTGTGAAAAATACAAAAAATACCTTTTCAATTCTTTTTAACAAAGTACCCCGCTAGGGAATAAGTTTCAATGACATACTTGCTGTTCGAATGTTTCCAAATTCAATAGGAGCTGCGCCCACCTACTCCTGACAGTTGCGGTATACCATGTTTGTGGATATGTTTTGCATGTTTTGTCTGCCTGTAGTTACTGATCTGCAGTACTAACTCTTTTACTCTTTCAACGCCTGTTTGCAAGATTGTGGTTTGTTTTTGTTTGTTACTAATCCTGTTTGACTATAGCACTCCTTCAGATGGTGTATAAATAAAGAAATAAATAAATAAATAAGCAAATAAATAAATAAATACGTCGATGACTGTAAATATGTCAAGCAGGAGTTCTTTTCTAAACTTTATTTATTTATTTATTTACTACACATAGACGTATGCAACAAAGTAGTAAAGGTGCATAGTAAAGGCAAATACTAAATAGAATATGGAATCATGAAAGCTCTGCTACATCGTTGAAGAAGTAGCCAAATCTCGATTGGTATAGTTCATAAGATTGTGAAAAAGTACAAGATATACCCGACCATAGGATATACCGGCGGCGCAGAGAACTGTTGTAATAAAGGATGTCGCCAGTACTGGACCATGCCAAACGTGGGCGGGTATAAGCTGACCCGTGGCAAATTCTAGGTGCTCAGTAGATGTTCCGTAAAGGAAGCGGTTAGGCCTCGAGTGATATACACCACTCACCGCCCCTCGTGGGTCTGTCTAATGGAAGCTCTAAGAGGCGCATTAGGTTGTGCCTCAGTTGCTTCTCTTCACTCATAGTCGCATCCGGTCCTCTCGCACAACCGCGACCTGCTCTCGATCAGCTCATTATGAGCCCTTAGCTGTTTTAGGCCTTCTTGCTTGCAATTCAGTGATGATTACCTCTACCCGTGCAATGGCCAAGACCTAGTCTACCACCCAGTCCACTATTGCTCGTAAATCTTCAGAGCTTGGTTCTGTCTGAAAAGCTTGCTAATATATTCCCGTTATTCAACCTCCTCTGGAGAAGAGAGCTAAATCACGGGGAATATATTGGCAAGCTACGTATTTCCATCTTCCTCTTCCCTCCTCGTCTCACTTCTGTAACTCGCCTCAATTCCCATTTCTGGACTGCTCTGGGGAAATCGCTCCTTCTTTTCGTATCTACGTTTTTTCCCTTGGCAAATTTCATGGAACAATTTACAGATCACTCTTCGCTTCAGAACTAATAGCAATATATGGGTTTCTGGTGACCCTATACTTTTGAGACGCAGAGTATAGAGACTGAAAATGAGCGCTATATAAAACCTACACGAGGTGAATAGGTTTATTCGGACAATTCCGGCTGGACGCCAAATACAAAACTCCACTCGTTCATGAAAACTCGGGACGCCACCTTTAGGAATCGACCTCAAAACGTTTCAGGTCGTAGATGACCTTCCAGCCACGCTATTGAGCAGACCTTACCTGATATGTATTCAGTACTTTATGCCTTTTCATCATTTGCATTCCCTATTACCGGTTCTCTCACCCAGTTTTAATGACTGTTATGGAGTTGCTGAAGTAGTCGAACAGTTTAACACGTTGACGACAGCGCCTTTTTCGCGTGTCTGGCGCGTGAGATCAACCGATTTTCTAGCGCGCCGAGGCTGTGACATGATGCCGGCATACGGCGAATTTTTTTCAAAATGGAAGTGAATAGTAAATCTCGAAGACTACATATACAGTCCTGTAATATTAGGATTGTGACTATTCCTTTTTTTGCAATGAAAACAGAAAAATAACAGCTGGAAGCGTTTAGAATGCCCTTTTGCCGATCCAGGTTAATAGGGAATTGTTATTTGTTTACTATTCATTATTTGTTTATTCTAATAATCAATGTTTGTTTGTATTTATGTATTTGTTTCACTAACCAGTATTTGTTTGCATTTATTTGTTTCTTGCAATAACCATTATTTGTTTTTACTTGTAAAGAAAACTAGTGCACAATCAAAAATTCCAGTAAATCAGAAGCTAAGAATCATTTTCGTGGACCATACTTCCTATAACAATGTGCAAAGGTCTATTAAAAAGTGGCACAAAAACATCCTTCGAAATTCTGAAATGTATCGAGAAAAATACGGTACAAGACTGCGGCGCAGCATTGCGCCACACTGTCGTCAACGTGTTAAAAGTAAACATGAACTGCAGCGAATATCATGCAAACGTGTAGAACAGCGTTGGTAACCCTGTGTTGTGTTTTACGCAGGGCGTCGGACCACACGATTGACAAGTTAATCACAGGTGAATTATCACTGCCATACTACACCTTGTGTTCCTGTTCTCATTAACAAGTACATCAGTTTGCTTTAATGACGAAAAGAGCGCTTCCACTGCTAACAATACCTTACGTGCTATCAGCGCATCGTATGAAGCGCGGGTTCGGATATGCGGTATAATAATACGTTATACATAGAACAAAAACCACGTTCTAGAGAATTGCCATCGTTCTGCAATTCCTCACGCTTGGAAGAACAAGCCGAGAAAATCTTTTGAGCTTGATCACTTTCTCGTCGCAGCTGAGGATTTTCTATCCCAGCAGTTACTCCTAGAAGATTTCTTAAGCACTTTCAAGTACAATCAGTAATTGGTTTTCTTTTTGTGTTCCTTCATTTCTCGTCATTAAGCTTATCTTATGACGATAAGATTTCCAATTAATTTTTCTAGCAATCTCTGAACGTATCAGAGAAAGTGCTGTGTATTTAATGGAAGGGTTGCGCTTCGGTTCTGCAAGCTACCACATTTTCCACGTTACGTAATTCCATTTCATTACATGTAGCAATTCACTTGTGCTGCTGGTATGAAGTCTCCGAGTTCAGATTTGAAAGCCCAGGGGCGAGCATGATTATTCAGTTATGTGAAAAATAACGTAGGAACACTGTCATGCAGGACATGGTGATAGAAGCTTGTCCTCCATGTAATCATGTACGTTTCATGTTTTAGGCCACTCTCTGGTTTGACATCTTCTATTCTGTCAAAGGAGATAATTCTATTTCTTGAACGCTTGAGTCGGATAAGAACCTTTGAGCCGTACTACCTGGGCAGAGGTTAATAGTTGGGTCAACGGACTATTTGACCTGACGTTTTACCCTCTCCGTCATCAAGAGAGGCTCTGGGATCAGCGATGCGACCCGGAGCCTTTGGCGACGAAGAAAATGTCAAAAAGTCAGGCCGAATCTGGACCGATTCGCCTATTAACGAAGCAAAGTTACTCAAGGGGACATTTATTAGGTTCGTCTAAAATTAAGACGTCGTTGCTGGATAGGTCTCTCTCTGTTCACCACTGCTGGGCACATCTTTTGTAGTTTTTCAAACATTGCATCTATATCCTGACAATAGGACTCTGCATCAATGCTCTCACTGGTTACGTGAAGCTACTGTGAATCACACCTTTTCTACACAACCAAACAGTCACCATGGTCTTTTTTAGAATGGAAGTTGGGGTTCGGAAAGGCTGATAGTTGGAAGGACTTGTCCATCAAAATGTATCCTCTCTTCCTGTTGCCGTATGGGACCCATTTTCGATCCACAGTTCGAAGAGGTCTGAAAGCGGCTCGTTCATTTGGCGTACAAGAAGATTGGAACAGATGTTGAACCGAGCCAGGCGCTGCTCGTCGTTCACTTCGTGCGGGTCATCTTCCGACCACGACCGGGCTTACCTTCACGGCAAAAAACTCCGCGATAAAACTTTTCGAACCAACGTGTCAAGGTGTGTTCGGGAGGCAATTCTGATCCAAATGCTTCTGCCATATTGCGGGTCGCTTCGGTTGCAGAACGTTTGAGCTTGAACTCGTACAGCATTATCACCCGAACATCGCGTCGGTTGATCTCTTTTTCAAAGCCCTATAATAAAACAGGGACAGCAGCTGGATGGTAGAACTGAAAGCGGTTTTATAGCTGAGAAAAAACTCGCAAAGTATGTGGAGTGGTTCAGGTTGGGATGGCAAACTTCAACGAAAAAACGGCTTTCGTTTTCACTATACCACGAAACGGTCATTATTTTTGGACCAACTTAATAGTACGCGCGCGACGCGAAAAGTAACTGGCACAAAGCGGCTATCAAGCCTCCGTCATTTTGCGTAGTTGTTGTAGTTCTTAAATGCACATTTTCGTACAACCTAATAGTGAGACGACCCCTAATGTAAAAAGATGTCGAGGTCCCAAGAAGAAAGAACGTATCATATTATACTTCTCGGCTACCATGTACAGCGTTTATTTTTTGTTTATTTTTAAGTGTTGTTTCGTTCCAGGGGTGGTGTGGTGGGCGCGGCGCGGAGTGACATGTTCTTCCAAGCGACATTAGCACGCTCTTTCATCAACGCGCTATCGCTTCGTGGTGACGACGATGTCATCGACCGACTCAACTACTACTACACACCGATCATGCTTAGCATCGCTTGTCTGATAATCAGTGCTAAACAGGTGGGACTATTTGTACCAAGCCATGTTTTCCTGTTTTCTTTCCTGATTGAGTGCGGCTTGCTCACTGCTTAACCGGCCTTCACACTCGGCTGTGGCAGCAGGATGCGCAGTATCTATTGAAAAGAGTCATCCCTTGCTGCTGCAGAAAAGTGACGTGGAGTGTGCGCTAACGTCTGTGGGTTTTTGCGTACCCACACTTCATTTCACGACGACTCGGTGCCATAACACCTGAAACGTCGTTGCTGGTCTCAACGCGAAAATTACCGTTTCCCATTAGCGCTGTTCGAAAAGGGCGCGGTTTGGCGAAAATACGCCCGAACAAAAAACAGGAAAGATGAGAGCCGGAAGATATACGGTGCGGTTACACCATTTCACGTCACTATAGTGAGGTTTCTTTCGCCTCATCATCCACAAACTTTTATGTGTGGTTTGATTGAGACTCTGGTCGCAATTTTTGGGTCTGTTTCCCATGAATGGTCCATCAACGACAGGATTGGGCCCACCGCTCTCAATTGTATAGATACAAAGTAGGCTTGTGTACAGCGTTTGACGGTGTACAAAAATCCAACACTTTTCCCTTGATACCAGGTTAGTTCTCTGAGTAACCGGTCATACTTCAAGTGGCGTCAATTACAGTACGGTGGCACGCCGATAGAATGTTGGGTGAACCCCCATTCGCGAGAAAGTATGGAGGAGTACATCGAAAGCTACTGCTGGATTCAGAACACCTATTGGGTTCCAATGTACGAGAACATTCCGGACGACCACACTGCACGAGAAGGTAATATTTGCTGATCCTCTGCTTTCGTAGGACTTTTTGGTCTGTAAAAAAATCGCAGGTAAAAACTTGTTCCAAGTTGTGCTAGATTCTCCGCAGTATGTTTACCAGTCAAGTTTACAGAGAAACAAATCGGTTACTATCAGTGGGTGCCGTTTATACTGATCGCCGAAGCTCTCATGTTTTCGTTGCCGTGTATCTTCTGGCGATTGCTTTCCTGGCAATCCGGTAAGAATTCAGCTGATCGTCAGTGTGGTTCCGGGCACACGGGCTTTCTCTCTAGAATTGCTCCATATATATTTCGCTTGCGAGAAACTTTTTGTTTCCAGGTCTCAACATTCAGCATCTAATCAACGCTGCTTGTGACACTCAGGCAGTAGTTGATCCGTCGGAGCGGCAAAAGGTACGTTCTTTCCTCCCGTAGATTGAAGTTCAACCTCAAAGTTGCAATGTTTCCTCCTCAACGATGGCGAGACCTCGTTCAAGGAGCCAACGAACCAACCTATAATAGAGGACATTTATCAAGAGAACTTACTGTTCGATTGTTGATTGATTCCAGGCCATTGATGCTATCGCTTCTTGTTTTGTCGACACTCTCGATCTGCAATCACCCAACGACGACTTACCGCTCAGGAGTATTCTGGCGAGAATGAAGTGCAGCAGGTGGCTACTACTGCGTGTAGAATCTTCTCATATTCGTAGTAACTCTGGGACCAGAAGTTAGGATCGAGTCACACCTTACTGCGGCAGTAAAACTAATGGTTAAGAGCCAAATTTGACTTTACTGCGCTGCTGTCGCAGTAATGATGAAACATAGGTACCGGCGGAGCGCGCTGCGCAGTACTGCAGTATCCGTTTTCAAATTTCTATGCGAAAACTGCAATTATCGCCAACTATGCGCCAAATAGTTTTTTGACCAACGACAGTCCAGTGGACGGCCGCAAAAAGCATGCGGGGGTACCCGTACTCTCCTTTTAACTGCTCTACATTGGTTTGCTGCCGCAGTAGAGTGTGAAGGGGGCCTAAGGATAGGGAAGAGACGAATGCGCGACAGCAGTGCGGTAAGGACGGCGCTGTGGACGCATTCTCGTTTTGCTGTGGCAACACTACCGCCGCGCGACCGCAGCGCTGTGGTAGTGTTGCCACAGCAACAAGAATGGCCGGATCATTCTTTGCTACTATGTCGCAGATTTCGACTGTATGGATCTACTCGTGATAAAATACCTATTAAAATACCTATTAAATCGGTCTATTAGGGCTCGCTTAGATGCCGCGCTTCAAAAATGCAAAATCGAAGCGCAATCAATAATTAACGTCGTTGATCGAATTGGCTCCTTTAGGTTGGTGGCGCAGTTCGGTGGCGCCGCGTCTAACTAAAAAAACTAGGCATATTATCACATAGTGAATGAATTAAACGAAAAAGTGGATTTCGTCAAAATGTCCTTTAATAAGGAATAGCAGCCTTCTAAAAAAACCCGATCGACCAGTAAGTTTGCCTATATGAGACCCACCGGACTGCGCCACTTATACAAAGGAGCAAATTCGATCAAGGACGTCAATTATTGATTACACTTCAATTTTGCATTTTCGCCGCGTCTAAACGAGTCCAAAGGGTTTGTGTGGGTCTCACCACCAGCCTGTCAACTGTTTTCAAAATAGTTTTGGAGGGCTAGCCATATCGTTTATCGATTTGGCGACACTACTTATTGTTAGTAGGCACCGAAATGGAACGTAACAGAACTCAAATATGACACGAAACTATTCTGCTGTTTGCCGCCTTTTGTTAGCGGTTTATAGACGAGAATGAGTTGATTGACTTAGATATTTGGAGATGCTAGGTTATTCGCAAAACACTGACACCGGACGGGAATTGAACCCGCGTCTTTCTGTTTCCGGCACTAATCACTGTGCTACCGATGTACATCCACATAGTGCCGGAAACAGAAATCTAAGAACTCAAATAATTCTCAATAAAGCCTTGTTCTCCGGAAGCATTGCCGAATGTCTTTTAGGCTCTTCTCTGGCCATTACGTGTCATCGCTGTACGTGGTAACAAAGCTCTTCTACACACTTAACATCGTGGTGCAGTTCGTGCTTCTGAACGCATGCCTCAAATCCGACGAGTACTTGTTCTTCGGATTTCAGGTTCTCACACTTCTTTACAAAACGCCATTTTCGATGCCACAACATTATAGGCTTTAGGTTTTACAAGATCTTCTAAACGGTAAGCCGTGGACGGAGTCTGGGCACTTTCCTCGTGTGACTCTGTGCGATTTTGAAGTGCGCTACCTGGCAAACTTGAACAGGTGACCTTATTGGTTTTTGCTCTTCGAAATCAGGATGAAAACAGACAAAGATTTCTATAGAGCACTACAGACTGCCAATTTTTCCAGGTATACAGTGCAGTGCGCCCTTCTGATTAACATTATTAATGAGAAGGTCTTTGCGTTCCTATGGTGTTGGTATCTGCTGCTGGTCGTGATTACAACGTAAGTTTGGGTCCGTTCTCCCTTTTCTATTCATATTACGAAAATTAAGGATCTCAACGCTATGCTGGTTGTTGAACAGCACACTGGCGTCTGAAAAGATCGACTATATCTTGAAATTCATGCAGATTGCACAATCCAGCGACATAAAGAAACAACTGAAGTTCATCAAGGTAAACATGGATAGGTCGTTTTCAGTGCAAAGATCGATGAATTATGGATTTCTTCCAGGGAAACAACGTCGAGCGTGTGTACTCTGTGATTCCATTTGCCCCTCATTTACTCGATCGTTTCGTATTGCAGTTTCTCAAGTCAGACGGGGTGAGTGATAACTGAGTGGTAAGATTCCTGACTGGTAAAGGAGTTTTTACGAATTGGGTATATGCGGCCAGCCATTTTCGAGAGAAGATGACATGAAGTAAGTTAAAAGCAGAGAATGCCGGGACAAACCTAAAATAAAAATCGCAAAAAAAGGTTTCAGCTTTGGTGAGTAACCAAGATGGGTATCCTTCTTATTTGTGGTTCACTGTCACAGAATATCAGCAATATCAAATCAAACATCCTCCATATTATACTCATCATTTGTGAGCGTAGCTACCTAACGATTCCATTGGGTGAATTTTGAGACCCAGTGGGTAAATTCTTCAGACGGCTCTGCACCTGAATGGAGCTACAGATTAGATGCTGATGCTTGCACTTGCCGCCGGTCATACCCTCTTGGAAGATAGTTATCGTATATTGTACTCACTCTTAACCCTGGGCTCCCTGTGGCAAACTACTATTATTTACAACTGCGGTCTTTGGTAGTGTACCCCTTGGGTCCTTACCACGAACTATGTTCAAGCCTCTTGTAAGAACGACAAGCAGGTCGAAACGTCAGGTCACAAAAATTCTCATCTAACAACCACGAAAGGCATTGGAGTAACGATCTTCCTTGTAAAGCTTCTCCAACTCCATGTAGAAGCGCGTGTATCATCTTGGCTAGTTGGCTACAGTCATCCTATCAACTACTACTAATCTCCATGTAGAATTCTTCGACTTTTTCGTCATCGTAGTCCGATGTTGGTGTAACAAAGCATAGTAACAACAGAATAAAGGTAAAAGGTAAAGGTGCCGACGTTGATTAGTCCCCGAAGGACGCGCCGCCGCATTCGTGTTCAATTCAAAATCGTAGAAGCATATGTAGTGAATGCGTATTTGCCCTATACAGTGACTTGCGGGGACCAACCGCTATACAAAGTCAGTGTTTTTGCCTTCCCAGAAAAATATGGTACCAATTTACCGACCCCGAAGGGTTGCAAGGCTTGGTTGGCCCGGGCGAGGATCGACCGACCGTGCGGGTGTCAGCAGCGCCTCTTATCACTGCACCACCCGCGCCCCAACAACAGAATACTCACAGTAAAATAAGTATAAGTAGAACACCTGTTGGGGAGGTCAGCTGTAGTCTCAACGGCGAAGTGATTAGCGCACGAACCCCAGAAGGCGCGAGACGCGGGTTCGAATCCCGCCTGAGTCGCGATGTTCTCGATTAACCTAGCACCACCACACAACGTCATATTCTAGAATACTAACACATCAATGCCGTGGTTCGGAGATGCGGAACTTGAGAAAATTCCTAACGATTTCCAACAAGAATATTCCAACATGCACATTAACTAAAGGCTTTGTGGTTCTTTACGTCCCGTGGCTCAGTAACGGCTCTCGTCCAACGGTCATCGCGAAATCGCATTACGTGTCCGCCCCACCTGATCTTCGCGTTCTGAGTTTGAGTTTTCATTTATTTTGTTCCTTCACCTGTTTCGTTTCACGGTCGTGAATCCCTTGTTTTTTGTACTGAGTGGAGACGCCTTGGACGCGTCGTTGGACGTATTAAACAAATAGAGAGCGTGGAATCGTGGATGACCTTCTCCGTAGCCCTTCTGGAGGACGTGAGGGTTCCATCCGGGCGCAGGAGAGCTGTCATCTTGGTCTTGTAGTTGATTAGGCCTCGACGAGCATTGTGTATGCTCTTGCCCGCTTCAGCCGCATCAACAAGCGCAGCTACTCTTCTCTCTTTAAGGTCTTCCTTTATCGCTTCTCTGCACAACTTTGCGAGTTCGGACGTTCGCAGGTAGTCGCCTTCGGTTCTTGCCACTCCGCGTTGGCGAATCAGCTCGAGAGTTTCGTGGGAAAGGCGTTTCCTGGTATTCTTGGGGCTCTCGGCTTCTTGAGCACAGTCACGTATGTGGGCAATGAACCTGTTGTATTCCTCGTCGATGTTGTCCTCGGCGGAATCTTTCCAGCAGCTAGCCAGCGAGGAGAAGAGGTCCAGTTCACGAGTGTTCTAGGGCCTCTCTTCTTGAACTTCATGGCTTTCTCTTGCCTCCGTGTGAGATGGAGGCTCGCACGGAGGACTTCCGTGTCTACCGAATGCGAGTTTTTAGGCCAGACAAGCCTGTATCCAAATGAGACAAGAAGCCCAGTAAATAACAACAGAATGTTCCGTTGCGTTTGCCCTCGGACCAAGTTTCTGAAAAAAATGCTCAAATTCATTTGTAGGAGTCCCCCATCGAAGAATGTTCTTACTCTCGGAAACCGGATGAATCCTTGATGCCGTTTGCCGGCTATTTCATATCTTATCCTTGTCAGGGGAAGATAATCTTACTGATTTCTGATTTTCAAGGTGTTCATATTGCGAATGATGGCCAATCACGCCGGTGATATAGTGGTAGTGCACGTGGTGAAGGCGTTATGGCAGGAGTTTCGCGAGAGAAATTGGCGAGAATTCGAAGAGTTCGAAGAGATCAAGGACCATCATTTCCGGCACCATCAGAAATCTGCTGTAGTTGTTGCGTGAGTTCGCTTTACAGGGTTAACTAGTCCAATAAACTACGACATCTGAGCAATTCTTAACAACACTGTTAAGCAAGGCACAACTTAACGTTTTCAGGCCTTCGTCTGGCCAACAAGCCCGTGTGGTCACGATCAGCAATCCAGTCGCCACAATTATGAATGATTCGATGAACAGCGATAAGGGTTTCCTTTAGTAGTATCTAATGGATGTAAAATAACGAGGAGAGAGTCGAATTGAAACTTCTTCAACTCACAATCAATAGTTTACCGCTCGTCATTGTTACCATGTCATCTCCTCCATAACCTAGTCGGTTGGTACACTTGCGCGATTCCTCCACAGCTGACGGGACTCACATTTAGGCAAAAAATCTAGATGTACACAAAAGAAATTCACATTCTGCGTGCCAGTGGAATGAATTTGGTGGAAAAATGCTATGAGCCGTAAATTCTTTCTTTCATCCCCTTTTTTCATGCAACTATTTAACAACCAGCGTATGAAAACATTTCCGCAAAAGTAAGGCGTATGGTATACTCCGGCAACGGGAACGTTATTCAAAACTTGTCTACAGCGGATGAAATTCTCTACGAGATGGTAAAAGATTTTACGAACTTTCAGGCCACTAAAATGGGATCTTGAAAAAATGGCTCGCTGCTCTTGCTCTCATTGTGTGCCGCACTGCAGCTGGGTTTTCTGTATGCTGCTGTGACTGCTGGGACTCGGATAGTTTACCACAAGAGCAAAACGGATGGTGCAGAGCCTCTTAGGATAGTACTGTGGCTTTCGTCGCAGCTCGCTGCGACGAGCCGGCGCCAGCTGCGATGGTCGGGCAGCACTGCTCGATCCCCGCACACAGTAGCATACAAAAAACCCAGCCTCAGTGCTGTATAGAGGCGAGCCATGCATTTTTTTTTTGTAACGGCCAGGGAACAAAAGCGAATTTTCGCGAAAGACTTGGTCTTATTCAGTATTTCGCGCTCCACTTACACCCTGGAGGTGAAAACACCTAAAACATGACGTTAAGAATCATATCCCAGCCCTATTGCGTATCCGTGTTTCGCGCTCCACTTACACTGTAGAGGTGAAAACACCTGAAAAATGACGTTAAGAGGCATAACCCAGCTTTAAAAAAGATACTAGAAAGCATCCAAAACGTCTCGTCTAGATACTAGAAAGCACTCTCGACGCCTGAATGTGACTTCCTTCAACTGTGCAGGAATCGTTTCACAAGTTGGCACTCTCCAAGTTCTCGATTCGCCGTGTTATCTTTCGCACTTTGTGCCTTGGTTTGTTAACTGCCGATGATCTCATTGTTTCAGGTATATTCTTTTCAATGAATTCTTAACAGAAGAGTGTTGCCGATATAAATATTACCATCGTTATCATAAAGAAAAATACGTGAGGGAGGTCTGTCCTCATGTCCTTATTTTTTGTCGAAATTAATAATTACAGTACCTCTAAAGGCAGAGATAGTGGAACATGTGACTAGGCCAGAATTTCTGCAACAATCCAGTATAATGACCCACTCTATTGTGACTGTCAAATAGTGTCAGTGAACCAAAGCCCTTTGCGACAGGAACACGTTGGTCAAAAGACGATTTACAGTTGACGATATGGGTAGTTTGAAAACAGACGTCAGATTCATGAACAGCGCCCCTGATAACCTAGCAGAGCGAAATTTCAACGAAAAATAATTTGATCAAGGCCAGATCCGCTGACACATTTTGCTGCCGCGCGTGCATCCCTATCTTTCATCATTGCTGCATTGCTGCCCCAGTAAAGTGGGAACGGGCCTCAAACCTTTGCCGACATTTGATCATCATTATTTATGATTCTTCGAACACTACAATTATATCAACAGAGAAAATGCCCATAAACATCAGAGAGCGCACGTTAAAAATGGCAGGAGCGCTACCTCGTAATAGAAATTAGTAGCACATGATGAGAACCGGAGATGTGAACACTGGAATAACTCACTGGAATTCGTCTTCACTATCACGAAAATGTATAAGTAATAATTATGTGGAATAAGAGATCGGCACTTAAAAGATAGAATCCAGCAACTGTCTCCGTTGCTCTGTATTCATGAACAGCGCCTTAATGAGCGTTCGAACTTCATTTGGCTGAAGCCACTGCGCCAACGGGCCCTTCGCGCTGCACCAACGGTCATCGATACTCTGAAAGGTAGAAAAAATCTCAGTTACATGACGCTATCCATTCGTTACTGGTTATAACGAGAACACTCACCTGAAGACTACCCTTTAGGCAGAACACAATCTCCTTCGTTCGGAAGTACGAGGTGGAGCAAATTTCATGAAGCGACGATCGACCATTGATCTAAGCAGACACGATTAAACAATTCCGTCGATTATTCAAGCAAATAAAATGCATACCGTAAATATCGGCAATAATTGCGTCAACAGCTCCTCCAGCATAACAGCCGATATATCGGCGTCGACCGAACGAATATCCTCCATCTTCAATATGACATCACATAAACTGTCCATGAGGAATGACACGATATTTGCCATCGTTTGCGAGTAGACCATTTCCGCCAGCACCTTAACAACTCAGGTGAAGCCCTAGCGAACGAGTCAGGAAATGGTATTAGAAACAGCTGGAAGTTTTAAAAAAACATGAAAATTACAGCGCAAATCCATAACTTACGCTTCTTAGTAGATTGGATATGTTCTTCACATGCTTAAGGCAGGCATTCATCACATTCTTTGTCTCGTCGTATCGCTCGCCGTCATCGATTTTGACGAACACTGAAGGATTCGCAAAACAGACTGACAGAACGTCTGTCCTATGGTGTTTTGGAACAATTACTAGTTCTCGTCTATAAATCGCTAAACAAAAAGCGGTAATTAACAGACTAGTTTCGTACTAAAGAGTTAAGTATAACTGTTGTTGGCAACGATGAAATCCAGTAATTTGCAGGAGTAAATCTATTGAATCCATTCAAACAAGGCTGTGAAAATTTTAAAAGATGGTAAAAAAGAACACTATTGTACTGAATTTGAAGTGTGTGCAAAATAGGAAAAGTCCAGAACAATATTCTTGTTCCTATTCTCCTGTTTATTTTTGCCATGAAAAGTTGGCAACTGAGTTATTGTCCTACGCTTGCAGGACATTGTTGGGTCATATTTGAAAATAAAATAAACTAAAATCTTACAGTCGTCTTTGGCTAGCATTATTGTTATGTCCCGTCGACATTGTCGAATTGTCTAAATCGAAAGTAAACTAGAACAACAACAAAAAGGAGACGATTACGATCCTTACCTGCTCCAACATATCAGCCGCTATATCACGAAGCTTCCACAGCGATTCAGACAGAATTGGACGGAAATTGGTGTACTGAACAATTTTTTTATACCAGGACAAGCAAGAAGTCATAATCAATGCAAAAATCATCGCGTCACCTTCTCCGATTGTTTATCAACGCTCTTCAATACACTGAACGGCAGAAGCATAAGACGATGACAAATGTAGTAGCAGTTGTTGTAGAAGATCGCTAAAAAACCATGTGATCATTCATATCGAGCGCTCAGCTTCATAGTCCCGGTTTTTCTCAGGAAATAAGGTAAACGAACGGGGAGAAGTGGCTTTGGACGAATGACAAATGATGCGGAGTTATTCTTTTACCGCTAAAGGTGTAGGTCAAGGTAAAAATATCCGAGTTGATCAGTCCCATAAAACGCGAACCCGCATTCGGGTTCGCATTTGGCCCATACAATGACCTGCTGTCAGTGTCTTCACCTTCTAAGACAAGTCTAGTACCAATTTACACGAAATCGAAGGGATGGAAGGCTTGGTTACCCCGGCGGGGATCGATCGCTCGACCATGGGGTGTCAGTAGCGGCTTTTGCAACTGCACCGCGCGAGTCCTTATGATACGTAGAAACCAGAACTAACCAGCCATCTGGGGCATCGACGAGATAGCAGTTTCGTGATGACGAGGAGCCGTCAACTCGAAGAGCCGTAGTACGTTTCGGACCGTAAGAATGAGACGGGCGCTTAGTTTCTGAACAGGAAAACCCATTAAACAACAACGGCTAACCTCGAGCCAATGCTACAGCCACTTTGTCTACATCTTTTACGGTTTACACCTGGTAAAATTATAGACTCACCTCATTAGTTGTAGATACAGCATCGGTTAACACGGAGAAAATCAGCTCCAGAAGGTCAACTGTGGATTTGCTGAAATTTTCGATGGTGACCCGAAAGATGCAACACAGATAATTAGCTTATTATTTTGGTAGCATTGGTGGCAGACTAAAAAAAAGTAAGAATGTGGACAGATAATCAGCAATTTCTATTCAGATGACGATATGTCGATGGAAAGAATTGGTTACCATAATGAAACCTCTTACCTGACTGTACATTTAGGAAGCTGTAACAGCACCGGGTACACGCTGTCGTAAGCGCCCAACGACTTCGGCATCACTTTTCCAAACGCTTCTCGGTACTGGATGATGGTCTCCTCACTGATTTCCTCACCAGAGCCCACCTACAGGGAAGCAACATTACGGCATCTTCAGGAAAGTATTTAAAAGCAGGTTACAACAACAACCAAAAACCCGAAAGAATATCGGGATAAGAATTAATTTGCTACGAACTGGTGGTCATCTTTAATCTTGCATTTTCACAAGAAGAACACGAAAAATTGAACAACACATTAACTGTGAAGCAACAACATGGAAAACATGAACCTCTGCAAGTTCCAAATATGGCAAACAGATCAGTTCCTTGGCCCTTTTGATGATTTCCAAACATCGTCGATCAATAAATATTGTGAAGTGCTGCTCTGAGAATGCTTGGAATGTGGGTGTGGCCTCATTGAAGAAGCCTAGATTCTGAATAAGGAACTGTTCATTTAAACTTTCTACTCGTAATGAAACTAAATGTTGCGAATACTTACAATCATGTCATTGCGGAACTTTTCAGCTGTCTCCATGGCGTTCTTCAACTCTGAGCTATCAGAATCAGAAACCGGTGTCGATGCAGCAATGCATTGCTTAACTAGATAGAATACAACTTCTCAAACACAACATGTTCAAAAGCTGTGTAGCAATTGAAATCAAGCATAAAGCTACCTTTAAGAAGACGGACATCAGTTCCTCTTGGAAGAAGCTGCCCAGTTTCAGCGAAAGGGGACCGTTGTTAAGTTCGACGTCTTGAATCGCCGATGACAAATTCGTGAACAAACGTGTCAATCCACTAAAACAATGAACAAATGAGACTATGAAGAAGGAAAGGGCTAGAACAATAGATCAGTTTAACAATAACGCACACACCTAACTATTCCTTCGAGTGAGATGCCTCGAAGCATCGGCTTAACTTTGGCGCTAGCCGTGAACTCACTCCTTCCGCTCTGAACGAAATTCGCGGTCAGCAAAAATATTATGAATAAAAAAAATAATCAGAAATCCCTTCACTTCGCCTCAGCTATTAAATAGGCGTGCTGGCTATAGGGGTGAGGTGGTGTGGGGGAAATTCGCTTGAATATTACACCCCTTCAGACTCTACTGCGGCAGTAAACCAAGGTAGAGAGGTAAGAAGGCGGTATGCTTATTTCCACAATAGCTGCCTACTTTTCCGGCCGTCCATTAGACTATAGTTGGCCAAAAAACTATTTAGTGCATTTTTGGCGATATGGATGGTTTTCGCAAAGAAATTACAAACCGGATACCGCACTGCTGTGTAGCTGCCGCCCGCGTCGCCGGTTCCTATCACTACTGCAGCAGCAACGCAGTAAAGTCTGAAGGGGACCCGAACTTTTCAGCGCCCGACTCCGGTTCATGATAACCAATAACCAAGTGTTCCATCCCCTACGTGGTCGGATAAATTTATTCCAGACTTGTCTGGGAAGGTAAAGACACTCTGTTCAGGGCCGCAAGTCATCGTATAGGCCAAATACGCATCCAACCAGTTCCTACGATTCTGAATGGAACACAAATTCGGTGGCGCCCTAAGGAACTGATCAACCCCGGCACCTCAATCTTTACCTTTGACGCATACTTGCTACGAATGAGCAAGTCAAGTAATAACTTCGTAAGAACAAATTTAAAACAAAAACACAGAAAAATTCAAAACAGCGAGCAACAAGATCTGCTTAACATACCAGAACAGTAAACCTTTCATTTGGATCCACACCGTTCTCGCTGTCGATTATAGGTTGAACAAAATGATTCACTATGTAAGCGGCCCATCTCTTCATTCTTTTGTCGAGTTCTCCAAAAAGATTCAATGCAGTCACCACCTGGAACTCGTCAGAGTAACCACTATAAAAGCGTGGCCGAGTAGAATAAACCGTACCTGGGAAACTTCATCAGGTTTTTCGTTGTAGATGTGCATATGAACGGTACCTTTTACATCCGTTGATGGATAGGAGACGAACTCATCAAAACTGCAACACAGCGAGTCGATAAGTGTCTTCATCATGAAACATACTTCATCACGGAGAATATCGCGAACACGCCCAGTAAGAATTGGCCAACCATCGTCCTAAACGTTCTTAATGACAGCATTCACAATAGCCCGGCTTTCCTGTGAAAGCACAACGCTACCTGGGTGATTTCATTCAAGAGCGCCTCACATTCCAGCAGGTTCCTCGCCTCGTTGACTTTTTCGAGTGAATTCGAGCGACATGACATGAGCAGGCCCTCAATATTCTGCACTTTATCTAGAAGCTGCCGACAATTCGACAGATCGGATAGCTTTCCTCGCAGAAGTCGATCCTGGGAACTGAGTGCGAGCAAGGATCGCTGAAACGAAAACCTTGGAGCCGATTGAGAACATTTCAAGTATTTCGACCAAATCTTGCATTAGGCAACTTTTTCACATTGCTCAACAAAGAAAATTAGGCATAAGTTGAAGGATCCGACTCCACGGACCGGACCTCGGCAAAATTCCTGACTCAGAACTTCTCCCTTGTGATTTGTCTGGTTTGGTGATCCCAAATCTTTCACCCGTTTTCCGAAGCCGGCTGACGACCACTCACTTTGTCGACCAGGCCGTCAGAAGAAAATCTGATAAAAAAGATAAGTAACAGACAAGTAATGTTGGCACGGGGAGCAGGGTGGTGTCGTAGATGGATACCTACCTGAATCTGCCGAGCTGAGAGGAAATCAGGGTGAACAAACCGTGATCAAAATTAAATATCCACTCTAGGGGAACTTTTAGCGAAATTGGACCAAAACCATGATCCGGTCCGCGAAGTCGGAACTTTTACCTGGTTCAAAAAAGTTGACACAAGAACAGTTAACGCCGTCTGGCAAAAAGACGGAGACATTTTCATACAGTTTTTCTGTAACCAAACAATCAATGAAAACCGTTACCTCTCCAGAACTGTCGTTGGTACTGTTTTCTCGTAGAAATGTATCGGCTAGCTGAAGATTCTCATTAACTTTGTTCGACAACTCGTCCAATTTCACCACAATGTCGTCCTCGGCAATTTTAAGTAATGGCTGGAACTCTGCATAGCGCTCCTGCAATCCTCTGGCGATCACTTCCAACCCTAAACGCCTAGTATTTCGTCTGGACACTTGTCTAAAAATGAATAAAAGGATTAAAAAGAGAAACTGAACAGAACTCTTACCACATGCAATATCCTTCTCTAAATCGTCCAAATCAGCCACCATTCTGAAACGATCAGTGGCATTAGATAAAACAGCACACGTACCGGTCCTCGGTCAATAGCTTTTTTCGCCGATACTCCGTTAATAGAGAATATTTGATTTGCAGGCCAGGAACCTGACTTGGCGGTTGTAAAAGTTTCAATGGCAAAAAACTTTGATCAAAAGCGGGTTCATGGAGTAGTCATTCCCAACTAGCACCTTTCCAACTAGTGTGGTAACAGCGACTTAAAGGACACCAAGGAAGGAAATGACATCACTACAGAGAACATCGAGAAGAATAACTGAAAATAAGCCTTCGAAAAATTCGCGCCAACGACTCAGATTTGTATGTACTCGTCTTCCGTCAGCACCTGGTTTCTAGCGGCTGCGTTGCGTTTTCGCCTTGGCGCGCGCCAGCCAAACATTACAGTGTGAAACGAGGGGTATACCCACTTGGGCCGTCCATGTTGCAGAGGGCACAAGGAGTTCTGACAACCCCACACCTCCATGACTATTTTCAATCGGTACCAGTCTTTTTGGCGAAGACCTTATAAATAAGGCTAGGTATGAGCGTCAAAATGGCCGTGGGAACAGATCAGTTTGGACAAGTGTAAAATACGGTACAGTAAGTGCTGCAGTAAACACTACAGAGCGTCGTCGAAGCGTAGAAGACGAAATATTCAATAAATTGAAGAAAAATGCTATCTAACGATGTAAAACTCGTTTCTAAAAAATCGATCTTCTGGGGCGGTAGGGTTCGATTTGTGGTAGCCATTTCTTTCTGATATGGTTTCACGATTGATGCCGACGATGAAGCAGTTAAATTTATCTGCTTCATCGTCGGAAAATGTAATATCATGGAAATCTTACTTCCGTATGGTCAGTTAAAACCATATCAGGTTTCTGATAGCTTAGAAATGGCTGAAAAGGGTGTCTGATATCGGGGTGACATTGATGGGGGAAAAATGTCACGATCACCGATGGTTGCATGCAAGGCAGTGGCGCTCAAGAACCCGCGATCGAGGACGATTTTATCAATGATTTTTGTTAATAGCAAAGGGTTAGCGCCAACGCAATGGAACGAAATCCAATATGGTCAATCTTATCTCCAGGTGAACAAATTCTTCATGGTGAGCATCTATCAAAATAGCGCTGCTCCAATTCCTGCACCTACAAGGCTCTGAGATCACGTGCGGGAAAGCCTAGAAGCTCCATGTGACTCCTGTCGACTCGTCAGCACTTTGTCGCCGTTTCGGTGCGAGTAACGGTACATCAATCCGCTTTGCATAGAAAATCATGTCGTTGTCAGTGGAAAAACATAGTCGCCACGAAACACATCGCTCAGCAGTCCGACAGTTTCTACTCGTTCGAACACTTCCATGGCAAAGGTGGCCGATGGCACTTCGATCAACGGCGACAGCGAGACCGGAAAGAATACCGTGAGCTCTATTCATTGGATTTTAGACGTCTTTAAACAGTGTCAGAACCACGTTTGAGGCAGTAAAATTAGTCAAATTCATGAATGTGTCCTTCCCGTGACTAACGAAACCTCGAAACTTCCGTGTCACGTTTTCGTGACCAGGAATCATCAGCAAAGTTATGAATTGTGGAAACTTCATCCATCTGTTGTTTTCGATTTTGATTCACTCTTATGATCGCCGGCACTGAAGTTAAAAACAGAATTCGAAGCAGCTCATCATTTTCTGAATCGAAACCGCAAGAGTCCTACTACCTCGGCATTCATACCTTGGGCCCAGATTCATGAACGAACGAGCGGTCTCCGAAACCCCGTCGGCGATAAACCCGCTCGATACCGTCGAGGTCTCCCAAACCCTGCCTCATCGAGAGGTGTGACAGTCCCGCGATAAACCCCAATTAACCCCCGGCGCGCGTTCACGAATCTCGGCTTGCGTGACGTTCAGGGTATCGGGGTTTATCGGAGTTTACCAACGATGAGTCTGGCACCTGGCTGACCGCTGGAGAAGGGACATTTACAGAGATGGGCAGTGGCAGAAATCGTTTGGTCCAAAAATTGAAAATGCAAAAAAAATTCCAACAGCATATGACTCAACCTATTACCAGTGATATGATATTGATTATGACTATCAGAGTGCTGTTACTTTTAGATACCGGTGTTCTTTATCCTGCTCTGCACAGTATGCATGTCAGTGCTTTACGCAAATGTCCTCACCTACCACGTAACAATTACACAACTACACAGTTACGGTAACGGATCCGTTGGCGACTGTGAGTTGAAGCTCTGTAAAGTTTATTGCTGTGCAGCTACAAAGTTTCATATTTTCTCTGTTCATCCTATGCAGCGTTTTGGATATCTTTATCCTGCTCCACCATTGTCTCCCAGCCACAATAGTGCAGTACCGGCCGTGCCTGAACGGCGGAAGCGGCGCATTTTTGCGCCGAAAAGCGCCGTTCTTGGGGTCTATGCGAATCCTACCAGTATTTCGCATTTCGCAAAACAATTGCTGTTAAAATGTGAATGTTTTCAGTTTACGATGAGTACGGTATCCGAGAAATCAACGACTCTCGAGTGAATGTCACCATACACAAGCACAGATTTCTCTCCAATCCGCAGAAGGAGGCGTTGATTTCGATGGCCCCCCTCGGTGGACTGATCTCATTTTTCCCTATAGCGGTCGCCTACAACCAAATGGGCTTCAGGTACGTGCCATCATTTTCACACCATAGCTTGGAAATTTCAGGCGCCGATGTACCCATGTTTAACTGGATGTGCCGAATGCAGTTTGCCCAGAATTTTTTTTGTTTCCAGAAGATGTTTTGTGATGTGCGCTGTACTTGCTATTATTCCGTCGCTTTTCGTGCCGATCTGCACATCGGCGAAAACATTTCTGCTCGCGTGTGTCATTCGGATTCTGCAAGGTATGAAACAGTGATATGTACAACTGGGTTTAATATTGAATCCACACTAATTTCAGTTTGTTTAAATCCTCTTGTTAGGTTGACTCATAAGTAATCGGACGTTGCCAGTGTTCGAATCCAAAATTGAATTGAATTTCCCGCCAATGAGAGCACCGGTCAGGACGGGTAGGATACCAATCGATAGAGGGAGGAATGCTCTACAAAATGATTCACTGCATTCACTTCGACTAATGATAAGTTGTCTGTCACAATGGCTCCAGAATTCATTCTGACTGAATATTCGTAACGTAATGTTTTTGCTCTTCATTTGGCCACAATGTTAGCAAAGCCTTTACCCACCCGAAGTGGTCTATAAGGAAAATGCTACTGTTTGAGCCGACTACTCTTGGTTCTCGAAATTCACTATTGGCGATTACACCATCGAGAATAAAGACGAGTGAGGTCGCCCAACGGAGTTGGATCCGGACGTACTTCCGAGTAGTGTAGGTAAAAGTAGAAAAAGGTGTCGGCGTTAATCAGTCCGCTAAGGTCCGTCGCATTCGTGTTCCATTCAGAATCGTAGAGCCATGGTGAATGCGTATTTGGCCTATTCAATGTCTTGCGGAGGCCAGCTGTTATAGTAATCCAGTGTTTTTACCTTCCCAGACAAGTCTGGTACTAATTTACCCGACCCGGGACGGATGGAAGGCTTGGTTAGCCCGATCCGGAATCGACCGCTCGACCGTGCGGGTGACAACAGCGCCTCTTACCATTGCACCAGCCATAAAAAATCAGATATGAATTACGACACCCTCAGTGCTCCTCGGTCATCAACGACTCGTTGGTTAAAGTCGATCTGCAAGGTTGGAAAAGCTCTGTCGATGAATACCTTCGGTGCTTTTAATATTTTTTTATTATGGGTGCCGAATGGCACGATGTGAAGTTATACATGACAAAAGCAAAATGGCAAACAAGAACAACTAAATATCCGATTACTCACGACTCGACCTAATAATATCGACCAAAAAATAAGAAATATCATTTCCAAGGAATACTTCAAGCACTAACTGTAAAGGGCGGTCTCAATAAAATCTCGAACTCTTCCAGGTTTTTCACTAGCTGTATTTCTTCCGTATCTTTGCAAGATGACATTGTTCATTCCAATCAATCATGTTGCTACTCCTACTATTGTCTTCGCCTACATTCCGGTAAGAAGGGCAAATCGTTTTCAATTTTCATCTCACAACTGTATGTTTTAACTTCGGTTTTCGCCTAAGAAACAAAATGTCCGTGCTCCTTAAGAGTTAAAAAGAATCTCTCTTCACTTCAGAAGCATAATATGACCGAAAACTTACAGATTGCCGCATTTTTCGCATTTCCTATATTTTCTTGTCTGGCGTGGAGCGGTTTGGGGTGGCATTCGGTTCATTACACTGGATGTATAGCGACTGCGATTATGTTCGTCATTTTTATGCTTATCAACTACGACGATGAGTTCAAGGAAAGAGCTGCCAGAGAAAGTACATTCAATGTGAGTTTAAATGTTTGCCGCTGGCTTGAAACCAACTAATTATTTCAAAACTGCAAGAGACATCACTTTGGGGAGCACCACCCACCAAAATTTATTTTTATAGTGGCTCATTAAGAAGATAGGAAGTAACAAGGTTTATTGTTCAGCTTGAGACCATTGTTTACTCAACAAACCGAACGTAGGTCTGAGCCTCTGTCAGACACCTTTTCCAGGTGTTTTTAGGCTAGGCGAGGGTTTCTGCCTTTCCCTAGAACAGGATTGAACCCTGATCATCTAGATCGTGAACCTACGCTCCAAACCTCTCAGCCATCCCTTTCGCCCTACCGTTTTCTCTTTTGCAATACCGTTGAGAACACCTTTTCGTAGGTTTCGGTCGTTATCTTTTTGTGTTTCCTGATGGGGATCATTTGAAGTTCTTGTGTGTTGTTGTTACTGGTGTGCGTCTTGCGACGTATTCAAATAAACAATTAAATAAATAAATAAATTTTCAAGCTATATCTTCTTTATGCTTTAGATCATGCTGAAGTTCGTGAATAGTTTCATTCTTCAGGCTCTGTTCTCATATGAAAGATGTAGATCACGCATTCTCAATCTTCATTTGCCGTATCTCTCAATTTATCAGGTATTGGTTTTCGTCTTGCGTCACTTGCAAGACATTTTATACGAAAGTGTTTTTAGAGCAGTCTGACAGTTGTTTCCAGAATCTTGAAAAAATTCCGAAAAAAATATTGAAAGAAACCGGTGAAGAAGAAAAAAGAATTGACAACGTTGTTAAGGATTTCCGCGTCTGGTCCGTGTTCATCGCTGCATTGGGATATTTCACTGCGATTAATCTTTACCTCACATTCGGAGCGACATTCCTCAATAAGGCATGCAGGTTTTTCCTCATCGCGTTTCCTTTCACTTTTCATTTTACAGACCTATCGTATTCAGGTGGTCTCTATTCCCATTGTGGCAAGTGGATTGCTCCTTGCCATCCCACCAGTGTCAAACGTTGTCATAAGTTTTCTGATGTATGGAGTCTACTCCAAACTTGCGTTGGTTTCTTATTTGTTAGCAAGAGTTGAACTGAGGCGCACACGATCGCCACACTAAGTTAAGAACCATGATGGGAACTATAAAAACCTGGAACTTGAAGGAACTAACGGGATCCATAGAAACTGCTGTAAGGGTTCGTTTAGATGCCGCGCGGCAAAAATGCAAAATCGAAGCATAATCAGTAATTAACGCCATTGATCGACTTTGCTCCTTTGTTTTAGTGGCGCAGTCCGGTGGCGCCGCGTCTGAGCAAAAAAATGGGCATATAATCACTAAACGAAAAAAGTGAATTTCATCAAAATGTCTTTAGTGAGGAATAGCAGCTTTACAAAAGAACCCGGACGACCAGTAAATTTGCCTATATGAGGCGTCACCGGACTGTTTCACTAATGTAAAAGAGCAAATTCGAGCAAGAACGTTTATTATTGACTGCGCGTCAATTTTGCATTTTCGTCGGCGTCTAAACGTCATTCATGATATTATGCTGGATGCAATTTAAACAGTGGAACGACCGAAACAGGAAGAAAATGGAAGTAGAAAGTTAATGATGGCGCTGCTGGGTCCTTTTATACCATGTGGGTGGAGCAATCTCCACTTACCTACTATTGGCTGCAGATTTACTGCCGACGCGCCCAAGGCCGTGTGATGGGTCATTCATGATATTATGCTGGATGCAATTTAAACAGTGGAACGACAAAATGTGTTAGAAAGAGAATATATTATGCTATCACACGTCCAAGTTTTATGCAATTTGATCCACTAGTTACTAATAAATAGATTCACGCAGAAAAATCTATCTTTTTTCAATGACTTGAAACTAATATTCATAGCCTATAAGCTAATTGTGCTCTATCAGAATATACCGAAACAGGAAGAAAATGGAAGTAGAAAGTTCATGAGATGAACCTGTTTCACCTCTCAACCCTAGACAGGTATAAGGAGAAAGGACACTCCTCGAGGCTTATCAGTAGGGAAGGAATGTGTAGCAGCAACGGTTTAGGGGGTATATATACGGCTGAGAGATCAAAGATAAGGCTGAAGTGAGATCAGGTGAGGGGTAAATGTAGATGGAATAGGGTAGAAGAGGAACGAAGGGTGAAAAAGAGAAAGCAGGTTAAGAACATACGTTAATAAGTAGTTTACGTACAAATTTTTCAATGTTTTTGTTCAAATTTCTTGAATCATCGAGGAATTGATATAACGGCAATGGTGGCGAGTTCATATGACAAATGCATGACAATATTGGTTGAAAGTGACTAGTTGTTAACATTGAAGCCCACTAAACACAAAAACTATTGTTATTTCTCGAATCAGCATAAAAAAATAGAGATGAGTTCGCTTTTTTGTAGGAACACCGATATTAACAAGCTTCGATTCTTCAACACCGTCGGTACTGTACCGTCTGGAGTGCTTTTCGCACTCATTGGAGCATTTGATCCTGATAAACAACCCGGATCGGTTACGGTAAGCGCTGTTATGTTAGCAGCCCGGCTGGGAAAAAAGAGAAATTCTTGAGAGAAGCAATACCTACCTCCCTTTTCAATAGTGTTTTTTTCATTCCAGGGACTTTTCATCGTAGCTAGCTCAATGCTGGGTTTCACGTCCTGTGGATTCTTTAGAATGAGCCAGTTGCGGTCGAGACAGGTGGTTAAATAGATTTCTTTACCTTTCCAGGACAATACACCTACACACAGTACCGGACGTGCCACAACGATAAAACGACGACAGCGGCGTTTTTGTGCGCCGAAAGGTGTCTCTTGTGGGGTCCGCGCGTGGTGACCCGGTCGATGTCTATCTCAGTCCATTTTCGTCGCATGCCCAACGGGGGTTCCCGCGTGGTAGGCCGGCCGAAGACGCAGCCTGTTCCAGCGATGAGTCAGAGGAATCGAAGGGGCAAGGGACCGGAAGGCGAGCGGCCAAAAAATCGCTAGTTTCAAGAATATGGAAAATTTCTGTAGGATAATATAGCGTTCAAGCTGCTGAGTTCGAAAACATAATTATTTTTCGAAATAAATCAATTCCAAAGAAAAATAGGAAGGCGGCGGTATCTGCGCAAGAAAGCGTCGCCGACGCCGCTTTATCATTTCAGCACGTTCGGTACTGTAGGATTGCACCCGAATGTATATCATCTACACTTTCGAGGTTTCGAAAGGAAAAGGGAGCGAAAATCAATCGATCTAAAAAAATCGAAAATATAGAAAAACGGCCGTTTGTGCACGAACAAGCGCCACTGGCGCCGTTTTATCGTTGCGGCACGTCCGGTACTGTATTTCAGCATCACCTATTCATGCTCGCCAACCTTTTTCTAATCAACTGTGGCTCAATGTTTTTGACTTCACTTTTCAACGTGCTCATTGCCCACAACGACGACTACTGTGAGTAACTACTGTACCACACGAATTTGTGAAATTTCAGTTTCTCAAAAAAAAAACACATTTTAGCCACCTGGGCTGCTGTGCTTATTCTTCACGGAGCCATTCTCATTCTGTCGAATGTGGTGTTCTGCATTTTTGCCAGTGCTGAGCCGGCTGATTGGACCAAGGATGGTTACGAGGACTCGTCAATTCGACCGACAAGAGAAGATCCACTGCCACAGCGACCACTTTGATTTTTCGGCTCCTAAGCAATTTTTAACACATTCTATCATTTACATGGGCTCTATTGTTAGCTGTAATGACTTCATTAATGAGTTCCTACCCATTACGTTAATAGTTATTATGGATCGGAACGGCATATTTGAAATTATTATCAGTTATATCAAACCTTCTATCAACTGAAATATCAGCAATCACAACCATTTCCACCTCAGGAGTTAGTAAACAACTCAGGACCACCGGCGGTAGCGGCGTTAAAATTACAACTACAAAAAAGATAAATATATCCGTTGAAGACCGCTGTAATGGCCGCTGTTCTTAATCAACATTCTCAGGAGAGATCACGTAATAATTTTAGAAAAGTGCTAAAGTGCTGAATTTTGATTGAAGAGGTCAACCAATAATTACGAAGGCGGTTAAGGACGTTATCTGAATCACAGAAAAGTTGCTGACCTGAGCAACCACAAACTAATTCTAACCGTTGCGTAGTACATCTTCCCTTCCTCGTTCCCGCTCGTGAGAGTAATTTTGAGTTTTTTCGTGATACCACCCTCTCGTTTTCAGAGGAATTCGCCCACGACAAACATTTTTCTTCGCGAAAAAACTACGCCCATTGAAATCAGTGCATCGTTCTCAAAGTCATATTTTGATTAATGATTATTGCAGTCGCTGAGAGATTTACACCACACATTACGTTCATTTGTACCAATTTTGTATTCTTCAATGCTAATAAAAAGCGATCGGTGAATGATTGACATGTTTGCGATTTCAGCTCATTTTTCCGTGATGAATTCGCGCGTCATTTGACGGTTTTGGTAGAGAAGCGCCGTGAAAAACAGCGGTCACTATACATTGCTTTCCTCCATACCTCGAGAAGGCATTCGACCACATACAAGGTGTCTCAAAAAGATGTATGCATACGAATGCATGGCGCAATCTTCACCATTCAAACGTTGTGAAATTTCTATTTTCCTTCGCTTTCATCCTAAACTTAGCGTGTTTCAAAATCTTCATTTTCGAAAGAGCCATGTGTTTTCAAACAGTGTATACATCTTCTTAGGACATTTTCTACATTCGTTGATCTGGGGCCGTATGCTCTTGTCTCGCTAGCTCTCGAGATCTCCCCACGACGCGGGCTGAGAGGCGCCGATAATAGGACCAAATCCTTTAGAAGTTCTTTGTCTTTGCATATTTATGGACCAGAGGCGCTGAGAAAAGCTGATTCCAATGAAGCCGCAAACCAGACTCAGACGAAACTTCTTTTCGGTCAGAACGGGGGTGGAGTATTCCAGGCTGAGCAAAATAGTTCGAGGTCCTCATATACGAATACATCACGTTGACGACAGCGCCTGTTTCGCGTATCTGGCGCGTGGGACCAAGCGATTTTCTACCGCGCCGAGGCTGCGGCATGATGCCGGTATACGGCGAATTTTTTAAAAAATGGAACTGAATAGTAAATTTCGAAGACTACATATACAGTCCTGTAATATCGGGGATTGTGACTATTCCTTTTCTTGCAATGAAAATAGAAAAATAACAGCTGGAAGCTTTTAGAAAATCCTTTGTCCTATCCATGTTAAAAGGAAATTGTTATTTGTTCGTTGTTTATTATTTGTTTATTCTAATAACCAATATTTGTTCGCATTTATTTGTTTCTTGCAATAACCAATAATTGTTTTTACTTGTAAAGAAAATTAGTGCACAATCGAAAATTCCAATAAATCAGAAGCTAAGAATCATTTTCGTGGACCATGCTTCCTAAAACGATGTGCAAAGGTCTGCTAAAAAATAGCACAAAAACATCCTCCGAAATTCTGAAATGTATCGAGATAAATACAATACAAGGCTGTGGTGTGGCATAGCGCCACACGGCCCCACGCGGCCGCTTGATCGTGGCGCGGCATAACGCCACACTGTGTTAAAACTCGTATCTGTTTACTAAGAAAAGCTCGTGTCTTCTGGTTCCCACCTCTTTGAAGTTAATTGTTGAGAGAACAGGTGGCTTAATTTTATGTCTTAAGTCCCTAACAGTCTCGTAAACTTGTTTGATTCGATTTTATCATTAGATTGGAGTTTTGTGTCGTTAGTTACTGTATTATTCAACACCACATGTGGTCGTACCGCATGTAATAAATTTGAAAGTTGAAATTTAAGATCTCCTCAGCTTGGGAGATACGAGCATACGGCTCTTGGTAGACATTGCGAAGTTGGTTCCAGAAGAGCTCACAAATTGGATCTGAATACTGAATGCCGATCCAAGGACAGGCGGCTGCGGGAATATCTTCTGAATCTCCAATATCGGTTGGTGTTCATAAAAGATCGCCCCTCCGACGAAATACCCCAAACAAGGACCATACACTCGATCATAAAGTGAAACATCTTCATGGTGATTTTTCAAAATACAATTGATAACAGAGCGAATGAGCGTATCTATTATGCTAAGACAAACGGTTGATTAATACGAAGAAGGTGAGACATGCTTCAAATAAAACCAGTACCAGTAAGTAAGTAATTTAAGGTTGCTTCAGACATTTGTTGAACTACGCTGCAAAGTTTTCTCCGTGAAAGAACATTGGTCAACGAATAACAACACCGATCCATCAACAGGATCACATTCAACAACGGTCCCAGTCACGTTTGATACGTTCCTTTGCTTGACGACAGCCTAGAAGAAAAGGTGATGTGATCAGTCAGGAGCAGGCCTCTCCCATAGTAGGAAGCTATTGGGAGGTGAAACATGAACAGCCACAGGTATCCGAAAAATCTCACAAGTTTTTGTGAATACAATTTGATAGATTTGGAAATGATCCGATGATTTTCAATACTTTTTGCGACCGAAGTTTTGAAAACACGCTTGCCTCGGCGAATCTGATTACATGATTGAGCTCCGTGATAAATTTCAGTTTGTTCTTCTCTGCATAGAGCGCCATCACACTGTTCACAGACATGCATTCAGCATTAGGGAACTCAGCCTGGAAAGTGACAGCAATTGCCAATAATAGCGACCTGGAGAAAAAAGTTCTTGCCGATTAGGACGACAGTAACGATAAAAATTAGCATTAAAACTGAATAATATTGTCTTACCCAAACACTTCGTGCAATAGCAAGCATTAGTCGAGCAATGCCGCCATTTGCTCTACGGTATGACGATGGGATGTTCACTCGATAATTGTAGCGAACAGGGTGTAAAAGTTTCTGCTCTGAAACAGCTAGAAATTGATCGATGGACGGAGGGGACGACGTCGTAAATTTATTCATTTATTTATTTATAATGCAATATTATGTGAGACAAGTGGAACAGACATTCATATACATCTTCGATTCGCCTTTTCTAAGACTTCGTAGTCGGACAATAGGGTTTAATTACCCAAGTTTGAGATTCTGTTGGCTGGTTAATAGTGAATTTTTATTCGACATGGAGGTTAGTTTCAGTTTATCATGTTTTTGCTTTGTTTACTCTACTACTGCTTTTATTGGGTCGTATAAGTGCAAGGATGAAACGAGCACTTTATATTCTGACATTTCTCATTTTACTTCGATTCGCCTTTTTAAGACTTCGTAGTTAGACAGTATTTAGAACACGCACATCACATGTAAGACATGGAGTTCAAGCCTTCTCTACCAAGTTCTCTAAACGATATGGGCCGAAATTCATCATCGATATACCCGCTATATTTTTCAAGTCCACAACGCTTTCGTTCAGATCAGCTACGCCTTTGTTGATAGTCGCCTTGCTTTCATTCTCTTCGGCGCTACTTCCCCCGTACTAAGGCTGCCTCGGTCTAGAGTTCCACACAGGGTGGCCATATCATCTCTAATCACAAGCACCGCTTCCTTCCATGCCACTATCGATCACTCTTGTGATTATGACAGTTTTCCTCCATCAGCCGGCCTGTCATCCGGGTCTGACGCTGGTACTGACACCATTTCCAGCTATTTCTATATGGAATTCATTCGATCATCGAGATCATGAGCCTCGGTTCCTTGCTACCATCCAACCTCCATGGTATATCTGAAACCTCCCATCTTTTTACATTACCTTCATACGGGTTTACCTGAGTAACATTTCGAGCACCAATTCTTAGTGCAACGCTGCACCACCATCTCGTGATTGCACTGCGTACAAACAGCTGTGAAAATCACTGCGATACGTAGATATTCCGCCTCCTTCATCCCGTCAATGTCAGCTTCCACCGGGCTGAAAAAAACGATGGAAAACTGTTTCAATCCCAACTCTGACTAAAAACACTCAATGACCTCTGACTAGCGAGGGCGGCGCTCAGCAATTAGCAAAGGCACAACGTTCTACTACTATATATGCCATACATTGCCGCCCCAGCCGGTAAAGGTTAAGGCAGAGGTAAAGGTGTTGAGATTGATCTGTCTCCTTACGACACGGTGTTCCACACAAACCACTACAATCGGAACTTCATCGTTGGAATAAATCTGTGCCAAAATTGACCCTTGCAGTTCCAGTCACTATTTTCCTTTAACAGAGAGTATCGATTACAGAGAGGTTTCGTATCGATGTCTCAGTATACACTGCATGATAAGATATTTCCTCACCGTCAATGGGTCTAACATCTGAGGTAATGGTAAGGTAAAGGATCTGACCCCGAAAAATGGCATTTTCAACGGGATTTTAAGGTGGTCCCTAACAATAAAGAAAACGAGCGCGATCTCGTGGTGTAGTGGTTATCACATCTGTCTAACACACAGAAGGCCGGCGGTTCGAGCCCGCCGGACATCAAAAGATTTGGTGCGACCGAGTCGGATAGGGAATGGTCCCTACAGCTCGAATACAGTATTGGATCCCGAAAAATGGCACTACCATCGACATTATGGAGCGGGCCCTGGCGGCGCTGATCGGTCTCCAAAGGACGCGCGACGCATTCGTGTTCCATTCTGAATCGTAGAAGCATGGTGAACGCGTATTTAGCCCACACAATCACTTGGGGCGCTAGTCGCTATACCAGCTCCGTGCATTTACCTTCGCAGACAAGTCTAGAACCGATTTACCCAACCCAGGAGAGATGGAAGGCTTAGTTGGCCCTGGCGCGGATCGATCGCTCGACCGTGCCGGCGTCAGTAGCCATCTTATCACTACACCACGCGGGCCTTTCTTTGAAGGTTCACAATACCGCGGAATTTCCCTCGAGAATACCCAGCGGAACGTTGGTGAATCGCGATCAGCATACTCACTTTAGTAATCCCTACGCCTTACTACCTGTCGTTTTGTAACCGACATGCAGTAGAAAGATTAAGACATGTCATTCTACATTTTTGAGCACAACAATTTGAACCGAAAGGAATTTGTAATAAAACTAATAGTTTTTTATCACATAAAAGTGCTTAAGACTCACTTAGTAAGATGAACGCTGTCTCCCGCGTTCCCTTTCAGAATCTCTTCCATCTCCTCTGTCAACGAACTCTTGACTGGCCTAGGTTCGCAAATCTCCTTTATCAAGCGCTCAATCTCCCAATCGATAAGGATGCGCCGTATCTAAAAACGGCTGCAGAAAGTCATGTCGATCAAAGCACCAAATCCTTGAAACAACGAATAGATGGCGATAGAAAAGGGAGAGTGAAAGTAAATGATCGGACAACTATGAGTGACAAACCTCTTTGGCAAGCTGCTGATGAATGCTCTCCAAGAGCTCGTCTTCCGAATGTGAAACGCCGTCAAGATTCTCGGCATTCTCCTCATGTTCCTTCACGGTGGTACTGCTTTCAGGTTCGCGGTCCAGTTCCATTTCTTCGACCAAGCTATTTTTTGCAAATTTTAGGGACTTCGATCGCTTTCTTGGCTTAGTGTATGGCGTCGACTGAAAACGCGGCGGAATCATAAAATTATGGGCTAGCAGCAACTTCTTTGCTGATTTTTTGTATTTTTCCAGTTCACCGTCATGTTCTTCATGCTTCAAAGAGCCACACGAACCTGATCGACTTTAGCATGAGCCGTTGGCGATGGTACAGCGGCAGCGTCATTCATCGCGGAAGGTAGTTCAACACCTGTGAGGATATAATATCACGACCGTATTATAAGACGTGCGTGGTGCAAGGATAAGAGGTGCTGCTGGCATCTGTAGGTTCCACGAAGGTCATTGTACAAGCCAAATACGGATTCACCATACCTCTACAATTCTGAGTGGAAGATTAATGCACGGCGCGCCCTTTAGAGAAAAAATGACATCCTCGAGAGCCACTCAACAGTGAAAGATTTATGGTTGCTTACAGAAGAGAAAAGGATCCAGCAGATACGGTACCTTGTAGGTTACATCGACGGACAAATGTATTACCTTCATGCGGTTCAGCACCTCCACCTTCCGGCTCCATAATCTCTCTTGTTATCGCTGCGCATCGCCTAAAATAATGAGGTGCCCCTTCGAAGCGAACGATTTTTGTTTTACCTTGCTCTCTAATCTTTATCTTCATTTCTTCCGTGCTACTTCCTCAAAGGGCCCGCGCGGTGCAGTGACAAGAAGCGCTACTGTCACCCGCGCAGTCGAGCGATCGATCTCGGCCCGGGGTAACCTAGCCTTCCCTCCCTCCAGGGTCGAGCAAATTGTTACCAGAGTTGTCTGAGAAGGTAAAACCAATTCTGAATGGAACACGAATGCAGCGGCGCGTCCTTAGCGAGCAGATCAACGCCGACACCTTCACCTTTACCTTACCCTTTACCTCCAGGTAGAAAGTTTCCATGATATCTGTATCCCTAAGTGGTTATATTTGATATGGACCCTCGCCTGAGCAAAACAAGTCTTCCACCCCGCCGGGGTCGGGTAAGTTAGTACCAGGCTTGCATGAAAAGTTGAAGACACTAGATTTTATAGCGACTGGCGCCGACAAATCGTTGTTGAGGTCAAATAAGCATTCGCCATGCCTCTACGATTCTAAATGGAACACAGAAGAGGTAAGCATACTCGGGGGACTGATAAGGACTGTATCTTGGCCAATTTATCGTGAATCATGTACCATCGCTAACCTCGAAATTTGATGGCGTTTCGGATCATTCTCGTCAAGTACGATTAAAGCGCGTTGGAATCGCGCACCACCCTCGTGCATTGTGACCGCTGAATAGTTCCTCGTCTGTGAAGCGTAGCAGCGTATATTTCGAAGCAACACAACATCTCCCACCTAAATGGCACCTGATAAAACGTGCTGTCTCGTAGAGGCTGCGGGATTCTACCGATTGAAGGATATTTGCAGTGGATTAGTGCTCACTTTCAAAGCAAAGGCTTTCGTAGCCCATTCGCCGTAACAGCACACGTCGATGGTGTAACCTTGTAGAGCAGAGATCAATTCACTTGACGCTTCACAATGCGTCGATTCTATTGAGTCGCTCTCGGCGTAGAAAATTCGTATGTCGTCGTCAAACCTTAAAAGAGATGAATCGTTCTCTAGCATCGTACAATTCTTAGTTCTATCAAAGCAAATCAATGCTCAAGGAGGATTTTCGATGGGAAGGGGTGCTTCAGATATCTGACAGCACCTGGATCCAGCCGTGCGCAGCGCTTCAGTCATGTGTGGAATAGAGAAGCATCAGTGGGGTCTTCTGTGGTCGAAAATGCCTCAGGGCATTCCAGGTGAAAAGGACAGTGGGCTGGCCGGGACTTTTCTTGGCACGAAATGCTGGCCAGAAACCAACGTTCAGGAAAGAAGGACGAATGCGGCAGATGTGAAGATGCCGAGATGAGCATGTGAATGGATCAGGGCCGGGATTCATGAGCAGTTCACCGGCCGGTTGCAGTGATATTCACCTCAGTTACCCGCCAAAACGTGATTCCTCAACGCGCGGTGAGTCACTTTGCCGGCGGACTGGCCGGTGAAACCTTTCGTCCATTTTCGTACACGAGTCCCGGTTTCATTCATGAATCCCGGCCCAGAGGGAATCAAGTAACAGGCAAAGACGTAAGAAAGGTAATAAAGACAGCACACGTACAAAAAAACCGGAGAATATCGACTGAAGAAGACCGGATGATCATCTCACGAGAAGAGTCCAGAAGATGTATAGCGGAGAGGACGACGAGGTCCATCCAACAAGAGTTGGAAGGAGTGATCAGATTGCTCAAATGTGGTTGCAGAGTTCCCACCGCCACAGGAAAGCACACCTCGTCGGACAAAAAAAAACAACAGTCAGAAACCAAAGTACTCACACTGGCTCCGTTCCATCCCACGCTCTCAAGACAGTGGTCGGTGGCTCGCCTTTGGCTTTGTATACGCCCAACACCTAGACATTGTCAATTATAGGTAAAATAGCGGTAACTCAATACAACATACCTGACCGAACCAGTTGAAGAAATTCTTCCCGAGTGCTGGAATGTCACAGGCGTCAACGTCTGAGGGAAAATTCGACGACCTTCTAAACCAGAATGCTACAGATTACAACTCTGAGAGTATAGCAGGCGAGAGGAATAAACTAAGAATGCCTGAAATTGTGAAAAAATAAAGGTAGAGGTAACGTGTACGACGCACACGCATTCGTCTCCCGTTCAAAATCGGAGAAAGTCAGTCACTTTACCCGACCTTGTGAGATGAAAGGCTTGGTTAGCTAAGACGAGGATCAATCACTCGACCGTGTGGGTGTCATTAGCACCTCACCACTACACCACGATGGTTCTAATATGAGCAAAAAATTTGAATGAAGTAAATTGAACGAGTGATTCTGATCCAAATACAATAATTCCAGAATTATCAACAGTGAGCTGAAACATGGTAAATGTTCGAATGCAACTCTTTCACTGAGGAACTCGAAGGATGTGCATCAGAGGGTCAACCCGTGTTGGGAGTTTCTCCTCCAGGAACAATAGAAAGCTCCAAAACAAAGTAAGAGGATAAACTTTTGGAACGAAGATGGTAAGTTACACCCACCTTCTCCCAGGTGGAGTGACCATGTCGTGCATGGAGAATGAATGTGGTTGCTTCTCACATTCTTCTGCAAGAGGTGCAGCGACGTCTACCATCACAACTTCATCTGCACTTTCAACGACGCCCATCCACTTACGCAACGCAGCTAGCTGAATTTACTATATCACACATCGGAAAAGGTAAAGGTAAAGGTACCGGCGTTGATCAGCCCGCGAAGAACGCGCCACCACATTCTTGTTCAATTCAGAATGGTAGAGGCTTGGTGAATGAATATTTGTCCTATACAATGACTTGCAGGGGCCAGCAGCTATACCAAGTCAGTGTTTTTTACCTTCCCAGAAAAGTCTGGTAGCAATTTACCGACCCCAGAGGAATGGAAGGCTTAGTTGGCCCGGGCGAGGATCGATCGACCGTGCGGGTGCCAGCAGCGTCTCTTACCACACCACCACACGCTCTCAACCACCGCCACATGGGATAAATTTACGAGAACAAGCCCTTCTTTACCAGTTGCAATATTCTGTGAAACTCAAGCGACATTTCCACGGGCCAACGAATGCAAAAAAACTTCTTCTATCCTCGATCTCGCCGACAAAGATCATTCTTAACCGAAATTGGGAAAAAAACTTACCCTAGAGATATCGTACTCCGTGTTAGTGTAGTTCTTCGACGTCACAAACGTGGGTACATTAGACGACCCAGACCAAACAACGGCATGACATCCGTACGCTCCCACTTCCAGTATAAGAGCCGGCTCGCCTTGACAGGATCCCACCTATGCAACGAAAATACGAAAGAAGAAACTTGGAAACAAAACGAGAAAACAAAAACATCAACAAAAAAGCCATGAAAGGAGATGTATCTCAACCAACTTCAACTCGATGTATTCGAATTATGTCGTCCATTTTGACTTTTTGAAATGGTTTTTGAAAATCCTTCGCGATTTTCACAAGTACGGAAGAGTTCTCATCCTGAAACCAAATACCGATGATTTCATTTCAATTGACTTAGCCAATCTGAAATTCATTTCTTTTAACCAAGTGAGGGATCAGTCCAAGAAGCCGTCCATTTCCAAGCACGGGTTTACTAGCTTTGGCATATACGAATCCATGGAAATGGAGCTAAACGTGCAAACTGCTAAGGAGCCATTACCATGAATAACAGTAAAGGTAAACTGGTTGGCATTAATAAGTCTCAGTGACGCGCCATGCACTATACTTCAGTTCAAAATCGATAGAGACGTGGTGAATGCGCATCCGACCTATACAACGAGTCGCTGGGGCCAGCCGCTATACCAAGTCAGTGTCTTCCCTTCTCAAACGAGTCTGTTACAGATTTACCCGACAACATAGGAAGGAAGGTTTGATTAGCCCGGCGTTGATCGATCGCTTGATCGTGCAGAAAAAAGTTGCACCTCTTAACGCAACACCATGCACGCTTTCACCGGGACGAATGAACTTCCAAAAGATAATTATTCGGATGAATGAACAAAGACCGTAGCACTCACCTCGATTCTCAGATCAATTCCACCGCAAGTCGTCGTAGTGATGGAGCGGACTACACCATAGACATTGACCCGTCCGGAGTCGGGAAGATGCTGCAACGCTGTGTACTCGTAGGAGGTGGATTTCACCATGCCCGGAACACCTGAATTTCTGTAGACCTAAAAGGATGAGAAGGCGAACGCATCGATTTCTAGCACATGGCTGGGGCCGCGCTCGTCTCACCCGAGATTGCTGGGGGATGGGGCAAGAGGTGGAGCCAGCCAGTATGATTGGAGCCGGCCCGTGTTTGATGTGCTTTTACTGGCTGGCTCCTCCCCTTCCCCCATCCCCCAGAAATCTCGGGTGAGACGAGCATACGGCCCCTGAACAATTTTGGAGCGCGTATTGTCCCTGGAGCGCTTATTCCATGCCAACCGGCCAATACAGTCGGCTGGGCGGTCCATAGACGTATGCCGAAGGCGATGCAATAACGGCTGTCGATGGGGAGTAAGGGAGGTGGGGTCGGGCGAGTTTTCAGCGGTGTGCTACAAATTGATAGCGCGTAAGAAAAAAAGGCTCGAACGAATAGAAACCAAATCTTAAAATATGCATATTATGGAGACCTCAAAATCAGATCAAAATTCGTGTCACCGAGACAGGGTGGTGGAAAAAGAGAAGAGGAAAAGGCGGTTCATTATTGACGGACAGAAGAGCTCAACAATAAGATAAAACTATGCCCTGTATCTTCATAGAAAAAAATACAAGCAGAAAAAGAGCCAGCCGCAATGCCAATACCACCTTCCTTATTTCGCAGGAAACTCGAGAAAACGAAATTCAGCGAATCATTCGAACCTTTAGAGTATTTCCAGCGGAATTGAGACCTTTCTCTGGAAAAAAGAAGAACCTCACAGTTTGAAAACTTGCTGAAACTTGCCTCACAGTTTGAAAAGCAAGTTTTCAAAATTTCATTTTCGAATCACGGTATTAAACTAAAAAGAACAGTAAGACAGGCGATACCTCGCTAAACTATGTGACATATCGCAGAAATATAACATCTCCGAGCAGCTTTCAATACATAACAATATACAAACGAACAATCGGTCAAATTCAACAATGCCTGACACTAGAACTAATAAGATCAGATACATATTAAGAAGCAAGTTAAGGAAAACGCTTGTCGGACACAAAACTTTTGAGATAATAGTCCCTAACAACGGGATCAGTGGGTAGGAAAACTTTCTTGTCTGCGAGAGACACAACTGCACCCGGAGGAATCCCATGGAAAACCTTAAAATAAGAAATTGGAGTATAATAATCCTAATGAAGTGTTCGAAATGAAAAGACATACCTGCGTTGGAGCAATCTGGTGGTCGGTGGATCGATCCCTTTGCTGTCCTTTTTTTTGCCTTCCTACGCTGAATACCTCTATCTTGATGAAAAATCAAAGAAACTCATTCGAATTGGAATCTCCTCGTCAGGTAGTTCATATCCCATTACAAGCGCAAGTCGTTTCCTAGCTTCAACTAATTGATCAGCATCGGCAAGGTAACCCCGATTGGTTGCATCGGTGTAATACCTAAAGCCGGACTCTTACTACCGTAATAGGTTACCGTAATACCTAACTAATAAGAAACTTACTCCAGTAGCGATGGTGGCGGTGCTTTGCGAGCCGGAACAGGGTTACCGGACTTGAACCAAGCACGGGGATCAACAGCCGCCTGAAGAAACGGGATATTTAGGCAGCTGTAGCAGCCTTGATCGAAAACACTATCTCAAAACCATTGATATTTTCAACAAAAGACATACCTGGAGGGAATCCGGATCATAGTATGTAACTCTAACGCGTCCTCCAGCTCTTTCAACAGCAGATATGGCCGATTGCGATGCATACTGTACTTCAACATCTATTTTATGCACAAAATCATCAGCTCCCTAAAGGTTTACATAACTCAGTGAAACAAACGCAGATTTTTAGCTTTTCTTGGAAGCACCAGCAATAATAAATGAATAGTTAAGTAACATTATTATACGTAGAATAACCTCGGCGGTGAGATCGAATCCACACTGTCGCAATTTCGGTTGGATGCGGAACTTTCGGGTAGCACATAGTGCCGTAACGTCAATCGGCCTGTTCGGATCCACCCATCCTAGGTCGATCAGACGAGACAGCTCCACCAACGATAAAGGCACATATTCGCGACGAATGCTAAATATAGACTAGGTAAGACAATCAGAGGGTGAAAGCTTTAAAGCAATGGTTCAGAAAATACTTGCTTTATATCAGCATTGAAGAACTTCTCGCCTGGAAATAGCCGCTGCCATGGCTGGAAGAAATTACCCCAAATCCAGCCCAGAGGAGGTTTTGCGGCATGCTGGAGAGCGCCTCGTGTATGCCCAGCCTATAAACGAAGATTTAAGACGAACGAAGGAACGAAAATCACAGTAAAAAAACAGGAGAATGAGCACTGAAGAATCCTCCAGAGGGACCACCCCGGTCTCGGAACGACAAGCACAGAACCACACGTTCTATTAGGCTGAAAAGATATGAAAGAGACTTCTAGACCATTCTTGTACAGATCCAAAATTTCAGATTTAGCTCAAACTTCGTCCAGGTACGCGATTTCGCATGCTTATTACGACTATGATGTTGGTTTTTGAATTACGCTCGATTTCAGACGTTAAGGATATATTTAGATGAGTAATGATCGGGTGGAGGTCAGGGTGGTGGCGCGGAGGAGTAAACACCTGAATCTGCCGAAGTCAATCGAAATATGGTAAAAAGCCGTTAGAATCGCGACCAGTATGCAAAATAATTGTTCTAGGCTAGGTGGAATCCCAGTGAAATCTGTCATTTTGACTGCACAACTCTACACACCCGTTGATGTTATCAACAATTTTGTTGATTTTCGGCCGAAATTCCGACGAGAAACACCATCTTCATGATCAGCGCCCCAAAAGACCCCCATTGGCAAAGTTTCTTCGAAAATAAATATTTTAACCCTGACCCGCTCTGTGGAGTCGGAATTTTCAACTAGTGCCAGTAGATATAGCAGAGAAAATGTCGTTCAGCATTCGAACCTGATTGGCGTTCTTTCCAACTTGCCGACCGCTAGTCCTCGCTCCTACATTGTCGCGGAGATCCTGTATCCGCACTCGGGACGACTTCTCGACTATTCGTAGTGCCCGTTCCGCTGCTGACGATGTCGCACGCTGCGCCATCCACCTGCCAGAAATTCAGCAAAAATTAGCGCAGAGGCTCAGCACTTACGATATAAAGTAGTCGAATGACGCTTCATGATCAGAACACACCAAACGACACAAAATATTTATTGGATTAATTGATCTGGCAACAGACACCGTTTCACCAAACACACAACTCGTACGTGGACAAGTATCATACCGTAAATAGCAACTTAAGGAAATAGCAAATTGAAACAAAAAAATAATTATGCAAAACAAACTAGGTACGGCAGTTTGAGCCCTACTTGATGACTACATCTACTCAGTGGAATACATTGACTTCAGAAGTGAAAATTGCGTTCGTAATCAAAAGCAATCGACGGCCCACTTACGTAGAGTCGATCGATCTGTTCTAAATTATTCGAATACTTGATAAGCGAGAGTAGAAATACGTTGCCGTTTCGTAGCGAAGAACACTCCTCCAGCACCTGCAACAGACAGGGTGTTCGATCTCCAGAAGAGAAAAGCCAAGGGTATAGATTAAAATATATACCTATGGCAACTCCGATAACCAAGGAAAACACTCCTAACACAAACATCGCTCCACCAGTATATCCACTGTATTCGTGCTTCTCCGCTGGAGCACTGTAACGCTTCAGCGAGTGTGCTGTTACAACCCAGTCCTGAAAAGTAGCACTAATTATTAAAAAAGACAAAGGAAAAATAGTGGAAACGTGTGAACGACCTCGGATTTCTTCTCGGAAGACATGACGCTGAATTTCCAGTCACCTTGTGAGATCGTTTCGTTAAGTTTCTTCAGCAGTTCCGACGACGATACTTCTGCCTGAATTAGTTTGAATGTGACCAACGGAGTACAAAGCACAGTGTGACATTTGTTGAGCGATACCCAACACTGGTAAAAGGTAAAGGTATCGGCGTTGATCGCTCCCCTAAAGAAGCGCCACCTCATTCGGGTTCAATTCAGAATCGTAGAGGCATGGTTACTGCCTACTTGGGCTATAAAATGACTTGTGGGGGCCAGCCGCTATACCTAGTCAGTGCTTTTACATTCCCAGACAAGTCTGGCACAAATGTGCCCGACCCGATGGAAGGCTTGGTTAGCCAGCGCCAGGATCGATCGCTCGACCGTGTGGGTGTCAATAGCGCCTCCTACCACTAGATCAACCTGAATTCCAACGAAATTTGGAACGTAGCCGCCCAAACTCCAATCGCTGGACAATACTTGAGACCAGAAGAAGACCCTAGAGGGATGGAAGGTTTGATTAGCCAGCGCCAGGATCGATCGCTCGACCGTATGGGTGTCAATAGCGCCTCCTACCACTAGATCAACCTGAATACCAACGAAATCTGAAACGTATCCGCTCGAACACCAATCGCTGGACAATACTTGAGGCCAGAAGAAAGGGAAGTTTGGGCGGCTGAGTTACAGGTTTCGCCGATTTTCCAGGCCTTGACGAAGGCGACTACACCGAAACACTGGCCTAATAAAATATTGTACCAATCTCGAGTATCGATCAACAAATCGAAAACTTTCAAGATAAAGTCGATTTTAAACGGTTACAGTACAAAGTCTTACCGTGAAATTATAAGTTGGCACGACAGCAGGCGCTACACTTGGTTTCTCGTCAACGGAAAAGAAAACTCGTAGTGATTTATCGGAGCCGGAATCCTGAAAACAAACCCTCGAGTAAACGCATCATCTACGCTTTGAAAAAGTGAAAAAAGAAGACGGAAACAAACTAAGTACTTACGTAAAACGCACGAACGCGAAGCGGATTAATAGGAGCCACTTGGGACAACGCATCCGCTAAGGAAGATGTGACCGCTTCCACCCCTTGCGAATACACATCTTTGACCGATCCTACAAATAAGCTTACAGCCGTCTGTTAGAGCTCGCCAGTAACATCAGCTTAGCCGAAAAATCAATAAAAGAACACTAACTTGACTTGACTTCGAATATGAACGTGTTGTTGTCGGGGAATTCGGAAGAGAACATAGCAAAGCAAGACCGCATATATTCGTCTAGCTGAGATGGAACAGCAGAAGGTACATGCGAATACTTTGTGTACGACGACAAATTTGGCTGACCGTCGAGGAGCTTAAGCATCATGGATACTCATTAAAAAACAGCATGATAAACAAAAATGAACCTACTTTGTAAATAGATGAGCTGATCAACTGATCACCATCGAAATGGAGTTCGACAATGTCTTGTGTTTTATTATCCACAGCTCGATAAATATCGTGTTCACGACCATCGTCGGCCTTTATCTGAAATACTGTAGCTGTATAAATCCCTTAAAAAATACTCAGTAAATTTCAGTTCATATTATCCTTCAGACACGTACCTGGCCATATTTTCCAAACTTGAGTTCTGGTGTCACTAGAAGCTCCGTAACCGAGCGCATCGACAACGCCCCATCAGAAGACTTAACGTCTGCTGAGTCAGAGGGCAGAGCGACGAGATTCACACACCCGCGTTGATTCAAGGCATACTCATAGCCTACAAAAATTACGTATTAAAAATAAGCCATAGACGAAAAATTATATATGCATCACATAAGTAGCACAGAAACTGCTGAGAAAGACAGGGGTGATTAATATAATCAGATAGTAGATCAAAAGCAATGGTAAGGCTAAAAATACCTCTCTTGAAATCATGTACAACTGAAGAAACACCATCGGCAACATTCTTCTCCTTAAAGAACGGGAACGAGTCTCCTTGTTTTGATCCGCTGACGACGGCCAACTGCTCTTTAGGAGAATAGTATACCTGTAGATGTAGCTAGGTCATAATTGACGCCTAAAGCGAGAACCAACGGAAATGAAATTACCATAGTTTCCTGCTTTGACTTCTTTTCATCCACCGTTTCAATAAGAACACTGAAGGGGTCGGAGACATTGAGAGGAATGGCTGCTTCCTTCCAACCTTCACAAACAGTTCCAGTCGGGATCTGAAGATTTGCACATACATATATGAAAGTATTACAGAGGACAAAAGAAAGGAAAAGACAACAGAAGAGAAAAAACTGAAGTCGGCAGGACAAACCATGAGCAAACTGCTGTACTCTGCTGAAGGAACATCATATTGATCGAATTCCACAGATAATTTGGATTTCAGCGTCGAATTATCTGAAATGACGAAAAATCGAACGGACATACTCCTGAGAAAAGTTAACGACAAGAAAGTCCGAAATAAGAATCTGCAAGGAACCTGCGAAAATTTCCATTACCTGAAAAATTCCCGTATTCGGAAATCCGTACCGAAAGCACCAAGGGATTGTTGAATTCCTTCGACGGTGGTTGTAGAGAGCCCTTTTCTCCGGCATAGATCACCTGCATAAAAAAACAAAATCCAAAGGAATTAATGACTGAACAGCTGACAGCATAAACTCGCACTAAGCCCTTTCCCTCTGTAACGAGAATACAAAGACATCTAACAAATCATAATCATTACTCACTTCTAACTGCAGGTTAGCAGTTCCATTTGTTGCGTTCCTACAGGATACCCAACGAACGCCTTCAAGACCAGCGACAACAGGATTATCGCGCTGGAAAAGAACTTATTAGAATCGAAAACCTCTCATTGAGCAGAAGAAATTCGAACCTAACCCACCACTTCTCCTGTTGAATTCCTCGAAAACTCCAGCAGTCCAGCGACGAATGTAGAAAACGAGTTCAAATTCGGTGAGATCGTTGAAAGTTGGGGGAATGCCGCTAGTGGTGCGGTGACGGATACGCCACAGTGAGCGGCTTAACAAAAACTCATCAGTTTTATTAACCAAGTTTTATTTACCTAGCTGAATATGTTGCACAGGCGAAATCTGGGAAGAAGACATTAGATTCGTAGATAAAATCTCGAATAACCTTCTTAAGAAACTAGACGAAGTTTTAGCCAAGCTAGCGATTTTGAACTGACCACCCGAGTCGACGATATACGTGGTCCGAAGTAGAAATTCGAAAAACAGACATTGGAATCGTTACCAACATGCAGGATGACGACCATACACAACATTTCAACAAAATCGGTTACCTAGCTATACCAACATTGTTCCAATGAAAAAATAATGAAAGTTGGAGAAAAAAATCAGTGAAACATTTCTCCAATAACAGTAGTGCACTACGTTAAACAATGCTAAAAATTCTAAATCCGTACCTGTTTTGTTGTGCAAAAACGTCCCTTCATTCTTCACAGTAAGCCAGTGCAATGACTCGTTGCGTGAAGAAACAGTTATCGAGATCCCATCAGAGTTTGCGAGCTCAGAAAAAGCGGCCGTAGTTTTTTCGACCCAGTTTGAGATTATGCCGGAAACCTAAACAAAAATGTTTGACGTCAAGATATATTAACAACTTTAGAATACCGGAAAGTTAGGTAAGTTCCTCCAGCCACTTTAGTCAGTTTCTCCGTTAACGTCACTAGAAAAAGCACACGATTTATGAGAGCTTCCCTCACAAGTGGTCCTAGGTAAAAAGAAAGTTTCTGCGACATAAATAACTGTCCAGCAGGTTGGTATCTACCCCATTGCTCTTAAAGAATTGCCAGATTTAATAGGCGACCACTACTGATTGCGTACACTACCCCTACCATACCCAAGTTTTGAAGCCGAAGAAGATGAATTCTCTTATTCTGAAGATGCTTTCTATCATCTCCAAATCCAGTTCATGCCACGCGAAATTCACAATCTTACTTGGAGAATATAAAGTTGAAATAGGCAATCACTCGACCATAAATGGAATAAATTTCATCTAAAACAAACACAGCGTAAAAAGTAAGAGTAAAAAAGTGTAAAAGCGTACCTTATACGCATCCCGGAATTTTATTTCGTCCGGTAAACTCTGCTTCGCCGATGGTGGTCTGGCGGGGTCACACTCGGTTTCAAATGCTTGTGAAAAAGATACTATTACAACACAAGCAGTTATGAGCAGTCGTAGCCGCACCATCTGAAACTGACAACTCTGCGCAAAGGACAAGTTAAAAAACGATTCGACGCGATGAAGGGATAAGGAACTATTTGAAAAATGAGAATGTAACTGCTACGAGAGATAAACTCTAACGACTGTTCGATTTTCCAACAATGGTTCTATTATAAAATCACCGGAAAAATCTCGGCTCAGGCGTGATTCGTACCAGCAGTTGAGGACTATCCACATCGACGGACCTACTCTCCGACTGAGACAATCATGGATGAGTGCTTGAAAGGAAAGAAAAGCCGTAGGGCATGAGGAAGGCGCTAGGAAAACAAAATGACCGACGCGGTTTCGAGTCTCGCCTGAGCCGCGATTTTTGAACATGACACCAGCTCAACCGCTTCTATTCATAGCACAAGCTCACCGAAAACAAAAATAAAATTGATAAAAGAAGAATTTACTGATCGATATTTGATAGGAATTAGTGCAGACTTCGAGCACAGAATATACTACTATGCAAACTTTCCGTTGCACCTGGTTTTGGGACAATCAAATGCATAAATATCCAATGGGACTGTGCGCATGGACAATAGCAGCGACTTGTCTATGCATCGACGTCCAGCTTACATAATCAAATAGCCGATATTATTAGTCGACCAACGGGCTCATAAACATAACGAGCAGATGTGATGCCCAACGGTTCGCGAATGACTCACGATTACCGTATCTACAGCGTCAAGCGTCCCAAATAAAACGAAAGGTGAGGTAAAACTTGCAAAAAGTAAAGGTAGAAGTGATGAAACTACTATTAACACCACATTACCATGACCAGACTTGGATTGCATCACTCCACCTACAGCAATTCAACGAAGATCGGCGGTAATGTTTTAGTCTATTTTGCTTTAGATTCGCCCATGGAGACTGTTGGGATTCTGATTCAGGATATGATATCGAACATTCAAGCGATTATGAAATGAACGATTATGATATGAATTTTTGAAGTTTCGGCCGCGGACCACCCATATCGTCCAACCGGGCGATCAGGTCAGGCTCACCCATTTGGCTAAAACTACATCTAGGTAAGTTTCATTGGATGGTGACTACGAATCTGATGTTTTTCCCAAATTTCGATTGATTTCGCTACATCAATGTATGTAGCCCCCCACACCTTGTGACTCAAGAATAGGGTTTTAAGCATTCTCAACCGACTTCCCTCGGTGTTGTTCGGTGTTTTTTGTTTTTCCGTTTGCAGATAAAGAACTCGCTCGAATGAGACGACAAAGGCGTCGTTGGTAAATTCGTCTCTAACATTCGCCTTGAAAAACATCATAGTTAAAGCAAAATCGGCAATCTTCAGGGGTCTTAGAAAATCAGCAATAGAGGTGGCTAAACTTAGAAAAAAAGGTATACGATTCCGCAGACATGGCCGCAAATAACCCCTACAGATGAAATATTAACGGAAAACTTTTGACCCAGGCACGATCCATGGATTCGGAGCTTTCACTGACTGTCATTGTTTTTTATCCAATTCCGCAACCTGGGCTTATCTGCTGTGTTCATAACGGATCTGGCAATCGTTTTCGAAATTATGGCCGAAAACACACTTATCGTTAACTAAATTTTCGTGGTCTCAAGAATGGCGGCAATCCGTGGCCGACATTCGGAAAAGGAACATCACAAAAGGGATTGTATACGTAATTTGTAATGTAACCTCTTTAGATTTCGTGACGACCGTTGGACGAGAGCCGTTACTGACTGGATTCCACGGGACGTCAGAAGAACACCAGGTTGCCCACCTTTGCGCTGGTCGGACTTCTTCGTCAAATCCCTGAACGATCGATTCGATGCTCTTCGTGTTCCTCGAGCGAGCAGGACCCACTGGTCTACCATGGCACGCGACAGGGACGAATGGAGACGTTACTGGCGCCCGCTCGAACAAATCGATGATCAACGGGGCGACAGGTGATACAGGTGATAACCCCTTTAGACCACGTTTCAGCGAAATCTTTGAATTTGCCTGGACCACTCGATACTTAATACTATCATCGATATGAACGATCCTCAGCCGAAACTTGGAAAACAGGCATCAGATTCGTGACCAGCACCCCAGATAGCCTTTGTTGATAAAGTTTCAAAAAAATAAATTTTTTTGACTGAGCCCATATCAGTAGACTTGGAACTTCTATCTAGTGCTAGTTGAAATAATACGACTTCAGTGGACCTCATGGAGATGTCCTACGCTTTTCTTACACTTTCAACACGAGGAATCACTTCTTTTACTAAATTGAAATCGAAGTTCAAGTTTAAATTGCCTCAAATAGGAAGTAACCAACCAACTACAAGCCACAGAGACTCCTTCCTACCAGTGACCCATTTCTATTTAAGAAGGGACAGATGGATTAGGTCCAGAATTTCGAAGCCTTCCAGCAGGACAAGTGTTAACAACGAGGACGATGAGCAAGCCGGTTGCGTTGCTTCTTAGGCGTCAACTCAAACATGGGACGCAGTTGCAGTAACATTTGCGCCACCGTATCCCCAAAATTTGAGGACGTGGTCGAACTCTGCAGATATATTTTATTTACTGTTGGATTTACGTGTTCTCACTCATTTTCGCCGCATGGGCTATTTTTCATGCCATTCTATATTTTTCTTTTGATTTAGTGTATACGTATCTGCTGGTTGTTTGCTGTCAAACTATTTTACATTGTTTGTGCAGGTGTATGACACTTGAAAAGCTCCTCTTGGTTCTTTTCCTTCCCTTTTCCTTGAATTTTCTTGCAGCCAACAGAAACCGCACTTTTATGAGCCATTAACTGTTTATTCGAATATTAATCCATGAGCAATTCAAGCGTAGTAATGATATGATCTACACAGCGACCATAAAAATGGTGAATGGAAAACTGACAGTCAACTCAACTTCCAGAAAATCCCTATTCAGTCCGTAAAAATAAGTCCAGCTAACAGTTTTGTTGTTCTGAAAACGCTTCGAATGACGCGATACATGTAATTTTTCTTTTACTTAACCTTACCATTTCGGAACCATCGCGAATAACAAAGAAATATAATCGAAACCGAGCTCTGGCTTCGGTAATTGAGGATCAAGTCAGTTTTCCTACTTAATTCCGAGATATTCTGGACCTATTCGACCAACGTTATCGATTTCTTGATTAGAATATCAGGCACTATTCAACTTAACGGACACAGTACTCGATTTTTCTTCAGTCCTCGAAATTCGCTGAACTTTGGACAGAGGGATAATTGAGGGCGCTGATCACGAATCTGCTGTCCATTTTCTATGCGGGTGGTCTCGGACCACCCAAATCGCTACTTGGGTGGTCCAGTCAGGGTCACCGATTGCGCTGATCTTTGTCTGTGGGGGTTATTTGGGGTCCAGAAGGTGGTCCCGGACCACGCAAATCGCTACTTGGGTGGTCCAGTCAGGATCACCGATTTCGCTGAAACATTGTCTATGGGGGTTCTCTGGTGTCCTGAACACGATGGTGAAGTCCGTTTTCGAAATGGCGGCCGAATACGGTAGTTATAGGTGGGTACCTACCGACCTCACTTGGTGAGACTCACCTATAACTATCGTATTCGGCTGCCATTTGAAAAACGGACTTCATCATCGTGTTCAGGACACCAGAGAACCCCCATAGACAAAGTTTCAGCGAAATCGGTGATCCTGACTGGACCACCCAAGTAGCGATTTGGGTGGTCAGAGACCACCCACGTGAAAAACGGACAGCAAATTCGTGATCAGCGCCCCCAATTACCCCTGTAGGCGAAGTTTCAGCGAATTTCTGAAGAAAAAATTTCTGACTGAAAAAAATCGAGGGCTGGTGTCCGTTAAGTTGAATAGTGCCGAATATGGTATGATCACTATTACACTGATTGCACTGCTGTAGTAGAAGGGTATTTTTTACCTTTTCTCAAACTTTGCGTAGAGTTTTTTCCTGTGTATTGACCACAGATTTTGCATCCTTTTCTCAAAGTTCCATGGGAGATCGCTCATATCGCTGTGAAGATCATATTTTGCTAAAACTTCTTTAAATTCGAGCTGGTTAATTCCTGGCATTTTCAATGTTTTCGCTTCCTTCTTTTCTCTTTTACTACTTTTGTGTCGAATGAGGTTCGATTTCAATTGCTCTACCATTTTTCAGGTACTGATGGAACGGCTTTATCAAGAGACGTCAAGCCTACTTCAACAAGCTCACTTTAGCATGGGCAAGCTTGAGCGGGCGAAGGACGAACGAGAAGCTCAACAAATTTCTCAGGCCATTACCGAACAACTACGGTAGGTGCCAGATACATTTTTATTGATCATGTACATTACCCGTAGAATTTTATTTTCATGCTGTATTTTTTACATAACATAACGTTAAAAATATAGTTCATGTTTTCAGAGTTATCGACAAAAATTGCGACCAACTTGTAATACTCGTCAACAAAGAAGCCCCTGGAAGACGGCATATCGTGGGTTTGTCAGCGTTGTTGAGCTACATATCCATTTCTCCCTAGAACCTTATCTTTTTAGGTCAAAATAAAGGTTGATCAACTAAAGACAGACAGTCAAAATGTGCACTACGCTATTTCGGCGCTTTTTTCAAGATTAAGTGCGAAGTGGAGGGCTGCCAATGAGCGTGAAGAATTGCTGCATCAAAGGTATTATTGTTATTGCAAAAAAATTGAAAGATTACGAGATTCATTTATTGAATGAACAGATTCAAGCCGAATGAGTCCACAACACTCTCAATGGAGGACCATGAGCTGCAGATGAATGATCGGCTGAACGCTTCCAACAGACACGTGTGTTTTCTGATTTTGTTTTGTTTATCATTTTTGAGGAAATGATGCAGTAGTGAGAGTCTCCACTGACAACCGCACGGTCGACCGATCGATCCTCGCCCGGGCTAACCAAACATTCCACCCTTACGAGTTTGGGTATATTGGTAGCAGACCTGTCTGGGAAGGTAAAAACGCTGAATTAGTAAAGCGGGTGTCTTCCGCAAAACATTGTGTAGACCAAATATGCATTCACCATGCCTCTACGATTCAGAATGAAATACGATTGCGGTCTTTAGGAGACTGATCAGCGCTGGCTCCTTTACCATTACCTCAGATGTTAGACCCACTGGCGGTTTTCTGCTACCGCAGATATCTTATCAGCCAATGTAGAATGATACAAATCAATATAAAACCTCTCTTTAATCCGTGCTGTCTACAAAAGGTAAATAGCACCGGAAGTGCACGGGTCGATTTTGGCACAGATTTGTTCCAACGATGAAGTTCCGATAGGAGTGATTTGTGTGGAACAGCGTGCTCTTTGTCTTTTACCCATAAAATTACCCAATTTCCCATTCGTTTCAGGTGGATGATTTGATCAGCCAGGGAGTCGCCGTCCTCGACAGCCTTCGTTCCCAGCACATGAGCCTTCGAGGAGTGCGAAGGAAAATAATGGATATAGGTTCAGCGGTGAGTCCAACTTTGAAGTAATTGTAAAGAAGTTTTTATAGTAGATCTTTTAGCTGGGACTTTCAAACACAACCCTGCAAATGATTGACCGGCGAGTACGAGAGGATTGGCTAGTATTCGTTGTTGGTTGTATTGTTACACTGATATTTATGTACACATTTTATCGCTTTTGGAAAGGATAGCGAAACTTTCTACAAACCGCTAATCTCTTCTAGGGAAATGTCTTCGGCTGCTGTGATATCTTTTCTATTTATTCTCGAATAGTTGATTCTGTTCTATTTTAAAAATGTGTTCTCGGAAGTTCCTTCATATATCGGTCTTCTGATCGTTCTGAAAATGGTGCATTCGGTTAGTGATTCGTAATAAACTGTTCGTCGTACTTAGCTTAGGAGCAGCTTGTTGGGCGGTGGTTTGGCGAGGAATAGTAGGTCGTTGCGCTTCAGGATTTTAATACTTGCACCTCCGCGAGATCCTCCTCAATGAGCTGTCTTTCCACGCCTCAGTGGGTAAATAAGGTGGATTTCTCCAATACTTGTGTAACAACAGATTATTTTCAAGTAGGCGAAACAGTATCAATGATATCACATCAAAATATTTTTGATGTGTTATTGATTATTATTTATACAAAACCTTTGTTGGTGTAACCACCAAAACAATCCAATTGGGCTACATTCGAGATCTAATCCAACTTCTACGGAAGGCACTGAACTTGAGTGGTGCTACAGATGATATCACTAGCAATAAGTTCTCACTCGCTGTGTCGAGAGATCCTTACCGTATAATAAGCAAAACCCAGCTGTTTATCTGGATGGATGGATGTCAATTTCATTTCCTAAATGAGACCGGTTGGAGGTGGTTGTATAGCTGTCTACCAATGAAATTATTTTGACTATCACATTTTACGAGAACGCCTCCACACATCATTTGTCAGCTGTTCGGCGGTCTATCGGTCGATCCAAATAAAGAGAAAATTTTAGGGTGCTGACCACGAATCTGATGTTCATTATGATTATCTGATTTTTACGCAAAGGACCACCCAAGTCGTCCATAAGGTTGATCAGCTGAAAAATTCAGATTTAATTCAACCTTCGTCCAGGTAGGTTATTTTGCGTGCTGATTACGATTCTATATGCTACTTGGGTAGAAAGGAGAGGCGTAACTGCAGCTAGACCTCGGATTTGTGACCAGCATTCAGAATAACCTACCTAAACGAAGTTCAAGTCAATCTTTGGTTTTGACGTGATAATCCAATTCGACATTGAGGATGACCAACTGCCAGCGGCCGGTAAACGGCTGGTAGCGTATATTGCAATCACCCTGGACTGCGGGCTCCATGTGGCCAACTCCTACTTACGCTAGAATCGGTTGTGTATCCACAACACATAAGGGCCCAGATTCATCATCGGTGAATCCGGGCCCTGGACTACTGGCTCCGCTAGGATCGGTTGTGTATCCACAACACATAAGGGCCCAGATTCATCATCGGTAAACCCCGATAAACCTCTAGATATACGCCAAACGGCGCGCAAACCGAGATTCGTGAACGCCCGTCGGGGTTTAATCGGGTTTGTCGCGGGTCTATCACGCCTCGCAATGAGGCAGGGTTTGGGAGACCTCACGGTATCGAGCGGGTTTATCGCCGACGGGTTGTCCGAAATCGCTCGTCCGTTCATGAATCTGGGCCAAGTTGCCTCAAGGCATACGCGCACGTGCGGGAAACGGGGAAGATGACTGCGAGGGACGATATGGAGTGTAGTCTACGGACAGTGCGGGGTCAGGTCACGATTTTTGCAGAGGGGCACGACGGTACGACAATCACTCCAATTCAACAATAGTTCAAGCGATTTCTCTTCACATGTTATCTGTCGGACCACATTTACAACTAGGCAAACCAGTTGAATAATTCATTCCGTCTTTGGTTTTACTATGAGACGAAATCAAATCTACAACAACTGGGCACTCTCATGTATGCGTAACACAATTATGATCAGTAAGTTACAGAACGTGCCGTCCCACTGTATCTAAGTTAAGATTAGCGTCAGAAAGTGAGTATAGTTAAAGTCTGTTTGAGCGAAACAACCAGCACAAATTTTATTAGCGTCTCAGGTTGGTGGACTAACATATTATTACTGAATGAGAACGTACATAAAGGGAGGCAAAGGTGGAGTACATTTGTGTAAGTAGTCACAAAACTAGTGTGGACGTCGCGACATACCGCAGCCTACTTTACATACTTATATTTGCATACAAAGGTCACGATTTCCTCCATTACAGTGTTAGGATCTTTATGAAATTTTGAATACGAGGCTAGTTCTTTGTTGATCTGGACACGCTTGTTGCCGGCGACGATCCGTCTTCCCAATCCCAGTGCTCGTGCATGCGAATCTTCTTCTCTTCACGGAGCTGAACGGAACGTGAAATTAAAGGTCAAGGTGTCGGCGTTGATCAGTCTCCTAGGGTTGCACCACGCATTTGTGTTCCATTCAAATCGTGAAGGCACGTGGAGTGCGTGTTTGGCCTATTCAGCACCAGACGCGCCGCAATGATAAAACGGCGTTAGCGGCGCTTCGGAGCGCCGAAACCCGCCGTTTTTCAACAGCTTCTTTAAAATTGATTTATTTTCAAAAATAAGAATATATTTGGACTCAGCAGCTCGAGCTCTGTTCCACCATATACATTTTTCTTAAATTCGTGAAACTTGTTTTCAGTCGATTTTTCGACCCCTCGATTTTCGGATTCCGTTGCCGCTTCCGTTCCGGTGACTCACCACCGACTAGGCTCCGCCCTCTTTCCGCCGCCTATAAATATGCGGCGCTTCTTTCCCTAGCGTCCCAAGCTGACAATTGGGGTCCCCACTGGGTGACTCGAAGAAGCTACCACGCGGGGCGCCCATTGGGCATGGGCGCAACTGAACTGACTCCGCCCGGGTCACCACGCGTGGACGCCGAAACGGCGCTTTCAGGCGCCGCTACCGCCGTTTTATCGTTGCAGCGCGTCTGGTGCTGTACAATGACCTGTGAGGCCAGCCGCTCTACCAAGTTTTTATCTTCCCACACAAGTCTGGTACCAATTTGTCCGACCCCAGAGTAAGGAAGGCTTGGTATGCCTGGGTGATCGATCGCTCGACCATGCGGGTTCCAGTCGAGCCTCTTACCACTGTACCATTCAGCCCACAATATATCGCCGAAATTTCATATCTGTTAGCGGAAACACGAAAAGAGTTGAAAGTGACTAAAACGATGTCAAACGTACACCATCAAGTAGGGTGTAGAATTTCGAGTATGGCGGCGTATCTTCGAAGACCAAAGCGTCGATCCATGTGAGGAGAATGTTGTACTGTGGTGGTGTATCGTTGAGGAAATTCGCTCGACCATCACCTTCACGAGCTGCCGTTTTTGCCGCAAACACCTGTGTGCGATCTGGAAACTCGGTGCTTTTTCTCAGAATCATTCATTTCACAGCATAAGCTCAAAGGCAAGGTAGCAAGCAGCCCCAGCTCAGCGCTAGCATCACATTAACTCGAAAAGCACCAATATTTGGGCGAAGGTAGTTGGTTGCTCTTCCGTTTAAAGATCGATTCTTCGATTTTGTGTCTGTTTTTTAAAGACCCTGAGAGTCTCAAACTCACCGGTCACAAGCCGCCAAGGCAGGCTTCCCTTCGTTATTTCTATGAGCATATAGAACCAGCTTTCGATGTCATCTCTGCGACTCAAATCCTGAACCGACCCAAAAGTTACCTGCTTGGAACACACACGACACATATCTCCTTGCAATGCAAATCAAGGTTATACGTTTGCAGGACAAGCGGACGTGTGGTTGAGAATGCTGTGGCTTTGCTCAGTTTAGGTGTGTTCACACTCTATTGTGACAGTAAAGCCATGGTAGATCATCATCGGAAAGGGTACACGAATATGTGGTGCTGGTTCTTCAGGACGGTGCTGTTGAAAACATGTACTTTTCGCGACGTCTGGATCTACTCCACATCACCTTTCTGAAGTAGTAGCAAGGTATAAGGGCCCCTTCAGAGTCTTCTGCGGCAGTAAATCAAAATAGAGCTGCGAAAGTGGATGCGCGCATTTCCGCAATAGTAGCGCGCTTTTACGACCTTCCACTGGATTGTCGTTGGTCAAAAAACTATTTGGTGCATAGTTGACGATGTGGGTGGTTTTCGCTAAGAAATTCGAAAACGGATGTGAGATTCGTTATCAGCACTCCTGACAATTCAAGTAAGCAAAATTTCAGCGGGAAATATTTTGAGCGAGGTTAGATCCGACTTGCTGCTGCAGCAAAGAATGACCCAGGACATTCCGTGCTGCGGCTGCACTGCGGCAGCGCTGCAGTAAAGTCTGAATGGGTCTTAACCCCTTGTATTCCGTAGTGTCCTGCTGCGCAGCTATCGCGCTTACATCTCCTCCATATCCTTAACCATTACTGCTTCACTGCCACGGTAGGGTGTATAGGCCCCTAGACCTGACAATGCTGAACGGCTGGCATTTGTTGAAAAATTACCATCCTCCTGTGAGCGACCAGACTTCCGTAACGAGTGGTGCCTCTCCAACCGACTTCTTTGCGTGATGGAATGAGATTTCTGTTCTGTAATGGAAAAGCTTGATCTTTGAGCTTTGTATAATAACTCCCTGAGGTAATCAACTTGAAAAATGCTGAGAGCACAGAAGCATCACCTTGTCCAGGTACCTTCTCGCTAGGCCGAAGTCGTACATGAAAATAATTTTGCCTTGTTTAGTCGCCTTGTGGCCTGGTGCGAAATTACCGGGTTTGATATCGCGCGATATGAAGCCGATCGAATGCAGCTCTTCGATAGCCTAAACGAGAAATAGTCAAGCAACAGTGGTGAGCCATTCCTTTCTTCTTTCGGTGCAGCATTTTGGGGCTCTGGATGAGGCTCTACGACTTGGCCGTGCTAGTACGGCGTTTTCGGCGCAAAGAAGCGTCGTTTCCGCCGTTGTAGCGTTGCAGCTCGTCTGGTTCTGTATTTTTCAGGGCGCTGAATGTTTTTTCTCCTTCTTTCAAATTTCGAATACTCTATCAAATATGTGAGAACCGCAGCTGAAACAGCACTTACATTAAACGTCTGCATGGCCAGCCGAAGTGAAGTGCTGAAACTGAACTTTCTCTCAGGCATGTCGGCTCTGAGCTTGTGAAGATCTTTGTGAAGAAGTGTCATCACAACGTACACGTAGTCCGGTTTGCACGTCCCCTAAATTCGAAAACATCGTCAGTAAGGTCTGGCAGTGGTGGACTTGCAGTGTTGATAGCGATGAAGGTGATAATGATAAGGATGTACATGTGAGTTAACAAGAGTCGTGCATGTCGTTGAATTGGAGGCGTTTTGGATAGCTGTCAGGGCCCCTAAAATCAATCGGAAAGAAGAGTGTGAAGCGGTTACCCAAGAGTTGGACCTATTCGCCGACTTATGCGGGTTTGATCTAGCTGATCGCGTCCTATGAGGCCGCCATGATGGGTGGTCCCTATGGGTTTGGTTCATTGGCCCGCTAACTTCTACATCAAAGGGTGACTGGTGGTCTGTCTCGGCAAGCACTATTGAGGTACGCTTCTGATTACTTCTTTCGACTTTTGTTTCCCGTTCCTCGGGACTTTAGAAGACTTTTGTGGTGAGAAATGGTGTTTGGGCAAGTAGCTCCACAAATATACATTCGACCTTCCAGGCTCCGACGAAGGCGACATCGCCCAAACGCAAGCCGAATAAAGTATTACAACAATCTCGGCCACTTTCTAAACTGTAAATAATACTACGGATTTACAATGCCGAGATTTATCGAAAGTCGCACATGGAATTTCAATTACTATACTATTCAGACTAATGCTCACTCCAAACTTCAACTATTCTACCCAGGGTATCTGTCCATTCTTACAACCAAGTATTATTACTCATTATTACTCATGTTCTCGGATTTGCAACTTGGATAATGAACTCTATAATCAACTTTGTTCTCCACTGAACAATCGAATCTTCGAGAAGTGCCCGCCCGGAACTTAAGTCCAAACAAACACTCCATAATGGTACATGGGGAAGTTTCAGACCGCTCTTCTCTGTTTTCTCCTCACGATTGGAAGCAGGAGCTTCATTGATGTGGATATCAGATATCACTGTTATCACTGTTTCATTCCACTGGCTCTAATTTACATGCTCAAACCCTCTTGAACTCACGTAGTCGTACAGCTGGCAGAAGTGCTTGCATTTGGCAGCGTTCGCGGCTTTCAGCACGTTCACTTCGATGTGCAGCATGGACTTGCTGTACTTTTCCGTTTTCACGGCGATATGCCTGCTATATAAATGTATTGCGCTTTACTGATTACGCCTCTCCGTTGATGCTCACTTTTGTGCGTTTTGACTGAGGAAAACCGTGCCATATCCACCATCGCCGAGGATTTCGATCAATCGATACCGATTCTCTTCGGCTGTGATTTCATCGTTCACTACCGGTAGTCGATCACGTTCGATAGCATGCGCGACATCTTCAGAAGCCATTCGGACGCTGAAATAGTTGAGGTGGATGTCAGGTAAATGATGCGGCACTCACTTGCACAGCAGCCAGCACACCTCAAGTACGTTTCTCAAAGCCGTGGAGTGAATCTTGACGTTGGCCGGTCTGCCGAGTCGCTTCTATGCCAATGAAACACACCACCCTCAACTCCACGATTGTCGATAGTTTCCGTCTGATAGCTGACATCCCAAATGACGAATGCATCTATCGGACGGATACCACACTTTCTTCTCTTCATTTCTTCATATGCTCGTCTATCCACAACGCTGTTCACCGAGGATGACGTGGGTGATAAGATGTCTCATATCACTCCTAGCCACGTCATCCCCGTCCGGAGATATATCCTCTTATCATTTCTGAGAGGATACCGTGATAGAGCGGTATCTAGCACTGGAATTTAATAAGGCTCATTTTTGGGCAATCTAAAAGAACCATTATCTTGTTTAATTGTTTCATGTGTCTAGTATTAGGTTGAGTCATAAGTAATCGGACATTTCCGCATGTGCCCAAATTCAAGATCAAATTTTCCGACAATGAATGCACCTCTCAAAATGAGTGAGGTACCATTCGATAGAGGAAAATCGCGCTATACAAGGATCCAACACGTTCTCATTGGTACCTTTGCTCTTTGTTACAAATGCTCCGGAATTGCACATTACCACCAAATTGGGTGCTTGTCAGGTTTTAGAACGTCTTCTGCCTTTCTACCTTTGTCGACCAACTGGACACGGCTGGGATGGTTAGTGTAGAGCCCTCGTTTCTCATCGCCAATGATTACTTTGTTCAGTCAATCATTCCTGTGCTTGAGAATGAGACGAGAAACTGCCGCGTCTACTCTGCGACCCGCGCCCACTGGGTCAAAGCTTGAGCTATCCGTCGACCAAGTTTCCTAACCCTACCGATCGAGTTTAGTCCTTGATCATCAGTTGACTGAAGAACATTTAAGGTGTCCGTTAATTCACGACAGGTTTGGCATGGATCAGCCTACAACTCGCTCCTCAATAGGTCTAGATCCAACCCCGTCGGACGTCCTGACTTCTCCTTGTTCTCGATGACGTAATAGCCAATGCAGAAGTTCAAGAACAAGGGTAGATGGCGCTTTGAACAGGAACACCTTCTTTATAAATCTGGTTGAAGCGTTCAAAACATCGGTTCAAATAGTGGCCAGATAGAGACAGAAAAACCATGACGTTGCAAATACGTCATTTGAATGGAATGAATTCCGGAGCCATTGTAACAGTGGTCCACTTTACTAAAGCGGATGTGACGCGATATTTTGTAGTGCTTTTTTCCCTCTATCGAATGATACCTTACTCGTTTTGATAGGTGTCCTCATTGACTAGAAATTTCATCTCGAATCCGAGCGCGCGCAAATGTCCGATTACTTATGACTCAACCTAATATCTAGTGCTATGTGGGTTGGGATGCAGCCGGAGAAAAAAATCCTTGAGGCCGTATTTTTCCTCAGAAAACTGTTCAGATTGGTTTAAAAACATTATTTTCACCTCTCTGAGGACCATACCAAATACACCAAATACAACCCTCCTACCGACCACACCCCTCGACCAAAATTTAACAATGCGGTGTTGACACTGCAATAACATCCGCTGGCGCGCTCTAATACGAACGCCGTGCTACAAGCGCAGGAAAAAGATAACTTTTGTCGGAATTCTGTCTAGCGATTCATGAAACTGAACTCGATTCTAAATTTTCTCGTTGAGTTTTCTTTTGAAGGCAAGCTCTCCTTGAGAAGGTCGTGTTATTTGGCAAATTCCTGTCGTTCAAATTTCCTGGTTCAGAATTCGACCAGGATTTCCGTTAGGCGATATGGCCCAACCTAAAGATTTTGGGGGGTTCATGCAGGGCCTTTTTTTAATGTGGTTTCGACAATTCTGATTGAATACAACTCATGAGACTACGTCAGAGTAGTCGGAACGTTGTCCAAGTGGATAATTTATGCTAGGTGTCCAAATTCTTGGCGATTTTGGATGGCTTTTGTAGGCGATGGCACCGTGGTGTACTATAATCTACTGTAATAACCTGATAGTGAGAACTAGGAGCTGGATTCTGAATCAGCCTTTCGAATAGCCATCAACGTTGCCGAAAGGATGTGGGTAGACTCTAGCTAATTTCATTGTGCTCGCTGAAATCCGAAAGTGGGACCGTTTGGGGCCTTCCCCTCGAGAGCTGGACGAGTGATCCGTTTTGTTATCCTCTAGAAAAATCCGTTTTGTTCGTTGTACTACCTCTTTGATTATCAGTTGATAATTGATTGATCGATTTTTCTGACGTAGCCGGCGCTTTCAGCTCGTATGGACTGTGATATAGCGTCTTATCATGTGGATTCTTTCAACTATCTCGCCGAGGAGGGAGTCCATCTGGCCGCGCAGTCCGTTCCGAAGGAAAAATTCCGACTGCCCTCTTCGGAGGCTGTCGAACTCAGCTACACAGGCGCTTCACTAGCCATGCCTACCCTGGAGTCAGGAGTAAGTCATTTTCAGCTTATGTTGTGTATTTAAGAGTTTAATTAGTGAGAAGGGCACTAGTGGTTCAGTGGTGGGAGGCGCTACTGTCACCTGTACGTTCGAGCGATCGGTTCTCGCCATAGCTAATTAGACTTTTTGTCCGTCTTGGGTCGGCTACTTTGATACCAGACATGTCTGGGAGGGAAAAGACAGACTTGAACAGCGACTGACCCCCGAAATTCATTGTACGGGCCAAGTTCCTATTCATCACACCCCTAATTTGGAATGGAAGACGTGCTCAAATTGACTTGCATTACGTCTAACGACCGAGCCGAAACCCGTTTTCTGTGCAATCTCTCTTAACACGTTGACGACAGTGTGGCGTCAAGCTGCGCCACGCTCAAGCGGCTGCGTGGGACCGTGTGGCGCAATGCCACGCCACAGTCTTGTATTGTATTTTTCACGATACATTTCAGAATTTCGGAGGATGTTTTTGTGCCACTTTTCAGCAGACCTTTGCACATTGTTATAGGAAGCATGATCCATGAAAATGATTCTTAGCTTCTGATTTACTGGAATTTTTGATTGTGCACTAGTTTTCTTTACAAGTAAAAACAAATAATGGTTATTGCAAGAAACAAATAAATACAAACAAATATCGGTTATTTGAATAAACAAATAACAAACAATAAACAAGTAACAATTTTCTTACAGCCTGGATAGGGAAAAAGGACATTTTAACACCTTCCAGATGTTATTTTTCTATTTTCATTGCAAAAAAAGGATAGACACAATCCCCGATATATAGGACTGTATACGTAGTCTTCGAGATTCGCTGTCTTTAACGTGTGAATTTTAAATTTAAATTCATTACAAGCGGTAATACCATATGTGGTGTTGGAAAGTACAGTAACTAACAACACAGAACTCCAACATAATGGCAAAACCAATTTGAACAAGTTACGAGATCGTATACAAATCATAACATTAACGCGGTTCTTATCTCACTATTTGACTCAAAGAGATGGAAATCTGTGTATCGTTTTTCTGAGTAAGCAGGTATGATTTGATTTTGTAAAATATTTCCTCAAATTCTAAGAAATTTCAGGCTTCAAAGTTCGCAGCTATAGACCAACTCCGGATACTTCCATCGGAATGCCGACAGAGAGGGCTGACTTATGCAGGCAATTTACGGGTAGGAATAGAGGTGAGTCTCCCCAAGGCGTAGATTTTATCAGAAATTCGTCGGTTTTCAAATATTGTCCACTCCAGATCAAAGTCAACGGCCAGCGCATTGACGTCCTCGAAACGGTTATCGGTCGAGTTCCGGTGATGCTGCGATCGACCGTATGCCACCTAAATAAAATGAGTAGAAAAGAGTTGATAAAAGCCGGCGAGGAAGGGACGGAGAAAGGAGGATATTTTATATGCAAAGGAAGCGAAAAGGTAATTCCGAACCTCTTTTTCTAGCTCATTTTTCGCGTTTAGCTTGCAGTTTTTAGGTTATTCGATTGCTAATCTCCAATAGACGTAATTTCCCCATTGCGCTGTGCAGAAAAACTTTCAGAGAAAAGGTCAGTGGGTAGTTTTTTTGTAAGTATCTACATTTTTCTACTAAATGTATGAAAACTTGCGTTTCCTTTCTTTTCAGTATTATTTTAGGGACTGTTATTCACGGAATATGGAGTAATGATGCGAAGCGTCAAAGATAATCATACAGCTGTGATGATGACAATCCATTATTTAGAGACAGGAACTTTGCAGATAGCTTTACAAGTTGGTCAATTTTCATTGTAACTTATTGGTATGTTTCATAAACAGCATATTTTCAGTTTCGACGTGAAATTTTCTACTTACCGTTTATCTACATATTGAAAGCACTCGTTAACAAAAACGACGCAGTAATTGCCGCCGATCTTCAGCGGTTAGTTGGTTGTTTCCATTTACTTTCTTTCGGAAAACATAAATTTCATTTTAGAGGAAGGAAGTCTGACCCATTCTTCTCATCCTGTGTGATGAATATGCTTGCCCAGTGTCAAGACGAAGGCGTTATGCATCGTGAGGATGCTCTCCGGGCAATTGGCACCCGCTTTAGGGTTGCAGTTGCTGATCGGATTGCTCCATGGGAAGATGACGAGGTGAGATTTAGCGAGTGAGAGAGGTATCTGCTCACGTTCTCTATAAAGCCATTTCAGGAAGCCGGTCGATTTATTATTGATGCCTGCGTAGCAGTGCATTTAGATAACTGGGAAGAAAAATTTTATCTACTCGTTTATATGGCGCAGAAACTTTTTGCACTGGTGAAGGTACGCTTCCTTCTTTTGCTAGTATTTTTGCTAATCGGGTGTGGTCCAGTGGTAAGAGGCCCTAATCCGCCGCACAGTCGAGCGATCGATCCTCACCCAGACTGGGCGAGCTCTCCATCATTCTAGGAAGTTGTAAGTTGGTGCCAGATCTGTCTGTGAAGGTGCAGTCACTGAGTTCTACAGCAGCTTTACCTCGCAAATCATTCCATGGGCCAAGTTCGCGCTCCTCTTGCCTCTACGATTTTTAGTCGGAGGCTAATGCGTGGCGCATTCTTGGGAGGTTGATCAACGCCGACCACCTTACCACTTACCTTTATGCCGTTTTTTCCTCTTTTTGGTAGTCTCCTTGGTAAAGCACCTTGGCATACACACCTTTTTGGTTGACCTTTTTAAGCGCGGGCTAGGATTGGTGGTATAAAAATGTAAAAAGCAGTGTCACTGCGAGCAGAAATAAGTTTTCCGTCGGAATGGCAATTGAAAAATCATTGCTTTCAGGGAGAATGCGCACCAGAAACTCCGGATAATCCGCAGTTCCAGGTTGGTATCGTGTGTTTTTGATTGGCGAGAAGCTTGAGAAATCTATCCAGTTTCTTGTTTCTGTATTAGAGGAGCCCAAACACTTTTACCTAAATGCTGCTTGAATTTTCGCCATATTTTAATATTTTTAGTAGCTTTTTGATTTCTATATTTATAATTTGTTTTGAGGAAGCTGCTGTGTCCGGTCATATAATTTTACTCATTATACGAGAACGACTGGAAAACATTCTTGGTATGGTTCGACGTAAGCTGGAATTTGTCGCGAAGCGTAAAAAAGACACTTTTGTGTTAACGTCGTCAGTTCATTACTATTCATGTTCATTCTTCATTACGATTTATTTGAGGACAAAGAGCTGATTGTATCAAAATTCAGAAACGAAGTTGCTCGAGCGCTTGGTAGTCATCACAATGGAGAAATAACTCGAGGTCTCGAATATTTCCTAGCCACTGGTAATCTGGTCACGAAGATTGGTTTAGCTCTTCAGCAGGTAGGTAATATTAGTGCCATATTCTTCGACTTGATTGTTGCATGAAAATGCCGCTCAGGAAACTGGATTTGCCGTTATTGCTGAACGGATCAATCAACTGCGTTTTGTGTCTCATTTTCGTGCTATACACAGGTAACAGAGTGATAGAACCAATATTTTAGTATAGAAATTCAATAGTTCTTCAGAGGAGCGTTCTTCACGGAAATGCGAACGACCGATGTGCGAAAATTGCGCCCTGAAGCATGGGGCTATATCTGTCCTGTTCATACTCCTGACGGTAAGATTTTTATCCTCTCTTATCATTTTATATATCCACATGTTTGTAAAAATATTATTGATAAGTAGCCGTAGCCGTATGTGCATGAAATTTTAGCAGGTCAGTTTGGTTATATGTGTTTTCCTTGGAGCAACTGCATAATAATTAATAAGTGAATAAAGGAACATGGAACGGCTCAAGTTTCTTCTTACCCTATTTATTTATTTATTTATTTATTTATTTATTTATTTATTGTTTTATTTATTTATTTATTCTTCTCACCCTATGCTGTTAAACACGTGTGATTTAGGTGCTCCATGTGGTCTACTGAATCATTTAACGGCATCGTGTCGTATTGTTACTCACTACTCTGACACAAGAGAACTGCCCGCCTTCTTAACTGATCTTGGAATGATTTCATGTAGATCAATCGCTTTTGTGTCGAAAAGTGAAGAGGTAAGCGCTGTCAAAGTCGTTTTTCATGCTAAGAGGAAGTTGCGAATACCATTTACTTTTATACTGAGAAGATCCACTGGTGGGTCATTTTTCTTTCATTTTTCTTCTGGTAGCATTCTAGTTGCCCAACTTGTGGGTGAGAGGTACGTATTCAAAATATTTCCAGTACTATCCTGTGCTTTGCGATGGTACGTTTCTTGGCTATATCCCGATAAGGAAAGCTGAAAGTGTAGAGCGACGTCTGCGTTGTATTAAGACGGATGTTAACGACTCTAGAGTTCCTTACGTTGCAGAGGTATGCTCCGAGCAATATCTTGTTTTGAGGGCAGCATCGATTTGAAAGTTCCACCATTCAGATAGCGCTCATTCACCAGTCGACGGACATGAAAAACATACAAACGCAATATCCAGGTCTTTATATCCTCTCAGATCCGGCCCGTATGATCCGACCTGTGCGTAATCTTCTCACAGATGCTGTAGAATTCATTGGTGAGCGAATATCCACTATTCATTTTTTATTCATTCTCATCATTCTTAATTGACTGAAAACCACTCGAAAACTCCATTTCGTTTAATGTTGTCACCGATCCCACGTACGCAACGTAGGTAAACGTTTTCCGTCGAATCTTCTTATTGATTTTTGGTTTGCTGATCAAGAATGTGATGTCTGTTTTAACTTAGCTTTTAACTTGAATTTGAAGCATCGCACGTGTCATCGACAGGGTTAACTTTTGTGATCCAGCCAGAATCACTGGCTTCATTGCAACCCCATTACAAGAGCTATTTTGCATGCTGTTCCTGATCCTGATTTTCGTTTCGGCCATAAGCCGCGCATATCTTTCTGACCCACCAGCTCAATTAACAGTTTAGGTGGTCCTGCGTTGAAATTCACAGAATGGTTGTCAAATTCGTAACCAGCTCTTCAAACGTAGCAGGTGAAGTCTCACCTTGAAATAATTTTTTGATCAGGGGCATGTCCGTTATCTGAATTCGACTTTGCTTATGTCGTAAAGCGAGTATTAGGTTAGATTTAAGTTGTGCTCGAACCTAGCAAAGGCCGTTACGTTTTCACCCGCATGAATTTCAATCAATCCTTTCAGGAACATTCGAGCAAGTATACTTGTCAGTGGTTATCGATCCCTCGGAAGCCGAGCCTGGTGTCACCATGCACCAAGAACTTCATCCAAGTTGTTTGTTCTCGTTCGCCGGAAATCTCATACCATTCCCGGACCACAATCAGTCACCACGGTATGGACATGTTCTAATGAATGTCCTCCTACTTTTTTATAATGTCCGGTTTTAGAAATGTTTACCAGTGTCAAATGGGGAAGCAGACCATGGGTACTGCGGTGCACGCATGGCACACAAGAGCAGATAATAAGATGTACCGTCTCCAGGTAGTCTACTTTCAAATTTTTCAACGGTTTTGTCGATTCGTGTCGATTTTATGTGCTCATTTTGTGATTTCTGTGTTATTTAGTTTCCTCAAAGTCCTTTGCTCAAACTGGAAGCGTACGAGAGATATGAGATGGACGAGTATCCTTTAGGAACGAATGCATGTGTTGCAGTGATATCGTACACAGGTGGACCTTTTTCAGTTGTGCAATATTTCGTCTTTGAGTAAGGTTTCGTTTATAGGCGGTTTTTTTTGTAGATAAAATAACTCATATACAGGATACGATATGGAAGATGCCATGGTGATAAATAAGTCGTCCTTCCAGCGTGGTTTCGCTCACGGCACCGTCATTAAAGTAGAAAGGTAGGTTGAAGGTCCCGCTCTGTCGGGCCATGTGTGTTGGTTTTTATTGCGTTTTGGTAATATTTCGGGGTTCGTTCAGGGTTTATTTGGGGTTTACCCGAGGTCTAGCCCACTTTAATGGTGCTGCGAGGGTTCTGATATACGGAATCGCGTTCACACCTTGATTCAGTAGCGCGCTTTGGGGTTTATTGGAGGTTTAGTTGTGATTACTAGTTCAGGACCTTCGCTGAGCCAGTGAGATGTTTTAGCCCTCGAATACACTTTAAATAGACCTCGCTGCTTGCATTAAGGAATCACAATTTCTACGTCATTTGATGGTATATTTCGGGGTTTAGTTTGAATAGAGTGTTCATGAATCGGGGCTCAGGAGAGCAGGACCTACATAACAATGTTTAACGAAATCGAACACTAAATTTAAACAAAAGTTGTCATTACAAGAGTTATCGTTTAGAATAAATTTGGTGACTATAAACGAGAAGAAAACGCTATTCCGTATGGATCCCAAACAGCCGACCGATACCGTCGGGGTTGATGGACTGCCGATACCGGGCCGAAGATACTTTGAAGGTTGGACGTAGTTATTGAGAATTTGTCTTTTCTCTTCTCTCAATTTCACGTTCGTCACTTTATCATCCGTCGTTCTGTTGTCTGATCTTCAGATAAATTTGTTTTCAGGTGATATATACTATGTTACATACAATCAAGATACTGGTTTGCATCAAGCGCATAGATTCCACTACGCTGAACCTGCATACTGTGGGATTGTACGTCTTGTGCACCAAGACAGTGTTGAGGATGGAGCACGAGTACGTTGTTGTCTTATTTTTCATCGGGAAAGTTCAGGGAATAACTTTCGGAGGGAATTTTCCGTTGTCATTCACTCTTAATGTTACTTTTATACTTATACTTTTATTTACTTATTCACAGCATGCCCTTATACAATGGCGAATTGAGAGGAATCCCATTATCGGTGACAAGTTTGCCTCTCGTCACGGTCAGAAAGGAATCAACTCGTTCCTGTGGCCTGTGGAAAATCTGCCGTTCAGCGAGAGTGGAATGGTGCCAGACATCATCTTCAACCCTCACGGATTCCCCAGTCGGATGACAATAGGTAGGTGAAGATGTATTGATTATTCACAGATCGCTATATCACGAGATTGACAGACGGAATCGTATTATTTGCGTTTTCATTGGTCCTTTTTCTTTCCGTTCTTTCGTCAAAACCTACTCTGAGCCGAGCTACGGTTTTTTGGTTTTTTCAAGAAAATTTTCTCATCTCTATTATTTCAAAGATTCCAATGCTTTCTTTAACTTTTGAGATCTATTCCTTTCAAGATTCCTAAAAGTATTGCTGTTGTAAGAAATTGGACGTGAATTTGAGGGAGAACTGTTGCTTCTTTCCTAATTTCCTAATTAATTAAATCAGACATATTTATGGATGAAAGGTAAAAATTGTTGGTGGAGAGAGGGATTTCTGCATTTTCTAAGTTTTTTTTTTCAGGAATGATGATCGAGAGCATGGCAGGAAAATCGGCCGCAATGCACGGCAGTGTGTACGATGCGTCTCCATTTGTTTTCAAGTAAGCGCTGGGATTATCGTGTTTGCTAGCGACGTCTATATATTTTACATATTTGTTTCAGTGAAAAAAGAACTGCAATCGATCATTTTGGAGAACTGTTGGCAAAAGCTGGTTATAATTATCATGGCAACGAAACGTTCTACTCTGGTGTGGATGGTAGACAGTTCGAGGTTTATAATTGGTTGCGCAAAATTCCAACGGACAGCTCTCATCGATGTTTATTTAGGTGCAGATATTTTTTGGTATCGTATATTATCAACGTCTTCGACATATGATTGCTGACAAATTCCAGGTTTGTTGGGTTCTACAAGAACATCATTGTATTTGTGATACTTTGAAATTCGAGAAATCTCCTACAGGTTAGATCTACCGGACCGATCGACCCCATTACTCATCAACCTGTGAAAGGACGTAAGAAAGGTGGTGGTATCCGATTTGGTGAAATGGAACGAGATGCTATTATTGCGCATGGGACAGCTTTTGTTCTCCAGGTTAGCCCATTAGGATCGTGTGTTTTTCATTGTGCAAAATTTTTACCCTTCATTGAAGGACCGATTGTTGAACTGTTCCGATCGCGACGTCGCTTATGCCTGCCGTCGCTGCGGATCTTTGTTGTCTGTGCTGATGAACGCTAAATCTGCGACTATCCGGCGGAAGGTAGAGTGGACATTTCGCTCGAATTTAGATTATCAATGAGTTTTGATTTGTGTTGTTTATTCGTCGCCTGGGTCTGCGAGGTGCAGTGTAAGGGGCGCTACTGACACCCGCCTTCCATACCTCCGGGGTCAGGTAAATTGGTACCATACTGGTCTGGGAAGGTAGATACACTGATTTGGTTTAGCGGCTGGCACCCGCAAGTCATTCTGTAGGCCAAATACGCATTCACCATGCCTCCGCGATTCTGAATGGAACACGAATGCACTTCAAAAGTTGACAGATCAACATCGATCTTTCACCTTTTACCTTTGGCATGTAAACATAAGTTTCTTGTTGCGAATGATGTGTTGCGAGCCAAATAGTACTGTCGTCTATTCCATAAATTCCCTTGCAAAGATGAGATCAGCTAAGTAATAGGCCTGTAACTCGAAAATGATCTCTTTCGGAAGTTCTGGTTTCCCGCCTTTTTCTTGCCCGCGGTTGTGTAAAATGTTTTATCATGATATTCTGGTTCCTGTTAAATGCTCCATATTCGTTGCAGAATAATCATTCCGACGACTATACCGAGAAGCAAGTGTGTCGGAATTGTTGCAAGGATGATGAAGTGCATCTTGTGCAGGTAAATACAGAGGCGTTTTCATTTCAATTGTATTTTACCCTCGGTGCTATAGGTAATTGATTTTCTGTTTTATTTTCCAGGTGCCACGTGTGTTCCGATACCTGGCTGCAGAGTTAGCAGCAATGAACATCAAAATCCATCTTGGGATTAACGACTCAGCAAAAATTCTACGGGCGTAGGATTGGTGCGCTTCAGATCATCGTTGATATTCCCGTGGTTTTTCTCATCCGACCTTCACCAACGTGTAAAGTCACCAACTATAGGTGATATGAGCTAAACTCAGTGGATAGAGTTTCAGTTATTGTTTCGCATTATTTTGATTAACAATGTGAGAAGGGTATGGACGCAGACGACGCGTCAGCCCTGCCCATGATACATGTCTCTTAATTTCCACTTCGTTTTTCCAACTTTCACGAGCGGCTCCTCGAACTGCAAGCCCAAAAAAATGAGGAAAAGAAAAGAAAAATCATAGAAATCACACAAGAAAGTCGAACGGGTCACATCGATAACATAGTGCTCCAGATGTAGATAAAGAAATATCGGCTAGTTTACACGATTGTTATATAACCAAGTTTGTTACGATACCTTGTTATTTGTTGTATTTCATTGGAAATGTTGAGATACGTTACCAGTGCGTATGTTGTTGAGTTTGTTGTTGAATAAATTCATAGGTTTTTGGTTGATTATTGGCCTCAAGAATTGGCGTAAATCCACTAAAAAGGGCCATAAGAGCCTTCCAATCATCTGAAATGTCGTGGACATCGTTACGGCGGTTGTAGGAAGAGAAACGGCGATTCTGCGATAGGCAAAAGCTTTTCCTTAACTTTTCTTTCCGTCGTAATAATCGAAAAATCGATATAAATCAATTGCATGCAAATTGTTTATGCCACCCAATTCTAGACAACAGTATCGAAAAATGAAAAATAGTTGACAATAGATGATTGTCTTCAGGCAATTTCTAAGAAGTTATGTTTGGTTCTCTGCAAATCAAGCACAAAGTGCTGGATATGTTGAATCAGGTCCGGTTCCTGACGGACACTGAGAAGCCGGGCTTCCCTTAACGTAGACTGCATTGTTGACGATGTTTCCTCTGCAATATACCGTGTAATGGTGTATTTTCAGCCTATACTCGCCTAAACTCACCGTGGATCATGCCGGCAGACGACGTTGAACAGATTGCCGCAGTTATATACACCCCATTCGCTGCACATCCGCCCAACCCATCTGAATGCGGAAAACACGTCTTTGAGCTGCTACAACTGGACTCAGCTAGAGTTCGTTACGAACCACAGTGAAAAATCTGATCGGAGAAGACATGTGCTTATCCCTGAACGTGACCATTTTCACTCCAATTCCGGGTTGCAATCTCACTTGTTTCCACCAGGTCCTTGTGGCCTTAAAACTTCAATCACATACTGCGGACATTCTTTTTTTGCACGTAACTTACCACAGCCATAGCTTTGACCGGGTCTGTGGCTGGAACATGTTCGAAGTTTTCAGTTATTCCTAACTGATTGGAGCCAGCATTGGTACATTGCTGGGCATAAGCCATAGCTTCACCTTCCAGAGCGCAATCGTATGTCTAAACAATCAAAGTGCCTTCCATGCGCTTTTGTCAATTGTTCACTGTTCCACACAATTTTACGCATGTTGGCGGCTGATGGAAGAAGAGCTCCGTTGTTCTTTGCAACAGCTCCTTTTGCCAGTTCAGATCTTAATTCAGGAAGAGTAAAGATCAAGGAATATGCGATTTATTTATTTCAAAATTAATTTCGAAAGAAGGAAGAGAGCATTTTCGCTCAAGAGATCGTAGTCATGACTGCTTCTGAAGAATTTGACCAGACTCTATCGCAGATTCGATCTCTATCGCATTTCATGGAGATGTGGAAGATCAGATGTTACAAATTGGACGGCCACAGAATTAATCGCCACATACGGAACAAGAAGGAACGGAGCTTTTGAAACACTTCATATGTTTCTGTAGAGTCAAACATACTACCTTTTGGAAGATGAGGTCTTGTTTCGTACCGTTATAGGGCTTATCCATCTATGTACTTTGTGACATTAGTTCAATAATCGGTCAGATCGCATCCGTTAAACCAATAGCAACATACCTCCGATAGTTGATCATATCGAGAGCCCTATTACGCACATCTTGGCTTTGATCTGGACTACATCCTGTAGATCCTAAAATTGCATGTGCCATTATAGTTTAAATTTTCAGCGCGAGAGCTCAAGGTATGAAGAGACTGACATGAAATGCTTTCAGCACAATGGAGATACAATACTGCTTTGTAAGAAGAACAGATGATTCAACGGACAGTATCAAATTCCCCAGCGAGGAGCCTCCTGAATCTTCTTATGGCTAATTCCATAACGAAGGGTTAGTCCTGGATGGCCCGTCCTGCTTTTCATACCCCGTAGTGCCGTAATTCCACGGCTCTCTCGCTGGGAATCATTAACGATGCTTGTGGTGCCGTTCACATAGAAAAACTCATGAGCAGAAAATGAAATTGGTAGTGGACTTTGGCGAAACGCGCACCTATGAATCTCTAAATGCAATCGGGTTGTCACAAACGTAGTTGGATCTGTTGGAGCCAGTTTTCCTGACTACATGGGTCCGGGAAGACCGTGACCGAAGAATGACATTGGACACTTGCTTTCTCAGAAACAAGGGTGCTAAAATGTACTCTACCTCCTCCAGCTGCTGTTGTTGCTGTTGTTGGTGCTGTTGTTGGTGCTGTTGTTGTTGGTGTTGTTGTTGTTGGTGGTGTTGTAGTGTCCGGTTGTCTAACACAAAGTTGATCGTTGCAGGTAGTTGGACAATACATGCACGCCTCACCAGACTTGTACAGTTGCGTACCAACGGCAAGTGCCCTAAACCAAATATCCCAGTATATTGAATCGATCGATATTTACACAGTAACTTCCACGTGGTGCTATGGTATGTATGTTTTGAAATGTGTCCTGTCATCCTGTTGATCATCTATTTGCTCGAGCTGGCGCCAGTAACGTCTCCATTCGTCCCTGTCATGTGGTAGATCAGTGGGTCACCTCGCTCGAGGAGCACGAAGAGCATCGAATCGATCGTTCAGGGATTTGACGAAGAAGTCCGACCAGCGCAAAGGTGGGCGACCTTGTGTTCTTCTGAGGTTCCGTGGAATCCACTCAGTAACGGCTCTCGTCCAACAGTCGTCAAGGAATCGCATTACGTCTCCGCCCCAGCTGATCTTCGACAACTTGGCCTATGTGACAGTGTCTCCTATGTTCGACTGTCGACGTTGCTCGGAGTTCCATATGTCGTCTCTGGCCTGGATGAAATGAATCACGCTCAGGATACTGAAGCGTACTTCAAAACAAGAAGAATCGTAGAGTCGAGGAGATGGGCGCGGGCTTGGGTGTTCTTCATCTTTCTCACTACTTCTTCAACACTCTTGAAAGCGTGCGAAGCCGCTCCTTTCCTCCTGCCCAGCTCTGGACTTGGGGCACTAGAAAGGTATCCGTTCCTCATGAACATCGTCTTCGTTAAGTTTAGCTGCAAGCTGAGCTTCCCACATGCGCGATCGAAGTTGGCCAGCATGCGTTCTGCCTGCGTGATAGATGGTGTCATAGATGACAACTAGGCGGAACGCATGCTGGCCAACGTCGAACGCTACTTATACGCACGATGTCATCGCGAAATGATGATGGTGTAACTGCCGGCCCTTGATCTTCACTCCCAAGTCGTCCCATTTTAGTGCCCGCATGATGTTCTCGTTAAATGTTTTGAGATCTAGGAGAAAATTTCTAAATATGTTTTTTGGATTTAGACTTAGCGTGTTGTGAGCAGCCAAGTACCAAGCGTTGTCACCTGATCGAACGGAGCCCGACCGTTCCACTCGTTTATCAGTTTCGTAACGTCTTGTTCGTAACTCTTGTTTTCTTTTAGCTTAGGTTTAGTTAGGCTTACGGTAAGAATTATAATATTTCTCATAGAATATTCCACGATCGACTGTTGTTGGTTGGTGCGTCGAACACTGTAGTACGTTATAGCCTGAAGCTAAAATAATTATCCAAGACAAATCACAAGTTTATTCAGATACAGGTTTATTTCGGCTAACGGATCGACAAGGCCGCCTTCGTCAAAGTCTCAAACGTGGGTAAGTAAACCAAAGTTCGAGGCTCTTACGAACGCGGGATCTCCGAAACGTTAGCCAAGATAAACTTGTACCATCTTGGCTAATTGGCTTCAGTCTATGACGTACCGCAATATAATGTTTCACTTGCCTAGTAACTTGTCTTTGCTGAGATCTTTTATGATTGCTGTATTAATGCTAATACTTTTAGAATTGTCGCATTTCTGTTGACTTCATTAATGACGGATTACCCGAGTTTGTTATAGAGAAAAAAGTCAACCGGAGAACGAGCAGTCGAACACCTTCGCCCAACAACTAGAGTTCACGGTGGACCATGCACTGACTTCTACATTCTATATATTAGGGATTTATATTTTGCCTTGAAGTTCACTTACGGGGAATCATAAATGCATAAAATGATCGCTCCTTTTTGGTTGGTTGGGTACGTGCAATCTTTGTAAGCACATCCAACGGCTGACGTGTTGGCGTTTATCATCTAAAAGCAGGATAGTAATTTCACCCAGACGTTTTTGAATGTGAGGAATACTCACGTTGGCAAAGGAAACAAATTGCGCATTATTTACTTGAGTTTTAATAAGTATATTCTTCCTAGGCCATCTAACATTACCGTCCGTGTATTCGGTATACCACTTCGTTGTTGCGTCCTCCGGTGTTGTTCCAACAGTAGCGCTTAACGATGGAAAATTTAAAACCTTTCTGGATTGAGGATATAGTGTAAATGCAAGATCTTTGCTAATTACCCCAAGAAATTGTAGGCTCCGGAATAAGAAAATTTATTGTTAGTAGGACATCCATTGATCAACAGTCCTGCATCCTTCTCCAAATCGCAAACGTATATCTGTAACATACCGTTTTAGCGAACTGAGACACCGAAATCACGATGTCTGTTCTTTTAGGTTCTGGTATTAGGCTCAATGCAGGACATCTTTTTGTAGTCCTTGGCATCGATACCAGGGAGGACCTTTGAAATCTTTTGGCACCTTTGAAATTGCTTTGAAATCGTTCCGATTGCAGTCTATCTCTTCAGTCCCAACTGTGAGCTAGCCATCAATCATCATTTACTTACATAGAAAGCTCAAAATCTGATCTGCCTTCATGCAGTTGTTTTGGGTGCTCACCAGTTCGATCATATCTCCAGCCTCTGGAATGTAACCTCTCTTGTTAGTCACGTTACCAGCAGCAACCATCCTCCTATAATTGTTGTGCGAATCCAGTACTTTCTTCCTAGCATCTTCATTGTTAAATTTTCCTGCGCATTTGAAATCTGAAATCAGAGAATATCTCACTTCAAGATGATAACACCCAGAAATGGCTAGTGTTTACCGCTTTGGTACTGAGTCGAACTGCATGTTGGAAGAACCTTAATGTGTCGGTTACCGCAGTAAAATTGGAAATTTCATACGCCTATTCGACACTGAAAATAACTCACGGAAAGAGCTGCCAAGCACAATGGAATGCACACGCTCCACATGGCTTTTCGATGCTCATTGCGACCTCTGGGAGCTTATATTAGTATCTGGAGCTTTTTCGCTCCGTACCACCAGACACCGTACATTGACAACATTTGTTAAAAACTATTCAGAATTTCAGAATCGGACAATGTTTCTCGAAATCTGTAAAGCTTTGGACAAAGATTACGAACGCGTTGTCATCGCTACAGTTTCGACTGACACCGAAGTAATGAACTTTTGAAAGTCTGAAAGTCTAAAAGTCGAGCTTCTTTGAATGCACACACACCTTCATATGGGGGAAGCTAAGAAAATACCGTTCGGTGAACATGGCTGGCACAATGATCATTAACTCGACACCAGTGACAAGGGGCCTTCCAACCATTACTAATTAGTCGACTGTCTCTGATGTATTACCATCTCGGTATCTCACTATTCACATACAGCCATAATAATGCTTTTTGAGAACCTTCGCGTTGTGCAAGTTGGTAGTGACCAATTGGCTACCGTAGTCGCGTCGGCCAGATCTGATGCTGTTCGAACGGAAGAAGCGGGAAGTCCATCAATATCTCGGATCTTCGGGCCAGAAGGCCACCGAGCTCATCAAAATTCCATTACTTTGTTGTCAATCGAAACTGTAGCGACAACAACGCGTTTGTGATCTTTGTCCAAAACTTTACGGGCGTTGAACTGGATACCGAGATGCATTGTCCGATTCTGAATAGTTTTTAGCAAAAATGTTGTCAATGTGCGGTGTCCGATGGTACGGAGCGTAAAAAGCTCCAGATACTAATATAAAGCTCCCAGAGGTCACAATGAGCATCAAACAGCCGTGTGGAGCGTGTGCATTCCATTCTGCTTGGCAGCTCTTTCCGTGAGTTACTTTCAGTGTCGTCTATGAAATTTCCAGTACTGCTGCGGTACTGCGGTAAACGACGCATTAAGGTTCTTCCCACATGCAGTTCGTCTCAGTACTAGAGCGGTAAACAGTAGCCATTTCAGGTGTTTTCATCTTGAAGTGAGATATTCTCCGATTTCATATTTCAAGGGCACAGGAAGCTCAAACAATGAAGATGTCAAGAAGAAAGTACTGGATTCGCACAGCAATTATCGGGGGATGGTTGCTGCTAGTAACGTATCTAATAGGAAGCGTTACATTCCAGAGGCTGGAGATGTTGAGTTGCCGGGGAGTTCTGTCACAAAATTTTCAAAAAAATCGTAAAATTCAGCGAGAAGCGACTAGCGACTTACCTATGACTACTTATCAATAGATCCAACGTTCTACAATATTCTGAGCACACAAACGTTCTTATATTTCGCGGATGCTGGGTACGCGACTCCATTGAAGCAGCACCACCTTCTTTCGGTGGCGGTCAATCTTTGATTGTCTTGGAGGAGGTTGTCCGTGAGGTAGCCACTGTGAAATTCGGGTATGATTGACATAGAGTATTCATGACTCATCTCCAATTACAACATTCCTCAAAAAATTCTGCGAACGGTAGCGGAGAAGGAGGGACTGAGCAATGGTCACTCGAGGAAAATGGGCTGAGTCACAGAGCTCGTGAGGTACCCATTTCGATAGCACCTTTCGATATCCAGAAGCCTGAAAACGATCATGAACGGACGAGTGGTGCCCTTGGAGCATTTCCGATAATTCACGTGTTGTTGCATCGGGCTTCTTCTTCAGGGCTTGCTGTGATTGCTTATTGTGTACGGCGGATGGACGTCCGGAGTGCGGCAGGTTTTCGAAGGTCACACCTCTTTCCTCGATGCAGCTGAACCATCTGTGGACTGTCCTGAGGAAGACCGCGTCTTCTCGAAATACACCCCAGACGTTGCAAACTGCTTGCGCTGCGGAATGCCGCTGAAGGAATTCATAGAACAGAACCGGTCCCAGAATTCGTTTGTCAACTGGAGCAATAGCTTCGGCTTTGATGGAGTCGCGTACCCAGCACCAGCGATATATAAGAAAGTCTCTGTGGTCAAAATATTCTGGAATGTTTGGTCTATTGATCAGTAGTCATGAATGGGTCATAACGCTTCTCGAATTTTACGAAAATTTCGAAAATTTTGTAACGGAACGTTCCCGACAACCCAATATGATCGAATTAGTGAGCAACCAAAAGAACTGCATGAAGGCAGATTTTAATCTTTCAATGTAAGTAGATGATAATTGATGGCAAGCTCACAGTTGGAACTGAAGGGATATACTGCAATCGGAACGATCTCAAAACGATTTCAAAGGTCCCTGAACCAGGAACGACACTTACACGTCCTGAATAATCGAAAACTTAGAGCACTTCAACAATATTGGGGAGTGCTCTTCAGCTGAACACCTGTCGAAATTGTGAGCTCTGGAAAGCCCGGCGAACGTATCCGTGTCGGGGCGCGAAGTGATCTCTTTCTCTGTCTTGCTCTCCAATTCGCAGTCATATATCTGTAACGCATAGTATCATAGTAAATTCCAGTACAACATCAAAAGAGGAGCTCTTTCAATGACAACACTCTTTTGCTTTATGCAGAGGTCTAGTTGGTGTTGTGATATAACGAATTACAACATCCCTCAAATTCTTTTCTATGGTTTGAAGGAGCATGACATGAGTATCTCTCGGCTGTGCCTTTCTGATTTATCAGTAGTGAACAATTGGCTTTCCTGTGGCTTAATTGGAATTATTGTCAACCAAAGGTTGCATGTTTTGATGTTTGCGCACCACCCTCTGCATTTTTTCTGGTTGTGGTATATACCATTTTCACTTCGGATTGGACACTTTTCAAACCACGTCGGACGTTCTTCATACCAAATTGGACGTTTTTCAAATCACGTCGGACGTTTTTCGAACCAAGTTGGACACTTTTCATGCCACTTTGGCTTGAAAAACGTTCGACGTGGTTTGAAGAACGTCTGATTTGGTTTGAAAAACGTCCGACGTGGTTTGAAAAACGTCCAAATCAAAGTGAAAATGGTATATAACCATTATTATTGTGCACGTCGCCGTCAGGAACATATTTCCTCTCTTGGTTGTGATAGTCCTGCATGCTTTCCCTAACACCCAGATTCGATAAGGTTCTTGAGCAGTCGAACGCTGAAAGAAACGAATGTTGCAATCAGGAAAATGTCGAGGAATTATGAAAGGTGGCCAGAGTTTACCGCCTTGGTTCTGAGCTGACGTTGGAAGTACCTTAACATGTTGGTTATCGAAGTACTGGAAAATTCATGCAGCTGTGAGTAACTGAGAACAACTTAGGGCCGGTTCAGAGTGTTGCTGCATGATTGTGCAGTTTTCTGCAGCAACAGCACAGCAGCAGGTTCTCGTGATAGGAATCACATGATTATAAAGGTATGGGGAAGCCTGAGCTCATGGCTTTTGTAATAAAAAAATTAAGAAGATATAAAAATTATAGAAAACTGCGCTCAAATTAAATATTTGCTCTCCGTTTGGCACCATGTGAAAGGTGAAAGGAGCAATAAAGCAAAGTAAAGTAAAAAATAATAAATGGAACATCACATTTCTCCGATCGATCGATGGCGTGGCGTCGATGTGAAATCAGCAGGACGATCGTTGCGGGACCCCAGCGCCCATTCAAGTCCGCAGCCACAACCTCCCCTGCAGCGCGACTATAAAATTCCGGTGGGAATTCTCCGCTGCAGCTGCTGCACAGCGCTGAATGCTGCTGCTGCACACAGCAACACTCTGAACACCCCCTCTGCTGCAGTGTGCTGCATGCAGCTGCTGCAGCGCTGCAATTCCTATACTTGCAGCAACACTCTAAGGGCCGATTCAGAGTGTTGCTGCATGATTCTGCAGCAGCAGAGGGGCGGAGCGTCGTTCCGTTCGGGACCGCCGCGTTGCTGCAGTGCGTTGCTGCAGTTTTCTGCAGCAACGCACAGCAGCAGCTCGGTCGGTTTTGACATGTTTGACATGTGAACTCTTCAGAATCGATCATTCATTCAAGTCCGCAGCCACAACCTCTTCTGCAGCACTACAGCAGCTGCAGCAGAGAATTCCGGTGGGAATTCTCCGCTGCAGCTGCTGCACAGCGCTGAATGCTGCTGCTGCACACAGCAACACTCTGAACACCCCCTCTGCTGCAGTGTGCTGCATGCAGCTGCTGCAGTGCTGCATTTCCTATTCTTCAGCACTGCTGCAGCTGCATGCAGCAACACTCTGAATCGGCCTTAAAGCGGCCCTTACGGATAGTGCCACCAAGCACTACAGGGCGAACACCCTCCACATGGCTTTTTGATGCACATTGTGACATCAGGGACTTATATTAGTATCAGGAGGTTTTTACGTTCCTTGCAATCAGATTCGACACACTGACAATCACCTGTTAAAAACTATTCAGCGTTTCAACTATTCAGCGACAACAATGCATTTCAAAATCCAATTCAAAGTTTTGGGCGAAGATTACAATCGCGTTGTAATCGCTATAGTTTCGATTGACACGAAATGTGATAGCGTTCGTTCAGTGCTAGTTATAGCATCATTCAAATGTTATGGACGCCGCCAGTTATTATTGGACTAGGAACTAGAGTACCGGACGTGTCACAACGATAAAACGGGGGCAGCGGTGATTTCTTGCGCCGAAATATGCCGTTTTTGATGTCCACGCGTGGTGACCCAGGACAGAGTGGAACTCAATGCACCTACGCCGCATGCCGAGCAGGGTCCCCGGGTGGTAGCACAGCCGAATGTGGAGCCTCGTCGAGCGATGTCATCAGACGAAGTGTGGAAACGGCAAGGGACCGAAATCGAGGGGTCAAAAAAGTCGCTTGCTACAAAGTTCCACGAATATGGAGAATTTGTATATGAAAAGATAGAGCTTGAGCCGCTGAATCTAGAATCGTACTTATCTTTACGAATGGATCAATTTTAAAAGAAAATATTGAAAAACGGCGGATTCTGCGCAAGAAGGCGCCGCAAGCGCCGTTTTATCGACGGCACGTCCGGTACATTCTTTTTAACAACTGCGGATACTGTCATAGCTCCCACTTCACCGTTAATTTTCGAGCGGGTGCAGGATTCTGTGAAAGGACAAACAACTCGTCCTTGAGGATCGCGCTGCTCCACAATACTGAATTGTTTCCATAACTACTACACTTTTAAGTGCAACTTGGGGTCTGTCTTCGCTCACTATTTTACGGAGAACAACGGCGATCTACCCACTGATCGAATCTTCGATAATTGTTTGGATAATGACGTAGATAATGATCGGTAGGGATTTCTCAAGCAATTGCTCATTTTGATCAAGTTAACTCGTATCCAATGGTGATGACATAGGAATTGTCGAATGCTCTAAAATTCTATAGTTGTTAAAAAAACCGAAGAAATTGTGCATTCCAGTGACTAAACCCTTGTAAAAGGTTACCAATTGTCTTTGTTAATGTACAGTAAGATTTTGTTATGTGCACAAGTACGTGGGAATTACACCCGATATCACCACCAATCAGAGACACACTTGAAAACCAACACTTTACTTCTATCGGACCAACACAGTAGAGTCGGCAATACTAAGAACAATATGAAATAGAAAAGGAAAAAAACAAAGAAACACAATTGACAAGCGTTCAATAACTATCGAAAATCTAAAGACAATACAGTAGCGACGAGAATACCTTATCCAATTGAAGATCCTGGGGAGACGGGGTAGACTTCGGCCTCGTGCGTGCGCAGGAACCAAACTGATGGCCTCCAAGCAGCCAACCAACCACCACAAAACAGAGCCGGGTCCTGGGCGGCACCATTCGCGCCCAATTTCATATTTCGCGCCGCCTTAACGGCAGGGGAGATCTGAAACGATCTGTTTATTGATCTTTCTACAGCTGTTTCCCTTCACACTTCTACTCCCCTTACAACCCCCGGCGCTCCAAGAGAGTTGTCCCTTCACTCGTCTCATGCTCACTCTCGCTCACGCACGTTTTAACTTACATCGTGCAAATTTTCTTCCGCGTGTTCCTATGCAAGCACGGCCTCTCCCTGCCTCGTTGTGCTCCTGATTCCGGTTCTCGTACTCTTCACTGTCTCGGAACCTGCGCTTTCTGCTGTCATTGTTGACCTCCATCATGGTCTTTAATTCCGGCCAGGCAGGTAACCAAAACTTCTTCATTTTTCATACCAAAGCCTCGATTTAAAGATACCAATTTTCCCGCTTTCATCATACGGATCACTGCCGAGGCATCGAATGGGGTTGTCCCATTCTTCCTTCTGTGCATCAACTCCAATCCATTTGCAGTTGATCATCGATGACATAAAATTCTTCAGAGTTACCAAGTTGGCAGCGACTTTATTCCACGCCGCAATATTTTGCTCAACGTTATGTTCTCGCGGGGCGATGACGACCATTAGCTGGACGTCTCTATTTCGCAATCGTTCCATCCACGGGCGAAGTACGCCCATAATTTCTTCTTCTTTGGCGAATTCTTTGCCTATCACCAAAACGACATCGCTGCTATCCTCGGGTGTCGGAATGCTTCCGCTCGTATAGGCTTCTCCTTTGATGCCTTCCGGCAACCACTTGAGGATGTTTTCGAGACTGTTGGGCACCATCATAATCTGTGTTCGGGTAGGCCTCTGCCACGGCCCTTCCCACGTCCTTCCCTGAATGATACTCATGGCCTGTTGATAGACAGCCCTCATCCTTCTGCTGACGGATCCTACGACGATGTGTTCGTGATAAAAATCACACGGCTCAAGCTTCTCGCTCAACTGGAAGTGCAAGCAGTTCTCGCGGTAATATAACAATGCAACCGCAAGTGCCTCTGCGGAGATATGCTGTTGCTTCTTAGCCATCTCCATGAGCTTTTCTCTCTCTGCCAAATCGTCTCTAAGCCACACTTGCACTAGTTGGGCTAAACGAAACACATTGTCGAACTTGATTGCGGCCATGTTCGCTGGCAATCCTTTCAGCACACGGCCCAGTTTGCTGGCGTCGCCTTCGCTCATGAGCGGGCACGAGACGTTCAGCCTATATCCGTTAAAATCTCCAGGTGGTTTCGCCAACGCCTTTTCGTTGCACTGGAAAAGCACGTGCAGTGGATGGGTCACTTCTTCCGTCATCATCAACTGTTTCGGGAAGCTTCTGAAACGACTATTGTCATCTACAGTCACGCTTTGTACGCTTGCTTCCACCTTTCTCGCAGCCTTTCTCCTCACTTTGGTTCTGATCGGCATATCATCTATATAATCTGGTATCCTCCTAAGTAGATCATGTTGTACCCTTAACGGTTCGGACTTCCCTCCTATCTCACTGATCAAAGCCGAGTTCTCACTCACGTCTACCACTCGGTAGGGTCCTGACCAGTCAAACGTTAGTTTTGGATGCTTGCTCACTCCTTTTTCTGCATTCATCCTAAGAAAGACCCTTTCTCCTACCTTGGGAAGTCTTTCGGGGTCCACACCCTTCCTTTTATCATATTGATCTTTCATTTTGGCTTTGTACTCTTCCGCTTTCTCCTTAATAAGATCTTGCGTCAGCTTCATACCCGCCATCAACTCAGACTTATAGTCGTCGATATCAATCCTATAGGGCGATATTTCATTTGACGGAATTACGTTTGAGGGGTAAAAGGTAAAAGGTAAAGGTGCCGGCGTTGATCAGTCCCCTGAGGACGCGCCGCCGCATTCGTGTTCAATTCAGAATCGTAGAGGCATGGTGAATGCGTATTTGGCCTATACAATGACCTGCGGGGGCCAGCCGCTACACCAGGTCAGTGTCTTCACCTTCCCAGACAAGTCTGGTACCAATTTACCCGACCCCGGAGGGATGGAAGGCTTGGTAGCCCGGGCCGGGATCGATCGCTCCACCGTGCGGGTGTCAGCAGCGCCTCTTACCACTGTACCACGCGGTTCAGCAGCGCCTCTTACCACTGTACCACTGAGCCTCATCAAAAACTGCGCGCCTTTGCGACCTCGGCACTACCTTCGCGATAAACCCATCTTCGAGAATCAGGCATAATGCGCCGTTCTCAATACAAAAATCAGCTATGCGCAGGTGCTTGTCGTGACGCGGAAGCTTGACCTCGTCAAGTTGCTTGCCCTCTCTTACTTTACTCATTATGGGACCATAATCGGGGTCGTCCTGCAGCTCCTCAATCCACCCTTTTGCTGCAGATATCGCGTTTACCACTTTTACCGTTTCCACATTATCTTGCTGCGGCGGTACCATTTCCACTAGCCCTCTTGACAACGCGTCCGCCACTCGATTGGCGTCGCCCTTGACGTACTCAATCTCAATATTGTAAGATTGCACCTCGAGCGCCCACCTAGTTACCCTCTGTGATACGTTCGAGCGCTTGAAGAGCGATGTGAGCGGCTGATGGTCCGTGCGGATGATGGTTTTTACCCCGAAAATGAAGAAGTGGAACTTCCTCAACGCAAAAACTATTGCTAACGCCTCGAGGTCCGTCACGTGATATCGCTGTTCAGCTTTAGATAGTCTTTTAGATGCGAAATATAGCGGATGGAGCATTTTGTCGTTGCCCTCTTGGCAGAGCACGGCTCCAACCCCCTTGGTGCTGGCATCCGTATATATAATATACGGTTTTCTCCCTGTCTGTGCCGCCTCAACATCCGGCTGGCCCAGCACAGGCGCCTTGGTTATCGCGTTCTTAAGGTTTTCAAACGCCGCTTCATGAACGCTATCCCACCTATGTTGTATGCGAGAGCTCGTGAGATCGTATAAGCTTCTCGCAATTTTAGAGAAGTTTAAAATAAACTTTCTATAGTATCCACACATCCCCAGAAATGTGCGTAGCTCGGATAAGTTGGTGGGTCTCGGATATTTTCTCACCTTTTCGACTTTATCTGGGTCGCTTGTAACACCATCCTCGCCGAGTACATGACCGAGAAAAGCCACCGTATCCCGTAACAACCGACATTTCATAGCCTGCAACTTTAGATTTGCCTCGCGAAATGCTAAGGAAACTTTCCTTAACACCTCGAAGTGCTTTTCCTCATCCTCGGTTGCGACTAGAATGTCGTCGATGTATACAAAGACGTTTTCCCCTTTAAGGTCTTTTAGCACTCTATCCATGAGTCTTTGAAATACCGCTGGGGAGGTACTCAACCCAAAATGGAGTACCCTAAACTCAAATAGCCCCTCAGGGGTCGTATACGCACTCTTTCTTTGCGCCTCTTTTGAGGGATCCACCTGCCAATAGCCCGATGCCATGTCTAATGTACTGAAATATTTCTACCCGCTCAAACTTTGAAGCACCGTATCGATTGTAGGCAACGGGTAAGAGTCTTGGCGAATGTGTTTGTTGAGTACTCTGTAATCAATACAGTCTCAAAGACTTGTCTTTTTTCTGGACAAGTACCACCGGGGATGCCCAATTGGAGCAGGACCTTTCGATGATTCCCCGGGTTTCTAGATCCTGAAGTATTTTCTTAAACTCAGGTTGCACCCCTCTGGGAACTGGTCTCACTTTTTGTTTTATGGGCTTTGTATCTCCCGTATCTATGTCGTGCTCCACTAAGTTGGTTTGCGTCAGTTCGTGGTCTCTCACCGCGAATACATCAGCAAACTCCATTATAAGGTTTTTTCCGGCATCTGCGTACCGTTTTCGTTGTTCTGCAGTTGCGTTATCAGAGTGTCCATCCTCTCTTCGCTTGACATGTCTCTCGGCAGTTCAAGCATATCGGATTTTATATTGTCTGGCAGGATTCGTCCATACGTCCTGTGACCACTTTCCTATGACCTCTCCTTTTTTAAAAACCAAGGGCTCGTCCGATTCGTTCAGAACTGGTATTTTGTTGATTCCCTGTTCAGATACGGAACATACACCACTCTCAATTGAGCTCGTGTGTGACCACAGAACAACGTCCATAGCTTTCTGTTCGCAACGGACTTAGATCATTCTGCATTGACCCGATGGGACACACTCCCTTTCCGCTACTACTGCTGCCGCAGATGATAGCGTTGTGTGGTCACCCGTTGTGGTCATTTCTGGCCTTTCTCCGTCGTTTTTATCAACGGTTACTCGTACCCCCAGCTTCTCCAGTGCATTCGTGCCAAGAAGAACCACGTCTTCCTTCAAGCGCTTCACATGCATCTGGATCTTGCTCTTTTTACCCCCTACCAGCTCTAATTCGGTCTCCATGCAGCCCAGGAAATCCATTCGGTTTCCTGAGGCATCATATACGTCGCACTCTACCGCTGCGATTTGTCTGCAGAGCCTATCTAAATTCGCTCCGGCCTTCTCAGCTGTGAGCACCACGTTTAGAGGCATGATCGTCAGTTGCGACCCTGTATCGATCATTGCCGCTACTTCTATTCCGAGGCATCGCAGGCGAACCATATGTCTCGGACCAACTAAGCCGTCCGCTTCCGTGCTACATGTACTGGCCTTAAGACATCCTGCTGATGGTCGAATTGATTTGCTATGTAGCCTGATAAGTGAGCCAGGCAAACTGAGGTAATGGACGAGGACAAGTTGGCTCAATGCAATGAGGACACTAACAAGCACCAAGCTACTAACGCTCCTAAGGGAGAAAGTGTTTCCAAGCAAGTAAAAAGAATTCATCCGAAGGCCAGGATACTACTGCAAGCAGGGCACCTGGTTAAAACGCGAATGAGATCAGCAGTCAATACATGACTGCACAATTAAGCACCTGCTAGGAGGTCGCGGGCCTAAATAGAGGATCAAATAAATAGTATCCAACGTGAGCAAGGTAGATCGATCTGTAATGAGTTTATTTTCTCATTGCTATCGATCACTTTTTGTAGTAGTTCGGTGGGTTCACAGTCATATATCTCACAGGCCATCTTGTCTATGTTCCCCCCTTGCATCTGGCTAGGCAAGCTGTCAACTAGGCGCAGTACAGTAGTTATTTGCTCATTTATGGCTTCTAGGACTGCTACGCGCCTCTCGTCCGTTGTTGGGAGGAACCCGGCCATGCTCATATCGGCCGTAGTGGCTATCCTTCTAATCTCCCTACGGAGCTTTTCTAGGTCTTTTTTGTTTCCACTCACCGTTTGAGCCTTTGTCCTCTCTCGATTTTCCTCTGAGACCATAAGGTTGGTAATACCAGACAAAACTTCGGGCTCTTGGCCACCCTCGCTTGCATTTGGCATCGACATCTGAAGTAAATCTTATCAGGTAAACTTGTCTTTCTACCTTGTATTAACTACACTACAGTAGTTGGTATAATAGCCCAGCAAGGCTTTTATTTTTCACTCGTTCGACTGAATGGTGGGTTCAGCTCCACTGACAGTCGTCGTGATCACCGATCGATCACTCACTCGGCTCGACTACAAGCCTTCCGCGTATACGTCGACCACCAAACGATCGACTTGTTTTCGTGTGTGTACTGATTGATGGTGGCTTGGCCCCCAAGTAAAATTTTGTTATGTGCACAAGTACGTGGGAATTACACCCGATATCACCACCAATCAGAGACACACTTGAAAACCAATACTTTACTTGTATCGGACCAACACAATAGAGTCGGCAAAACTAAGAACAATACGAAATAGAAAAGGAAAAAAACAAAGAAACACAATTGACAAGCGTTCAATAACTATCGAAAATCTAAAGACAATACAGTAGCGACGAGAATACCTTATGCAATTGAAGATCCTGGGGAGACGGGGTAGACTTCGGCCTCGTGCGAGCGCAGGAACCAAACTGATGACCTCCAAGCAGCCAACCAACCACCACAAAACAGAGCCGGGGCCTGGGCGGCACCATTCGCGCCCAATTTCATATTTCGCGCCGCCTTAACGGCAGGGGAGATCTGAAACGATCTGTTTATTGATCTTTCTACAGCTGTTTCCCTTCACACTTCTACTCCCCTTACAGTACATGTTCGTGGAATCGGTTAGGCAAAACCTTCGGTTGACGATAACGTGGTCAATTTAGTTGTGGTGCAGTCCACCTGGAGACTCCCAAGTTCATCGTCTGGAGGCGGGTTTCTGGAACTGCGAGTTACCATGGATGGTGTTCGTCGACATGATGAACTCAGACAGTCTTTCACCCTGTTCGTTCCACTCCAGACCATGGACGCCGATATGAAGCTCTTCCGACGACCTTCTAGGCCCGATCTTCGCGTTGAAATCTCCGACGATGACCTTGTAGAAGGTATGATCTTCCTTGTAGAGCTTCTCCAACTCCATGTAGAATGCCTCGACTTCTTCGTCATCGTAGTCCGATGTTGGTGCATAGACTACGAAGACCGTCAACGCCGGCATTGATCCACGTCGCATCAGCCGTAAACGTCCGATTCGGGTTGTAAGTTGTTCGAACGAATCGATGTTCATGGCCAAGTTCGTGTTGACGAGGACACCGACACCACCAACGCCTCTACTTTCGCATGTTCCGAGGAACAGTTCTTCTCCAGTGTCGAACACGGCGTGTAGTGGGCGGTGTCTTCTCGTCTCGGTCAGTCCGATGACGCTGTACTTGATCTTCCTGGCTTGCATCATCAGGTCTTCGACAGACGCATCCGATGCAAGCGCTCGCGCGTTGTAAGTACAGATCGTCATCCTAGTCCTTCTTCTTTCTGGCAGCCTGTCTAGGCCCTGAGATTTTCGCAGTCTCTCCGTACTCGTCCTTCCCAACGCTGCCGTATTGGGGGCTCTTTCGGGGTCAGGGGAATGAGGCCCTTTGTTGTTACTGTCTTCGGCATATGAGGGGCGTACGGGCAGCTTGCCAGGCTCTGCCGTACGGGCTGGATACGGCGGGTAGCTAGCCAGACTATCCCGCTGGAGCTAAGGGCTTATTTATTAGAGGCGACCCTGAACCGCCTCTCTTATACTTCCGTGTCTACCGAATGCGAGTTTTTAGGCCAGACAGTTAGCCTCCGTGAGGAGGTGTCACCATCTGGGACAGTAGAATCAGCTTGCTCGACACTGATTCCTTCCGCGTCTCACGGCAAGGATCAGGTGGCTTTTGCTCCGCGATTAATCCCCTATCCGCCACCTGGGGTCGCGCCACGTAGCCTCGCCACCAACCGGCTGGGGATCCTTCTTGAAGGAGAACCTTCAGAGAAGGAGATCCGTGGAGAGAAGCCGTTATGCCTCACATTCATCGATCTCAAGAAGGCCTTCGACTCTGTCGAAACGGAAGCGGTGATTGAGGCTTTGTGCAAACAAGGCGTCTCCACTCAGTACGTAAAGATCCTCAGTGAGCTCTACAAAGGATTCACGACTGTGATCACACCATTCTACAACAACGTTCGCATCAACGTGGAGAGCGGTGTACGCCAATGTGATACCATATCACCGAAGCTGTTCAACGCCTCTCTCGAGAACATCATGAGAACACTAGAATGGGACGACGTGGGAGTGAAGATCGACGCCCGGCGCCCGGCGACGCCACACCACCTTCGTTTTGCGGATGATATCGTACTCATAACACCATCTATCGCCCAGGCAGAACGCATGCTGGCCGACTTCGATCATGCGTGTGGGAAGATCGGCTTGCAGATGAACTTGACGAAGACGATGTTCATGAGGAATGGATACGTTTCTGATGCCCCATTTTCGCTCAACGGAACGAACATCTCTGAATGCTCCAGCTATGTGTACTTGGGTCGGGAAGTCAACATGACCAACGACTCAAGTCCAGAGCTGGGCAGGAGGAAACGAGCGGCTTGGGGCGCGTTCAAGAGTGTTGAAGAAATAGTGAGGAGGACGAAGAACGCCCGACTCCGCGCCCATCTCTTCGACTCTACGGTTCTTCCTGCGTTGACGTACGCTTCAGAATCCTGGGCGTTACGCAAGCAGAATGAACATGCGATTTGCGTCGCGCAACGAAGTATAGAGAGAAGGATGCTCGGAGTGACTCGCTTCATCCAGGCGAGAGACGGCATACGGAGCTCCGAGCTACGTCGACAGTCGAAGATCAGAGACGCAGTCGCATGGGCCAAGTTGTCGAAGATCAGGTGGGCCGGACACTTAATGCGATTTCGTGACGACCGTTGGACGAGAGCCGTTACCGACTGGATTCCACCGGACGTCAGAAGAACACCAGGTCGCCCATCTTTGCGCTGGTCGGACTTCTTCGTCAAATCCCTGAACGACCGATTCGATGTCCTTCGTGTTCCTCGAGCGAGCAGGACCCACTGGTCTACCATGGCACGCGACAGGGACGAATGGAGACGTTACTGGCGCCCGCTCGAGCAAATCGATGATCAACGGGACGACAGGTGATACAGGTGATACTTTTTATCGTCCATTCATACGGCGACCTTTTGGCGGGAACTAAGTTACATATTTAGGGGTCCACTGGAACATTCCCGCCTCGAAAAAGTACAAAAGTCTTCACCCTCGAAAATCTTACCGCTTTCTGGCAGTCGTTACATCCAGTTTTTGGCCACTTGATCGAAGCCCATTTTTTTCTCAGAAAACGACTAGGTCGTGTTTTTTAAGGCGAAGTCTCCTTTTTTCTGCTTTCTGTCCTTCACCGCACCTCCTTTGTAAGCCATCGCCTGGTGTGCGTACCAGCTTAAAGAGGCCTTAATGAGCCCACACCGGAATGGACCTTCCAGTTGCGTGCCTCACTTGATGGCCATCGCCTGGGGTGCGTACCAGTTTAAAGATGCCTAAAAGGCCAGACACATCGGTCTCGCACCTGTTTTCCCCCCATTCTTATGTTGCCCTGCTTATCGCTTCAGGAGTATGATTTGCTGCCATGTCGTGTCTCATTTCCCCTTTTTCAGAAGAAAAAAAAATCCATTCCAACGTAATCACCGAGTTGGACCATTTTTTCCGCTTGTGTTGCTGGATTGAATAAATATGAATATGAATCCGGTACACATACCTGTTATAACAACCCAAAATAATTAATTCATTTCACCAATGTTAGACGGCTGCACTTTCGTCCGACTCATTGTTTTTTCTTCCTTTCTCCGTCTTATAGAATAAATTCAAATCAACTGCATGCAAATTCTTTATGCCTCCCAATTCCATAAACCAAAGTCATATAAATAAAAAAAGTTGACAATAGATGATTGTCTTCAGGCAATTTTCTAAAAAGTTATGTTTGGTTCTCTGCGATTCAAGCACAAAGTGCTGGATATGTAGAATCAGGTCGGGTTCCTGACGGACACTGAGAAGCCGGGCTTCCCTTAACGTAGACAACATTGTTGACGATATTCCCTCTGCAATATACCGTGTTATGGTGTATTTGCTGCTCATATTCACCTAAACTCGCCTTGGATTATACCGGCAAACGACGTTGAACAGATTGCCGCAGTTATATACACCGCATCCCATTCGCTGCACGTCCGCCCAACCCATCTGAATGTGGAAAACACTTCTTTGAGCTGCTACAACTGGACTCAGCTAGAGTTCGTTACGAACCAGAGTGAAAAATCTTATCGGAGAAGACATGTGCTTATCCCTGAACGTGACCTTATTCACTCCAATTCCGGGTTGCAATCTCACTTGTTTCCACCAGGTCCTTGTGGCCTTAAAACTTCAATCACATACTGCGGACATTCTTTTTTTTTGCACGTCACTTACCACAGCCATAGCTTTGACCGGGTCTGCGGCTGAAACACGTTCGAAGTTCTCAGTTATCCCTAGCTGATTGGAGCCGCCAGTGGAGCATTGCTGGGCATAAGCCATAGCTTCACCTTCCAGAGCGCAATCGTATACCTGAACAATCAAAGTGCCTTTCATGCGCTTTTGTCAATTATTTACTGTTCCACACAATTTTACGCATGTTGGCGGCCGCTGGAAGTAGAGCTCCGTTGTCCTTTGCAACAGCTCCTTTTGCCAGTTCAGATCTAAATTCAGGAAGAGTGAGCATCAAAGAGTATGCGATTCATTCATTTCAAAATTAATTCAAAGAGAAGGCGGAGGCTCGCTCGAAAGATCCTAGCCATGACTCATGAAATGCCGCCGATGTATTTGATCAGATTTATCTCTATCATATTTCAGGGAGATGTGGAGGGTCTGAGTCGTCGTTACAAATTAAACGGCCATCGTCACAATCGTCACATACGGAACAAGAAGGGATGGAGCTTTCAAAACACTTCGTTACTTAGTGTAGAGTCAAGCAAACTACAGTACCGGACGCGCCGCAACGAGAGCCAAAATGCGCCGTTCCGGTGTCCACGCGTGGTGACCTGGGCGGAGTCAACCGCAGTGGATTTGCGCCCCATGCCCAACGAGTGGCCACGCGCGCTAGCTCCTTCGTGCCACCCCGTGGGGTTCCTGCTCCTAGCTTGGGACACTAGGAAAAAAACGCGCCGGATATTTATATTCGACGAGATGAGAGCGGGGCCTACTCGGTGCAATGAGCGCCGCATATTTATAGTTGGCTAGGAGGGGCGGAGCTTAGTCCGTGGTGAGTCACCAAGCGAGGGATCGAAGCGGTAACGGGATACAAGCGAGGGATCGAAGCGGTAACGGGATACGAAAATCGAGGGATCAAAAAAATCGACTGAAAACAAGTTTCACGAATTTATGAAAAGTGAATATGGATGGATAGAGCTCGAGCTGCTGAGCTCAAATATCTACTTATTTTTGAAAATAAATCGGTTTTAAAGAAGGTATTTAGAAACGGTTGGTTTTGCGCTTCGAGGCGCCGCTACCGCCGTTTTATCGTTGCGGCGCATCTGGTACTGTGTGTACTTATTGGAAGATGAGGTCTTGTTTCGTACTATTATAGGTTTTAACCATCTACTCTGTGACATTGGTTCAATAGTCGCTCAGATATCATCCGTCAAACCAACAGCAACATACCTACGCCAGTTGATCATATCGAGAGCCTGATTACGTACTCCTTGACTTTGATTTGGACTACATCCCGTAGATCCTGAAATTGCATCCACCATTAGGGTTTGACCGTTCAGTGCAAAAATGTAAGCAGTCAACGTGTGAAGGGATTCAAAGGCTTTCAGCACAATGGAGCTACAATGCTGCTTTGTAAGAAGAACAGATGATTCAACGGACAGTATCGAATTCTCCAGCAAGGAGCCTTCTGATTTTCTTGTAGTAAGTTCCACAACGAAGGGTTAGTCCTGGATAGCCCACTCTGCTTATCATATCCCGTAGTGCCGCAATTCTACGGTCCTCCAAGATGTTTTCGATAAGAAGGACTAATCTAACCACCTAGTCTTAGCCGAGAATCACTTAAACCTATGCTTATCGTGACATTCAAGTAAAAAAGCCCATGAACACTGAATAAAATTGATTGCGGAGTTGGCGAAAAGCGCGCCTCTGAATCTCTGAGTGCAATAATGTTGTCAAAAACACAGTTGGATCAGTTTAGGCCAGTTTTCTACGCTACATGGGCTCGGGAAGACAGTGGACGAAGAACAACATTGGACAGTTGCATTCTAAGAAACAAGGGTGTTAAGATGTACTCTACCTCCTCCTCCAGCTGCTGTTGTTGCTGAAGTTGGTGCTGCTGTTGGTGCTGCTGTTGTTGGTGCTGTTGTTGGTGCTGTTGTTGGTGCTGTTGTTGGTGATGGTGTTGTAGTGTCCGGTTGTCTAACACAAAGTTGGTCGTTGCAGGTAGCTGGACAATACACGCACGCCTCACCAGACTTGTAAAGCTGCATACCAATGGCAGGTGCCCTGAACCAAATAGCCGAGTATAGTGAATCGACCGATATTTACACAGTAACTCCCACTTAGAGTGAAGATATGTATGTTTTGAGATCTAGGAAAGAATTCCAAACATGTTCTTACATTCATACCTTGTGTATTATGAGAAGCCAAGTACCTGGCGTTGTCACCTGATCGAGCAGAGCTTAAAGGCGTGGCCGTTGGCAACATTGACAGCTTCGCCGATCGTTCCCCTATCACTTTCGTAACATCCTGTTCGTAACCCTTGTTCGTTTTTGGCTTAGGCTTAGGCTTACGGCGAGAATTATACTATTTCTCGTAGAATAATCCATGATCAAGTGCAAGTTCATTTCGGCTAACGCTTCGGCAAGTCCGCCTTCGTCAAAGTCTCAAACTTGCGTAATTAAATCAAAGTTTAAGGCTCTTAAATCAAAGTTTAAGGCTCTGACTCTTTGAAATGTTAGCCAAAATAAATTTGTAAAATCTTGGCTAATTGGCCTCAGTCTATAACATAACACAATGTTATGTTTCACTCACATAGTAACCTGTCTTTGCTATCATGTTTCATGATTGTCGAATTATTGTTAATACTTCTAAGATTTGCGCATTTCACTTCACTTCATAGATGTCTTTTTACCCAAGTTTGTGGTAGAGAGAAAAGCCAAGCAAAGTACGAGCAGTCGAACGCCTTCGCCCGTCAAATCCAGTTCGGGGAATGGTACATATTCTCGATGCAGAAACTCCTATCCTACCATATAATAAGCGAAACCCAAGCGATGTTTGTCATGGGTGGCTTATATGGGTCCCGCCGCGATAGTCCCTAACCGTACTCCCAGGGCGAATTTCATCAGTCCCCCCTCGCCGCCTTTTACTGCATGATTTTTGATCTTCGGTTTTTGCTGTTATTGTTTTTAATGTTATTGCTTTTCGTTTGGAGTGAGCGAAGCCCCCCTTTTTTTAAAGCCGTTTGACGGCCAGTAGGCCGCTGAATGGCTGGTATTCTATATATTGGGGGTTTATATTTTGCCTTCAAATCCACTTACGGGGAATCATAAACGCATATGATGAGCGCATTTTGTACGTTTTGGAAGTTGCAATCATGGTAAGCACATCCAATGGCTGTCGTGTTGGCGTTTATCATCTAAAAGCAGGACAGTGATTTCACCCGGACGTTTCGAATTTGAGGAATACTCACATTGGCAAAGTGAACAAATGTAGGATTTGTTGCTTGATTTTTAGTAAGGATGTTCTTACTAGGCCAGCCAAGTCTACTATTTTCGAATTCGGAATACCAGAACGTGATTGCGTCTTCCGGTGTTTTTCCAACAGCATCGCTGAACGATTGATACTTTGAAACTTTTCTCTATTGAGTGTAAATGGAAGACCTTTGCTTATTACCGTATGAAATTGTAGGCTCCGGCATAAGCAAATGTATCTTTAATAGGACATCCGCCGATTAAATACTGTGCTTTTTCCTCCAAATCGCAAACGTATATCTGTAACATACCGTTTTAGTGAGCTGAGACAGCGAAACCACGATGTCTGTATTATTATATTAAGTTTTAGTATTAGACTCGATTCGCTACACAATCTATTTGTTGACCTTGGAATCGATACCATCATTGAACAACTTTCCATTCAGGATGTGCTGGTGTCGTCATTGGTGAGCTTTGAAATCGTTTTCGCTCAGCATTAAAGCACTGTCAAAGATAATTTTTCTCCTTAGATCGTCACCACTTCGCTTGATGGCGGCAACTCTCTATGGCTAGACTTCTGCTTTTACTTGTCTGCTTCTGGTTGACCACGGCCGATTACAATCTTACCCTTCAGTCCTGTATGTGATTTGGACTATTTCGATCCGTCGTTGAATTTTCCCCGACTTGTGAAGCTTAATAAACCCAACCCGTGGCGAATGACTTCGTGATCTACCTACACACGAAGTTTAAATTCTGCCTTCATGTAGTTGTTTTGCGTGCTCACCAGTTCGATCATATCTCCAGCTTCTGGAATGTAACCCTTTTTGGTAGTTACATTACCAGCAGCTACCATCCTCCTATAGTTGTTGTGCGAATCCAGTGCTTTCTTCCTAGCATCTTCATTGTTTAAGTTTCCACTGCATTTGAAATCTGAAATCGGAAAATATCTCCTTTCAAGATGAAAACATCCAGAAATGGCTAGTGCTTACCGCTTTGGTACTGAGTCGAACTGCATGTTGGAAGAACCTTAATGTGTCGGTTACCGCAGCAGTACTGGAAATTTCATACGGCTAGGCGACACTGAAAATAACTCACGGAAAGAGCCGCCAAGCACAACAGTACGAACACGCTCCACATGGCTTTTTGATGCTTATTGTGACTTCTGGCAGCTTATATTAGTATCTGGAGCTTTTTATGCTCCGCACCATCAGACACCACACACTGACAAACATTTGTCAAAAACTATCCAAAATTTCGGAGTCATGTCAATCGGACAATTCATCTCGAAATCCGGTTCAACGCACGTAAAGTTGTGGACAAAGATTACAAACGCGTTGTTATCGCTACAGTTTCGATTGACACCAGAGTAATGGAATTCGGATGAGCTCGGTGGAAGTCTGCTCCGAAGATCCGAGGTGGTGATTCCCGTTCCTTCCGTTCCAGTAGCATCAGATGTTGGGGGTGGTTCAGTGGTTATAGATGAGCAGCAGAGCAGACGAGAGGCAAACCGTTTATTTCGGTCGAAGGAGACAAGAGTGAGTAGAATAGGTGATGCTTACCCTGACCCTATGAATGGGCGGGGTGAGGGGGATGTGGGGGTCGTCGTATCGACAACATCAGATCTGGCCGACGCTACTACAGTAGCCGATTAGCCGGCGGTACCAACTTACGCGATGCGAAAGTTCCCAATGACATTATTATGGCTGTATGTTAATGGAGAGATACCTTAATGGTTATACACCAGAAATAGTCGACTATCCTATCATACTAATGAATAAGCGAAACCACGATGTCTGTTTGTCAACTCTAGGCTCCCGTCGTCATTGCCCGTTACCGTACTCCCAGTGAACCCATACCTTCCGCGCCGTCCGCATTGAACACCTGCTCAAGGGAAAATTTTTGTTTCTTGGAGTGTAGTGCCAATTTGAAACCGATTTGCTTCTCAAAAAGAGGGAAACAAAACCTCTGAACAGACTTTCGGCGGCATTCAAACAAAGGCTTGTAAACAAGCAGAACCACGACAGCAATTAAGAAATAGAAATGATGATGAAAATGGTGTTTACTACTCAACTAATCAAAAAGTTAAGAACGACTACAAGCAGATGAATGAAACTAGGTTTTTTTCATAAGCAAGGAACAGGCGGGTCACATCGGGAAACAGCTGGATGTAGCTTCCGCTAACAACCAGAAAAATCAAAAACAAAATCCATCTTGGAATCAGCCACCCAGTGCTCTACTAGACCGTTTCGGACACCAAAAGATAGGTTCTTCAAACGACTATAGTCAACTATTATATTCATGAAATACAAGACATATCAATATGAGACAATACGTTTCACTTTGCATTACTATACTCTTGATCTCCATCCCTACATGCCCTACTCTCAACTTTTGCATTTGAACTGCTCGAAACTATTGATTCACTTTTACAACGCATCAAGGGTTTCCTGGCCGTCGACTTAGGCACGGCTACTCCTCTGTGAATTGACTCAAAACGTCAGATGCGCCCACTTTATGAAATCTACTATATATGAATTGTGGTGAGTCAAAGGGCACCGTTGACTGTCAGATCTCCTGCAGATTTGGGTCAAAGATGTGTTGAACAATCTCAGCGACGATTGAGGTATGTCAAGGTAGCTGCTGCAGAACTGCAGGATTTCGGATGTATTCAAGCTACGTTTGGTCCCTGACAGAGTGTATAAACAACCCTTCATTCATTCGCACAGGTTGTGAATCTACAATAATAGTCGACAGCGGAACCACTGAGACGTTTTTGAAGCGACATCTCATCCCACATGTTTGTTATCGTCTGGTTATTTCAATTGGCTTGTTCTTTTAGTATTTTCATGTACAACGTGCCTTTCATCAGATGTTCGTTGTGTCTGAACGAAAATAATAGACAGTAATCGCTAAAAAAGATTTATGTCGTTCGCGCGCTTTGCTCACCGCCAACACCCTTTCGTGTGTTACGAAACTGGCACTTTGTTCTGAATTCATGGTTCTGAACTGTCATGCTTCTCACTCAGGAGTGAGCGTTTCGTAATAATTTATTGATAGCTATCTGACATACAAATAACCCAACGGTTAGTTATAAGCAGGGGTGTGCAGAACGTTTTTTGGGAAAAACGGAAAACGGAACGGAAACAGAGAAAATGGCGGGACAATGGAACATGGAAACGGAAGTAGTGCAAAAGTCACTAAATTACTGGAGTTTGTCCAAAACTGGACCACAAAACGTTTTAATCTAAAAATGAACATTATGCAGATTCATTTCTACCACAGTTTTGACACTAGGAATGAGAAGCCTAGGCTTAAAGTTTATGCATAAGTACAGGTGTGGATCCTCAAGCACAGCATACCACCACAAAAAGCGCACTGTAGGTTAAAAATCCAGCCTCGAATCTAACCGCAAGCTTGGGCCTACGCCTCACACCTTTAATGTCGCGGTAGCATGAAGCCAAAAAACACACATGAAGTGAACGAAAAATAGCAACAACGTAGCGAACGTTGTCCCAAAACCGTGAGCAACCCGTAAAGCCTTCGCCCGATAACCATACGGGACCCGCACCGTGAGGTTCCTGTGGGGAAGATACTGTACTGACCGTGTCACCCTCTCAAACATGTCAACGTCAGAATGACAACTTCGGTCTCGCTTTTGTTAGCATGCACAGTGGAGCTTTTCGACTTTTCTTCCGCTTCCGTATTCCGCCGGAAAAAAAGCAGAACATGGAAACGGAACGGAAGGGCCAAAAACGGCCGGAAACCGGAATTTCGAACACGAAAACGGAAGTTCCGCACACTCCTGGTTATAAGTACAGTAAAGTAGTCTTAATCCAACAGCGGTATGAAAGGGGCGTGGCTCATACGGTGTCAGAACGTATCGTGCATCGTGCGTCATCCCGCACTACACATAGTTTCACTCAGTTCAACAGCTATGGAAACCGACATCACTCCCACCTCACCGTTAATTTTTGAGCAGGTGCGGAATATTTTTGAAAGATAAACGGCTTCTTGAAGATCGTGCAGCTTCACTTTACTAAATTGTTTCCGTAGCTATTGTACTACTAAGGGCAGATTGTGCTCAACCTTCACTAACTATTTGAAGAAGAACAGCGGCGACTTCCCCACCGATCGAACGTGATCGATCTATAGACAGTCGTTGCGGTCAGCTCACCTTCTCATAAAATGGAGGCGGTGGTGGTCCGACGAGGAGCCGGATGTTGCTGGACCGGGTCGCTAATTGGCCCCGCAAACTCTGACACCCATCCCTGACGGACGAATCGCGAACGATGAACACCCCTAGATGTCAATTCCTTTCCCTATCCATACATGTGTGGTAACAATAGCAGACTCGGTTAGTCTGGACGAAGAATTACACTCCATCCCATTACACACTGTTAGTAGCATATTTGTTAAAAAAACGCGATTCCAGAAAATGTTGAGTAGCGACGTCTTGATTTGCATCTTATTTATTACTTGTTATATGGCCGACATCTTGTATTTATTTTTTTCTGAAGAAATGGGGCAAATTCTGAGACCCAGCAATTGGTTTGTTGGTTGTATTGTGCGTGGACCATGGACAGACGCGCAGAACATGTGATGTTCAACGAATTGGTTCAGACAGGATCAGTTGAATGAAAAAGTCCGGAATCCCTACTCTATACAACTAGCGCAAATGAAATATCGGGTTCAAGAAATATCAGTAGTCCGCCACAAAAAAGGAGCCACACAGATGTCGACCGGTCAGCACAAGAACATGCGGCAGAATGATATCGGGTTCAAGAGCCACTCTTTTCAGAGGCCGTATGCTCGTCTAAACCCGACCGGGGTTAAGCCACGTCATCCCCGACCGGGGCACATTCCTGCTGCAGGGTTGGTTGGGGTTGGTCGTATGCTCGTCAGCGGGGCTTGCCTCAGGGACACGTGGCAGTGTTGGCAGCATGATATGGACGATAAGAGCCGAGATATCATTTCATTTTCGACTACCCTCTAGCGCTTAGCATTTTATTCGAGGTTCCACTATTGTGAATTGAATAGAAGTGAAAACACAACTACTATATGTGAAAGCAGGGAATCTAGGCTTCTTCCATACCGTTGTCCTTGGCCACCTTAAGCCACCTAGGAAGGTGAGGAAAACTCGACAATTAATAGCTCACAATTTCACCGAAGCGCGCAACTGGAGCGAGTTACGATCGCAAATTCATTCAATCAGGGCGACTTTTTGATACATTTCTAACATGCGATGAACAATGTATACTATGCTATGAGAAGAAACATTTTGCACAGTTTTCTCACCTCTAGGATCTTTCTGAAGACGGATTTCCACTGTAGGAAGGTAGTCGTCTACATCCTGTCAACTAAAACTTTATTGATCTTACTTTCTCTTGCCTTCTCCTAGCCAAACGATTAAGAAAGAAATAAAAAAGATGCGGATTTTCAGATTTTTTTCGCTAGTGTCACGGATGACTAACACTTCTCTAGTGAAAGACATGCTCTTCGAAACGGTGTTTAGGTTAGGGAAAACGGTTCGCCCTATGCTGAGTTATGTCGTCCTAAAACAAGGTGCAAAAAAGGATATAATTTTGTTTACAACCTAATAGATTACTCGAAAAATTCTGCACTATACTTAGCGTCTCCACAAAAAAAATGTCGTTAAACTCTGTGGTGTCGCTGAACTGCACTCCTCTGTAAAACTAGTGGGAATCGATTACTGACGTTGAAATTACGATAATTGATTGCTGTTACAATCTATTTTGGTATTTGAGCCCTAATCAAACGACAAAATCGGACAAAATTTGAAAAAGAAGGCAGAAAATCCTCAGCATGTAAGGAGCTTTAATAAGCTCCAATGCTAAAATGCCGCTTTATCACGGCTTTCCTCTACAGGGGCCGTATGCTCGTCTTACCCGAGATAGCTGGGGATGGGGAGGGGCTCCCCGCGCGCCGCCTTCTCCTCCTGCGTTTGCGTACTATCTCGGGTGGAGGGCACCGGCGGGGACTCCCCCAGGTTGACTAATTAAGAGGATAAAAGAAATTTATCCGATAGCAAGAAATTCTGTCGGCAAGAAATTCAAAAGTACCATTCATGAAAGCCCGACCGCTGAGTTATGTCGTCCTAAAACAAGGTGCAAAAAAGGATATAATTTTGTTTACAACCTAATAGATTACTCGAAAAATTCTGCACTATACTTAGCGTCTCCACAAAAAAAATGTCGTTTGTCGCTGAACTGCACTCCTCTGTAAAACTAGTGGGAATCGATTACTGACGTTGAAATTACGATAATTGATTGCTGTTACAATCTATTTTGGTATTTGAGCCCTAATCAAACGACAAAATCGGACAAAATTTGAAAAAGAAGGCAGAAAATCCTCAGCATGTAAGGAGCTTTAATAAGCTCCAATGCTAAAATGCCGCTTTATCACGGCTTTCCTCTACAGGGGCCGTATGCTCGTCTTACCCGGGAGAGACGTACTATCTCGGGTGGAGGGCACCGGCGGGGACTCCCCCACTCGTTGCGGGGAGAGACGAGCATACGGCCCCAGAATGGTAGAGGGACTTATCAGTGGTCGGGGATGATGTGGCTTGGGGATCATATCATCCACGTCATCCCCGGGGTTAGACGAGCATACGCCTTATCATTCATATCATCCACGTCATCCCCGGGGTTAGACGAGCATACGGCCTCAGAGGAGAGGGAGGATAAGGGCTCATTCCCTTCACTGCCTTACTCTGGTTGCATTACTGACGCAATTGGAATTGTAAATCTTCGTAGACAAAGAGTATCTGTCGCTCATGAATAGAGGAAAAGCTATATAAGTCGGGACAAGAAAGCACTGAATGACGGGGGAAGTTCGAACACGGCCCAGATTCATCATTGGTGAACCCCCGATAAACCACGAAATACATATATCACGAACGGCACGCAAAAAGAGATTCGTGGACGCCCGTTAGGGTTTAATCAGGGTTTACCGCGGGTCTATCACAGAGGCAGGGTTTGGAAAACCTCATTGACTTATGGCGCAAATGCCGTAATTGCCGTCACTGCGGGCGATCGGCTGTCGACACAAGATTACCGCAAGCATGGCATGTCGATTGCCGTCTGCCCGTAGTGAGTGTGATTGCGGCACTTGCGCAACAAACTGTCGCGGTCTTCGAAACCCCGACCTTCACGAATCATAAATGGCCACAAATTTGCGGTATCAAGTCAGTTCTTGGATCAACGCGATGATTACGCATACAAAATTCGGCTATGATAGCTAACCGACAATTTCTGTTCCAAGAATCAATTGCTTTCTAAGAAGGATTTATTATTTATTTTTATTCTATTTCATTATTTATTTATTTATTTTTAAGGATTATTCATCGATAAGGAATTTCAGTTACTGTTTGGATAATGACGTGGATAATGATCGGTAGGGATTTCTCAAGCTGCTGCTGATTTCGATCACGTTAACTCGTATCCAATGGTTGTGTGGCTAGTGATTTCCTTCCATCGTAACAGACGAAATACTGTTTGCCAATCTGGTGTAGGAAACTCGAATGCTCCAAAATTCTATAGTTCTTAAGAGAACCGAAGAAATTGTGCGTTCGAGTGATTACATCTTTGTAGAAGGTTACCAATTGTTTTTGTTAATGTACATGTTCGTGGACCGACTCACTGTTTTTCCTTCCTTCCTCAATAGGATAAACACAACACACATTAAACATGCAAATTCTTTATGCCTCCCAACTCTCTAAACCAAACTCATATAAATAAAAAAGCTGACAATAGATGATTGTCTTCGAGCAATTTTCCAAGGTGGTCTGTCTGGTATACACTCTGCGATTCAAGCACAAAGTGCTGGATATGTTGAATCAGGTCGGGTTCCTGACGGACACTGAGAAGCCGGGCTTCCCTTAACGTAGACCACATTGTTGACGATGTTTCCTCTGCAAAGTACCGTGTTATGGTGTATTTGCAGCCCGTACTCGCCTAAACTCACCTTGGATCATATCGGCAGACGACGTTGAACACACTGCCACAGTTGTACACACCACATCCCATTCGCTGCACGTCCGCCCAACCCATCTGAATGTGGAAAACACTTCTTTGAGCTGCTACAACTGGAAACAGCTAGAGTTCGTTACGAACCAAAGTGAAAAATCTTATCGGAGAAGACATGTGCTTATCCCTGAACGTGACCTTATTCACTCCAATTCCGGGTTGCAATCTCACTTGTTTCCACCAGGTCCTTGTGGCCTTAAAACTTCTATCACATACTGCGGACATTTTTGTTTTGTTAGCGTATCACTTACCACAGCGACCGCTTTGAATTGGTCTGTGGCTGTAACACGTTCGAAGTTCTCAGTTATTCCTAGCTGATTGGAGCCGGCAGTGGTGCATTGCTTGGCATAAGCCATAGCTTCACCTTCCAGAGCGCAATCGTATGTCTAAACAACCAAAGTGCCTTCCATACGCTTTTGACAATTATTCACTGTTCCACACAATTTTACGCATGTTGGCGGCCGCTGGAAGAAGAGCTCCGTTGTCCTTTGCAACAGCTCCTTTTGCCAGTTCAGATCTTAATTAAGGAAGAGTAAGCATCAAAGGATATGCGAACTATTCGTTTCGAAACTAACTTAAAAACAAGGCGGAGGGCATTTTCTCTCAAAAGATCGTAGTCATGACTGTTCCGTAAGTATTTGACCAGATTCATCTCTATCGTAATACAGGGAGATGTGGGGGGTCAGAGTTGTTCCAAATTGAACGGTCACAGTATTAATCACCACATACGGAACAAGAAGGAACGGATCTCTTGAAACACTTCATATGTTACTGTAGAGTCAAGCATACTACTTTTTGGAAGACGAGGTCTTGCTTCGTACCGTTGTGGGTTTTAACCATCTACTTTGTGACATTAGTTCTATAGTCGGTCAGATCTCGTCCGTTAAAAAAACAGCAACATACCTTCGATAGTTGATCATTTCGAGAGCCTTATTACGCACATCTTGACTTTGATCTGGGCTGCATCCTGTAGATCCTAAAATTGCATGCGCCATTATAGTTTGTATGTTAAGCGCAAAAGCTTAACGATAAAGACATGGAGAAATTGAAATGTTTTAGACATAACACCAGCTCTTTTTGAGCACTTTCATGGAAATGGAAAATGGAAAAGGCAAGGCGGATTGACGGACAACTTCTTGTTGAGTGAGTATAGAGTACAACAGGGAAACCATAAACCACCGGCAGCTGTTGTAGCTGTTGTTGGTGCTGTTGTTGGTGCTGTTGTTGGTGCTGTTGTTGGTGCTGTTGTTGGTGCTGTTGTTGGTACTGGAGTTGTAGTGTCCGGTTGTCTAACACAAAGTGAGTCCTCGCATAAAGATGGACAATATAGGCACGCATCACCGGTCTTGTAGAGTTGAATACCCTCAACAAGGGGCCTGAACAACACAGCTGTGCGATATTACATCCAATGGCTTTTGCATATGATACCCTCTCTGTGTTTGTCCTAGCAGTTCTGCACTGCTGTATTTTTTATTTTTTATTCAACATCGTTTTTTTTCAACATCGTTTTTTCGTTTTTTTTTTAGCCCGATCAGTTACGACTTTCTTGATTGTCACTTCAGGTAGTGGAGCATGGAGTATGCTAAGTAAGTTAAAATGGTCCAGTTCCCAAAGAACTATAATAGTTTCAAGGAAGTGCTTCAAAAGCGTTTCGCGTTATAATTGTTCCGTAGTTAGACGATTGCACAAGGCCTGGTAATTAAGTTCTCTGTTAGCCTGTTGCTCTTTCTTTTATGCATTCTTCGTTGTGCAGTATCTTGTTTGTCCGTACATTTAAGCTGTTAATGTTATTTCCTAATTTATTTTTTGCGTTTTGTTACGTTATGTTATCCCCTCTATTTTTTAAGGCTGCACAAATATCGACAATAGAACTTGCTTTGGATTCTATTACCTTCTTACATGCCTAAGGCGTGTAATAAATGTTAAATGTTGAATGTTAAGGTACTTGGGCGCCACTTTTTCGCAAGTCGATCAGTCTTGTGATTGTGACCGTTTCCCTTCATCAGTCGGTACCATCGCTGGGGCATAGCGCTGCTACCGATGCCCTTCTCAATTAATTCGATCATGAGCCTAGGCCCTTAGCCTCTCGGCTATCTCGTCCTCTGTACGGCGGTATTGCCGACTACAAATGGATCTTTCCAGTTGTGCAGCATTCTATCTGCCACAGGCAACTCCTTGCTAACTCTAGCACAGGTGTCACGTTTGTTTGGAAAACATTTCTGCAGTCACTTTTCAACCTATTTCAGGAACACAGAAGCGCGCCACGGCTTCCGCCTACAAATTCACTTACGCGGCGTCATAAACGCATAGAATAATCGCTCCTTTTTTGGCGGCGTTGAAGGTGCAATCTTTGTAGGCACATCCGATAGCCGTTGCATTTGCGTTTATCATCTGTAACCAAAGTGCTCATTTTACGCAGTGTTTTTTCCACTCGAAGAAAACTCACTCCTGCAAATTTAGGGAATTTGCGGTTACCTAGTTGAGTTGCAGTGAGAATATTCTTCCTTGGCCAAGTAACACCACTATTTTTATAAGTATCAACCCAGGCCGTGGCCGCGTCTAAAGGTGCTTTTCCTTCCACCATCCTGAATAATCAAGATCTCAGAAGTAGAGCACTTCAAGAATATTGGGGAACTCTTTAGCTGAATACCCTTCAAAATTGTAAGCTGTGGTAAGACCGGCGAACTTATCCGTGGTGGGGCACGAAGTTATCTCTTTCTCTGCGTTGCTCTCCAATTCACAGTCATATATCTGTAACACATACATAGTATTGAACTGAATTCCAATGCAACATCAAAAGAGGAGCTCTGTCGATGGCAACACTTTTTTTTTGCTCTACACAGAGCTCTAGTTGGTATATGATTTGGATTGAAGGATCATGAAATTAATATTGCTTAGCTGTGGCTTTCTCGTCTGTTGATACCGAATAAATTGCTTTCCTGTGGCTTAGAATAATGCTCAACGAAATGAATGCATGTTTTGATGTTTGCGCACCATCTTCTCCATGTTTCCTGCCTGGGGTATATAACCAGCTTTATTGTTCATGTCGCCGTCAGCAACCAATTTCCTCTGTTCGTTGTGATAGTTCAGAACTTTTTCCCTAGCATCTGGATTGGATAAAGTTCCATTGCAGTCGAACGCTGAAAGAAACGAATATTCCAATCAGGAAAATATCGAGGAATGACGAAAAGTGGTCAGCGTTTACCGCCTTGGTTCTGAGCCGAACTGTACGTTGGAAGTACCTTAATATGGTTATCGAAGAAGTACTGGCATATCCCTGCTGTTACGCGTGAAAACAACTTACGGAAAGTGCCGCCAAGCACAACAGGACGAACACGCTCCACATGGCTTTTTGATGCTCATTGTGACTTCTGGGAGCTTATATTAGTATCTGGAGGTTTTTACGCTCCACGCCAACAGACACGAAACACTGACAAACATCTGTTAAAAACTGTTCAGAATTTCAGAATCATATCAAACAGACAACAATGCATTTAAAAATCTAATTCAACGCACGTAACGTTTTGGACAAAGATTACAAACGCTTGTTGTCGCTACAGTTTCGACTGGCACGAAATGTGATTGCGTTCGTTCGGTGCTAGTAATAGCATCGTTCGAATATTATGGACACTGCTAGCTATTATCAGACAGGGAGCTATAGTACCGGACGTGCCGCAACGACAAAACGGCGGCAACGGCGCGTTTTTGCGCCGCTGCCGAAAGTTGCCGTTTTTGGGGTACACACGCGGTGACTCGGACAGAGTCTACCTCAATTCATTTACGCCGCATGCTCAACGTGGTCCCCGTGGGGTAATAGCACGGCCGACGATGGAGCATCATCGGGCGTTGAGTCACCAGACGAGGAATCGATGTAGCAAGGGACCGAAAATCGAAGGAGTCAGAAAAAATCGCTTGTTAACACGTTCCACGACTGCGGCACAATTGTGGATAAATAGATAGAGCTCAAGCTGCTGAGTTCAAAAATACGTACTTATTTTCACGAATGAGTCACATTCAAAGAAAATATTAGGTTGTCCGGAAATTAATGCATGTTTCACCACTCATTCCTTGGAGCGGCACTTTTTCTTGAATCGGTACTGTGAAAAATAACATTGCTATATACAGCTACAAAGCTTTTTAGCTTCATCTTACAGCGTAGTTGTTTTAGCAAACAGAGCTTGTCACCGCAACTTTTGTAGGAGAGAAATTATGTTATCAAAGCAGCAATTTCGACAAATTCACTACTATGCGTTCAAACTGAGCCGACTGCGGCGGAAACGAGCCGGAACATCAACCACGTATTTGGGCAAGGAAGTGTTAACAAATCGACAGTGATACGCTGGTCCCAAAAAGTTCGTCGAGCTCGATCTTGGAGATGAAGGAGGTCGCGGCCGAATGCTGTTGGCGGCGATGAATTGAAGATATTGGTGGAAGCCAATACTAGTGTAACTGTTCGAGAAATTGCAAAAGTGCTCGGAGTGAGCAAAACAAGTGTCTGCGAGCATCTGAGGAAAATAAGAAAGACGAAGAAATTGGATAAATGGATACCGCACATATTGAACCAGCAGCAAAAAAAATCATCGGTTCGAAGTGTCGTCGGCGCTCCTTCTTCGCAATAACAAGGAACCTTTCTCCATCGCATCGTAACAAGCGGGAAGAAATGGATTCTCTACGACAGGCGGAAACGAAGTGCTCAATGGCTGGACGTCAATGAAGCTCCGAAGCATTTCCCGAAAGCACCGTTGCACCCAAAGAAGATCATGGTCACAGTTTGGTGATGCACGAGATTCTCCCTCATCCACCATACTCAACGGACTTGTCTCCTACTCACGATCACTTGTTCAAGCATCTAGATGGGTTCTTGCGTGAGAAATGCTTCGCTGACAAAGAGCAAGTGAAAACTGCCTACAGCGAATTCATCGACTCTAGAAGTCCAGAATTTTTTGGTTACAGGAATGAAACAGCTGGTTTCTCTCTGGCAAAGATGTGTGGACTGCAAGAGTTTTTATTTTAATTAATGAACTTTTCTTTGAGCTGAGATATGTTGCTTCGAAGTTTGAGGTTGGAAACCTGCATTAATTTCTTGACAACCTAATATAAAAAAGACGGTTTCTGAGCAAGAAAGTGCCGTTGGTACCGTTCTATCGCTGCAGCGCGTCGGATAAATTAGATAATACCGATAAAAATAAGAAATGTGTTTTTTCAGTCCTCTGATTGTAAGGGAGCGCCGTCGCATTCGTGCTCCTTATTAAATTATGGGAGGTACGGTAAATCTGAACAATGATTTGCGAGGGCCAGTCCCTATAACCAAGTCAGCGACTTTACCGTCTCAGGCAAGTTTGAGTTGCTTGGATAACTCAGGTGAAGATCGATCAAGCGACCGTGTTAACCCATAATGTACCGAGGCCGTTTCGCGGTGGCTGGCCACTCGGACCGCGCGCGTAGGTCACGCGTGCGCCACCATGTGGCGCACGCGGTCCCTAGGACAAATCTTGTTATCAGTTGATGGCATTACCAGTGTATTGCCAACCACAATCGAACCGATCGAAACGAATCGAATTAAGAAAATTTTCCGGCATGTGTTTGGTGAGGATTGCGCCATGTACTCGACCAGGGCCTCCGATTTTGGACCTGATTGATATTGCATGGAGTATATGCTTGTTTTACTTAGGTCGTAAACAGAAGCGCTCGTATAAAATCAAATGTTGCCTAATCAGGGCCTCGTTATGCATCGCAAACAACTCCACACAATAAAACCTCTGGAGGACCCTTCTCGAATTCCTATTCACAAATGTGCTCTCGCTTCTGGATCCCAGACCCAAAAAAAAGGATTGTTTGAGAGATTTCAAATCATTCAACTGATAAAGTGGTAGGCGTCGATCTGTTCGGGATGCACCAACCACTATATATGAACATTGCAGAACCAAAACATTTTTGAGATTGGTGGTCCTGGATGGACCAAGGTGGTGGCCAAAACAGGCATGTTGTAAAGGATAAACAAACAACAGATTTGTGATCATCGATCAAGGATCCCGTGGTAGAGTATCACGGAAGTACAACACGCGTAATACCCGCTTTCACCGGACCAAGGTATGCTTCCACGTGCTGGACAACATTCCCAACTAAAAGAACTTGTAAAAAATATTTTGTTGCTATGAGCGTGCGCCACCGTACTTCATCGCAACGCGTGCGCCACCATGTGGCGCACGTAACTGGGTCCATCCATCACAGTGCAAGACGACAGTACTGAAAAGAGTCGCTGCTTCGATGTGCCAATATTAGTGTACGCCGAAAATCGAAGACTTTATCGCAAGAACGCAGTCGCTCCATCCAGCCGAGAGACCAAGATGCTATGTCGACAGTCGTGACTGGAGACGCAGACATGGGCCAAGTTGTCGAAGATCGTGACGACCGTTGCGACGACCGCAGCACGAGAGTCGTTACTGACTGGATTCCAGGGGGCGTCAGAAGAACACCAGGTCCTACCTTTGCGCTGGTCGGATTTCTTCGTCAAATCCCTGAATGGTCGATTCGATGCTCTTCGTGTTCTTCGAGCGAGCAGGACGAAATGGTTACCGCGAGAGGGACGAATGGAGACATTACTCTCGAGCAAATCGATGATCAACGGGACAACAGGTGACACATGTGATCGACCACAGCAGTGTCAAACTTTCTAAAATAATGACGAAGAGATCGTGTGGAATGCGTGTTAGTCCTGCCTGGAATCTGCCTCATTCTGTATAGGAGATACCATTTTTACCATCGTCGCATTCAATTCTTTGAAAATCTGCGTTCAACGTTCTATGTTCACGTATATGATTGACGCTTATTGTCTAACCCGAAAAAAGTGTTAACATCAATCTTCGTTGTGCTGCAAGTACCGGACTTCTTTGATTGGCTACTGTCTTTTCAGTTGATGCACAGCGTCTTTATTCTGGATTTGTTACGAGGTACGTTCTTCTTGATAGTGGCCTCGTCTTCTCTTTGATGCTGCTACCGCTTCGCTGAGGTACCAGCAGAGCAGGCGTTCCTTCCTGGAGAGAGAATCGAGATCACGCGCTTTGGCTCTTTACCTCTTAGCCATTCCACCTCTCTCTAGCGTTAACACGTTGACGACAGCGCCTTTTTCGCGTGTCTGGCGCCTGGGACCAAGCGATTTTCTACAGCGCCGAGGCTGTGGCATGATGCCGGTATACGGCGATTTTTTTTTCAAAATGGAAGTGAATAGTAAATCTCGAAGACTACATATACAGTCCTGTAATATCCTGGATTGTGACTATTCCTTTTTTGCAATGAAAATAGAAAAATAACAGCAGGAAGCTTTTAGAATCTCCTTTTTTCCTACCCAGGTTGAAAGGAAATTGCTATTTGTTTACTGTTCATTATTTGATTGTTCTAGTAATCAATATTTGTTTGTATTTATGTGTTTGTTTCAGTAACTAGTATTTGTTTCCATTTATTTGTTTCTTGCAATAACCATTATTTGTTTTTACTTGTAAGGAAAACTAATGCACAATCAAAAATTCCAGTAAATCAGATGCTATGAATCATTTTCATGGACCGTGCTTCCTATAACAATGTGCAAAGGTCTACTAAAATGTGGCACAAAAACATCCTTCGAAATTCAGAAATGTGTCGAGAAAAATGCAATACAAGGCAGCATTGCGCCACAGTGTCCCACGCGGCCGCTTGAGCGTGGCGCAGCATTGCGCCACACTGTCGTCAACGTGTTAACTTAATAAAAAACATAGTTCCAAATTGGCATGTACTCGATGATGGACCTATGGTGAGATACGGTAGTATCCTAAATTAACGAAATCTCTTGAATGCACGCACGTAGTTTCACCAAATTTCCTTGAAGTTTTTATTATCCGGCTTGTTTGCCTGCGACTGATGGTTATTCCGATTATTTCGTGCGATAGTTCTTTACAGAATTGTATTTTCGACGTGCTTTCATCGAAAATTCGTAGCGCGTGATTGAAAGTAACAGACAGTAGTCTATAAAAACGAATATGTCGTTCAGGCATTTCGTACACAACCAACATCCAGTCGTTTGTAGTGAAACTCACACCGAGAGCAGTCATTTCGCCTTTTTCATCCTGTCGCTCTTCTTCCGACCATGCTACGGTACATAACAGGTATTCATTCATGAATTATTTATTACGCTAATATTAACATAGAGAAACTTATCAAAACTGAATACCGGTACATTAAGCAACAAGGTGTACAATTGAATCAATGTAGCATCTACTGAAACCAAGTTTTATGGAAATGCAATGGAACGTAAAAGGAGACGGAACATCATAAAATTCAACAATATAAATACATCCAAAGTGGTGAATCACATCCACAGTTCAGTCTGCGATGGACATCTCGCAGCAGTCTCACTAAGGATGTTTTAAGGCATTCCACGCCCTGGAATTGTTTGCTGTCTATTAAATGAAGGCGACAATTTTTTCGAGTACCTTCAATAAAACAGTATATAACAAAGTAAATAAGTGACATTAAATGGAGGCGACAACTTCTTTTTGAACGATCGATTCGATGCTCTTCGTGTTTCAATAAATCACTGGTCTATATAACAACGGTAAATAAATCGATGATCAACGGGACGAATAAATGACAGAAATAAGTAACGAAAAAAACAACAAAAAATAAGTAAAAATAAAAATAAGGGCAATAACTCGCTCGTTTCGTGTCAAGTTATGAAGAAATAATAGGCGATCCCCGCACACTTTAGTAAGGAGGATTTCTAAATATCTGCAGTTGGTTCTGGCTTGCGACAGTGTCATGACCGTAGCTGCCTCTGAAAGTCACTAAACTCGCAGCCTATCCAGTTCAACTTGCTGAAGTAATTTGCCATTGACAAGATTCCACAAACTTAACGTGAGGATTTTCCTCAATATTCGCTATTGAAACATTGCGTCTCAAAACGTAATGGTACAGCTGAAGGCCCGCAATACATTCGAGAGCCAAATAGTTGTATGTGGTGAATGCGAGATCATGTAGTGAATGTGTTGATCGGCCACACTTCAGTGATTCCGAATTGTACGCCGAGAACGAGAAAAACTTCGAAAATTGTGTCTGTTGTGTCTGCGATTTGACAACTTGTTTGCGGGGTTGCTGTCAATTGACATTTTTTTTTAAATCGACCAAGCTAGTGCAAATTTGTTGTAGCACTTACAATTCTCCCTTTACAACACGGTTTTGGTGGCTTTTGAGTGGAGGGAGTGGGAAGATGAGCGCATGAGGATGTAGCAGAACATGTGTCAGTTTCGGCGTTCTCGCGTTCTAACGAACATGGAATTAAACACGTTGTCACAGATTGATAAGTCTGGAGCTATGGTACAGCGATAGCTGTTTTGTGTTGCCTTTCCGATATGTTTCATTCCTGATCCATGAAAACTTGATTTTTACGGTAGCAGTGAGGAAGCGTCGGGGAAAGCTCCACAAGAGTCATCGCCTCAAGAGAAAGGAGAGTTGATCTAGTGTGCTCTCATTCATATAAGTGGGAGTAAAGGCATAGAAGAGCAGTACCAGACAGAATGTGCACACTTCGCCATTGCTGCGCCTTTTAGGCCTTCGTTACCAACGCTCGTGGTGAGCGTCAGCTGCTTGCGAGCGGTGAGCGCCCAGCCGCTAACCTCAGACGCTGAGCACGCGACGCACGCACGCGCCCGAAGCATACAGAGCAATGCGCGAAGTGATCGACCCACTCCCAGCGAAAGGGTCAATCGCATTGCAATGCGCAGCGACTAGGACTAGGAAGGTACGCGAGCGTCTGCACAACAGCCCGTGAGCGTCACCACGCCAGCGTCTACGCGATAAATCGTACAAACGTGTCTGGCCCGACGGTGTCTGATACTAAATGGGACGAGTTGCGCTGGCAGACGACGGGGGGTGAGCGGTATAACAAAGACCTTAGTGCCAGTGGGAACAATACCTTTCGCGTTAGGACCAGCAACGACGTTCAGAGAGTTGCCAGACCGCTGGTGTGGTATGGTTGTGCAACAGATAACTGGCTTGATCACACAACCCACGTCACCTTTCTATGGCAGCAGCAAGGAATGAACTTTTGTGATGGACGGATTTTGTGCTCTTAGTTATGCTTCTGTGGAAGGCACCACTGCTCGCTAGGAATTCTCTATTGGAAGTGCGGAGCCTGGGAACCAGCCGCACCAGGTCTTTCCGTGGTCTCGCCCCTGTTGGAGGGGGAGCCAAGGGGTTTTGGCTTGGCTGGAACAACTTTTTGTGGAGGCGCGGACAACTGGCAGCGTCCGCGCCTCCACAAAACTATCAATGCGACAGCAGCACTGCTTCTCTTGTGCAACTATAACGTCTGCATCAGGGGTGTGCGGGTTATCCTTTATCCGGTTTCCGGGTTTTTTTGGCTTATCCGTTATACGCATCCGGTTTTTTTTTTCGGCCGGATAACGGATAAAAATCGATCGAGGCCTCATACTCAATGCAATTTCGCGCTCTATTGACAAAGCGGCACTATTATGCTATGGTATTAGTATCAATATGACAGTACGGTATAGTATCAATGATAGTATCAACGATTTTCTCGAATGACAAATTATTGGCCACTTCCATAATATGCAATGCGTATATCGCTCCGATCATGATGACTATTGAAGGATCCTATCATGAGCGTTGCTACTTCCCTCGAAGCTATTCATTCCAATGATGGAAATGATTCACTGAATTAATCATACCATGTCATCATGACGTATCATTGCTAATGATCCGACTGCTTGAATAGCTAAAGGAAAGATAACAACCACCATATTAGAAAAACGGGTCGTCAGAGGAGTCGTCAACTCTGTATATTATGAATTTGGAATTCAATACGTGAATTTTGTGGGTCAAATAGACAGTTATCGAGTTACCTCGAAATTTCTTATCCGTTATCCGGCCGATTTTGGCTATTCCATTATCTGCAGACTCTGCATCACATCCCTATTTTTGACCATCAAGTTGTGAATGAGCATTAACACATTGACGACACCTCTGTCATCGTGGCTCTGTCGTGTCGGGCGGAGCGCTAGGCGCGAGTGTGAGATGATATTTTGTCATGTTTGTTGAGTTTGTAGAATTTGTTCGAAAAGCTTACCATAATCATAGCCGTCACTATCGACAAACTTCAAGAAAGTTTTAGTTGCAGCTACATTGCGATGTGAAGCGCGATCATGGCAGCAAGGACATAAACGACACCTGAGACGTCGTTGCTCGCATGCATAAAAAACTTTTAGAGAGTCCGTTGGAGCGGCGCCGCAAGATTGGAATACCTCCATGACAACGATCGGCCATATGTTAAAAAAGCCACGCTGAAAAAATGTGTATTTCAACGTGGAGCTTTTGTCTCACCCATAATGTAGCAAACAATCTGAAAGGAACACACAAGAAAGAAAACTCAAGAATAAAGTTTTCTGCCGAGCTAGAACTCGCGACAACATACATATTGAATGTGGCTGTCGTACTACATTCTTGCAATGTTGCCTTTTGACCATGTTGATCCATTCGCAAGATTAATTTTATATGACATCGTTTCGGAAAGAGCATTAATCCATTATTTCTAGACCCATAGGCCGTATTGTATTTGACATATTTATTTCGTTGTTCATTGACATTGTACGGCGCATTACAAGCTTATGGTAAATAAAAATTCAAATAAATGGCTAGGATCTCCAATTCAAACATCTGTCTCTGCCTTTAAGTCCTTTCCAACGGCATTTAAGCGATTCTAAAAACGGCGACGGTTTGCCGACAACAATTTAAAGCGTCTATTCGGCGTCAGATGAGCTCTGACGAAAATTTCCTGCCGAAATCGAAGTGGAAACTTGACGGCGCCGACGGAGCATAAAGAAGTGCGAGCCGAGGTCGCAGTATCGGACAGCGAACGGCCTCTCTCGGCGCCGTCCCGATTTCGCAGTCTCGGCCGTCGCCCACACAAGGGCCGCCACAAGGATCGATCTGCCAAACGAACAGCTTCTGATGTCTACTCGGACTCGGCCAGCGGTAGCTTGTTCTCCTGTCAACATCACCGACGTCTCGTCGAATTCCACCTTGTCCTGCTGGCCGGCCGCCGCGCTCACCACGCTCCACGATCCCCGCGTCTAATGCTCTAGCTGACTGAGGTCAATATTTGCGATTTGCTCGCTCTTCAGACAGTCACCTTGCTGCGCAATTCATCTGGCACAGCCTCTATTTATTTTTGAAACATATTTTTTGTTTCAGCAAGCATATCTATCTCCTTCATTAAGCACTTCTGGCTCATTTTGCCGTACCAGAATTCAGCTTTTTCATCGTCAAGGGTTTTATGGAATTTTATGACATTTCTTACAGTTAAAATAACTATGAATAATAATAAATAGATAGTAATAATAAACAAGTATAGATATAGATAATGAACAAATAGGTATTATCGGCGTTAATGTAAATTCAAATCGTAGAGGCATAGTGAATGCGTAGATATTAGCTATAATTAAGACAAGTCTGGTATATAAATATAACGCCGGGATCGATCGCTCGACCGTGCGGGTGTCAGTAGTGCCTCTTACCACTGTACCACGCGGGCCCTAAAATAGGTATTACGTAATTAAATAATTGATATAAATATAACGGACCCTGCTTCAAAGCGGGACAAGCGCTAAAGAAGAAAAAATAATTGATATCAATAAATAAATCAAGTTTAAATAATCTGAGCAATAGTTTAAACAATCTGATCCAATTGAGCATCAACCATAGATTCGACGACATGATTCTCGGTCGCAAGCCGTAAGCCAAAAGCATCATGAAGTTCTAAAGGCAGTTCTACGAGTGTGAAAAGCACTACTGATAGCATGTTCTTTACTCTTTTACTGGACCGGTTCCATCGGGGTAATAATGAGGCGTCATTTCAGCATTCAAGAGAGTTGTGTTTCTGTGTTGAGAAGGATGGGAAGAACTAAGAATAATCTCGTCTCTTTCAATTGTTTTCCGATTCTCCATCATAATATGTCCTTGGGTAAGGTTAAGGTACCAGTTCGACTAAAACCGTAATGATGGTAGGCTAGGGTAGCCTGGGGAAGATCGATGGGGGAGCGAAAGTAGATACTCTTACCACATCACCTTGTGTGTTATTCTAATTTTTGCTGCAAACGTACCAATTAGTGTTACAAGTAGTCGACATAACGTGAAAATTTGTCGTTTTAAATCAAAAGAAAGATTGGAAGCCATCCTACGGAGGCTTATCAACGTGTTTGGCTAATCCTAATGAAACACCAACTCAGTTCGTCTTTACTTAGTGGGTATGCAGTGAAAATTCAATGTAATGAATGTTCAACTTTACGAACGTGTAGTGGCAAGCAAATTGTAAGAAAAAGCATTTGCATTTCAAACCAACTGCGGATTGAAAATCTCTCTAACCTGTCGTAATCATTGAACTTCTAGGCGGCTGCCAGGTTTCGACAAACCTGATTGCATCTTGAGGAGGAGGGTATTCAAAACCTACAGCGTCGAGATCTCTGAAAAATATACTCAATTCATGACGTGATGTGCTTCTTTAAATGGTGCTTATTTTGAGTTGAAAGTTCCACTTTGAGTTGAGTTGTAGCGCTTCAAGATAAGGTCACTGATAGTAGTAGTGTCTTCAACATGCTGTAGGCGTTTCTGTCATTCGAACAATTTTTTGCTAAACCCTAAACCCTTGGCGTTTTACTGCTGCTGAAGAGTTTCCATCAAAGAGTATTTCAATGAGTAACTAACCCCCTCCCTCTCTCCATTGAGTTGTTACTCAACAATTTTGTATGGGATAGTATTTTTAGAGAAGAGAGTAATATTAAAGAATTTCTGTCGGCGTGATGATGTCAGCACCATTCATGGACAGAAATTTCCAATATTCCGGGTTGGTGGATATGATCTGCATGTTTGTCTGCCCCCTTTCATGCTTTTGTATTTTGCTGATATTACTATGCTGTGCAAAGAAGGACAGCACTTTAAGTACGACTCAATAAATTTGGATGGAATAATATTACAGTACCAGACATGCCGTTTGATCAGAGAGCGTTCCAGAGCGGCTTTTTTTGAATAAATCCCTCAAATGTCAACTATTCGTGAAAGGAGACAATTTGTGAAGTGCAAGTCAGAATGCCAGTCTTAGGTAGGGCCTGAGCTCGTTATATATATCGTTTGGTATATAAATTATCCACAGCTGATTTTTTTTTGAAATATTATCCTCCCAAATACTGCCTGGTCGGGTTCCAATTTACCCGATCCAGGATTCTGATATCAATTTATCCGACTCCGGATCAAAGGAGGGTTTAAGGTTTCTTATGGGTTTAGGGTTGTACTGATCTTTGAACACCAGCCGATAGAGCTTGAACTGCTGAGCACAAATAGATGTATATTGTTAGGATTGATTGAGTTTCAAAGTTATTAAAAAAGCCGCTTTGGATCGCTCTAGCCAGCACGTCTTTTTCGTAGAAATGAGATAAATAAAAGAGATATATAAATAAATGTATTAGTAAGTTATCAAAGACTTTATAAACTCCGCAGATTAGTGGAGCTTGTTTCGCATTCAGGAAAGATCATCACCATTGGCGAAGGAATAATATTCAGTTTACGTCACGTCGTCTAAGCTGAAGCTGCTGTTCGCGGCTGAATGCGCGGAATTGCATCATGCCCAATGGGCCTAGGAATCGCTGTTAATTCCATGCGCTCTCTCTCTCTTCTTGTATTTCTTTTAATTTTCTCGATTCCGACGTACAAACGGATATTCCACGAAATCGATTCCCTCAACACAACAACCATCCGAAGGCCGTGGCAGTGTCGTTATTGAAAATTGCCTTCGTGGATTCCATTTTTCTTCAGTAATTGTCGTTGATTGAAAATTGCCTTCGTGGATTATCAAGCGTATCATATTGCTCATATCTCAATGCACATCCTTGAAGCGGATGCATGCTTGCGAGAAAAGAACGGCTTTTCCTTCCACATCAGGCAGATTAAACACTGCACACGACCATATGGATGCTGTTGATATCGAATACATGATATGATAATTCACTATTCACCTTTACTATTCGATTCGATCCAAGTCGTTGTCTACTTATTTTGAAGCTTACACTATTTGTTGCGCACGCCTATATGCGATAAATAAAATTTTTCGATCTCTCTTCTAAGTTCTCTCGTTCAAGAAAGTCGAATTGTAAATAAATAAAATTTTCAATCTACCTTTCCCTTCAAGAGTCGCCTCCAAGAATCTGAAGGCTCATTCAGACTTTGTGGCAGGGCGGATCGACAATGGGTAAAGAACTGTAGAATTTGTCTATCAATGAAAACGCCAGTGAAATTTGTCAATCAATAAAAGAGTTGAATATTCGCGGGTTGTCGGTGTTGAACGCAGCAAACTGCGATCTTTGGGCGACGGCGATTTTGACAAATCCTTGAGATTTTTACGTATATCCCTCTCAGCTCTCTTCAATCTTCTTGCATGCCATACGCACACTATCCTAAGGCGCTGTAGTTCCGATTTCTTAAGTTAGGTATCTCGGTAGGCTACAGTTTGTACTCGACCTACTGGTGATTGCGTGATTTTTAAAAAAATTTTTCCCTCTCGGAAAGTATTTCTTTGTCAATTTATTTGCGTGAATAAGAGACCCACTGAAGGTTATTGCTGCTATTCGAACTGTTCTCTACATCCTAGCGACCTCAAATAAATGAGCTAGAAATTTCAGGGGCAACAAGTAGTAATCCTTCACGGTAAAGAAATATCTCCATGAAGAATGCCCATTGCCACAGAGATGTATGTAGACGCCCCTTCGCAGTAATTAGCGGACGATGGTTTTCTGCCTTTTTGGACTGCCCACATGAAAAACAAACTTATATATACCTCTACTTAAAAACCTCTACTTATTTAGAAGCTCACACTTTTGTTACCCACGTCTATGTCCAATAAATAAATGAATAAATAAACAAATCAATACCGTTGTAATCACCTTTTGATGCCCTACAGAGACGTAAAAGTCTCGACAGGAATCTTTGGCGCACGTTGCTGACAAACCTCACAAGTGTGATACAATGTTGCCGCAAAATGTCTCAAATGAAGCGATATTCCAACTAGAAATTACCGTCAGTTGTCAATCCCATACCGATCTCTCAAAAGAATCTGAAACGAGACCACAACCCAACACTAGGCTAACTCAAAATGTTGTCCCTTTCATCTATGTATAGTAAGTTCTCTCAGAAACTAGAGGTATTTTCAAGAGTATTTTAAATTATTGTATTATTTATTTTGAAAGTAGTGGTGTTTTTTGGTATTTTTAGGAATACTATCTTGCTGTGTGTATGTATGTGGCTATTTTCCTTGCATATGATCGTGAGATAAGGGATAAGCTTCATACCATGCAGCAAAGTGGTAACTGCCAAAACAGAGGGGGGCGTATAATTACAAAGCACACCGCATCTATAGCTCTTGGACACCCTCTAGGTTGTTTTCATTTACACACCAAAGAGTGTTCACCTTCGACAATCGCGCGTTCTCTAGGTGTTTTGCGGGTTAATCCGGAGGATAAACAGAAATAGTTGCACCTGATCTATCCCTTACATCAGACTGTAGCGAAGCCTAAGCGCCGTCGAGAATTGGTCGCCAACTCACTTGAACTCCACCTAGTTAAATGCTGAGGTCTATTGAATTGCAGAATTGTATTGTGGATGAATTGTGGATGAAATGATGCCGCTTGGTCTGTTTTTATTTCAAAAAATCGAAGGAGCAGCAACGCGCGCGGACATCCTAATGGATTCTGGAAAATTGGAACGCTCCAGTGGAACGCAGCGGAGCAGAGTCACTGCAGAGCAGACGTTTCGTCAATATCTCTACCTGGCACACTCGAACATGTGCGAAGCGATTTCAGCGCCCAACACCGTGAATCCGTCCCCAGGTGAGATCACCTATATGTATCGCGTGTATCACCTGTCGTCCCGTTGATCATCGATTTGCTCGAGCAAGCGCCAGTAACGTCTCCATTCGTCCCTGTCGCGTGCCATGGTAGAACAGTGGGCTCTGCTCGCTCGAAGAACGCGAAGAGCATCGAATCGATCGTTCAGGGATTTGACGAAGAAATCCGACCAGCGCAAAGGTAGGCGACCTGGTGTTCTTCTGACGTCCCGTGGAATCCAGTTAGTAACGGCTCTCGTCCAACGGTCGTCACGAAGTCGCATTACGTGTCCGGCCCACCTGATCTTCGACAACTTGGCCCATGCGACTGCGTCTCTGATCTTCGACTGTCGACGTATTAGGTCATTTCATAAGTCCTTGCCGTTTTTTCATCGTCCTTCTGTAAGTTTAATTGGAAAGCTCTGATAAAGAGCTGTATACCGTTCGATAGAGAATTCCTTGTAGTTTTAGAATATATATTTTGTTTCCTCAAATTGCATCGTCGACAAAAGACGTTTATGATGTCCGGCTTTGCCATACTCCTTACCTACAGGGGTCTTCCTTTCGATTAGTTTTCGATATTTATTTATTTACTTATTTATTTATTTATTTATTTATCTAAGACGTGTACAACTCAATACACGCGATGAACATAACAGAACAAAACATAGCAAGGAGGAACATGTGGCTTAAACACATTATTTAGTTACAAATCGAACTAAGATATCGTGAATCCCTCCCCAGGTGGGATCACCTATATCGCCTGTATCATCTGTCGTCCCATTGACCAATCGATTTCCTCGAACGGGCGCCAGTAACGTCTCCATTCGTCCCTGTCGCGTGCCATGGTAGATCAGTGGGCTCTGCTCGCTCGAAGAGCGCGAAGAGCATCGAATCGATCGTTCAGGGATTTGACGAAGAAGCCCGACCAGCGCAAAGGTGGGCGACCTGGGCCTAAATCCATGACGGGTATCGGCACAATATACCTGAGAATAAACCCCGGTCGGCGCGATTATTCGCATTCATGAACGCGCCGCGGAGATTATTTGGGGGGTATCGCGGCTCTATTCCACTCCGCGGCGCGTTCATGAATGCGAATAATCGCGCCGATCGGGGTTTATTCTCGGGTATATTGTGCCAATACCCGTCATGAGTTTAGGCCCTGGTGTTCTTCTGACGTCCCGTGGAATCCAGTCAGTAACGGCTCTCGTCCAACGGTCGTCACGAAATCGCATTACGTGTCCGGCCCACCTGATCTTCGACAACTTGGCCCATGCGACTGCGTCTGCGACCTTCGACTGTCGACGTAGCTCGGAGTTCCGTATGTCGTCCCTCGGCTGGATGAAGCGAATCACTCCGAGCACCATTCTCTCTACGCTTCGTTGTGCGACATGTTCATCCAGCTTGCGGTAACGCCCAGAATTCAGAAGCGTACGTCAACGCAGAAAAAACCGTAGAGTCGAAGAGATGAGCGCGAAGTCGAGTGTTCTTCGGTTCGCTTGCAACTTCCTCAATATTCATACTTGCCCAGGTGAGGTGCAAGAAAAGAGCAAAACATCTCCCAAAATTAGTCTCGGCTAGTTGAGAAATAAGGTAAAGGTGAAGTTAAACCGACATCGATAAGTTCCCTAAGGAAGCGCCACCACATTCAACTCAGAATCGCGGGGGTACGGTGATTGTGTATTCGGACCATACCCTGACTTCCGGTGTCCAGGCACTGTACCAACTCAGTGTCTTTATTCCATGATCGACTGTCGTTGAATCTTGGCATGTCGAATATAGTTGCACGTGATAGATTGAGTGAAGCCGAATAGCCAAGATGGTACAAGTTTATTTGGCTAACGTTTCGGCGAGTCCGCCTTCGTCAGAGTCTGGAAGAGAAAAGAGGAGTTTGTGAGATCATTCGCTCAAGACCAATTTCAAGTTTCAGCGGTGAATCAGAAGGCACCAAGAGAGAAAAACGAATCGCGGATAGGGTAGACACATGTCAGTGTCTTTACCTTCCTAGGCAAATATGATACCAATTTACCCGAGCTGTGGGAAACGCTGTGGAACATATTGTGTTCGAGAATCTTCGCCCGGGAACGTGAGACGTGTGGATGTTGTTCATGGATTGTTCTTATATAGGCGAATAAACGCTTATCTAGAGCATATCATTACATGAGATGAGAAGTGGTGTCTGCACATTAACGTAAGGCGCAGCGTGTGTGTGGATAAGAGTGGGCATCCCAAGTCACAACCACGGGCACCTCAGAACGCATGCAAGATAACGATGTGCATTTGGTAGAATCGGAAAGGCTTTTTTGCAGCTAAAAATGACCACCAAAGTTGAGGAAAAAAACCGAATCACAGCATCGATCCACGTACGACAAAGCCCGCCCTCACATTGCAAGAATCACTCACTAATGACCATTGCGTCTCTTATAGAAAATTCTGGCCCAGCCGCCACACAGCCCAAATCGAACCAATACAAATAATGACCTTTCATTGTTCCACTCTATCACGATCCAAGAAAACGCGTTAACTGATGAAGATGACCAGGATTGCTGGACAACTTTTCTGAGTCAAAGCAAGGGAAACGTCCATGTCATCGACTCTCTACCTGAGAAACGGAGAACAAGGACAGAATCTGATGATCAATACTTCATTGTGTAACTATTTTTATACTCTTGGAACTCAATAAAATATTTTGTTTGAAAAAGTGCACGAATTTTTGCAACAACCGTTTAGATATGTGGGTGTCTTGGCAAAACAAAACATCTGCCAATCGGATTGTTGGTCGTTGGGTAAAGCGAATGTGGGTTGGGTACGGATTGTTGTAACCTCGTTTCTTTTATGTTCTGCTCGATTTTTTCTTCTTTGCTTCGACGCTTGCCGTTCTTTTTTCTCCATTAACACCCCAGTAGCTCCGTGAGGGACCCGTGAGGACAATTCTCAGACGTTAAGCACATCGTGGTGTCGTATGCAACGCTTCAGCTACTGAAAAAAAAACTCGAGAAAATTACATTTTAGCTACATGAGAGGCTAGACACCACCGACGATGCCGATGGAAGAGCTGAATACACTATCGACTCTGGATCGCCTCCTATGCTTGTCAGTCCGCGGCAGTGTCGACTACGAGAAATCCGACCTGGTAAGTAATTTCTACAATTTTTTACTTTCCACTACTCGATCAGTCGACTACTCGATACTACTACTCCATCAGATTAATGTTTGAAGTACAATGGAGACTAATCGTAAGATGAGAAAGCAACAGAATGGAGTACATAGATACAGCGCTTATCGGTTTTTTGTGCTTTTGAGTAACAGAACATCGTGGCTTCAAATTTCATTCTTGTCTACTGTGTCTTCTTTGTGTGGTTGGCTTCCGTTTTGTCGTCACGGATATTTTCACGCTTCACAACAGTGAAGAGGATGCTGTTGAGTTTTTACGAAAGAACAACAAACGGGGCAAACGACGTGAAAAGCGGAGGATGGAACCCTGTTCCAGAATTGCCAGGTGAAGAACAATGACAGATGGGACGTAAAACGACCACGAATTGGATTAGTTGTGTGATACAGTACCGGACGCAAGGATGGAGTAGCGGCAGCGGCGCTTTTATGCGTCGAAAGGTGCCGTTTTTGAGGTCCGCACGTGGTAACTCGGACAGAGCCTACTTCAATCCATTTATGCCGCATTCCCAACGGGGTCCCCGTGCGGTTGCCCGACCGAAAGCGGAGCTTCGTCGAGCGTGGAGTCGAGGAATCGATGGAGCAACGGACCGAAAATCGAAGGGGTCAGAGAAAATCGCTAGTTAACAAGTTCCACGACTGCGGCACAATTGTGAATGAATAGATAGAGCTCGAGCTGTTGAGTTCACATACGTACTTATTTTCACTAATGAGTCACTTCTAAAGAAAATATAAAAAAGTTGGTTTCTGAGCAAGAAAGTGCCGTTGGTATCTTTCTATCGCTGCGGCGCGTCGGGTAATTTAAATAATGCCGACAAATATAAGTAAATTTTAGGCGCTTCTAATCCAACTCCCTAGGAAGTGGCAACACGCGGTGACCTGCAAAAGGCGCCACTTATTTGATAGATTATATCGCTGTTGTTGGTGGATCTTTACTATATTTCATTCACATAAAGTTAAAGTTCACTAATTGTCATCAAGCTGTCCTTTTTTCCTTTTCTTTTACCCCTTGAGTAAAAACAAAAGCACAAAGAACACCACGGGCGAATCAATTTGCGTTCTGTCACAGAGCAGTTTTAGTGAAACTTTCATGACGTGATGACGTCTGGAATAATTTCAAGTCCTAATCAGGGTGGCAATGTGAACAGAACTGGAATTGCTCACGTACTGTGACATTTTTCTACTCGTTTTTTTCAGTCCACTCTCTGTCCGCTCAGCTTAAAAAATCAATAACATAATTCAGAATTAGTGAAATAATAATTAAAAAATGAAAAAGGAATGTTCATGTCCACCTTCGGTAGTGGAGCGATAGTGAAATGGTGTTAGTGACGTTAGCGAGTAAATAATGTGACTCGATTTTCTCTCCTTTCTTATGGTATTTTGAAAGGATGGCTTATGGAAATATGGAACGAAACGGGTGTCATTTAATGTGGTAATGATTTATTATGTTGTTTTATAACAATATTTGGGTAAGAGTTAAGAACTAAACTGTAATTCTTTCTTTCTAAATCGCAGTGCTTTTCATGGCTCAAAAGAGCCCGATCATTTTTCTACTGTGGATTTTTCATTTTTTCAACCAACGGATTGCGGAAATTTCTTTTCCTTTTTTCTGACTGTTTTTCTAACTAGCGTGCTCCAAAATCGACTAATAACAGAGATTGTTCCAGAGAATGGGCCTGATCAAGAATCTACGCTACGCCAAGCGAGCGTATTCCATGATTTCAACGGCAATTGACGCCTACTTTTTGTTGAAAGGATTGTACAACTTTATACATCATCGGGATAAGAAAGCAAATCAGAAAGATCAACTTGAGAAGGTAAAAGATCGAGATGTCTCAAATCATCTCTATCACAGTTCCACGAGAAATTGCATATTTTCTCGTTTTCATGCCGCTGGACATAGAAAAAACGTTGCTAAAACCAGTCATTCTTTCATTCCACCAACGGGCGACACCAATCGATGGTGGATCGACCGACATCAATATCAATGTTCGAAATTATAGAAAACGTACCACGAGGAACTGCAAAAGAGACGAAATAAGCAAACCACGTTGCGAAAAAAAAACTACAATACTTAAGTCTTTTGTTAAGGGCCCTTGGAGTAGATTCTGGTAAATCACCCTCAGCAAGTTTGTGCTGTTCGACGGATTAGGTTGTTGTTGACCACATCGCCGAACTCTTGTGCACGGTCCCTGATTCATCAACACACTATTTGATCTATTCTACTCGGAGCTACTTTACTCGGAGCTTTTGCAGTCTTTGACATGACGAAGGTTCGAAGACCTCGGACTAGTCAATTGGTGTACATCCACAACAAATCTTATACTGCATTGATCAATCGCGGCTTGTATGCCATTCGGGGTTTATTCCAGGTATACCGTTCATGAATCTAGGTTTATTCCAGGTATACCGTTCATGAATCTAGGCTCCGATAAATATCCGATGGATTTTTTCAGATTTTTTTTTCAGCAAGCACAGGAGCGGTGAAAATGGTATTTATCTATTTACTCTGATATTTATCTATTAATATTGGTTCTACACTTACAGATGGTTACATGCGCCATGAAGCAGACCACAATACTAAAGAATCGTATTGCGCTCAATTTCAACTCAAAACTAAAATAAAGAGCACTATTCCACTTGTTGGACACCAGTCATAAAATTTTTTCCTTCGTCAGATTTCGCTGAAACTTTGCGTAGGGGGGTAAATTGGGGTCCTGATCACGATGGTGCAGTCCGATTTTCACCTGGTGGTCGGAGACCACCGAAAACTTGGGTGGTCCAGTTAACATCACCGATTTCGCTTAAACTTGTCTATGGGGGTTATCTGGTGTCCTGAACACGATGGTACAGTACGTTTTCCAGATGGTGGCCGAATACGGTAGTTATAGGTGAGCCTCACCAGGTAGGGTCGGTAGGTACTCACCTCTGTTTTCTAAATGGCCGCCGAATAAGGTAATTATAGGTGAGTACCTACCGAGCCTACCTGCTGAGGCTCACCTACAACTACCGTATTCGGCCGCTATCTAGAAAACGTACTGCACCATCGTGTTCAGGACCCCAAATAAGCCCCCCTCTATGCAAAGTTTCAGCGAAATCGGTGATCCTAACTGGACTACCCAAGTTTTCGATATCGGTGGTCTCAGACCACCATGGTGAAAAATGGACACCAGATTCGTGATCAGGGCCCCAGATTACCCCCGGCACCAAAATTGGGCGAAATCTGACGAAGGAAAAATTTTTCATGACTGGTGTCCAACAAGTGGAATAGTGCCAAATAAAGTAAAATATTAGTAACTTATGCTGTATTGAATAGTCTTTTCATAGGACATCACTATAAAGTCACAGAGTTTCATATTTCATGTTTTGTTCCATCTAAACCAATTCCACAGAGATCGATGTGAGCGATCTTTGATGATAGCAGATGAGCTAGAGCGTGCATCGATGTCGATTTTTGACCGAGGATCGTTGTGTTTGTAACGGCGGCGATGATTCGATGCTGTGGCTGCAATTCGATGCTCAAACATTCTGCAGTTTTTCGTCGATCTTCAGTCAGTGCCGGCGATCGTAGACACGAGGTGAAGCTGCTTCTGGCGATGACGCCATGACACCGGCGACTTCCGCCGGACATCTACGCCACGACCTTTGCTCTGCATGATGATCTGCCCCTATCGAATTTCTTCCCCGATCGGTGCCGGCCATTCGGCGGTTCTGTCGGCTGTCGTGCGGCCATCACCTCCACCTCTCAGTCATTCATCGTCTCTCCGTGCTCATCTCAGCTTTCTTCCATGGTCAACTCATCAACTTCCTTCCTCTAGAAGATCACAAGCCGAGTCTGCTCGACGCCTTCCCATCGCTGCTTCACCTCTGCTTCGTTCTCATATGATGAGCATGGTTTTCGACGTCTACAAGGATGTGCTGCACTCGGTCGACGATCTGTCATACACTAAACCACAGAGGCATCTTACCACTTTTGAACTGGTAGGATTCGATAATTCGAGAAGCCTACTTTACCCTTTCTCTGGGTACAGACTTCTTTGAGTTTGTGAAAGGTGGTATGGTTATTTCAAGGAACTGGATCGACGTTTTTCATTCACATCATTCGAGATTAATCTTTTCAAAGGCCCATAGATGAATTCTTTTTAGATCCAACAAAAATGTCGATCTCTGGTGCTGTCCGACGAACAACTGCACTACATGATGCGTGCCTTGGAGAAAAGCATGGAGGAAGGCCTAGCGGCGAAAACAGGTTTGCGCTGAGTTCTTCTAGGACGAGATTCATGAATGGTGAAAACGCTATGCCAACTATTAACCCCGAAAAATACCCAGCATATCGCACAAACCCTGATTCATAGACGCGCGGTGTAGTTCGTTCAAGGTCTCCTCGAGCTTTGTCGAAGGTCTCTACGCTGTTACTAATTCAATTTATACGAACTTTCTCCACATCAGAGGTGGTTATTAAACCAGGGCTAACCGTGAATAAATCTTTAATAAACTCGGGTCCATAGGGCATTATCATGGGCTGTCAGTATGCTGGGTTAGAATCCTGCCTCGAACTCCTTTCTTGCCGATAAGGTGGCGTTACCCAAGCGCTGGGCACAGCTCTAATACCCGAATCTTGTCCATTCAAACCTAAACGAACTAGTTCTGAGCCGTGATTCACGATTGGTACTTCCATTATAAACCTCAAAATATACCACGAATGGGCGCAATTCGTCCATACCTAGCAGAGGTCACTAGCCCGTCGAGTGCTTGGAAACCCAAATGACGTCGCGCGTTCCTTGATTTACCAACGCACTCTGTGGTCTATTCGGGGTTTACTTGGTTCTTTTGCAGTCTTTGACATGATGAGGGTTCGGAGACCTCGAACTGGTCACGGAGTGTACATTCTCAACAAATCCTAGAGTGTATTGATGAATCGTGGCTTGCATGCCATTCAGGTTAAATTTCGGGGCTTATTCCAAGTATACTGTTCATGAATCTTGGTTCCGATGGATATCCGATGGATTTTTCAGAGATTTTTTTCAGCAAGCAAAGCAGCGGTGAAAATGCTGCCGTCGTATGTTCGAGCGGTGCCGAACGGCACAGAATTCGGCGACTTTCTGGCTCTCGACTTGGGTGGCACCAATTTTCGAGTGCTGCTCATTCGACTGAAGGGCTGCGAGGCAGAGATGATTGGAAAGATCTTCCGCGTTCCGGAGAGCGTTATGCGCGGTAGCGGTGAAGCGGTGAGTTCTGAAGGCGGTGAAAAGTGACGTCGGAGCCGTTTTTGCTAGTTCTGTTGAGCAAGTCCTCTGGAAATGACGTCAGCGCCGGAGTTTTTCTATTGGGACTGACTCATCCGCCGCAGTTTTGCACTTTGCCAGCACCGTCGGTGGTAGCGAAATTTGTTACAATGGGAAATTCAGACGTAACACCTTGTGATTTGATGTTACTGGATTCTTTTTTGAGAATGAAAAGCAGAATTGCCCAAGGATTTCGTCCTATCCCTATCCAACCCATGAATCGACTTTCCTTGAAATATGTAGTACCTCCTGAATAGTTTAATGGTAGAAAATAAAGTGCGGGGTGCAGTGGTGAGAAATGCTACTTACACTCACCCAATCGGCTGATCGATCCACGCTCTGGTTAACCAAATGTTCCACCCCTCCGGAATTGGGTAACTTGCTAACAGGGCCCAGATTCATGAACGGACGAGCGGTCTCCGAAACCGCGGCGCAGCAAGAACCAGACAGCAGAGTCGATGAGCGAATGCGTTTACATAGGAAGTTTAGGATAAGTAAACAAGGGTGGGCGCCGTTCGGGTTATATCTCGGGGTTTATCAAGGGTTTGCAAATGATGAATCTGGGCCCAGGTTTGTTCATGATGGTGAAAACACTGGCTAGAACAGCGATTAGTCTCAGCAGCTTCTTGTGTAGGTCAATCACCCATTGCCCATGCTTCTATGATCTTGAGAGAGACACGAATACATGGCGTATCCACAGGGTCAGCGCCAGTCACTACGTCCTTACCTTTACCTTTACCTTTGATACTGGTGGTGGTTCTACACTACCCAACAACATACTTTTTCGGTCCTGGGATTTATTGAGGAAAAAAACCGACAGACAAGCTTCGTTCATGTTTGGTGTCTCTAGCGTTTGTAACCGATTTGCATCAATTTTTCCTAATTTATTTTATTTTTTATTTTATTCAGCTTTTCGATCACATCGCCGAGTGTATGGCAAAGTTCATGGCCGAGCAAGGAATCAGTAACGCTCAAAAACTGCCGCTTGGATTCACTTTCTCATTCCCGTGCAAACAGGAAGGCCTGACGTGGTTCGTTTTGCTGTTTGCCGTACCATTTCGTGCCCAGAGGGTAAAATCCTGCATGGGCGTGGCCTCGTTGGTTGAGCTCACTCTACTAGTGAAGATTTGCTGAGCAGCTGTCTCTTGAGCCAATGGATTCGTAGGATAAGTACATCAATTGGTACCAATTAGCGATGACTCTGATGGAGGCCACGCCCATGCTCGAAAGTAGACTCGGGCACTGCGTTTACATTTCCGATTTGTGGTCAGTTGTGCCTGAACTATAGGCTTCAAACGTTTTAGAGTTTTTATGGACAAAAGTCGTAGTTAATACAATCCGAAATTCTCTAGAACGCCTGGGGTTTAGTATATTGGGAAGACTTAAAAAACTGATAAAAATTTACCGATTCTCCTGCCTACTTAACCAGATAATTTCAGCTCGAAACTAATCACCTGGACCAAAGGCTTCAGCGCGAGCAATGTTGAAGGAGCCGACGTCGTCACTTTGCTCAGGGAGGCCTGTAAGAGGCGAGAGGTTTGTGGGAATTCATGTCAGTGTTTGGTTTTTCTGAAGGGATAATTAGCAGTTCATTGCTAATCTTTTACTTATAAACAGAAGTTTCTAAATTCTAAAGAGAATTTCTAAAAATTGCATTACAGGACATCGACATCGATGTGGTTGCCGTTTTGAACGACACCGTTGGAACCCTTATGGCGTGTGCCTTCAAGGAGAACAGCTGTCAGGTAGGTATTCAGAGGTCATTACCGTATTCCTAAAGAAACTACGGTAAGTAGCTTACGGAGATGCTGATGTGCATAGGTCTTGAAGAAGCTACGAAAGGAAGCGTACGAAATAAAGTATGCTAGTGAAAGTATTTTCAATCCCCTTATTTAAACGATCCAGCTGAAATTAATTTAAATTTTCTCTGGGAAAATTAGTGGACTTTTTCCTCTAGTGGTTACTTGGATCTCTCTGGGACTCATTCCCTGGAGGTTTTTTTTCATTCAGAAAGCTGTCTCTTAAACTATCGATCAATTAGTTGTTCAGGTCGGTGTGATCGTTGGAACGGGTACAAACGCATGCTATATGGAAAAGATGTCTCGCATCGGAAAGCTTCGTGACAGCGACGAAGAGCAAGGTCTGCCTGATGAGGTAGGAGGCAACCCATCATCTGATAGTCGTTCTACAAATTATTGTTTTTCAAAAAATAATTCTATCAATAAAATAGTACTTTTTATAAGCTTTAGTGGATAGCTGGACGGATACGGTTCTCGAGTAGGCCAACTTTAGTACATCCTGACGTCCTTCGAACTCGCATTTTTCATACAAAAGAAATTCGACATTCAAAAATATCAATCAATCAATTTATTACCACTATGGAAGGCAGTCGTAAGGCAAGAAGGAACAATGTAATAGAAATAATGTAATTTTCTCGCAACTAGTTTGTGAATAACCTAATTTCATCGTCATTCAGATGATTATTAACACCGAATGGGGTGCGCTCGGTGACGACGGCAGCATTGACAAAATTCTCACTCAATTCGACCGAGAAGTGGATTCGTTGAGCATAAATCCGGGCAAACAACGGTGAGTATGAATTGTAGTAGTACCAGAGCATTCTACCAGTCATTCTAGAAAAGAGGATGAAAAAAGTGAAACCATGAAGGAAAAAGAGAGAGTAAGGGCCGAAAGAGTACCTCGCTACACAGGGCCGTATAAAGCTAAGGCTGTGGAGCGGGAGAGAAGACCAAAGATTCGTTTATAGTCAGCTGCAGCGCAACGTTGAGTTTGCCCTATACCTGACCCTTACTGTATTGCTTTCAAGTATGGACGTTTTCAAGGAATAGGTGTTATGTCAGAGCCAAAATGGGAGATGTCTTTTCCCTTTGCTTACGACTTTGGAAATTTTTTGAGGAATTCTCGAATTTGCACACATTCTGTGCGTTTGGTGGGCGCGCGTGGTTCAATGGTAAGAGACGGTATTGACCACCGCACGGTCGAGCGACCGATCCCCGCCCGGTCTAACCTGGGTCGGGTAAATTAGTACCAGACTTGTCTGGGAAGATAGGAGATTCTTTTACCTTTACCTTTCACCTGTGCGTGAAGACCAGAGCAGGCAGTGTATAATGGCTGTCACGAATGTAAAGAAAAGAAAAATCAAACTCTTTCTCTTTACAGATTTGAGAAGATGATCTCCGGCATGTACATGGGTGAGCTGGTACGAGTGGTACTGGCCGCACTGGCCGCTGATGGTCTGATCTTCAACGGTGATTGCGAGGCGATCAGTCGCCACGGATGCTTCCCGACGAAGTTCGTCTCGGAGATCGAAAGGTGGATTCGTGTACTTCCAATCAATCAATCGATAACCACTAACGGAATCGTATTACAGCGATCTCATCGCTGAAGAGGATCGAACGTTCCAAAAGACTACGCAGATACTCGAAGATATAGGTGTCGAGAATGTGACGGGTACCGACTGCGCTAATGTTGCTTATGTTTGCAGTCTAGTTAGCACCAGGTATGGAAATTACTGATAAAAATTAAAATTTAAAATTAAAATAAAAAATAATAACAGCTATAGGTTCTAAATCAGATCTGAATGGTCTTAAGCTCTGTACTATGTTCTGATATGTTCTGTGGGTCCCGTTGGTTCTCTAGGTTCTGTAGATACTTTATGTTCTTCGAAATCTTTAGCTTCATCGCAGGTATTAGATTTTGATAGCTTCTTGAGGTGCTTTGAATTTTTAAAGACCTTTAGCTAATAGATTCCGTAGATTTTGAAGATCTCATCGGTTCTGGAGTGCTGTAGGTGCTACCGGTTCTATAGGTCTTGCGTGCCCTGTGGGTATTGTACCTAACGTAGTTCCCGTAGTGTCGGTATGCCCTGTAGGCTCTATACTCTACAGATTCTATAGACCTCATAGATTCTGTAGGTTCTCTAGCTTGACTAGGTTCTTTGGGATTTGAGTTTCTTCAAATTTCTTAGGTTCTTCAATTTCTTTAGCTCATAGGTTCTGGATGTTCCCTAAGGTATACATACCATAAAGTTTCTATGTAATTGCTCTATACCTTCGGCAGGTTTCTCAACTTCGGCATGTTCTGTAGGATCCATGATTCCCACAGGCTCTGGGTCTAGTGGTTCATATAATCTCAAACAGAATTATCGTTAGAGTTTAATATGTTGCCAAATATCTTCTTTATGAATTAATCGACACAGTTTTTCCAGAGCTGCACATCTAACAGCCGCCGGTATTGCGACTCTTCTGAATCGAATGCAGCGACCGTATGTTACAGTCGGCGTTGACGGATCCGTGTACCGTTTCCATCCGACGTTCCCCCGTCTTCTTGACGAGAAAATCGATCAGCTTATAGAAGGAGATATTGAGGTATGTGAGAACATCCTGATGGAAATCAACCTGATTGTTGTGGTAGAAATGCATTTTGTTGTCGTGAGAGCTTTAATATCTTCTCCATATTAGGGACAGCAACGTGAGTATACATAACAATACGCTATAGTGTCGATTTTGCGCTTTCTTACCGAGAAGGAGAGCCACAGATACCAGGCGCAAGGGAGGGTAGGGTGGTCCCACCGAGAAATATACCGTTTCCCAGCAGATTGGGGACAGCGACTTAGGAAATAGGCCCACTCTCTTGTGCTCGATGCTGGTCGGACTGCCACAGTAGAGTGTGAATGGGGTCTTAAAGCGTTGCTGTCCGCTGCCACTGTCGAGCCCTCGGGCTGAACAGTGGCTTTTACCTCAGCTTAAGCTTTTAACTATGACTTTAGCATTAACTACAACTAATATATATGACGCTCTACCGATTCTTAGGTGTTCACCATTGATCTACAAGTAAGGCTCCAATGGCTTTAGTAGCTTGAAGATGTGATATCGAGCTGCATTCACACTATCTCGAATGGCGACCGGTTCTCGTAGTCGATTCGCTAAAAGTGGATCTGTGCTATTTCTATTCGAGAAAGCAATGGGAATGATAACTGAGATTCTCTTTAGACGGTGGTTGAACATTTTGTTGGTCGAAAATGGAAAAATATTGGTAATAACCGTCGTATTAAGGCAGAGCATTATCTCTTTAGCTCTGCTCTAGGCGCTAACCATTATTTGCCTTGAAACTAATCCGACACAAAAGCTGCTAAAGTCTTGATCCTGGTCAAGCTTTGACACCGAAATCAATGGATAAGGTGTTTTTGCTAGCAAAAAAAAACTCGGAATAAAATAACATTCCAATGATTTCAATGATTAATTTCAATTATTGTTTTCAGTACCAACTGATGCTGTCCGAAGACGGAAGCGGACGCGGTGCGGCTCTGGTTGCAGCCGTTGCTACACGCATGAAAAAGGAGCGACTCGGCAAATGCTAATATTTGATTCACTGCTACTTAACTTATTATTCACTAGAACTGGTAACAACAGAGAGATCAGTGTAGATATATAAGAAAACGTGTAACATTGGAAAATGACCACATTTTGTGAATAATTCTTTTGAATTTATAAAACGCCGAAGCGTAGCTGGGGTGCGTTTTCGATTTCTAGCAAGAAAAATTCAATCAGTCTTCTTTACTCGTTATTATTATTCGTTGTGATACTAGTCACTTAGCAAAAACTGACCCCGTTGAGCGTATTTTTGTATGCAGCTCGCACATTGTTACATAGGATTTGTCATATTGCATGAACAGGCTGAAAAGCTTCGGCTATTCATAAAGCCGACAATAAATCGTTCTGTAGAAGTTGAAGTGATGGAGCGATCGTTGTATTCGGACTAAATTTGGAACATGGTGGAGCTGATGTAGAACATGCTGACCCAATTTTCTGATTCCCGAATTCCTGATCTCTTTCAAGTGAACCTGTGGTTTCTCTCTACCCAACATCAGATATTGTTACACATAGATAACGGCCTTTGGTGTTATATGGGTTTAGGGGGGTGCAGGATGGTGGTGTTATATGGGTTTAGGGGGGTGTAGGATGGGGTTCAGCAATATCGCGTCGAATCCGCTCCAATCAACATGTTATCATGATCATATCTACGATTGTATAATTGTGGTGCTGTGGACAGTTTTGTAGTGTCTACATGTAGAAAGTTATGAAAAAAGACATGGATACGACGCAATATTGCAGACTGTCACCCTGCACCTTCCAACCCACATAGCGCTTCGACTTGAATGCATCTAAGTAAGTTCTTCGAGAGACCTTATCCTAACTCTCAACGGCGGAAAACTAGGGTCAATCGTGAGTCTTGTACTAAGAACAATAAACAAATAAACATTATTAAAACATTCCGGAGACAATTATGGTCCATCTTGTCTATGTGAAGCCTGCTCGGGCCTCCTCAAGCTCTGATAAACACTTTCCTAGTAAAACTATTTTGCACTTTTTTCTGGCCTTTGAATCATCTTCTTCTTATGAGGATAAAATATGCAGGTGCCATATTCTACGATTGGTCTCACGTACAACTTGTAGGCGTCCAGTAGTTTAGAAACCTAAAAAGTTCTGTCTGACAATGGGTTAGGTGAGGATTGAAAAAACTGCAGGAAATCCTTAGGTCGCAAATAGCATTATTGCACTCCAGCGCCAAAAGTGTGCTCTATCATGGCATCTTCGCACGAAATACTAGCTAGTAAAAGGATATATCTCCGGAAGGGGATGGCATGGCTCAGGTAGGATAAGAAGTGAGAACACAGCTTATCACGCGTGTAATCCGTGATAAGCTGTGTTTTCACTTCTGTGTATGGGGATAGATGGACGTACGGTCATCGTGTACACCTCATACAATCTATTTATTTACTCTCACATCCACATGGGTGTGCAATACAACCAAAATTAGCAACGAAACTGACAAAACAAAAAAGGAAGGAAATACTACACGAGGAAAGATGTAGAAACAGAAACCTCAAAACTTAGAACACACACTGTAGAAATCAACAAGCACTTGTTAACTGTTAATTTAATGTTAATTTTAATAATAATAATAATTAAAGTTTGTGTGGGTGACTGACGTGGACTGCACGCTATAGTGCGGTCACGTACCATGCATCTCCAACCCACAATGCGTCAACGTAAATGGAGTGGCTTTGATGCTATTGCAATGATCTAAGTGATAGCCGGTATGCTTTTGAAGAGCGCTGCTGCGTAATGTTCATATTAAGTCAACCCAGCCTCGCTACCAGCTGTTCTGCTGCATGGGAGAAGAAAAGAAGGATGATGATGATGGGTGAGATACCAAACCGTTAACTACAAGAAGGCCCGTACATTATATAAGATCTTTCAGAATATTCTCGGGTGTGATCGGGTCGATATCGTCGATGTTTGGCGCAGAAGGAGAAGCCATCGCGAGAAGGAGAAGGGTGGGTAATGTAGTCGTTTTCGCTGACTGCCGAGATTTCACTAGATTTCTCCTAAATAGGCATTCCTATGCAAAACCGCAATTCATCCTGCCGCCGTAAGAATCATCTGTATTACTTGTCATCCGGTTGAACATCGAGTTTATCAAGCAGACGTCAGCAACATCACTTTTGATCGCTATCGCGTGCCAAGGCAGACCACTGGGTCCTATTCGCTCGAGTTATCAGATCGTTCGTTCAGGAATTTGACGAAGAAGTCCGGTTACTATGGGTGGGCGGTGGGTGTAGGGTGCAGGTCAGGAACATTGCGTCGGCTCTAACGTCTTATCATTGTCATATCTACCATTATTTACCACCGACTTTGTCGGTTTTGACATGTGCTAACAAGCATACATAGAGTCGATACGGTGCTATGTGGGTTGGGGGTGCAGCGTGTTGGTCTGTAATATTGCGTCGAATCTATGCTGGTTAACATGTTTAGGTATGAGCAATTCTGAAGAATTTACATCTCAAACATGTTATAACCGACCGAGTTGATCGTAAACAGTGGCAGATATAACAATGATAACACGTTAAAGTCGACGTAAAGTTGCGGACCACCACCCTGCACCCCCCAACCCACATAGCGCCAAGTTGCGGGCCACCACCCTGCACCCCACAACCCACATAGCGCCGTCGATACAATATTGCAGACCAGTACGCTGCACACCGAATTTCGACCACCCTAGAGGTGGGCGACCTGGTATTCTTCTGACGCCCCAAGGAATCCAGTAACTAACGGCTCTTGCCTAACGGTCGTTACGCAATCATAATTATTACGCGTAAACTCCACCTGGTCCTCGACAACTTTGCCTACTCGACTGCGTCTCTGTTCTTCGACTGTCGAGGCAGCTCGAAGCGTGCCGCACACGTACGTCAATCCTCCGACTTTCAGACTTCTTCCTTATCCATGCCAAACTATCAGTCTGATCGTGAGACACTATCAGTCTTAGGATTCACAAAAAATTGTTAGGAAGATTTTAGATCGAGAGAATTTGTTCGTCTTTCAAAATGACTAACGAAAAACTTGAACAAGTGATGACGCTGCTGGAAGCAAGTATAGAAAAAGGCTTGAAAAAAGAAGACAACAAAGGTGAGCTGTTCCGTTTCAAAGCACCGTAGTGTTGACCAGTGTGCTGTTATAATTTCCAGCTGCTTGCTACGACTTCGATTAGAAACACTGAAGGTAGTACATTTCCAAGTAAAAAGCTGCAAGGGCCGCTGAGTGCAAAAAGGTGCTCAACCCCAGCGAAGCAATACCGCCTCAGCCTGAATCAGGGAGCAGTGTTATGATCAGGGGTGGTGTGCACGACTTTTTTTTGGAAAAAGCGGAAGACGGAGGATAGAACGGAAACGGCTAGAAATGGCCGGAAAGCGGAATACGGAGGCGGATATAGTGCAAAATTCACTGAATTATTGGCATTTAGCCAAAACTGGACCACAAAACGTTTTATTCAAGTAATGAACACCTATCACCTGTATCACCTGTCGTCACGTTGATCATCGATCGTCCGACTAGCGCAAAAGTGGGCGACCTGGTGTTCTTCTGACGTCCCGTGGAATCCAGTTAGTAACGGCTCTCGTCCAACGGTCGTCACGAAATCGCATGACGTGTCCGCCCCACCTTATCTTCGACAACTTGGCCATGCGACTGCGTTTCTGCTCTTCAACTGTCGACGTAGCTCGGAGCTCCGTATTCCGTCTCTCGAGAAGCGAGTTACTCCGAGCATCCTTCTCTCTATACTTCGTTGTGCGACGCAAATCGCATGTTCATCCTGCTTGCGTAACGCCCAGGATTCTGAAGCTTACGTCAATGCAGGAAGAACCGTAGAGTCGAAGAGATGGGCGCGGAGTCGGGCGTTCTTCGTCTTCCTCACTATTTCTTCAACACTCTTGGATGCACCCCAAGCCGCTCGTTTCCTCCTGCCCAGCTCTGGACTCAAGTCATTGGTCGTGTTGACTTTCCGACCCAAGTGCACATAGTTGGAGCATTCAGAGTAATCGTCCCGTTGAGCGAGAATGGGGCATCAGAAACGTATACGTTTCTCATGAACATCGTCTTCGTCAAGTTCAGCTGCAAGCCGATCTTCCCACACGCATCATCGAAGTCGGCCAGCATGCGTTCTGCCTGGGTAGATAGATGGTGTTATGAGTACGATATCATCCGCAAAACGAAGATGGTGCTGCCGGCCGTCGATCTTCACTCCCATGTCGTCCCATTCTAGTGTACGCATGATGTTCTCGAGAGAGGCGTTGAACAACTTCGGTGATATGGTATCACCTTGGCGTACACCCCTCTTCACGTTGATGCGAACGTTGTTGTAGAATGGTGTGATCACGGTCGTGAATTCCTTGTAGAGCTCACTGAGGATCTTCACGCACTGAGTGAAGACGCCTTGTTTGCACAGAGCCTCAATCACCGCTTCCGTTTTGACAGAGTCGGAGGCCTTCTTGAGATCGATGAATGTGAGGCATAACGGTGTCTTGTACTCTCGGGACACCTCAATGAGCCTGATCACGGTGTGGATATGATCGATTGTGCTGAACCCTCTTCGAAACCCGGATTGCTCGCACGGCTGTCCTTCGTCTAGCCAGGCCAGGGTGTTGATGAGGACTGGCGGTTGATTCTTCAGATGTTCGGGTCGGATCCTGTCGAGACCGGTAGCTGTGCGATTCTTCATCGATGAAATCGCATGACGAATCTCGGAATGGAGCACCGCAGGGATGACATGTCCATCGTTCGGGATTGGGTATTCGGGAAGATGGACGTGGCTATCGAAGAGATCGGAGAAGAAGTCGTGGATGACCCTCTCCATAGCCCTTCTGGAGGACGTGAGGGTTTCATCCGAGCGCAGGAGAGCTATCATCTTGGTCTTGTAGTTGATTAGGCTTCGACGAGCGTTGCGTATGCTGCCCACTTCAGCCGCATCAACTAGTGCAGCTACTCTTCTCTCGTTAAGGTCTTCCTTTATCGCTTCTCTGCACAACTTTGCCAGTTCGGACGTTCACAGGTAGTCGCCTTCTGTTCTTGCCACTCCGCGTTGGCGAATCAGCTCGAGAGTTCCGTGGGAAAGGCGTTTCCTGGTATTCTTGGGGCTCTCGGCTTCTCGAGCACAGTCACATAAGTGAGCAATAAACCTGTTGTATTCCTCGTCGATGTTGTCCTCGGCGGAATCTTTCCAGCAGCTAGCCAGCGAGGAGAAGAGGTCGCAGTTCACGAGTGTTCTAGGGCCTCTCTTCTTGAACTTCATGGCTTTCTCTTGCCTCCGTGTGAGATGGAGGCTCGCACGGAGGAGACGATGGTCGGATCCCGTAAAGATTTTCATAACAACAGCGACATCGGTCAGGCAAAACCTTCGGTTGACGATAACGTGGTCAATGTCGTTGTGATGCAGTCTACCTGGAGACTCCCAGGTCCATCGTCTGGAGGCGGGTTTCTGGAACTGCGAGTTATCATGGATGGTGTTCGTCGACATGATGAACTCAGACAGCCTTTCACTCTGTTCATTCCACTCCAGACCATGGACGCCGACATGAAGCTCTTCCGACGACCTTCTAGGCCCGATCTTCGCGTTGAAATCTCCGACGATGACCTTGCAGAAGGTATGATCTTCCTTGTAGAGCTTCTCCAACTCCATGTAGAATGCCTCGACTTCTTCGTCATCGTAGTCCGATGTTGGTGCATAGACTACGAAGACCGTCAATGCCGGCATTGATCCACGTCGCATCAGCCGTAAAGGTCCGATTCGGGTTGTAAGTTGTTCGAACGAATCGATGTTCATGTCCAAGTTCGTGTTGGCGAGAACACCGATACCAACAACACCTCTGCTGTCGCATGTTTTGAGGAACAGTTCTTCTCCAGTGTCGAACACAACGTGTAGTGGGCGGTGTCTTCTCGTCTCGGTCAGCCCGATAACGCTGTACTTGATCTTCCTGGCTTGCATCATCAGGTCTTCGACACACGCATCCGATGCAAGCGCTCGCGCGTTGTAAGTACAGATCGTCATCCTAGTCCTTCTTCTTTCTGGCAGCCTGTCTAGGCCCTGAGATTTTCGCAGCGTCTCCGTACTCGTCCTTCCCAACGCAGCCGTATTGGGGGCTCTCGGGGTCAGGGGAATGAGGCTCTTTGTTGTTACTGTTTTCGACATATGAGGCGGCGTACGTGCAGCTTGCCAGGCTCTGCCGTACGGGTGGATACGGCGAGTAGCTAGCCAGGCTAACCCGCTGGAGCTAAGGGTTTATTTATTAGAGGCGATCCTGAACCGCCTCTCTTATACCTCCGTGTCTATCGAATGCGAGTTTTTAGGCCACACAGTTAGCCTCCGCGAGGAGGTGTCACCATCTGGCACAGTAGAATCAACTTGCTCGACACTGATTCCGCCCGCGTCTCACGGCAGGTATAAGGTAGCTTTTGGTCCATGATTAATCCCCTAGCCGCCACCTGGGGTCGCGCCACGTAGCCTCGCCACCATCCGGCTGGGGATCCTTCTTGAAGGAGAACCTTCAAAGAAGGAGATCAGTACAGGTGTGGGTTCTCAACTCACAGCATACTACCACACCAAGCGCCCGCAGGATAAAAATCCATGCTCGAATCTACGCGCATGCTTAGGCCTACGCCCTCACTGATAATGTCGCGATAACACGAAGCTGAGAAACACACATGAAATGAACGAAAAAGAGGCAACAACGATGACCATACGGGCGCAGCTAGGTTCCTGCGGGTAAGACACTGTACTGACGGTGTCACCCTTATAAACTTGTCGACGACAGCACGATAACCTCAGACTCCCTAAACCGGAGTTCTGAACATGGAAACGGAAGTTCCGAACAACCCTGGTTATGATAGTGGAAAAAGTAACCTTTTTCAGATCTTGGAGCCTTGCCAATGCTTCCGACTTACGTGAGAGCCGTTCCAAACGGCGAAGAACAAGGCGACTTCCTCGCGTTGGACTTGGGTGGAACGAATTTTCGCATTCTTCTGATCTCGTTGAACGGCAGAGAGGCAGAAATGACAGGAAAGGTCTACAGTGTTCCGGACTCAATTATGAGAGGCACCGGTGACTCGGTAGGTGGAGATCGAGGCCTTCGTGTTAAGCTGCCTTATGGTTCGAATATGTGTTTTGGTGATTTCAGCCTACTAACATTACGCAATTTATATGTGTTGTTTGATCACCTGAAGACCGTCATAGATGCAAATGAATCCTACTATTTTATTAGTATATTACCTTACAGCTATTCGATCACATTGCTGAGTGCATGGCTAAGTTCATGGAAGATCAGGGAATTCCGTTGACTCGGAAGCTTCCGCTTGGCTTTACATTCTCGTTCCCATGCAAGCAGGAGGGGCTCACTAGGTAAGTTACATGATCAGTCGGTAAATGGTAATTTCATGTCGCTAACATTTCCGTTTCGTTGGCGTTCCACTTGGAAGGAATATGAGTATAAAAACAGTATAGTATCAAAGAGAGGTTGAAGCGTCTGCGCAAGAACTGTTGAAATTTAGTGCAAAATTAATAAGATGGACAAAAGGATTTGATGTCTCCGGTTGCAAAGGGGTAGATGTATGTCAGAAATTGAAAGAAGCATGTGGAAAACGTAGTGTAAGTGAGATAACACTCTTGAGTTACTAAAGTTTCCAAGAAACTACTATTACATTCCTCTTATAGGATATTGACATCGATCTCGTGGCCCTGCTGAATGATACGGTCGGCACACTAATGGCTTGTGCTTTCAGGGAGAATACCTGCTTGGTAGGCTTGTGCTTTCTTCAGATCCTCGTTTCCTGTATTAAGAAGCAAGGAAAGAAACTGATGAAAATTTCCGTTCTTTGTTTACGTCAACCGAGCTTTTCCACAGATCGGGGTCATTATTGGAACAGGAACTAATGCCTGCTATATGGAATCACTCGATAAGATACCGAAACTACAGAGTTTAGTTGACGACGGAATGCCCGACGAGGTAAGTGGAACGCATTCGTCGGTTAGACATGACAGAAATGTTTCGCAAAGTTAACGTGCTCAGTACTGGAATAGCAGGTGGAGGAGGTTAAGATCGCAAGCTCCTGATCTCGATGATCGTGGTTCAGTTAGTAATTAACCCTTGCCTGCCTTGAAACAACTGGAAAGTAAAGTAGGGTGTCGGTTCCACCGTCCGACCCAGGTTGGCAGGTTGGCTAGAAGAGGAACTCTGTCCCGCAATCATAAGATTGATATAAGTTGCATGGAAAGAAATGGCACACAAAACTGGAAAATGTCGGCGACGGTTAACGATGGTCCGTCACATTGGGGTTGCGTTTTCGCGCACTACCACAATCTTACACGTTTCATCTCTTAATCGGAGACGAAAAACATGAGAAAGGTAACTTAAAGCCATCCCCGGGACTCATCAGCAAGGTGAGCGATTCCCATAGCCGGCCGTCGGCGACGTTACGACGAGACCATGCCATGGGCGTAATGTGAAGCACTTCACTGTCCTAAAATTTTAGATTGTGATGAACTGTGAATGGGGCGCATTTGGGGATGACGGTTCGCTATCGTTCATATACACGAGATTCGATCGAGAAGTTGACAAAGAAAGTATCAATCCCGGTAAACAAATGTGAGTAGTTTAATATTTCACACAAGCCTATTTCCAGACTGTGTTACCCTAGCTAGTCGTTCACATTTATACATTTTGATTTCACGAATACTGTGGCGTTCAGCTTCGAAAAGATGATCGCCGGAATGTATTTGGGAGAAGTAGCGCGAATTGTGCTGATGCAGCTGGCTCAGGAGGGCTTGATACTCAGCGGACAGATCGCACCGCTTCAAACGAAAGGAAGGTTCTCGACACGTTTTCTGTCGGATATTGAGAGGCAAGTTAGGGTTTCACTTACTCGAAAGATAATTCAGGTATTAGGTTGTTCTAAAAGTAGTGATGTTTTTGCTAAAAAGTAATTTTGTTTCGACAGAAGTCCCATTACATGTTGGTAACCATTTTCAGCGATCTTATGGGAGATGACGAGAAGACGTACCCAAATACGGCTAGGATTCTAATGGAGTTGGGAGTTAGGAGACCGACAAAACTGGACTGTGCAAACGTTGCCTATGTTTGCAGTATTATTACTGAAAGGTGAGTCAGTTTAATCCTATTACGCGAAACCGAATAACATAGCTCGAATTCCCGTTCGATGCCCCACAAGACAGATGACTCGTTGAGAGCCTTGGTATAACAATTTCTTACCTCTTTTATCACCGCCTTCGATGTTGCCCATTCGTTTCTTCGCTCTGCCCTCCAGTTGACGTTCCTGTATTCCTCCTCCCATGATACTTCAGCGATGTAGAACATCCAAGTAATAGGCGGTTGTTATGCCGTTCCAGCGGAGAGTTTCGCAACTGATACAATTCAGTATTAGGCTATTGTTATGCCATAATGCCAGCGTGCAATGTCATTATGGCATAACAATAGTGTCCCAGTCAGGGACGGCCGGCGGGACAACTGACACAGGCACGTCTGCTACCACGTGCCTGATACTGATTAGTGTCAGTTGCGCAACCGAGCGTTGAGCGAAATTGCTGGCATAACAATGGCCTAAACGAGCGCCCGTCCTGTCGCAGTCGCTCATGAGAGCGATGTCATGACACCCGGTTCGTGAAATAAAAAACCAATGTGCCCATTTCATGAGAAGCTAAGTTCTCTTCTGTGTGTAAAACGTAGATGTGGTTTAGGATTTGAGGAGAAGTTTAAGAACCACAGGCGTCAAGGTTACTGAAAACTCATTCGTTGCCCAACTCATTCGGCAGAGAGTAAAATACTGAAGCGACGAGGAATCACCGTCCACGCGGCCATCGCGGTGGGTGCGTCGCTGGGCGAGTCGCCGCTAATTGTATCCACAGGTACTGCCGTCCGCCCATTGTCGAGCCGACATCGCGAACAAACGTCCCTCACCCGACGATACTACATAGTTTCATTAGGCAAATCGCGGCCCACAGGCCCTCAGACCTTTTTGAGCGCTGTGCTGTGGCGGTGCACCACCGACCAGTTCGTTAGCGTCTTATTAGAACTGAAGTAGAAAACAAGGGAAAAGTAATTTTCCTGAGGTTCCTGTCAAAAATATCATCAGTCCATCTAGGGCCGCACATCTGTTGGCGGCAGGAATAGCGACCCTAATAAATCGGATGCAACGGCCGCTTGTTACGGTTGGTATTGACGGCTCCGTCTACCGATTCCATCCGAGATTTCCGCAGTGGCTCGATGACAAGATAGCAGAGCTCATAGAAGACAATCTGAGAGTGAGCGTAGACTCTTTATTGTGGTTTAAAGCGCGAGATTTGCTGAACGTAGCTTCTTTCAGTACAAATTAATGCTGTCCGAAGATGGAAGTGGAATCGGTGCAGCTGTAGTAGCAGCGGTGGCGACACGTATGAAGCAGCAGAACGAAGAAGGACAGCACGAGAATGACGAAAACGATTAAAATCTACTAACAGTACACATAAATATAGTCTCTCGACATAATCCTAGGATAAATCGGTGATTTTTGCACAACCGCTATGTTTATCTTGTACATGATGGGCTGAAATTATCACCGGCTCCGAAAGGAGTTTTGAAAGACACAGCTTGCAAAATTTCTCTTCTAACGAACACCATCCGAAACCACGAATAGGTTTTCCTTCCACCTTCCCACGGTAGCCTAGCCCAAATCAATGAATTGCTACATTAAGCAGAGCATACTTTATGCTCCAAAACGGCCCAGATGAAGTATATAAACAGGTGAGACCCCAGGGCCCAGATTCATGAACGGACGAACGGTCTCCGAAACCCCGACGGCGATAAACCCGCTCGATACCGTCGAGGTCTCCCAAACCCTGCCTTATCGCGAGGTGTGACAGACCCGCGATAAAATCCGGTTAAACCCCGACGCGCGTTCGCGATTCTCGGTTTGCTCGCCGATCGGGGTATATCTCGGGGCTTATCGGGGGAATGCCAATGATGAATCCAAGCCCAGGGTTTCGAGTTCCTTCCTTCTGGCTTTATGTGCTCATCGCGTGTTATAGTGCATGCCAAGTCACCTCGTACCACGCAGTAGAACACATTCTCGAAGTGCAGGAAGACAAGATGCAGTGGTCAGTGCTTTCCGGTGCTTTTCTACAGGCAGACGGTTTGCAGTAGTGCTGCAGTTTGAGACAAAACCTCACCCGATAATGGAGAGCCTCACGATGTTGCTGATTCGTCTACCGATAACACGCTCGAACACCTTCATGATGTGAGGCAAGGGACAAATTGTAAATTGATCAGATTGTTGGTCGTGCTTAGCTGAACCGTAAACCTCAGAAAAGCGATGGGCGGGTTCGAATGGGGTGCAGATTGCGGTGCTGTCATATTGCGAAATCAATCTATACTTGTTTCGTTGCAGTTGAAGGAACAATTGTGTAGAATTTGTGTGTCGAGAAAAAAAGGCGAAGAATAAGGGCCCTTACAGACCCGACGACGTGCAATTTGAGCGACGAATCAGTCGTTGTAGCCATTGCGCATGAAATTGAGCGAAACACACGACCACGAGCATTCTCGTCCAACGCGATGTTTGCGGCGGCCGCATTGCTCTAATCGATACCGCGTTGCAACGCGCAGCCGGCCGCGTTGGACGAGAATGCTCGTCGTCGTGTCGTCGGATCTGTAAGGACCCTGAGGGGAGTTGGCGTGATTGCGGTTTGGCACCACGCTCTCCTCAATGCACACTGCACCGCGAAAACTTCGAACGAATGGCTAAAAATGCTCGTCTCAATTATCAGAAGTCTGGCGGCCGGCTCATTTTAACACTGTTAATTGAGAAAGGCTTTGCTTTTATGCAGACATTGTTTTAAGTTTTGAATCGCAATATTTTTGTTATTTCTGTGTTGTGAGTAAACGTCAGATGTTGTCGCGAATTGAAGGGGGATTTAATAGGTGTGGGCTGCGTGCATGCCTACCTAACCGCTAACAGCTACGCCTGCCACTAAGCCTGCCTATGCGGGGGAGGCCCTGACCCAGCACCGAAGGAGAAGGGGCTACGCTTACCCCTACGGGTATCCCAGCACCTTATGTGGTGCGCGCTACCACTACTACCGGCTACACGTACTGCGAATAATAACGTTCAATAAAACATGTATAAGCAACTGCGCGATATACGTGTAAAGAAATAAAACACAAACACAAAATAAACCATAGCCATTTACTATTGGCTGCGAGTACTACAGATATCGGTTTGAACCCACTAGGAGTCATCGATCGCCGTTAGATGCGCAATTAAGGTGACCTAGGGTTGGAAAGACTGTAAAACTCAAGTTTCCTCGCGTGCACCCGCAGCGTGTGCATGTCGAGTGTGGCTCACGCTCCGTCCATTGAGTACCTGCTGGACTGTAGAAATCTTCTTCCTTCTTCCGGTGAATGCGGGGAAGTCCTCAGAGTGCCTGCGAATCCACTACACACTCCGATAACCCGTCCTCGAATCCGCTGCGGCACAAGAAGAATAGAACAGGCAGGAACGATCGGGTGCGCCGACAACCGCGGGGGTTCTCGAACACACTCTAACCCTCTCCCATCACACGACCGCTTTAGGAGCATATAGGAACGACGACTGACTGCTCGACCGAGCACGCCCCTGCCTCTGCGCGCGGTCGCGGCGCGGTCCGTGACCAGCGCGCCAATTCAAATCGTGGGAACCACGACAGATGTACTTTGATATTACGTAGTTGCAAAAATGTTACGTAATAAATCTTAGACGTAACTTAATTGGAAATATCCACAGGGTGTAATTAGCGAGGACGGCCTAACGACGTTGACCTTGTGTGGTCGCCTCTTTGATGTGGCCAAGGAACACGCCCATGAAAATCGAAAATTCGAAATTCTGGCTACGTGCCAATCACTGTTGTGTAGATCCCGTCTTTCTGATCCCGGCCATGTGTTTTTTTTTCAATACAAACAGTTCTGAAGCGATTTATAGCGAGTGAACGGTAAAAAGGATCTAGATTGTTTAAATCGCGCTGTGGCGGAAAAATACCGACGGTACTGTAGTTAATTTTCTCGCGGTTTTGGTATACGGCCGTAATAAATGAATAGCTACATCAGTTTTGCGACTACACTTGAGCTACTTCTCATCTCGCTATTGCCTTCTGTTTTTCAACGAACGTTCGGAGGCTGCCGGCAATCTGCGGTTATCACTGTTGAAAGCTGATTTGATACACATGTGGTATATAAACGACTAACTTAGTTGAACGTTCTAGCGGTTATCGGTCGGTGCTTCTCATTCGACTTGACCACCCTGTAGTTGACGGCCCACTTCGGATTGGTGAGGCTTTCCGGCGGTGTTTAGCCGTCCATACGCTGTCAATCGGATGTTTCAGGCCCGTCACCATGGGGAAAGATGATGAACCCGTATCGTTTACGTGAGTTCTTTCTTAAAGTAGCCAGTCGACATCGGAGCAGCTGAAATTGTTGTTTAAAAATGTTGCGAATGTTGAAATATTCAGTGATACAAATGCGGAGACAGGAGCCGGAGGGAATAAAGCCACGGGATCCGCTATGATGGATCTCATCAGCGGTCTACAGAAGGAGAAAGGCTCCCGGAACACTGGTGGAGACTCGACTGCAAGTTTCTACTCTTTATTAGCTTACAGAACAATATTCGTTAAAAGGGTTTAAAATGCCAGATATGCACCCATACGGGGACTTATATTAGGGAATCTTTCATTCATTTCGTTCACCCTTCAAACGTTAGCGGTTCCTTCTTGGTACCAATCTATCCTACCCCGACCACGTTCTCCTCTCGGACCTATCCTATGGTATTTGAGAGAGAATTAGGCTTCACAGGGCGGGGATCACCAGCCATACCGACAGGAACACCTAGAATGAGTTTGGAAAAAAAGGCTGTTCTGACGGACTTCACAACGTTCAACTCTAACATGAAAACTAAACCAGTTTTCAGCCCACGGAATTTCAGGTGCTTACAGAATATTGTGGTGATAAAATTTGCGTCCACATTAAAAATGATTAACAATTAATGCACGGCCATAACACCGACACCCCTATCACCGAACAACCTTGATTTCGTCGTCAATGCCACCATCGCGGCAAGGCGCTATGTGGGTTGGGGGGGGGGTGCAGGGTGGTGGTCCGCAACTTTACGTCGACTTTAACGTGTCATCATTGTTATATCTGCCATTATTTACGATCAACTCGGTCGGTTTTGACATGTTTGACATGTAAAATCTTCAGAATTGTTCACAACTTAACATGTTGACCAGCATAGAACTGACGCAATATTACAGATCACCACCCTGCACCCTCCAACCCACATAGCACCCGCGGTTATTCAGGGTTGCTTTGCGGTTCATACGACGTCTACAGGGCCGTTACCGCAACGTGCTCGGATACCCTGAATGGCGATAACCCTGATTCATCAGCACTCACTGAGATTCCTTGGGGTTCATTTGGAACACACCATTAGGTTCAATGTGGGTTGGGAGGGGGGGGGGTGCAGCGTGCTGGTCTGTAATATTGCGTCGATTCTATGCTGGTTAACATGTTAAGGTGTGAACTGTTCTGAAGAGTTTACATGTCAAACATGTCAAAACCGGTGCTATGTGGGTTGGGGGAGGGGGGTGCAGGGTGGTTGTCCGCAACTTTACGTCGACTCCGTGGTGCTTAACATGTTAAAGTGTGAACAGTTCTAAAGAGTTTACATGTCGAACATGTCAAAACCGACCGAGTTGATCGTAAACAATGACAGATATAACAATGATAACACGTTAAAGTCGACGTAATATTGCGGACCACCACCCTGCACCCCCCCCCCAACCCACATAGCGCCTCAAAACCGACCGAGTTGATCGTAAACAATAGCAGATATAACCACGATAACACGCTAAAGTCGACGTAAAGTTGCGGACCACCAGCCTGCACCCTCTAACCCGCATAGCGCCCACCAATACTAATCCGACGGTGTTGGACCCCTACAAACCTCAAATAAACCCTCGATCACAGTTTGTGCATTCTTTTGGATAAGGTTATTCGGTGGTTTGGTTGTTAATCAATTACGAAACTGAGCCCTTATCGTACGCTTCAAAAAGACTTCAGTCTTTCACTTCCTCCGGACTAGATTTTCACAGCTAAAAGTAAATTACATTGCAGACATCAGGATCAACTGGTCGAGGAAAAAAGAAAAAGAAGAAGAAGGGAAAGACCGTGACAAAGCGCAAGAGGCGAAAGGATCGTTACGAATCACAGAACTACCTCTTGCGTATCGAAGGCACATTGTGCTGCGCTTCCATTAGTGAGTCTTTGAATCGAACTGATCTTCCGATTCAGTGAGGCTTTGCCTACCTATGAAAGTTTGACGCAAACGAGTAAGCAGTTTCTAAGAGATTCAGATGCCTTAAAGGTTCCAGGACTTTTTAGTCGAGTACTCTCCTTCACTCTTCTCCTCTGAAAGACCTGGTAAAGGGACAAAGTAAAGACGTGGACGTTAGTTAGTCGCAAAGGACGCGCCCCACACCCGTCCGCCCGCCCAGAATAACAAAGGCAAGGTAAATGAGCATTTGCTCACATAGTGATTTGCTGGGACCAGCCGCTATTCAAGACAGTGTCTTCTCCCTACACAACAAGTCTGGTATATATTTACCCGTCCCCGGAGGATGAAGGGCTCTGTTAGCTCGGTGGTGTCCCACTAAAGAGGTGTAATCTTAACTTTATGTACCAGACAAAAGCCATTGGACAGTTTTGTGTATGGGCCATGAAGCAGTTACCGTTGCTGGAAAGAAAATTTCTCATAAGCAGAAAAATAAAACATGTGAAATTGAGAATCGAAGATAGAAGAAGACAATCCTCATCTTGTTTCAGTAGTTGCTCTAATCTGGCTCTTGGCATTGTTCATTGTCTTTTTGATATGCGGAATTTGGAGCGGCTTCGACTTCACGGCTACCACAGACTCGGTGAAAAAGTAGCTTGTGTTCGCGATTCTCATCTAATAAAGATGTTTTGTATAATTTTCGTAGCTCCGAATAAACGTGTGAAGCGGTGTTCACGTCACCGAGATCATTGATTTCATGGAGGGTGTGAAATCTACGACTCCGAGAGACAACGCAGTTTAAGAAAGAATGTGTTGTCAAAGGTGGGAATACAATGAAAAAATACCTAAAAATGTGAGTGTAGTGTGAAGAAAATATAAGGGTGCACGCCAAATACCATAACAATCGATTAAAAATCGAACAAATGAAAAGCTGTTCCAGTGTATTAGTCTCGATATGAAGAAACTGAACTCATTTAAGAAAGGAGGAATTTGATATAACGAAATAACTATGAATAAGGAAATTCAATCTGAGCAGATCCTCACAATTATTTTGCAGGCATGAATTAGAAAGAGCAATAACTATTATTCGATATTTAGTTAGGTATAGCCACCGGATGTCATTAACGAGACGTAAAGAGGTTGACCTTACGTGATCGTCATCGAGACGCGGTCAAAGAGCACCAACAAATGCAAATTTCCACAGAAAAATCCGCTTTCTTTACCGCTGGATAGATCACACTGCTCCGATTCCAGATGAGCCTTTTTGGGCAACAAAATTAAGGTTAGAGAGAGTTACGCTTGGAAACGACTTGAAAACTGTTTGCCGAGTTTCAGCGGATTTTCGTGAACGGTACTGTAGTTGATTGAGCCTTGCCGTGCAGTTTTTGGAACCGACCATCAACGCACTTTTTCCTTAGCCGGCAGACTAGGTATTTTTATTCATTTTATTTACTTATTTATTTATTTATTTATTGAATTATTTACGTCTATCATAGACGTGCTCTAAAATACAAAAGCATTAGTTAAAAGAAACGGAGCGATCCTAGACAAGAAACTCATAGTATAAAGGTACTAACTACCCAAGAAATTTGGGAAATATATTTTATCACCACATAGACTAAGACTACTACACATATGGTAAGCAACCACTTTCTCATAAGTAGGCGAGACTTGGAAAATTTTCAGCTCCTGTCAACTTTCCTTATCCTGATTGCGTCAAAATAACGCTTCCATAAGTAATTATTTCGTTGCAACCAACCCGTGCTAGATTTTTAAAGCATTTGATGAGAAAACATCCCATATTTACCAGTTTCACGTGCCCTTCGAATGTGTGCCGACGATACCGGTTTGCACTCAAATCGCATATAATCTGCCCTAATAGCTACTCGTCTGTATTACCGACGCTGTTCGAACGATATGGATTCAACCCCTCCATGAGAGCTTTCCTCCAGTCGTGATTGTCCTCCGATTCGTTGTCTGTACCGTGTTTTTAATCAGTTTTACTAACGATAAGTACCGCGTTTTGATGATGATGAGAGTAGAAAATAAAGAAGGAAAAATCCCTAGTCCATTCCGCCAGCCTGAAAACGTTGACCACAATATTGTTTCAGAACACAGCCACGAAAGGAATCAAGAAAAGACGTGAAAAATCGCTCTGACAGGTGTTCTCCAATGATGGCAATCGCCTGCAAACGGAAGCAATCGGCTAGCCTATATCTAACAGGAGAAAGGGCTCTGTTGAAAGTCGTCGAATTGGTAAGGTACATCTAATTTCATGCTTGCAATGAATATTATATTATATACCATTTTCACTTCGATTCGGACGTTTTTTCAAATCACGTCGGACGTTTTTCAAACCAAAGTGGCTTGAGAAGTGTCCAATTTGGTTTGAAAAACGTCCGACGTGGTTTGAAAAGTGTCCAATCCAAAGTGAAAATGGTATATTAGGTTGTCGCTAATTGCAACCTGCGGATATTTCAACAGGCTGCAATTAGCGGGGACGAGTTACAAATAAGGTTTTTGTAATTACGTAGAATCAAAAATGAATTCTATATGTAAAGAGAGGAAGTTGAGACGATCATCACGACATAAAGCATGCTTAACGGAAACTAAAAAATTCCACAGTTTGCCATAAGGAAAATTTGAGAGGTGACGATTTTGTAAAGTTCTGCACTTGGAATACCGTTATTTCACTCTCTAAAACTCCAAACTGGCTGACAAAGATAGTTTAGATGCACAGGATCAATCAATAGATGATTTTCAGGTGATTAGCTGTGTGGCACTGGTGCTAATCAGAGAGTCCGTTTGTGATGCGGCAGAGATCGGTGTGGCAGCGGCCACCACAGCCGTCAGTGCTCTCGGATCGCTCGTGTTTGTGCTTTTCTACAGTATCTCTTGCAGCTGGATGTTCACCGACACACAATGGTTCATAGTGGTTCGTTGAGCAGAGAAACTTTTCCACTTTATGTTTTCCTGCCCTAACTTAGAAGAAGTACTGTGGCAAGAGGCGCCATTGACACCCGCACGGTCGAACGATCGATCCTCGCCCAGCTAACCAAGCCTTTCATCTCCCTGGGGTTGGACAACTTGGTATCAGATCCGTCTGGGAAGGTAAAAACAACGGTTTGGTATAGCGGCTGGCCCCTGCAACCCCTGTATAGGCCGAATACGCATTCACCATGCGTCTAGAATTCTGAATGGAACCCGGATTCGTGGCGTGTCCTTTGAAACTGATAAACGCCGACCTCTTCACCTTAGGAGAGAAGAGAACCGTCGGAATCGAGGTTTTTTGCTCTTCCAATACGACCATGATGATAGGTAACCATGTACCCTTGAGGGAAGTTAGAGGTTTCTGTAGTAAGATAGATAGACTGCTAAGGTAATGGTAAGATGGTAAAATGGTCAGTCACACCCCAAAGGACGCGCCACGTATTCGTCTTACGTGCAGTATCGCAGAGGCAAAGCTTGCGGGACCAGCCGCTCTTCAAGTCAGTATTTTCACCGTCCAAGACAACTTTGGCACCAATTTACCCGATCCCAAATGGGTGGAAAACTTGGTTGGGAAAGGTTGACAATCACTACATACAACAACTTTGGAAGCGTTTCGCCTTTTCGAAGCGCCGTTCTTGGAAAAGACTGAGTAACATTCGATAAGTCGACCTGATGTACTTCGTTAGCCTTTCTCTTCATTTTTTAGGCGTAATTTGAACTGTTCAGGAACTGCTTTACTGTTCAACAATGATCGTTCCTCTCTTCTCTTCAGCGATATTCCTGCTATGTTTGTGTACTCCATTCTGGGAACAACTGAATCCACTGAGGCAAGAATTTCCTGCTCTCGCTGGTGTAGGTTTGTAATTGCTTGCTGTTTTTACTGCGTATCCAATTTCAAACAAACGTCTAACTCTCTAATGTTTGATCTCCCCATCGTATATACCTATAATAAAACACCCATTGGTGCACTCCTAGCCCTACTGATGAACCTAAGGGAGTGTTACCACACTTCTATATTACTTTCTAATTAATGTTCATTTATTAGTCACAACATTGACCTTAGTTATGTCTTATTCTGCATAGTGCTGTGGGTGAAACAGGATAAAAATAGCAAGAACTTATAATACTTCAATATCGATTCTGCCTACTGTATTGTGTTTTATTATAACATAACAACGAGCAGAGTATGGCAAAGTATTTAAAAATATAAAAGCGCTAGGATGTCAATAAAAAGTAGCAGTACGTTGATAGATTAATATGTATGCATTAGTCCCTAGGAGCACCCTTCCACCCTCAGAATAATTTGGCAAAATAAAATGGCATTTGATAAGGGAAAAGATATGATATGAGTGGTATGTGATTGGGAAGCTTGCATCATTTACATATTAAGTTGCGGTGGGAACGGTCGAAGACGACGGATGATGATGGAATGAGTGAATATGTGGGATGCAGTTAGAAAGAAGGATAAACGTATTTTAAGGTTTGAATACTAAAAAGGCAACATATCACCTGAACACGTGATATGTTGGAGACGATTTAGACCAGGGCAAAAAAGTCTCTCTTGGAGTCTAACGAATCACCTTTAAGATAGTCTTTCGAAAAACTAATATATTGGCATTTTAGGGATGCCTTCTCGTCTGTTCGGTGCTTCATATATTTGACGCGTGTCTCCTTCTCACCAAATGGAATCGATCATGGCGTCCAGGCCAGGAAGAGAACGAATCGAGTGTTCTTCCTTGATGCCGTGCGGACTGAGAAATTAGAAGAATCATAGCTTCACTAATTAACTCAATCCTTGATATTCAAATTTTTATTCGCGACATCTGAGGTTGGTATACAGACTTCCCATCCGGCTAACGTTTCGGCGTTGTCACCTTCGTCAGAGCCAGGAAACTCGAAGACATTCGTAACCTACCCGCGCAAACACCGTTTTAACTGACAACAGCCGTTCTGGAGACCGACAAGAACGGCAACCAAGACGGCAAACCAACCTCGCCGGTGGTGTCGACCACCAATTCCTGTTGGTTTTCAAACGATGGTTATTATTAGGTTGTTAACTAATTATTTGCCGTTTTTTTTTTCAAGCTTCTGTTGTGCGCCTAGTAGAGAAGCTTCCGAAAACATCCAGATAGCATTCGATAGAGCTGATTGACTTAGACATTTGGAGATGCTAGGTTGTTCGCAAAACATCCATAAAATTGGTTTACATCGAAAAACAAAAACGTATATATTCGAACCCGCGTCTTTCTGATTCCGGCAGACTGCACTAACCACTGTGCTACCGATGTACTACGTTGCGAATCTCCTAGAAGACGTAGTACATCGGTAGCACAAGGGTTAGTGCAGTCTGCCGGAGAAAGAAAGACGCGGGTTCAATTCCCGTCCGATGTCAGTGTTTTGTGAACAACCTAGCATCTCCAAATGTCTAAGTCAATCAACTCATTCTTGTCTAAACAAAAAGCGGCAAACAGCAGAATAGATTCGATAGAGCATTATTTGCTCTTTCACGACATGTATCTGCTGTTTACGAAACGTTGAAATTTTGATAACTTTTTGACCATTGAAGTTGAAATCAAGAATGGGAACAATTGACCTCACCGACAGTGAATTTTCCCTGCTTCGTTTCGAGACTTAATGCAAAACTGTATAGACTATCTGAACGTGGACGAATTTCTCTATAAAACAGTACACTTTGTTTTGGTTTTCCTTGGTTTTTGTTTACTTACAGAGCGTCAAAGTGGGGTATTTCAAAGAAAACAATAATTTTTGGATGCTTGTGCTGCCTTTCTGTCGAAAGTTTTCCATCAGCTCTAAACAAGTCACGAGAGAGCATTTGTTGCTCTATCAGATAGTATGTTTATTTTTCCATGCTAGCCGTTTTTTAAAACTTTTATCATGAAAGCGTTTTCAAAATTCCTCAACGTGTCAAACTTTTCGTTGGCAACCTTTTGCAGAATTTCAGGCATCATTCGAAAGTGGAGGATATGGGCTATAAGGAACTTTTGTTCAATTTTAGTACAACGCACTCGCCAGCTGATGGCTGAAGGTAAGTCGACAGGCGACTCCAAGAACATCAATTGGGACGATGACTGTCAGGACTACTTCAACTATGACTGCGCGTTGCATAAAAAGAGCTACTGCAAACCCAACGAAACCATCGATTGTCGACTTGGTCCGCAAAGTGTCCATCCCTCGGAATTGGGTGGTCATCGACAGCGACAGACGGTCGAGAAAAGAAATCGAACCAAATCAAGGATCTTGAATAGAGGATTTTATTTCGAAAATTATCAGAGTTTGAGAGCATTTGAATCGCCCTTGTATTGACTCATCGGAGAACAGCGAATTAGTTCCGAAATATCTGGCTGGCATCCTTCCCCTTGATCAATCTCACGAGCGTTTTTGTTCAGGGGACAGCGAATACATGATTGGTCGGTGTCACCAAAAGATGATTCTTTCGATACTTTTGTAGCAAGTATTTATTACCACGTATACGTCAGAATATCAACAATATAACGGTGATCATCCTAATTCTGCACATATTTGTGTGCGTTGCCACCGTACAACCCCATTGAGCTACTTTGGGCCCAACCAATGGGTGAATACATCAGACGGTACCGCACCTGAGTGGAGCTGCAGATTAGATTCCTAACGATAAAGGCTCCCTATGACTAGCTACTGCTTTCTCATAGATTGGTTGTGTATCCACAACAACACGGGAAAGGCCTACAAGGGCAAATCTAACAACAAGAGCTAGCTCGTTTGTATTCAGCACTTGAATCGTTTATTCATCAGTTAACAGTAGAATACAATAGGCATTAATACTTCATAGTGTATACGCAGAATATCTCAACAAGGTGCTCATCAATCTCTCCAAGCCGCATTTTTCGCAGTAGACCGCTCGTGGTCATTCTCTGAAATCGTTGCTATAAGCAGCAATTTCAAGCATTCACTAATGCTGAAAATTTACCTTTTCACCTTTATCATCGATGTAATACATTATATCGCGACTTTTTGAATATGTTCCAATAAATTTTGGTGATTTCGGGTCCAACAAATCGCTAAAATAACATAATTGTAATTGAACGTGCATTTGATGCTAGCTGCCTTTGTCAGTTGTCACACGGGTCTTCTTACATGAACACAAAGCGCACTAATCCATCCGCCTTAAAACCTAGGTGATTTAGCATCCGTGAAAGGTAAAAGCGTCTAGCATAGGTAAAACCCAGACAAGACCTGGTAAACGTTTACACGTCCCCAAGGGATGGAAGGCTTGGTTAACCCGAACGGGGATCGATCTCTTAAATAGCCGAGGGATAATGAATGCGTATTAGGCATGCGGGTGCTTGTAGCACCTCCCACCATACGCGCCGACAGCACGCGTCCCAAATAACGTTCTTCTGAGTTGTCCTCGTTTCAAAATGATTTATCTAAGTGATCGCATATTTCAGTTGATTCCTCTGTCTACATTGTGGTCAGAATTTCAGTTTTTTATGTGTGGTTGCCGCCAGGTAAAGGAATACACACATGCAAATCAAAAATTTAGAACCTTGGCCACAATTTTTTCACCATCGGGTGGAGCACGCTCTTCTAATTCCGATCATGTGGTTTTTATTCGAAATAAATTATTTTCTAGTGATTTATGCCGGCTAAACGGTAAAAACGAGTTATATCGTTGAAATCGCGTTTCTGCGGAAAAGTATCGACGGTACTGTGTAAGGGGATGGGAAAGCGCAACCAAGGTAGGCTCGAGTACGAGCAAGTTTCGGACAATAGCGAAAGTTGTTCTAAAAGTGAAAGACGAGTAGCACAACGCACTATTTATATACTGCCAGAACACTGTCTCCGTATCTTAAAGGTTTGCATCTCGTCGGATCGTTGTAATTTTCAAAAGCCGCAGCGATGGAATAACGCGGCAACCCGAAAAAGGAAACAACAGACGTGATCACAAAGAGTTCAAATAATAAAAGAAAGTAAGCAAAAAACTTCTAACCATTGAAAATTTTGATTGATAAGGAAAAAAGAGTAATCGCATCTGCCCACTGTTGAATCGAGTGTAGCAAACGTCACACATTCCTTCTCTTGAAATTCACCAAACACAAATTCTTGGCCTTCATTATGCGGACTGAAACGGTTGGGATGCCCTGGTGTTGAGTGTTATGTCAGTTGTTCTTGAAATGAACCATTATGTTTTACGAGGGCAACGACCCGCATGAATCTGTCAACATCATTTGGTTGATGAAGGGTGAGTGTCTGCAACGTTGCACCAACTCCACGTCTGCTGTCGTTGTTATCGTTATCATATCTATCGTTGTTTCACTGAGGTGGTGTGCGTAGTTCTGTAGTTTAGTGGTCTCCGCACTCTATACAGCCGAACCGACATCATTTCGTCTGTAGACAATCAATGAATGTTTACAAAAAAGGAACCGGGTGTTCTTCACCACGCGAGTAACTTTTGCGACCTTGGACAGTTGGGTTTCCACCTCAAGTTCAATTGAAAACATCGTTTGCCTTTTCATGGAGACGTCTGAGATTTCAAAAACCCTGGCACTTACATACTATAGAACACCTGTCTATTTCTTTTTCAACCCGCGAAGTACGCCTATCGCTGAAACCATCACTAACAACTTCCTTCTTTTTATAGATGTTCTTTTATACTTCTGTAGTAGTTAGACAAATCATAGAGCACTTACTACATAGCTACAGCTTTGAAAATTAGTTCGCCACCGATGTTATCGACCTCCATATAATAGCGAGTACCGCTACGTATATTAGCAGGTATAACTCTCTAAAATTGATGTGATACCTCCGGAAACGAACAAAGCAGCGCAACCATCACATTTCAGCGCAGATAAACTGAACAGAAATCACTCACGTACGTATCGCAGACACACATACACCTAGCATTTGAAAGCAAGGCGTGCTCTCAAATGCGTAGAATAAGTTGTGAGGAATGCCGTGGCGAGGTCCGCTCCTGCACGTTGGTGCCACTGGGAACTCCACAACTAGCTTGGGGTGAGCTGATCGCGGACCATCGGGTTCTGGCGACAAGCCCTGGTGACGGACCGGCTGATGGAGAGACACATCACGTCAAATGGTTCGACGATGCGAGCTCATGTGAAAGCTACGGCGTCCGCGGGAACCGATGCCGCCCATTCACGGAGCCCGGTCAATGGTTGAAAGTATGCGAGGGTCCTCGATGCAAAAGTGACGGCATCGAGGGGCAACCAAGCTAATCCAAGAGTATCAAAGCGAACATGTCTGGAAGCAGAATAGACAACCTCAAGGGCCAAGCAAGCCATCCCGAAAAAGCAAGAATAAAGTCAAGACTCGTGTTGCAACGCTGAATGTCGGCACACTAACAGGTCGCTCGAGCGAGTTAACCGTCGCTTTGGAGCAGAGAGACTTCATCCAGGTCACGGGCGGAATCGAGCAGCATGGGGTCAAAGAATACTTGTAGCGGACCTTGCTTCAAGGCGGGACAAACGCTAAAGAAGGAGAAGAAGAAGAAGAAGAAGAAGCAGTAGTGAGGAATGCAGGTGCATCAGACACCGTATCAATCATTTCTACAATTATGCATACCATAAATGTAATATGCACCGGAGTGTTGAGCGTTGCGTAAGCAGGGTGAACATGCGATCTGGGTCCCACAACGAATAAAAGAGAAAAGGGGTCACTCGTTTCATCCAGACAGACGCCATACGGAGCTACGAGCAGTGTCGACAGTCGAAGATCAGTGGCGCAGTAGTATGGGCCATGTTATCAATGATCAACTGATTCAGACATGTAACGCAATTCTGTGACGACCGTTGGACGAGAGCGGTGAGTGGCTATATCCCACGGGACGTCAGAAGAACACCATGTAGCCTACCTTTGCGATGGTCAGACGCTTTATTCAAATCTCTGAATGCACAATTCGATGCAGTTTGTGTTCTTCGAGCGAGCAGAAGCCTCCGGTACACTGTCCTCATTCGACCATCAACGAATTCTGACATTACAGCTCGAATGAACACGTTTACGGCTAACGAATGACCGTTAACATGTGTAGTACTTCTGTTGAATGAGCGCCAATAACATCCCCATTCGTCATTGTTGCGAGCCAAGGAAGATCAGTAGCTACTACTCGCTCGACTCAGAGATTTGACGAAGAAGTCCCCCAACCATCACAAAGGTGGGCCACCTGGTGTTCTTCTGACGTCCCGTGGAATCCAGTCACGGCTCTCGTTCAACGGTCGTCACGAGGTCGCACTACGTGTCCGCTCCATCTAACTTTCGACAACTTGGCCCATGCGACTGCGTCTCTGATCTAACGACTGTCGACGATAACGAGAAAATATTTAGGCGCTATGTGGGTTGGGGGGTGCATGGTGGTGGTCCGCAACTTTACGTCGACTTTAACATGTTATCATTGTTATATCTGCCATTGTTTACGATCAACTCGGTCGGTTTTGACATTTTTTGCATGTAAACTCTTCAGAATTGTTCACAACTTAACATGTCAACCAGCATAGAGTCTACGCAATATTGCAGATACAGCACCGTGCACCCCCAACCCACATAGCACCAATACTATACTAGATGCCTCACTATCTACAGTATTGTCATGCGGGAGGGGGACGTTTCTCACGAAACCCTAATTGCCAACTCATGGCGCGCGCAAGGCGACAGTACCTGCGGACCTTTGGCGAGTTCACCGCGTGCACGTGCACCCTGGCCCTCGCCGCACGCGATCTTAGCCACGGCCGAGCTCCTCGTTAAAGCGATAGTGACCCGACGGACGAGAGGAGTCACCAGATCGACCAAATCGGGAGCGAGAGCTATGGCTCGCCGATGCAGAGGGCGCGTAAGACAGTGTAGGGAGTCGAACATGCACAACACCTACACACGCCCTTATCAGAATTTTCAGCTCTATTCAATGAGCTCAATCGAATTCGAGAGAAACCGTCGAGAACACAATTCTTTGCCAAAATTGCATATGGGTTTCAATTAGGATTATTCAATAAAATAATTGGAATCGAATAGAGAAATAATGACGATTTCTAATTCATACTGCACACCCTGTGCCCTGACATCTTGATGCAAAATTCTGCAAAAAAGGTTTCTATGAAGTTGATGTCCTGCAAATTTTCCCCGTTATTTTCCGTTGCAACATGCAGTTTGCTTTCGGGTTAGGAACTCTTAAGCGTTAAATGAGATCGGCCAAATCGGGGTGGTCACATCCTAGCAGATTCTTCAGCAAACTGCAACGGTAACAAATTTTATCTTTTTTAGATTAAAAATTAAATTTTTTTCAGTTCAGAGTTGTGGTGCCTTCAGCGCATCCAAAAAAATAGATTTCTGGCGGTGTTTTCATGTAATTATGGCTCAGAATTCTGCTCTCAACAGTTTTCCCTGAATGCGATTGACCCCATTGAATAGAGCTCGAAATTCTGATATAGGCATGTGTAGGTGTTGTGCATGTTCGACTCCTTACAGTGCCTTATGCGCGCTCTGTATCGGCGAGCGATAGCTCTCGCTCCCGATCTGGTCGACCCAGCGACTCTTCTCACTCGTTGGGTCACCATAGCCTTAACGAGGAGCTCGGCCGGGCCAAGATCGCGCGCGGCGAGGACCAGTGTGCCGGCGCACGCGGTGAACTCGCCAATGGTCCGCAGGTACTGTCACCTTGCGCGCGCCATGAGTTGGCAATTAGGGATTCGTGCGAAACGTCCCTCACCCTTGTCATGCAGAGCCGGTACCATCAATGTTATCCATATTTCGGGAACCAGACCCTTTTTCTTCGTGGTTGATGTCCTACTCATCGTTCTCTACTGTAAAAGTACTCAAGAGCGGCAGTGTCTCCCAGTGTCTCCCATCTCGACAGAACTCCGTACTCCGTACCTAGCCTCGAGATTGAAGAATGACTCCCACATCCACTCGCATGGTATTTTCCACGGATTTAAATGCATTAATTAAAATATTGTTACTTACAGGATATTTGAAATATTTCAATGCTGTGCCTTTGAGTGCCGCCGAAAGCTGCACGAGCGAACAACAGATCGCCACAAAGTTCATATTGTACAATGGATCCTACTCGCCTTTAAACTTGCGGTTATCTTCACGCCTAGATATGTGAATGTAAGCAAGATTACGTGATAATGCTTTCTTTGAAGTTCGAGCAGTTCATGTGTTCCAGTTTCTCTTACTCGGTTCATTTACAACAATCCAATCAACAAAACGCAAGGAGAGCGAACGAGAACCAATACCACGCACAAATACTGGTCTCCCATGCGGTTCAGAGGTAATAGGCGCTACTGACACAAGCACGATCGAGCGATCGACCCCGGCCCAAGCTAACTAATCTCTCCGGGGTCGGGCAAATTGATATCAGACTTGTCTGGGAAGGCAATGATAATGATTTGGTATAGCGGCTGGCCTCCGCAAGTCATTATATAGGCCAAATACACATTTACCATGCCACTCCAATTGTGAGTTGAACACGAATGCGGCTGCGCATCCTTAATGGACTGATCAACGCTGATACCCATGTGTTTACCTTTACTTTTACTATACAAAAAGCACAATAACGTAAAATGTAAAGTGGAGGGTGAATCGTAAGTAGGGGTGTGCGGAAATTTTTTTCAAAAATGCGGAAGGCGGATGAGGAATTGAATGGCCAAAAATGGTCGGAAACCGGAATGCGGAATACGGAAGCCGGAAATAGTGCAAAAATCACTATATTATTGGGATTTAGCCAAAACTGGACCACAAAAAATTTTCATTTCTGTTTCCAAAGGTACCCATAGAGTGCTCGTTTTGTTTCCACTAGGATGAGTCCATTATTTTGGTGAAGGTGTTCAACGTTCGGTGATAGCTTCAAAGTAAACGGTGGAGATTGAACTTTGTAAACTTCATTATAAGCAGAAGACAAGAACGTCGAGGAAGACCTACTTTTTGGCGTGATAGACAAGGATGCTTTCAAAATAGAATAAAAAGCCTAAAACGAGTGTGTTATGCTAGAGAAACAGCAGTTTTATCATAATTTTGGGGAGAGAAGCTTCTCCTCAGATCACTTACAATGCAACCAGCAGAGGAAAACAATCTCTCACACTCGGACGATGTGGCAGGTGCCAACAAATACTTTATCGCAAGTTTTCTTAGGAGGGAGGGGGGGGGAGTGTACTTCGCTGCATTGGTTTCATTCTACCAGAACTCACTTCAGTCTCCATTTTGTTAGCTGAAACAGTGGAAGTTCTCAATTTCTTCTTCCGTTTCCGTGTTCCGCCCGAAAACAACGCGGAACACGAAACGGAACGGAAGGGCCAAAATGGCCGGAAACCGGAATTCGGAACACGGAAACGGAAATTCCGCACACCCCTGATCGTAAGGCTCGTTCAAATGTATTGCAAAACTATGGGTGAACGAAAAGTAGAGTTAAAGCACAACAAACTTACGATGTACACAGTTGTATTCAACCGATTTCGAACGGTATCTGAAGAACCGAAACATTGATAAGCAGCGGTAGAGGCTGAGTTGGGTCTTCTAGGAGTTAACGGAGGGGCAGTAACGCAGAATGGATTGAAATCGCGGCAAACGGCGGATCGCACGAAATCTGAAGGATTCAAAATAAATCAAATATCAAGTTGGTACAAATGCATCCAATATCGAACACACTTTTCTACTTCGACGATACTTGTATTCGTTGCTGAGGAGACCGGATCTGAAGGAGTGATCATTGAGAGATGGGAACGTGGTCGGTATCGAACACGGGACGATCACTCGACCTTCGAATCGAAAGTAGCGCTTTTTACCAACACACCACGCGCGTTTCTTACGGGCAAAATACGACGAATACTGATGTGACGAAAGGGGTACGAGAACTGCCACAACACTCATGCTCAACAATATTTAGAGAAATTTATTATCAACTTCAGACATTAAACTGAATAGAAAACTGAGTACTACGGCTTCTTTTTAAGCCTCCCATAGTCTGAAGGTAGGTTGTACTTGGTGGGTACTAGGCGAAAACATCGAGAAGTAAACACTTCCTGGAGAATGATCGCCTAATTCAACGTCTATAGCGTCTATAGGAATGTCGCAGCCCTGCTCGGGGATGTCCCATAGACGAGTGCGAAGCGGATCCAATAGAACCTGGAAGAATTTATACAAAGTACTGAGTAAAGATTGAATGAAAGTTCACTTTTCCAATATATCCGTGAGACTCCGACTCGACGAAGATGTTTAACTTTTTCGAATAAGTGTTCCTCAAACGGACTGAGAAGGGGAGGAGTGGCCGAGAGGTGAGGAGCCTATGCTCGTGATCTCGAGAAAAAGGGATCAATCTCAAGCAGGAACGCTTAGCCTCGAAGGAAACGGTCACAATCACAAGACCGATCGATAGACGGATATGAAGAAGAGACAACCACGAACCTGCGATCGAGGAGTATGTGGCCACCCTTCATGAAGACCGAGGCAAGATGGTAGTGTGGTACTTGAGCAAGATGATAGCACCACAGAAGGGGAAGAAAATGGGGCGACTATTAATAAGTATCGATGATTTGATCGGGATAAAAACGTTGTGAGACAAATGAACGGAGAAACACCGGCCGCTTCTACTTTTTCTCAAGAGAACAGCCTTACCTGAGCGGCGTTATCCACCGAGTAAGGCACGTCTGGCAGGAAATCTTCCAGCTGCCGCATTTGAATGTTGGCTAGCCACCCTCGAATTATCGCCTTGTCTTCATCGGTCAGCTCTCTGGACACCTCCTCTTCAACATCGTCGACAATTCGGAGCGCTACTGCACATTCTGAAACAACCTTATTCCTTTTTGTGGAATGAAGACGTCGCATGAGCTCGTTCAGCTCGTTGTCGACGACTTGACTTAGAATACTTACTATACCAGCCTTTAATCGTCCTATCGGCCGTAATTGTCTGTTCACCAACTCCGAAATAAAGAAATAAACACTCTAATCTATATTTCTTGCCAAGCTAAGTCACCCTTCGTTCATTTGGAATTTCGACACTGTTCTACGGAATTGCACTCCGGTGGTCAAAGAAATTTGCTCTTTTCACTTTGGCTCAAACAGCCAGCAGAAAAGTATGTAGAATCGTTGTTCTTACTATACTGGTAGAATGTTCAAAGATGTCAAATTGTTCTCAAATTCAAATGTGTATTTTCAAATTCTCCATACTCTTACACCAATCTGAGAGCGAGAATGCTCTCTCTACCTGCAATCACCCCTCTCCTCCCCCCCCCCCCCCCCAAAATCACGTGGCACCTAGAATCGTCATCAGCATAAAAATAATCTACCTAGACCAATTCGAGCCGAATATGAAATTTCACCCTGACCACCTCTATTATTAGATGAAGTAAGAGTGATTCATCATGGGAAGTGATTTTCAAAATTATTTCAGTGATAAGCGGGGATAAAACCACCACCAACCGCCATCACCACCATTCATTTGAAAAATGAATGTAACAAACATACATACATACAAAGGCTGGGTCTCGCTTATTATATAGAAGGATAATAAGCGAAACCCAATCGTTTATTTGGATGGATGGATGTATGCATGTATGGATGTGAATTCATTTTTCAAATGATTGGTGGTGGTGACGGTTGGTGATGATTTTATCTCTACTTGTCACTGAAATCATTTTGAAAATCACATTCTATGAAAACGTACTTACACTTCATCTAACCTATATTGTTTGCCGAGGTCAGTCTTATTTCATTTGAAATGGATTGAGCTAAAGGGAGCGGGGTATGGGTGAGTGAAAGAGAGATAAGTTATGGAAATAAGTGAAAGGTCGGCGAAGATGTTGAAACTGCGTCAAAACTTGAAACACTGTCGAAATTTCAGTTGATAGAAGATTGGCTTAACTCGGCGAGCAGTAAGGATTTATGTATTTATTCATTTATCTAACGAAGCTGGAGAACAGACGATTGGCGGCCGAGAGGCCGATGAACGGCTGGTTCAAATTATATCCGAATACCCACTATTCCGATAACACGCGATGAAACGTGAAGTTGCATGATACCAAGAGGTGTAAAAAACTGAAAGGGATTTTAGATGGAAATTCTATGTGTCGGGAGCTTGAAGGGCGCAGAAAATGATTTGATTGTTCTTTCTCAAAGTGATCGTAATTACTATAAAAAGTAGTTGGTACCCAATCCTTTTGGAGAATAGCAAACTGCGCGAAAGCTATAATACCACGAACCGAGCGGATTTAACGGTGGGAGCGGACGAACATGTCGAATCACCCCAGCGAAAAAAGCACCGAGTCGTTGCCAACTGATCGTCTGCTCCTTTCCATAGCTTCTAGAGTGGCAATAGTCGGTCACCTGAACAGTTGATCGAACAGCTACTCTTAGAACAAACGGTAGTTCAGCGGAGTAGAATCGTTTTTATGGTTAATTTTGCCAGAAAATATCTATTCCTAGAACTATTTCAGGTCAGACATCGGGCACTATCTGACTAGCAGAACAGGCATGAACCGAACGGTTTATATACTATGGATATTTGCGATTGCTCTCAATTAGAGTAAGGGCTACTTTATGACTTTACTGTTGCAGTTACCAAAGTAGAACAGTAAAAAGGAGGCGTATTGCGCAATAGCTGCGCCCATTTGCGACAGTTGACGTTGTTACCAAATAGTTACAAGCCTACACACCCGCTATGCTTAGCCATTACTTATTTGCTGTCACAGTAGAGTATGGATAGGCTTTAAGGCATAATTTGCCGTAAATTTACCTTGTACACCTTAGGGTTTGCTTCATCATTTTCCGTCGTCAACAGCGCATCCTGGAAAGAACAAATTTAAAGACAGTAGACGAAGAGCCCATGAGCACAAAATACATGGAACCTGTATGCCGTAATAGAAGTTTCCCCACGTTTTGTGCGGATGAAGTTGTAGTAGATGGGACCATTACGAATTGCATGAGAGCAACTCTCGGCCGAAGTTCAGACAGAATGTTTTTAAGCTCAATTTTCTTTTGTATTTCGCGAATTTCACTACTAGGCTGTCAAATCACCAGGGATGTACCCTTGATCTAGTATACTCACCGTCGCAATACAATTCATGGGTAAGCTATGGTTTACAGCTCACCCATAAATTATACGGTTATTCGTAAGGCAGCGTTCTCCCTTTGTAGTGGAAAAAGTGAACAAAACAGTAGTTTACGTAGAGTACGGAGAAGTGAACACAGCAACCACTTAATGTGATGACAATAAGCAGAACTATATCCTCGTTTCGTTCCTACCCTTACTGTTAGATGAGTATAAAACAAATATTTCACTATCCCCGGAACTCCTCGACAAAGAAGGTTGGTTATAGAACGAATGGGAATGCTAACGTTGCAATGAACTGATGCTGATCAAAAAGTCACAATCAAACACACCTCCATCGCTGTGCGCACCGTGTGATCACTTTGCGATCGCAGTTGCCGATTCACCCGTTGCAAAGCGGCCTCCCAGTTGTTCACCTCCTAAAAACACCACTATGTAGCCCTGACCCTTCAGGAACTATAAAAATCTACGAATTTAACTTTTGGTGAACAGTGTTGTCCTCTCGCCTTGAGCACTGCTAAACTCAATTTCTTCGGCGTGATTTTTTTTTCGAAAAACAACGTTGCGATGCATATCATCCTCTTCAGGTGTAGCTATTTATTTGAATGGCGTAGTCTGACCAACTAATCAACCCAGAGAAGACAAGTGGCAGGCGATTGTCAATAAACCTATATGGCACCTGCAGGTTGTTTAGTTATCGCCAGCATTTTATCTGAGCTGTAAATTTCACTCATGAGTTATGGTTGCTTAACCCCTGCGCTTCAGTTTTGGTTCACTCTATCGGTTTCGATTATAAATTGGTGAACTCTTGTTCAAAATATCACAAAGCAGTTAGCGTTCACCATTTTCGAGGCAAACCTCCTGAGAACTACTGTCACTTACCGGCAGCGAGACGTATTTGGGATCTGCGCGCACGTTTTGGTAGCCTGCTTCGAGCCAACGCTCTCCTTCAGCTCTCATCCGCTCCTCACGGTGCTCCAAATTAATAGCTCGTATCTCATTGACTTTCGAACTAAAGTAGCCCTTGGAAATTATGATTATCAAAAGAAGAAAGTCACTTAAGGTACTCACAGGACTTCTTCAAACGATTTTGTAGAGCAGTAACTGCGCTGAATGAATTCCAAGGCATCGTCCGACGTGCCGTACCTTAAATATAAACCAGCAGTTTCAAGCAGTTCTAACCACCTCGTGAAAAATTCACTCAAGACACTCCTCTACGCAGACGACATAGCCCATATAGCGGATAGCAGAGAGGAATTACAGGGTAGGGTTCAAGAGTGGCAGAAGGCTATGCCCAAAAATGGACTCCGGCTGAACGTAAGGAAAACCAAATCTCTCAGCTCGGAGGGTAGACCAGAACCGACGATCGACTGCTATCGGCAAGCCATAGGCAGAGTGAACCAACTCCGCTACCTTGGGACTGAACTGTCTGAGGATCATAGCCTAGATCACACAGTGAAAGAAAGGATAAAGCCAGCCTGGGTGAAGTTGGAAGAAACCACTGGATTTCTTTGTGACAGAAGGTGCTCAAGGGTTCTTGAAGAAAAAGTATACCGGGCAGTTGTAAGACTTGCGCTGCTGTACGGCAGTGAGTGCCTGGCACGTAACGAAGGCCAACGAAAGACAATTCTGCAAAAATCAGGATGCTCAGGTGGGCATGCGTATGGATAAGGCCCTTGGTATACTCCCGTTGTCCGTCGCGGGGGGCGCGGCGCAATTGTTACTCGTCGCAGTGAATGGCGGTCGGCGTGGCAGTTGTCCGCTGCCACGCCTCCCGTCTGCGATCGACAACGACGGCTGGCGACGGAGCTATGTTATAGTCCCGTCATTGATCGCCGACGGCCGGCGACGGCCCTACGACGGCCTGCGACGGCCCGCGATTAGATCCCATCGCCGGCCGTCGCAGGCCGTCGCAGGCCTTCGTAGCGCAGAGCGCTGCGACTGCCGGCGACGGCCAGCGATGGGCATGGACCATTGATGGGTTTTATAAGTTTTTTGTGTTTGTTTCCCACTTTTTTGTATGTTTGATTCTTCTATTGCACTTTTCTGTCTTTGTTCTTGTTTTAGGTCAGTGTTTGCTGAAATTGTGTTATTTTGAAGCTTTCTTTTGCTGCTCCTCAACTTAGTTTTCAAAATTAGGAAATAAATAGAAAATTGAATACAGTCCAATTCAAATTTTTTATATCCAATTCAAATTTTATATTCAATTTCAATTTTTCTCTAAATTTAAATTCAGAAAAAATTGCATTTTATTTGAATTTGTAAATTCAAAATTGAATTGAAGGAGAAATTTCAACTGAAGTGAATCTAAATTTATTACTCAGTTGTTTTTTTTCAATTTAACTGGAGAGAAAAAAGGAACAGAATCTCGAAACAACGAAAGAAAGCTTCAAAGTAACACTGCGTTAGCGACATCGACATAAAACAGGGAAAGTCCGAAAAATCACAGCAGAAGGATCAGGCATACAAACAAAATCAGAAATAAGCACGGTCTTGCGGACATTCCAAGGTGCGGATCACGAATTTGGCATCCGTCTTCTGAATTCTGACTGGAGACCACCCATACTACTTGCAGAAGCAATCTGAGTGATGCAGGTAGTATCACCGATTTGGTTAACAATTCCTCTAGGGCGGTAATTGTACATGGTGATAACGATTCTGAATGTCATTTTTCGAATTTCGGTCAAGGATCACCCATATTCTCAAATTGGGTGCTCGGGTCCTGACAAGGGTTCGATGTGCGAAAGCGCGCCCCAATGTGAAGGATCGAAATCGCCGGCCATCGCTGGCCGTCGCGGGCCCTTGATATACTCCCGTCGGCCATCGTCGTCGATCGTCGTCGATCGCCGTCGCCGCGCATGCGACCGACGGCGATGACCGACGGGAGTATACCAAGGGCCTAAGGCTGGATAGGGTACGTAACGAGGACGTGAGAGCGGTCATGAGAGCATCTCTAGTGCATCTTAATGTGCGTGAGCAAAAACTCAGGTGGTTTGAACATATTGTGAGAAGATCTGAGGACTATCTGAAACGAAAAGCACTGGAGTTTGAAGTCCGGTAAGCGATCCTGAAGGGGTCCCTAAGAAAAGGTGGAGCGACACTATCAAAAACGACCTTTAAGAAGTTAGATCTACGCTCCAAGATGCCTTAGATAGAAGTAGGTGGCGACTCATAACAAGAACAGTGAACCACGCGGCGGCGCGGGACTAACGCTATGACTGAGAAAATAAGACTCACAAAATAATTCCATCATAAAGCCATTTCAGTTCCTGGCTCGTCCAATTTCCTTCGTTGAAACCTCGTTTTTCTCTCAATCTCTGAAAGCATTTCACTTCACTTGAAGTCTTTCGAGAAATCAAGTTTTGAATGTTCGCTATTTTCAACAGGTGGGCACCACTTCAATTAGGTTGTCCTGGAGGCTCCGGTGTCTTTGTGTAACCGTATCCTATTTACCTAGACGTCGGCGTTGATAGGTCCCCTAAAGACCTCGATGGGCCCCTAAGAAAAGGTGGAGCGACGCTTTCAACAACGACTTCAAAGGAATTGGAGCTACGCTCCAAGCTGCTGCATTCGTATTCCATTCAAATTGTGGAGGCATAGTGAAAGCGTTTTTGACCTATGTAATGACTTGGAATACTTTTTAGTGTTACTGTCTTCGGCAAATGAGGGGCGTACGGGCAGCTTGCCAGGCTCTGCCGTACGGGCTGGATACGGCGGGTAGCTAGCCAGGCTATCCCGCTGGAGCTAAGGGCTTATTTATTAGAGGCGACCCTGAACCGCCTCTCTTATACTTCCGTGTCTACCGAATGCGAGTTTTTAGGCCAAACAGTTAGCCTCCGTGAGGAGGTGTCACCGTCTGACACAGTAGAATCAGCTTGCTCGACACTGATTCCGCCCGCGTCTCACGGCAAGTATAAGGTGGCTTTTGGTCCTCGATTAATCCCCTATCCGCCACCTGGGGTCACGCCACGTAGCCTCGCCACCAACCGGCTGGAGATCCTTCTTGAAGGAGAACCTTCAAAGGAGGAGATCTGTGGCTTTATACTGTAGAGTACATTAATATGTCGCAAATCATAGAGTTATAGTTTTTCAAATGTATTTTGAATAAATTCAATTCGATTCAATTCAATCTGATGATTTAGACACTACGCATTTTCGTCAAACTATCAACAGAACTAAGAGAACAAGCTCACTTTGTCAAGCGGACTCATGTCGAAAAGTTCCCGGCTGCTGCAGCTCTGCGAAGCACTTTCTGAGCTCGACAGAACATCTGCAGCGTTCACGGCGCTGCTTCCCTGATGCTCCTGCTCCACCATATCACCGACCTTAACATCAGAAACTTGACATTGTCTTGAAAAAGGAAGACTAGCAGATGAATAACAGCACTACCTCCGGCTCTTCTTCATAACCTTGATCACCACCAACACTAGCTGCTTCCATTGTTGCTGAAAAAGAACGAATCAAGTGATGACCCGACAAAATTTAGATAAACAAACAATCAAAGGGAAAAATCTGTTCACCAGGTGGCTTGGAAATTTTAGCCTTAACGATGCTCCTACAACCAAGAAATACAACTGGAAAATAAAAAAAATTAAAACCAAAAATTAAAACTGAAGACAGAAATTGTCGTAGACAATTTCTGAATGGAAGACGAATGCATGGTGTGTCATTAGGAGACTAGCCAACGTTGATGACTTTACCTTTATCTTCTACTAAACTATGTGCAATGTTAGCACAACGAGGAGAAGAATAATACAATATCCTTCACCTCTTGGAATCTGCATATAGGTAGAATAGGTTATGAAAGGTAATGAAAAAATGATCAACAAAATAAACTAGAAAGTGAGCTCACTCGGCTCCTCCACACATTCGGTCTTTACCACACGCATCTCACGGAGTTGACTACCTTGACCAGAAATGCACGGTTTTTGCTGGGAATCGCCGTCGCTCATTCTTAAAGTGGAAGTTTAGAAAGAGGAGAAAGGCACAAGTGTATAGTAACAACACACGACTAAAAAGAGACAATAAAAGTAGGAGAAGGAAAAGAACCTTCAGGTAGCACTAACCGCAAATAAATAAAATATTTATACATAACGAACACAGAGAACAAGGAGATCCGACAAATCTTCTTGCGGATGTACACATGATCAATGTTTGATTACAAATCTATCATGAAAAAAGGCACACATAAAGAAATGAAAGACTACAATCTGCAAAGTGAACGAGATCTATACAAATGAACTTCTTCAGAAGAAAATCGAAAGACAATTCGGCAACGTAATAAGTGATATATTGTATATATCAGCGAATAATCGGCACGCAATCCGTTCAACACTTCAGAGGAGTTTATCTCGACAAAAGTTCTGCTACACTAGGACACGCAGGACCGCTGCTAAAAAAAGAATGTCCGACAGAAGGGAACAAATCAAAAAAGCAAAACAAAAACAGAAAATGAAAAGAAAGTAAGCAGATACAAAGGAAAAAACTTAAGAAACTCTGCAATATTTCTAAAAATCTAGACGCCCACCTTGTTCTGCGCATACTTCTGCACATGGTATTTCGCTCTTGACGCTGCGTTGCTGTTGTGAAGCCATGACTTTTTTAATGCATCCGTTGCGGAAAGACGAAGAGTGGGCTACAAAAAATTCATAAAAAATACAAAAAATTAATAACAAATAAATATTATTAAATAAACAAAAAAGGTAGATGATAACCTGTGAAAATAAACAATAATACCAATACGATCTCTCCAGAAAGCCACACAGGATTGTGACCATCGATCACTGTAAACTTTCTGGCACACAAAAAGGTTCATAAAGAGGTAGGAACGCTGTGAATGCCATAGAAATGCATTTTTCTGTCCGAATTCATTTTCTTTGGCAATTTAATGACTACTCGAGAGATTTCAATCCAAATCGTCCCGAAATGTTATGAATTTCCAATTAATAATAGAAAAAATCAAACGAAGCACTCACATCGACTCTGAGCATTGACTTGATCACGAATTGTGTTTCTAGGGAAACAAATTTCCATTGACTATGAAATAGTAATCGACCTGAATTATCGTAACATTCTTCGTTTGAACTAACTTTTTACACTTCAACAACAAGTTCTCTTTCTTCTAAACTTCAGTGAAGAGATCATATTGTATGTTGACCACTAATTAAAGAATCCATTTTTAAAATTCGAGCTGACTACAGTAGGCTACAATTCTAAAGCTACCCTTTTCTCGGAATACTGCATTCTGGTCTGTCAAAATTCTAGGAATACAAATCTGCTTCGCAATGAGCATCTCTAAGAACCAGACAGGAGCAGTTTTGTTTGCCAGCCAACTGCAGCTGCATCGATCCTGCGCAATTTGGGTCAATTCTCAGTACTGTAGCAATATCAGGATCACGCCATGAGATGATGTGCAAAAAATCGAGAATCCGAAAAAATCAATATTTCAGATTAAGACCATGATCACCTTGTTTTATTTGCGAGTTCATATCCATGTCTGAATAGTCATCACTGAAAGGAGGATAACCGCTTATCCCAACGAATAGCACAACTCCAAGGCTCCACCTGGCAAGTAGAAAAAATCGTAAACATTTTTCATATCTGTTCCGCTTGAATCCAGGCTTGTTTGGATGGAACTTTCGGAACTTATCATTCTAAAGCTTATCAATATTATCTCTCTAAACATATCAATTATCAGTCTTCGATAATTGAAGTTTTAACCCATTGACGACCGCGCACTCCCTGCGGCACTGCGATGTGTCCCGCCGGCGGGACACACGGTCGTCAATGGGTTAACACACTTTTTCACTGTTCTTGCAACCTTGTAACAGCTTTGAAAACGAGTAATATCTTCAAAAATCAGTACAATATCGTACGAAAACCCACATGTCAACCTTTGGATTATAGGCCGTTTTATCATTATCGATCATCTCTGGAGCCATATACGCTGGAGTTCCACAGAATGTTTTCATCGTTGAAGCATCGCTTCCTTTGGCGAGCCCAAAGTCTGTCAGCTGCAAGGGAACCAATCATGAGTGCAAGAGTGACAAATTGAATTCAATTCAATTTGAAAAAGTTGAATTTGAGAGATGGTCGTGATGTGGTCCGCTGAAGTGTTTACGCAACAATACTATGGCTTGAAGAGCGAAGGGAATGAGATATTTCAGTATCTGATGTATTTCTTATTCTTTTTTAGCCAGCCGAAGTCAAACAGCAACGTCGACGAAAGTTGCTTTTCCACAGGCCTTCTCTTTGCCGTCCCTTAGTGCTTCATTCAGAATCGTCAGATCGATAATTGTCTGATTATTCCCGAAAGAGAGAAAAAGAAATCAAAATGTGACGCACCTTCACAACAGTGTAGTCATCCTTTGACACACACAGTATATTTTCTGGCTTAATATCGCGATGGGTGATGCCGCGCTCGTGGAGATACTGTAATATTCAAAAAACGTCAAAGAAATAGAATGTTGGAGACCTGAGAAATATATTGCAATAACAAAAGCAAAAAATGATCACCTCTACGGCAGTGAGCAGTTGCCAGGCATAGAACTTGCACAATTCCTCACCAAATCCCTGGAAAAACTACGCCTCCAAAAATTTTCCAATCATCAGCCAATACAATCATACCAGGAGGAGAAGAGGCAAATAGAGGAAAATTCAAAGGAAAGGTAGACATAATCCTTTTCAACTACTACGAAGGGGAAGTGGTACACTAAAGGTCCGTTCACACTCGACGGGAGAGCAGTGCTGCAATACTCCCTTGGACGCCAATTGCTATGCAATGTCCTCTGGGCCTCTGCCCCAGACCTTGTCGCTGCTGCGCTACTATGCAACCGAGTATGAATGGGTCTTAAGAGTTACCAAAATCAGTCGAGCGGACAAAACTTGGACTCTGACTCCACGCTGACCATATCAATAAGAATACGATTTCTGCGAGAACAATGTTAACGCTTAGGAACGATAAGCGAGAGTCACGTAACACAAAGAAAGCCCAAACGCACACTAACATCACGAATTATGGGAGCTACAGCTGCAAAAACTCTTGCCTGATCTGATTTCACTAACCATACCGCCCCACTTCGGATCAACAATCCTATCGAAAAATTCGCCTCCGCCAACAAGTTCCATAACAATATAGGCTGTGCTTTGAGTCTCGATCCAGTCCATGAATTCAACACAGTTTGGCTGAAAACAACCCAATAAATTTAGCAGTAACAAGAACGAACAAAAATCAAGACAAAACTCATTAAAAATCCACACTCGTTAGGATGGTTGCATCAACGTAGGACAATAATTGCAGCCTAGCAGCGACATCAATTGATTGGTAGAAGCTTACTAACAATAAGCTTACAACATGCAATCCCATCTTTTTTAGTGAGATTCTTCTCGCTTTGAAGTAAATTTCTGCACAAAAAGGGTGAGAACGCTGTTAATATTTAGTATGCTCGATAGTAGCTCTTTTAAACAATTTACGGTATTTATTTATTTATTTATTCATTCAATCAATCAAATCACTAGAGGCCGAAATACAATGTTGTAATAAAATACAATACAACGTTACGAAGAACGTTGTAAGTGCACCGATTGGTCTAATCCCTAAGGACGCGCCGCACACTCGCACTCTTTTCAATTCAAATCGTAGAGACATAGTGAATTCGTATTTGACCTACACGATGACTTGCCAGGCTAACCGCGATACCAAGTCCTTGCTTTTGCCTTCCAGACAAGTCTAGTACTAATTTACCCTATCGCGGAGGGATGGGAGGATTGGCGAGCCCGGGCGGGGATCGATCGCTCGACCATATCACTAGTGCCTCCTAACACTGAACCACACGAACCCTGTAGCAAAGCTACTCAAGAATCATATGGTGGGAAACTTCAATATTTATTTCAGAATAATTCTCTTATCTACAAATTGAACTAGTATATATGTTTTCTTAAGAAACATCTTTGCAAAAGCGTTTCCCAAAACATGTGAGCAAAATGTTTTTCTTTACAGATGTGTTTCCCAGAGTCCAGTCAGAAAATGTTTTCACTACGACAACGCTAGCACCAATATAAGCAGAGCCAGAAGACTAGCGACGGCTTTTGTCCTACTTGTCGATTAGCTTCTTCGGATACTCCATCGGTTTTAACATCTACATCGGTATATTTACTGTTCAATATTCATAATAAATATTCACCTGTACCTCTTGTATTTTAGAGAGCAATACGACAATACTTCCGGGTCCGACAATACACTGCAGGCAATACCCGGTCAGTAATCCTTGTATACTCTCTCAAGATACAGAGGTCAATAACGGTTGCTTAGGTATCTCAAACACTATCCCGCGTGGCCAGCATCCAACGATACTGAAAGGCGAGCTTCTCTACAAACCCTTAACTGAACTAATACTGTAAAAATGCAATATGACAGGAATCAAAAACGGGAAGAAAAGTAATAATAAAGAATAAAAATAATTAGAAATTATGCTGGAGCAGAAGAAAAGCTCACATGTTTGATCTGGAGCATAATGGCCACTTCCTTCTCCACGTCATTGGCCCTCGAAAGCGCTCGACTGAAACGTCGAGACAGCTGGGTGATGTCAAGTATCTTTACGGCAACCTCATGCTGACAGTTGCTCCTCAGTCTTCCGAGCATCACCTGATGAATAGAGAATTCTCGAGATAATACCGAGAATGACCTCTCACACTGCAACACTATACCTACCGCACCATAACCACCTTTACCTAGGGCGGTAGTGGTCATTATGTATTTGTTAGTCAACTCCACAGGATAACCTTGTCGTGAATCCTCCTCGTATTGGAAAACTGAAAATGTTTTCATTCTCAAACGATTATCTACTAGCTAGATACTGAAAATAGCGGAAATATTATTAAAGTAAATGAGTGAACTACTCAAGAAACTCACTAAGGGTATCTGCTCGACCGCAGCTTATAATATCACCATTCTGAAGGACGTGTGTACAGAATTTGCCGACAAGTTTTTGATTCACATACGTGCCATTGAATGACAAATCGGTTAGAATAGTTTGATCACGAATCTAAAATTACATCCTTCTAATTGGAAAGAGGTCTTCCTTACAAAATACCAGCAATACAGTACCCTTTCCAGACGGAAATGTTGCTTGCTGATCACGTTGTAAACACACGGCTTGATAGAACGAATGACGGCAAAATCGTAATCGACGGGTTCAACTCCTCCTCGTCCGCACGTGAACGAGTCCTTCCTCAGCTCTGTAAACCACTTGGAAAACTTCAATACAGTTGAGTTATTCTACAAGTCAGAATAGGAATTCGTGATTAGTAGACACGGCTATTCACTGCCGATATCATTTTGTAATACAGATCAAAATGAATCTGTTGGAAGGTGAAGAAAATCGATGAGATCCGAACATTTCCATCCTTTTCCTCTCACCAAGTATGTTTCAACTCCTATGATGGCCATCTATGGGGGTCAGCAATGAACATCGACAGCATTCGACCTTTGAACAATGTTTCTATGTTTTTTTGCGACAAGTGAAATCAGAACCAGAATAAAATTCTGCTCAGAAACGCTATGTCAACAAATTCGATTTTCCAACGATAAGAGCGATACTATGGCGGCAGACTTCCTACCTATTTGAGGTATCAGATCCATGAGTGGTTTCAGTTTAGCATAAACTGGAGGAGCTGTCGAAGATGAGGCTGAGCTGCACGTCGAAGGATCCGAACTATGCTCATCCAACGGCTGTGTGTCGTGAGATTCCCTGAATGAAATGTTTCTTATATGATGTACGCTTTACTTCGCTTTAGCGTATTTCTACTCATCGACCCATGGATGTAGTGGAGATGTGTTAAGCCAAAGGATGGGATGGTAGCACAACCCACTCACATTGTTTGTGGCAGTCACGACAAGTTTGACGCAAACCAGCCACAGCTAAATCGTCATATATCGGTACCCCACAGCTCCACCCACTCTTGTATCGCGTTCTACCGTAATCGATGACGCGAACACCGTATGTCTGCACCTGTGACCTTAGTGTCTAACGACCTATAGACCCCGTTGGTGAGATGTTTTCCGCCGCAAGCAACCCTATTGGGCCATACTCCTGCAAATGCTCTCAATTTTCATTAGATAGGCCAAATTGAAGGAAGCAAACAATGCATTGCACATCGTTGGAATAAGAAAGTGTGCCCCACCCTGTTCACACCGATTTTTTAATATTTGGCGAATAAGACGAACTTAAGGCAGCAGGACTGGAGACGCCTCCACTCCAGAGGTCTCACCGTAACGGCTGCTAACGGCAGGAAACAAGGAAATGATAGAAATCACCACCCACTGACATGAATTCGTTAAACAGCAACATAGGTTGACATAGCCACAATCTTGGCTGTGTCGCATATCGTGATATGAAATAAATAAAGGAAAAAGTGGACCAAACTCAAGTTACAAGACGATTCAAACCCATGCCAAAAAACCACCTCTCGTTCTCCTCCATTTCGGTAGGGAATGGACAGATCAGCCTCGACAGGGCGATCGTTTATGATGCCTAAAAAGTGATAGCTACCCTATTGCGATGCCAGTTCCTTCGTGAACTGATCTCCAATGAATAACCTAGCGACTTTCTTCGCGATCGATTCATTCAACAATAAAATCAAAACGGTTCTTATTCAGCAGCGGAACACATAACAAAGGGTCATTACGAGTTAACATAAAACAACGAAACATTCAGCACACAGAACAAACCATCATATAGATACAATACAGTGGAGAATGAAGACAAAGCAACTGCCAAGGAGCGTCAACACCTCCAAATTTGTCACTTGGAATAAATAGATATCATCTCTACTGCAATTATTTCTACTCTTTTTCTCGATCAGACTTCGTTAGTTTTGCAACTAGTGAGTCCACTCGTCGCTTCTCTTCATCACCTCCTTCGCCGATATTCGCTTGGTACTCGGTCAGCAACTGGAAAAGAGCGAAACTTTGAGAACTAACTTCGAACCATTGAAGCAGGTAAGACCAAATAAAGTAAAAAAAAAACAAAACAAGTAGAATGGTAAAAAAGCGGGAATATACCGGCAAAAGAATCTTCAGAATTTTGTCCTGTTTCAACTTCATAGAGAACAATTTCGATGCACGATGTTTTGCCGAACTAGTGTGCGCACAGACATCAGCAAGTATGAGGGAAAGATTCTGCAGCGTGTACAAGCCCGCATCGAGACGATCAAGATAGTCTCTGAAAAATGTATTTCGGTGTGAAAGTAGGAAAAAAGTAAAGTACTGTTACAAAACAATAGTTTTGAAATAAACTACCTGTCCACGTCCTCTTCGTCCACTGAGCTGTCCTCTTTTCGCGCTCTTTTAGCTTCGAACTTTGCAAGTTTTTCCCTAAATTCGAACGTCGTTAACGTCTTAATTCTAAACAAGTAGCTGGACCTAACTGAAAGTGATTAAATGGTAAATTACTTTACAGCGGCCTATCAAGAGCAAAGACCTACCGTTATGTCTACAATTATTTTTTTTACAGTGTTTCCAAAATCTTTCACATCGTTACCAATAAGAACCTGAAAATGAAGTCTTTAATCTGGTTTTACCTGTATTTTATGAATAACTCGATCGCGCGATCAACCTTCTCATGTTCGTGTTCAGTGAATTTGCTCATCATTCGTTGCCGAGCAGCATCTCCACATGATCGGAACAGTGAGGAGAGGATCTGAACAGAAAAATTCAGCTTTAGGATCAGCAATGTGAGGGGATATTCTTGGATTACAATAACCTTACATCAGCATCATACCATTATACAGTATTAAAAATACCAAAATTGTAAAAGTGATAGGCCGTGATTGTAAGAAAAGATAGGCTACCAGATAACAAAACAGTACTCTATATCGATGCTACATCATAGGAATTCGAGAGAGCTCAACGATCTCCCTATCCAGCGGACGTGGTCCACGTTTTTCTATGACAACAATTGCTAAAATGTCTTAATTGTAGAACACAGGTGACGACGACTCGAAGATCTCCAAATAATGAACATTTTAAAAAATAATTCGAATAAATAAATAAATAAAATCTCTTACAGCGCATACGTGTTCCTCATGTTCGTCAGGCGTAGTGTCCTTCCTCTTCACTTTCGACGGCGTGCGCATAAAGAGAGGAAACAGCGTTCGCAAGCCTAAAACGTGGGACAATGGAAAATTCCAATGCCAATGTTCTTTACGTAAGAGATTCAACTTTGAAATTCAAAAATTTAATGACTTATACATTTGGAGATGCTAGGTTATTCGCAAAACACTGACATCGGACGGGAATTGAACCCGGTACAAAAAGCGGTAAACAACAGGATAGTTCCAAAAATTTAGATTCCAGAACGTTTCAGAAATAGCATGTGACGGCTACAATTGCCCATTTGCTAATTTTAGGCCCATTCAGCGCAATATTTAATGGACCATAGGGACCGCAAAGAAAAAAAATGCTATCCTTCTCAAATCTCTCTGGTTTTATTCTTAACATTAGTTATCACGCTAATAATGTCTTCACCAAAAAGCTGGGAACTAAAAAAGATGAATGTTCCATTACCTTCGTCCAACCCTTTCCTCTACCGCATATTTTTTCCTAATTGAATAATAAATAACTGAAGCTCGAACCTAGAATTTCAACGAATTTGTTGCAGTTGTCCTTGCCCTCGGGTCCTGTTGTAGCGTGATCAAGTACCTGAGAGACACCGTATTCGAAAGCCTTCATAATTCACAGATCTAAAAGCAAACAACACACCTTCAAAGCACTTTCCCTCGACTGCTTCCTTTCCCTGAGCATCAAGTTCATCAGCTGCAGTCCTTCGTCGTCGAGAAATTTACCTCGATTCGCTGGTAACATCAACGCTGCACAGAGAGCATCAAAAAGATTCTCCATATGCTCTCTTTCATCCAAATTTTCCGGATCGTGCCGTTTGTAAACGGCAAGTGCCTTGAATAGAAGAGATGCAATAAGCCTTGAAAATTGAAGACTGTAGACGGCATAAGTGTCACCGAATACCCTAAGAATCACAATATTGAATCGAAATAAGAAATATTTGTATCATTTTCAAGCTGCTAACTTTGGATTGTTTGTTAGCACGCCTCTATTTGAATTAGAAAACAAATATCCTACAATGCAGAAACCAAACACAGAGGAAACAAAAGTACTTACTCGAAGCAACATGTCGATGCCATCAACCTTCTCGGTGAGCTTTCGTTTGGCTGATTCTGACAACTGTAATAACAACGCCACCAGCTCACTTGCGTACATCTTATTGGCATCGAATTGGCCCTGAAACCTTGTTTCAAAACGATTCTACAGCAGTATTCTTTAACAAAATAGTTCAACTTCGTATAACCGTAAGAAGAAGCATAATAGAAAAACCTGGATTGAATAACATACCTTTTGACAAGCTCTACTGAGTAACCATATGAAGAGATTTTGATTAACACAGTCTTCAGCAGTTTCCGGTCGGAAATCGATCATCTAAACAAATTTCTTTAAAAAACCAACAATTCAAAATTCTTTAAGAAAATAAAACACACATTCTCTACCACACTAAGAGCATTGTGGACAGCGTCGGCATCATCTTTAACCTTCTCGTCCAGTTTTTCAAACGCCGTAAGAAATGACTCGACTATTCGACCAGTCGCCAGGCTTTCAATTAAGCGAGCTGCTCCCTCTTCTCCTTCGTTGAGGATGTCGACATCGGTCAGTTCCTGAAATAACAAAGCAACGAGCAGATTTAACCTATTAAAAAATTAATCAATTAACGTATGGCGATCAATCGATAACCTTGAGAAGAACGTGAAGCATTTACCTGAAGAAGGTTAACCGTTGCACCAAGGATATCGGAATTCTCGTGACTAAGCAAGGTGAGCATAAGAGAAGGTCCACCGGCCTCGACAAAGCAATCATATAAATCGGGCTGCGTTGCAAGAACGTGCATCTCCTATGAAATTACAAGAATTTTAAATGTTAGAAATAAGAATTACGCTGCGTTGTATCGGTAAAACGCACCTGTATCGCTGTATCCAGTTCGACTTCGGATTCCATGAATTTCTTCGGATCCTCTGCATGTTTGGTTCGCATTTCCCGGTTTTTCAGAGTCTTCCTCTCTAACTAAAATTCGATCGCTTTAGAAATTGCGCCACAATTTTAATTCACACCATTTCGTCAAGCACTGCACATGGATAGAAATATACAAACAACGAAGAATATTAGAAAATACTCCGATACTTTTGATCTCCCAGTAACAGGCTCGTTTTCCTCAACAACAGAGATGTAGACCCTGAATAGATCGAAGGATACCATTTCCATTGTTTTGGTTTTAGTTATCAGTTCGCTTTTCCTACTTATCTCGTTGCTCGTTTTTTTAAAGTTGGTTGCTTACGTTTCTGTACTATTGCCGTATGTAAGGTGAATGAAAAAATGGAATAAAAACTGGCGTAAGTTGGATCCTATTGCTATTACTGTGAAGCCTTTAAAGAGTAGAAATGAGTATGAAACAGCCCAAATCTGAGGAAATTAGATGCGACTTCAACGATTATAACGTAAATTAGTCAACAAGCAAGGAAATTATGCACGGTGCAAAAACGAAGGATCATTGTAAGCAATTCACTGCACCTAGCGTCAGTTTTTCAATCAGCGTTCCCCTTTCGATTTCTTGGTGGTGACCACTATGGTGCATTTTTGAATAAATAATTGAATAAATAGAAGAGTAAATAAATAAAACAGCATGGAGTTTATACGATGAAGGAGGAAGACAAGCCTGTGAAGTGATCTTTCGGATGTGCGCTTCGTCAACGTTGACTGCCTGAGCAGCATGTTGCTCTAGAGCCGCTAGGATGTCTCCCGGGTTTGCGGACGCCGAACTGCTGGGCACATTATGCTCTGCTTCCGATGTCGTGGAACGCTGTCGCTTTGCTGGAGGCTAAAATCACCGAAATTCCGATAGAAAAAAAGCAGTTCCCTACTTCTGTTTTAGAGGAGAAGTTACTTATAAACAACAAGATACTAAAAGTGTTGCACGTCGAGCACATTTTATTTATTACCTATTCAAGATAAGTTCTGGGGCCACCCTTGCTTCGAAAGCAATGACTAGTAGTCAAAATACGTTATGTAACACTTGTTGAAAACACGCTAGTGACTTTCTGAAAACACATGAGCAAGGACCAGAACTTTTTGCCTCTAGCGCAAGTGCTGTTGAACTGTCTCTCTTGTAAGTGAAAATGTTTGTTCCAATTCAAATGGTACTTAACTACAAGGTGCGGCAAAAGTCCTTCAACACGGATACTTGACCGTCTAAACGGCAGATTTAAGGCAAATGAAATGAAATTTATAACATTTATCGCATTTGACCACACACATATAAAAAAGCATTTAAATTTCGAAATGACCTCCTTTTGCAGGAATACAGGCCCTAAGTCCCTTGGGGAACGCGTCTACGGCGGCACGCAGAACATCTTCATCAATTTCCTCCCAGGCTTTCTTCAAGGCTTCTTTAAGAGAATCAGTGTTCGCGTGGGATGTTGTGCAGGCTTTGCTCTTCATTCATTCATATTTATTCAATCCAGCAACATAAGCGAAAAAAACGTTCAAATCGATGATTGCGTTGGAATGGATTTTTTTTTGAGAAAGGGGGAATGAGACACGACATGGCAGCAAATCATACTCCTGAAGCGATAAGCAGGGCAACATAAGGATGGGAAAAAAACAAGTGCGAGACTGATGTGTCTGGTCGTGAGTCCTTTAATGTCCCTGATAGAAGATGGCTTACTGTCCCCACACGCTACCTACTGCCTGGAAGCACGCAACTGGACAATCCATTCCGGGGCGTGCCCTTTTAGGCATCTTTAAACTGGTACGCACCCCAGGCGATGGCCGTCAAGTGAGGCACGCAACTACAAGGTGCGGCAAAAGTCCTGCAACACGGATACTTGACCGTCTAAACGGCAGTTTTAACACATTGACGACAATCGCTGTTTTGCGCTGGACGCTGGACAAATGAGATGAAATTTATAACATTTATCGCATTTGACCACACACATATAACAAAGCATTTAAATTTCGACATGACCTCCTTTTGCAGGAATACAGGCCCTAAGTCCCTTGGGGAACGCGTCTACGGCGGCACGCAGAACATCTTCATCAATTTCCTCCCAGGCTTTCTTTAAGGCTTCTTTGAGAGAATCAGTGTTCGCGTGGGATGTTGTGCAGGCTTTGCTCTTCATTCATTCATATTTTTCTTTTTTCAATATGGACCAGATTGAATAATCCACCGGATTAAGGTTTAAGGTCCGGGCTATTCGGTGGCCACTCTTTTGCTGAGATGAAATCAGGAAAATGTTCGGCGTACCACTTCCATGTACGACTTTGGCACTACGGGCAGGTGCAGAGTCCTGCTGATAGGCCCGAGTGGTGTTTTCGAAGTGCTGAGAAGCCCACGGAAGAATTTCTTTCTTCAAAACGTCTTCCAGGACTTGTGGCTGTCGATTTTCTCGGACGCTTCGGTGAACCTGCGTGAGACTCGTTCCTCAAGAGACTTACGGCCTGTATTCGTGCGAAAGGAGGTCAAATCGAAACTTAGATGCTTTTTTATATATGTGTGGTCATCTCATCTTCCTGAATCTGCCGCTAAACGGCCAAGTATCTGTGTTGAAGGACTTTTGCCGCACCCTGTATATCGAGTTTCGAAAAACTCAGATCAAAAGGATCACTTAGAAAGGTGAAAAAACTCCGAAACTAATCATACCACCAGAGAGAAGGAATAATAATGTATTAATTTATTCTCCAAATTTTATGCATTGCACAAGATATAATGGCTTTATAAAATGCGGACTACAAAGCAAACTAGTGGATACGTCGGATTACTAACTATTAACATTTGAAAAGAGCATTAAGACATTCGTATAGACAACGTTAAGTATTAAGAAAGAATGCATTGAGTTTTCGACCATTATTTGGCTTACGAAAAGTCAACACACATTTTCCTCATATAAAAATGGTATTAACCGGGCAAGAGCAGCATTATGGGTGAACTCTACTCTATTGTGCTCCCTCAGAGGCAATTTTGAAAAAGTGGATGTGTTGAATGTGAACAACTGTATATGCTGAAACTACTTTTGGTTTTGAGCAAGTCATGGGGCAACCGTGAAGAAGGGTTTTGGTTGAACTGTAGGTCAAAAATAGAAATGCAACAGCTATACCACTTATACTGAAGATGAACCACTTATCCCAGGTTTCAGATGGTAATAAATAATCAGTGTCATCATAATAACAACGAAAACATCTATTTAGCGATAAATAATCACAAGAAACTCAAATCGACACGAAAAATAACAAGATATTCGTCATAGAAAACTATCTACAATTGCACTAGAAATCAATGAACAGAATCAAGATATGCCCATAAAATGAAACAAGTAGAAGTTGATACTAACCTCGATTGAAGCAGCTGATCCTCTCAAGATTTCGACCACATCGATAGAAGCCATTGAAGTGCAGTGGAACAGCTACCGGCGAATCAGCCGGCAACCGTCTTTGAATTGCGCGGCGACTCGTCCGATCGCTTTGGGACCCGCAACGATGGCACTGCGCCAAGGTGAGGGACTTACCGTATCGGACAATTGTCTCGCAAAGGGCCACACAAACTTGTTCTTGACATAGCTCGGTACATCCCTACGATTTGGCATGTTCCTCTCACATCATCATATCATCTATAGCGAGGCATATTATATCAGCAGCAGTCGTTTCTTCGTTTTGTTGTGATCCGATCGAATATGGATATGTTCAGTCTGCCAAGAAGTGAGGAAAATGCGGTGCATTTTTTTTTTGCAATAAAAAGGAGTACTTCCGATGGAGAAGAAGCGCTGATTTGGGCATTATATGAACGATATGAAATCCGAATAAAATCAATAAAATCAACATACAGTTGAAATGAACACAGCCGGTTTAAGCAGCCGCTGCTAACCGCAGATATAATGTTAACGATATGATGTGGTATGATATGATTATATGAGAGGGACGGATCAAGTTCTAGGAAAGTACCAATATTTCCCCGCGCCGAAGCGAAGTATTAGGTCGTCGGAAAAGTTTCCCGCCACTCAGTTTGACCGCTCACCAAAATTTTAAAACGGGTTTCGGGATCTCACCTTTATAACCGTTATGTAGGTTGATCTATGAGCTACATATACCACAGTTGTCCTGGTTCAGCACTACAGGTATTGCAGAGAAAATCGATATTGATTGCAGGTATCTTGAACTGCTTTTTCTTTACGAGCTCATAAAACAACGCATTGAAAGAAGTTCAGGGAATGGCTTGCGCACTTTGATAGGTCCTTCAATTGTCTTTCTTAATGCAGCGAAAGTTTGGTTTCGTATATTCAAAAAGGCCTATTTTGGCTTCGAAGAAAAACAGTAGTCGAGGAGAGCAGTTACTGTGGATTGAGTGAGTCTTCTGGAGCTGGCTTTAGAGGATGGCTGGCGTAGTACCCATAATTTGATAGGGCAATCCGAGTGCCATATACCCACAGAAGTTGCCCGCCCACGAGGCTTTAGAACCACAAGAAAATAGGGCACATTGTTGCGGCATGCTTTAGCGGCCACCACCTACAGACGGAGACGGGTGCATGCACGACCATCTCAACTTTCCGAAAAAATTTTCTTCGCCCGGCAATTTGGTGAATGGCATCAAAGAGCGGGTAGCGTACACCAATCACACGCCAAATCTCCTGCTGTTCACTTGCAGCAAACCAGCGAAAATTTCAAAACCGCAACTCCACCAGAAATGGTAGATGATCGGTCTGCAGCTGAACTGCAAATGAGGCATTCGATAGGAGCTGCTACCTGCAGATGCTACTGTCACCAACGATGTCTAACATCGCCACTTCGATGGCGACGGAGCAGCCGTTAGTGGAAAACATGGGAAAACGTTCTTCAGTCACCATGACGCGCATTCACCTATTGAGAAGGAGACCTTTTAAAAATTTCAAAAATATCCGACATTTCCGGCGACCTATGCAAGACATTCGTCGAACCTTTCCCCAACAAAATAATATTTGTTCCATTCGTTTTCCATTCAATTGCTAGAGAACCAGCTCGACGAGTGGGAGTACCTCGAAACATGGCTCGCCGAATTCTTTTCATCAAAACTCTAGAAATTCTGGAGGAGGAGAGCTCCAATTTTATCTGGTAAATAACAAGATGTTGTTGATGGTAATCATGCATAAATGTGTCGGATGTCGAGTGGAATAAAGGAGAGAAACAATTTTGAAAACATTGGCAAAAGTGGCGGGAAACTTTTCCGACGACCTAATATTATGTGTACCTTTTGCACTCCATGATCAAAGACAACGACATGAAGGAAGAACTTATCGGAAGAAAGAGAAGTGCGTGGTCTCCCTATGGATCTTTCAAGGAGGCCACCGACCTACTCTTAGTACCGACCTCTGACTTTGCTCGTCTCGGTGGTTCTTTCTGCTTTGTGCTACGCGGCTGAGAAGTAGTGGCCTGATACGTCAGCCCCGGCGAGGCCACTGCGAGTCGCACACAGAGCATCGGAGAGGTGTCTTCTGAAGTTCAGCCGGCTATCCCAATACCGAGACGGACTTCGAAGCTCCGATTAGAGGCAAATCTCCCGTCGCCGGGACCCTGTGGAATACACGTGAAAAGCCAAGCATCGGTGGGCTGGTCACATACCAAGGAGAAACGAAGGACGTCGGATAAGAAGGGCGATGGAATGGTTGCCGCTGTTGCCCGCGTGCTCGTGAGAGACCACCTGTCCGAATTTCTGATGAGTTCATCGATCGTACTAATAATATGACTAATTCCTTAACCGCGACTGAGCCCGCGCGGTACAGTGGTAAGAGGCGCTGCTCTCACCCCCGCACGGTCGAGCGATCGATCCCGGCCCTGGCTAACCAAGCCTTTCATCCTTTCGTCCATTCATTATGCCTCTGGGACTTGAATGGAACACGAATGCTACGGCGCATCCTCAGGGGACTGATCAACGCGGCACCTTTACCATTTACCTTCTTAATTCCAGAACGGTTGACTTTCGCCTTTGTAATGATCGACTTAGCCCAGCAAGATGGATGACGATCGCCTGACAAAGATGCGATTGGAAGGCGTGTTGGGATTCGGACGTTCGTTGAAGCCGGACCGTCCAACTATATAAGTGAGGGCGTTCAGATAGCTCTTCGAACACGGCCAACAGACGATAACTTGTGACTGTTCTTTTAGTCGTGATATACAAGATATCTTATCAGAACATATCTCTCATCGTCCTTACCCCACCCCACTATTCCACCGGTCGCAACATTGTCGGGAGGTCAGTCAAGTATGTGTTTGTGTCTCGCCGTGAGCCACAATAATTCTGCCAGACCACAGTAGTGCTTCGTTGCTGAGTATAAATCCTACTGTGCCTGATGAGAGTAGACCAATTATCAGTGTTCGCTAATAGGAATGGTGTTGACGCTCATTCGCAGTCCCCTCGCGTAAACTGCCAAGTGGTTCATTTCTAGTCCAGCACCGAAGGCGAGAAGTCGGGTTCTACGAAATGTGTACGTCTGTTTGAAGAGTTATAGAGTATGAGTTCTTCAACCTTCTTCTTTGATCTTCCTACAAACCTTCTCACCTCTTACATTTCTTCCCCTTGACAGCTGACTACCACAATAACTTCCTGCTCCGTTACCATTTCTGGTTCATACCTATCCTTGGTACCAGCAAGGTGAAGGAGCAAATAAATTTAGTAGAGTGGCAAATTCTGCTATGAGCATCATTACGACAACATACATCTACTATTCATATGTAGTAATAAATGGCGAAGGTCAAGTGGGAACCATTGACTAGTATGCGCCGTGCATTCATCTTCCGCTACATTGTGAATACGTATTTAGTCCAACAATGACTTGCGAGTCAACTTATTCACCCTTGGCTGTCAAGCGTAACACCTATTTACCCTATTCCTAATGGAAAGCATGACTAGTCTGCGTGAGGATTCTCATGCTCAGGAAGCAAACAGGAAAACAAGTTCATCGTTGGGTGACCGACCAACCGATCAACCAACCAGTTACCAAGTAAAACATTGAAGAGCTCCACTGGTTGCTATCATCCGCTCCTATACTGGATGAGCTTGATTGCTGCTCTTTAAAAACTGCACCATCAGGGTAACCTAGGTGTATGGCGCCCAAATCTATAAGGGCTGATCAGGAAGTTCGCTAAATAATTGTTCTAGGGTTTATGGGCAAGAAGAAAGGAGGAGCGTCAGCAAGAGCGGTGCGATCTCACAGATCAAAGCGCGAAGTACCGGAACCACCCGCAGAGCAAAGTGTAACGAACTGTTCCGTACTCCGTCACGACTTCCCGTTGTAGCCAATCAATTTTCCGTTCTCATGAGATTCCCACTCAAAGGAAGCTCATCTGTGTCTATTCAGAACCAGCAGAACCAACCTGATCTCAATCAGGAACCGTCAACTCCTCCACCTGAAGCTGTACAAGATGAAACTACCCTAGCCTACAAGGTTCGGAAGAAATGTTTTATTGCCTGTTTTCTTTAGAAATATGGCTCACATGAAAAGAAAGAATTGATCATGAAGATATGAACAAGTTGAGTCCAAAAATCTCGATATTCAACGGACAATAGAGATTAGAGGTGTTTTAAAAGCAAGTTTTTACCTACGATTAGATACTTGGATGGCTCGGCTTCACCGAACGTGCGAATCCCAACACGCCTTTCATTCATATCTTTGCGTCGTGACCGCCATCCAGCTCGTCGGACGAAGTCGACTGTGACAAAAGCGAGAGTCAGTGGTTCCGGGATGAGCCATAAGGGTCGTGCACAGTCGACGACCAATACGACACGACAAATCGCCGCACTGTTCGCCGCGCGCGAATGAGCGAAAAGTGTGCTGCGGGGGCCGCAAATTGCGTACGCTACAACCGATAACTGTTCCGTCAGTCTTATTCCATGTCTGACAGTTAGACCTGGGGCAAAAAACTATAAGGAAGTTTTAAACAGCAAGAAAGTAGCAAAAACTACGTCGAAATGCTCTGACACACGCACACAAAAGCAAGTACTTCAAGATGATTTAAAAAAAGGGTGAAACAACGTAAAAATTAACAAATACTATTTTCTAGCGCCAAAAAAGAAAAAAAGGAATGGTGCAAAAGCGCGCGTTTCTCGCACGCAATTCCACACAACCCTGTACAACACGACGCCGCACACGGGTGTCGTACTCGTCGCATACGACAACTTCGGCAACGATTAATGCCTTGTCGCACTTGTCGTATACGACAAGCGCGACACGACCAATACGACACCGGCCGCTATCTCTTATCATTGTCGTGTCGTATTGGTCGTCGACTGTGCACGACCCTATAGTCTTATCACGATCGATTAACAGATGAGACCATCTTGCAGTCTTGACAACGGCACATCTCAGGAACCACGAAGTACGGTTCGGTGTTGAGAAAGTAGATGAACTTCGTTGGACACCTCGCCTTGATTGGTGTTAGACTTGAGTAATGGATGGGGGATCTACCCCATCTCTCCCTCGCATCAAACAAAACACAGATAAAATAATAATCAATCGTTAAGGCGAGGAATAGCTAGATCAGATTCGGCGATGGATGCGGTGAGCGCAGAGGTGGCGTCGGTTGGGCAAGATCATCACGGGTGGCGGGATCGGCGTAGGTAGACGTTGGAGAGTACAGGGCCCAGATTCATGAGTAGAACGAGCGATCTCCGATACCTCGTCGGCGCTGTACCCGCTCGAGTTTACGGCCATTGCTGATTCGTCAAGGTCGGGGTTTCGGAGACCGCGACGGCTTGTTGCGCAAGTGCCGCAATAGCATTTACTGCAGGCCGACGACACATAATTGTGGCGATCGATATGTATAATTTCGTGTTGACGGCCGATCACCCGCAGTGAATGCGATTACGGCATTTACAAGCCGTCGAGATCTTCGAAACCTCAACTCATTGCGAGGTTTCGGAGACCCGAGATGAACCTCGCTTAAGCCGCGGTACACGTTCACGAATACCGGTTTACGCGTCGTTTGGGGTATATTTCGGGGCTTATAGCGCCATACCCGCCATGAATCTGGGCCCAGGTAGGTCGGGTGGTCGGCTGGCTTAATCGGCTGGCGCGGATGGGGAGCCACTGGTCGTCGGGAAGTCCTTTGAGTCGAATGATTAGCGAAGGGGTCGATGGACAGTAATCTAGCCAAAACGTGCAAGTTCTGATCCCTTATACTTGCAAGGATCTCACCGTGGCTAACGTATCGGGCCACTACTTGTCAGCCGTGTAGCATAAAAGGAAGAAGCATCAAGGCGAGCAAATGAGCGCGGAGGTCATCATTCGGGGGCCAGATTCATCATTGGTAACCCCCGATAAACCCAAGTTATATCCTGATCGGCGCGCAAGCCAAGATTCGTGAACGTGCGTGGTTTGGGGTTTGATAGGATTTAGCGCGGGTCTATCACACCTCGCGATGAGGCGGGGTTTGGGAGACCTCGACGGTATCGTGCGAGTTTACCGCCGACGGTGTTTCGTAAGCCGTTCGTCCGTTCAAGAATCTGGGCCCAGTAGTTGGCCGGTGGCCTCCTTGAGAGACCCGTAGACTAACCATGCCAGGCTAATCTTTCCTATGATGAGTTATTCCTCCATGTCGTTGTCCATGGAGCCTCCTAGGTAAACATAAGACTTCATTCTGGCGAAAGGAGATCACGCAGTTGGAAGTGTCCCCATCGCACCAGGAGTTCTTCATGAACTCTGTCTTTTTCCGATTGATGAGCCGTCCTACATTCCCTCCAGCTTTGTCTAACTCTGCGGAGAATCGTCTCTTATCAATGGCAATGTTCGCGAATATGACGATGTTTTCTACGGCACCTAAAACTGACAAATAGAAATATCACAAAACTAACAGGTTAGCAAAATAGGTGAATTCAAGCAAAGCGAGCAAAAAAACGAGATGAAGCGGCCTTACCGTATCCACGTGCAACAGTAAAACATCAATAGGAAAATTTTTGTAGCCTAGCCTTGCGATTGTCGATGCGTAGCTTACAAAACAAAGCAACTAGTTTCTACGATGAACAAAGCAGTAATAAATTCATTCCAGTTACTCAAGTATTTAATAAAGATTTTTTGAAGCAAGTAGATAGACAACTGACGCAACATATGTGGTACCACGGACTCATCCCGCGGAAGGAAGTGGAAGATATGCTGAAGGTAAACACCGCTATTACTGTGGACATGACGGCGAGATCCTCTAAGTGGTATCTGCTTCAGATTCAAGGAGATTTTCTAGTTCGAAAAACTACCGTTGCAAAGCAAATCGCATACTGCTTGTCAGTAAGACACGTTAGCGATTCGAAGCATGTTCCGCTTGGATTCGACATAAAGACGGGAATCTGGACGCTGAAGGACGTGAGTGGACCACTTGCACTGATACTCCACTCGGAGACAAGAACTGTCCAGTGCTTTTAAACTTTGACGTTATCCTCTGGTTCTGCTGTCTTCCTAAACGCGTGAGAATATGGGAAGGTTCTCGATCATTCCAGAATCCATGTCGCCCAGATGTCTTCTTTGATTTTCAGCTATCGAAGCCAACATTAGGCGAGCTCATCGACGAACTGCATACCAAAGCGAAGCCCATTCCACCTTCCGGAGCAATTATTAAAAATCCTATTTATCGCCCAGATTATTACTTCTTGCACGAACACGTTACAATCCTTAAGAAGTTGGGACGTGAGTTTTCTCTTCTGTGCCATGAACAAACGCAATGCATTGCAATGCAGTACAATGCAACACAATGCGAGAAAAACCAGCATTCTTTTTGAGAAACAGTCTCCCATCCATAAATATTTCTATGCACTCCTTGCTTCTTTCGTTTCGTGAATCTGATCTGTTTGAATGTAGTGGGTGCGGGTTTTCGGCAGACTTTTCTTACATCTGCATGAGGTCTTTCATGACGATGTCCTTTGATCGCTTTCTGAAACCTTTCTTAGAGGAAATTGGACAATCCACTTTCTACCCGTGATTTTATTCTAGTAATTTTTGCTGACCCGAAATGCTGGAATTGTGTCCTCCGACTCTATCTGAACTATCAGTACCCTTTCTCTTACATTGGTTCCAACACCTGGGCCAGATTCATGATTGGTTAACCCCCGATAAACTCCGAGATATACTCCTAATAGGCGATCGGCCGTCGACACAAAATTCGCGTATCGATCGCCACAATTATGTGTCGACGACCGCTTGCCCTTAGTGAGTGCGATTGCGGCACTTGCGCAAAAAGCCGTCACGGTCTCTGAAACTCCGACCTTCACGAATCAGAAATGGCCACAAACTCGCGGTATCGAGCCGGTTGATCGCTGACGGGGTTTCGAAGAGCGCTCATCCGTTCATGAATCTGGGCCCTGGTGTATTTCAGATGGAGAATTCGGCGAGGTCAATCTGGGTAAACTCATCACGAAGAACGGTGAAGAAATAGAATGTGCTGTGAAAATGCTCAGAGGCACGAAGATCAAGAAGGCTCAGCTATCGGCGTTCTTCGAAGTGAGTGTTTCATTTCACATTTGAAGTTCCAATAATGTTAAGCAACAAAGCGAAAGCCCATATCCAGGAGGCGAAACTGATGCGGCGTTTCGACCATCCCAACATTGTCAGATTTTACGGTGTTGCTCCGCAAGAAGAGCCGATAATGATTATACTCGAGTTAGCCAGCGGAGGATCCTTAAAGGTCGTTCATTCTACTACTATTTATTCGATACAGTATGTTCACCATAAACTGAGCATTTTTCAGAGCTACTGTAAAAATCATCCTAATATATCGTCAACAAAGCTCCTACAATTTGCAACGGACAATTTGCATCTACGGACGGAGCTAAACCAAGTGGAATGTGTTATTTGATAACGGCATCTCGATAAACTGAGGTAAAAGTAAAAATGATTGAGAAGGAGAACCAACACCGCAGGTGTACGGTTGAATGGGTAAAGTGGCGATAGAGGTAAACCAAGATGGTTGCTTCCACGATGGTCTTTTGACGTTGAACTCAAACTTGAGTAATTCAGTTTTTAAAAATAATTCTCACAGCATGTGCAGTATGCTGATAACGACAATAATGTTACATAGTACCAATATGTGCGGATAGTACTGATAAATGTTCTGCTGACATAAAAGTAAAAATGATTGAGAAGGAGATAAGGTTAAGAATAAACGCCCGGTGCCAAAACAAAATTTACAATGATGGGGTTCATTGCTCCGCCCCTCAGATGGCGATCAATATCGACCACGCCTTTACTAACAAAAGAACATTACAGTGGAGGAGAGTCTAGAAAGGGAAGAATAGTGCATTCAACAACGTTTTTTGATCAGTTAGGGGTATACGTCTTTCATGATAGTCGCTCCGTCTTCTCTCTCCTTGGTGCTGCTCCCGCGTTTGTTGAGGTGCCACACTGCCATCTTGTCTCGCTCCAGAGCACCATATGGGGTGATCATATCGTCCTCGATCGCGGGTTCTTGAGCGTCACTTTCTTGCATGCGACCATCGATCCGTCTTGTGATCGTGACAGTTTTCCTCCATCAGCCGACCTGTCACACGGGCCTGACGCTGGTACCGACACCCTTTTCAGCTTTTTCCAAGCTAGGCAAGAGTTTCTGCTTGGGACGGGATTGAACCCTGATCATCGAGATCTTGAGCCTAAGCTCTCAACCTCTTTGCCATCCCGCCCCTAGAAAGGGAAGAATAGTGCATTCACATAATTGGTCAAGGAATATATGCTGTTTATCACCCTCCACGTTTCCGATATTTGCTTAGCGTAAAAATTAAATTCCAACAACTGCAGCACTTCTTTCAATTTTTTCTTTTTAACTTTTTCAATACCATCCGTCCCACAACTCGTACTCTTGACCTTTTCCTTTATCCTGCCTATTATCCTCATGAACTGTGTTTCGCTGTCCTCATCTTTATCTACTCTAGCGGACATATCAATATTTCTTCTTCCTTCTCTCCTGGGCAGCGCACTTCCCTGGTCTCTTCTGTTTTCCTGTTTTCCGTTTTGTCCTTGTACACCCCCTTAGCCAAATGCATTCCGTGCGTTGCTTTACTATGCACATATCATGACTATTTACCAGATTGTAAAAGTGGATAAAGAAATTCAATTCAATCGGTATTTAGGTGATTCATCGAGATCTCGCAGCCAGAAACTGTCTCCTGGGTAAGCACGACGAGTTGAAAATCTCCGATTTTGGATTATCTATAGCTGACAAGACCGAGATGAAACTGGACAAGTTGAAAAGTGTACCAATCAAATGGCTAGCGCCTGAAACACTGCGACAGGTGAAAATGCTACAGAAATCGCGTCAACGTCGACAGGATTAACTTTATTCTTAAGGGTTTATTTTCTACAAAAACGGACGTGTGGAGTTTCGGTGTGTTACTGTGGGAGATCTTCTCTCAGTGCTCTTCGGATCCGTTTCCTGGCGAAACGAACGCCAAAGCAAAAGAGCACATCCTCAACGATCCGATGCCGATGGCTGCTCCGCCTGGTAGTCCTGCGATTGTACAAGAAGTGATGACCGCATGTTTTGCTAGGGTGAGAGTTTTTGTAGTTGAATTAGATAAGCTTAGAAAGGGTGAATGTGTCGAATGCCTTTTTTGGTGAGTACGTTAACCCATGCCCAGTTCAAAGCAACAAATGATTTAGATAAAGCCTCCTTCCTTTCAAGTTGCCGTAGGAGGATTCAAATGAAAGAAACCTAAAAGAAAAAAGGAATTCTATACAGCAAGTGTTTCAGACTCCCGAGGAACGAGCGGATTTCGTGACGGTGTTGAAGATGTTCGCGCCGAACGAGCAGCCACCAACGGTACAAGTCGGACAGTTCCAAACCTACTGAATGTGAAGACCTACAAAGCTTCTGATTAAATACAGAAATTCTTAACATATCAACAAGAAATTCATTATGTACGTGTCTTGGAACAATGGTTAGATAAAATATTTAGTAGATAATATTGCACTGGTTTCTCCCCCTCTTGTATTCTGTTCAACACCTAGCCATCCCATACACCATAATATCTTGCCATTTGTCAATTAATTTTTGAACGTCTTCGAAATAGAATTCCAGGATTTTTGATGGAGAAATCGCGGTGGCATCTTTAGTGTTGGTTTTACTCATCCAGCTGCTTCTTCAGTAGCTGGATGGCAATAAAACAGACAGTTTTCGGAAGCAAAGTCCATTGAAGGTCTTGGACGGATCAGCATACGCCGCTGGTTTTTTCTTGGACCCCTTCGCCGTGCGTGGATTCACATCATGGTGAATGAAAATATTGGCCTGTTTTCACGAAGGGTCGCTACGCCGCAGCTCAAGCGGGTACGGTAGACATCGTAAGCAGCAGCTTGCAATTCGGCCGAACATGGGGTTCCGGTAATGCCAGAACTCCTTTGACCCTGTGCGACAGTGTCGGGGCTAAAGGAATACCTGGTGCACCTCTGTCGTCAATAAATCTTCCTATCAAACATACGTCTCTCTCTACAGAGGCACAAAGCAAGGGCACAAACACTGCCCAACACACATGGAACCTCAGCATCTAGTACCCGATTTTGAAGCAATACCTAGATTAAGATTAATGGACGAAAATCATAGTATGTCACGCTCTGGGCAAAGTAAGCCGGTAACTCTCCGAAAGTTGCAATTCACAACACTCAACTGGAGTTTCCTAACAGGTCAGTGATGAGTTTAGCCCAGGTTTGCTGCCAAGCGTCAGCGCAGAGGCCTCGGGCTTTGTGTGATTTTTTTTATGATTATATCCCGTTTCTTTGCCAAATTACTTTCGCTTGGGGCGCAGCGAGCGAAGAAAACTTGGCTACTTTTCCTCTTAATGCCCAATTATCACCCAAGCATATCATATCATGCTCATATCTTAATGCACATCCTTGAAGCGGTCTTATCATGTCATGCTTGCAAGAAAAGAACGGCTTTTTGTTCCACATCAGGCAGATTTAACAGGCTGTACACGACCATAGGTGGATGCGAAATGGTGTGATATTGAATACGGTTGGTCATGATATGATAATTGGGCATTAAGAGGAAAAGTACCAAAAGTTGTAGTAGAAAGAATAGTGAACTGCACTCCGATGGCAAGCGATGGTACTTGGATTTGGTTTTTTACTTGCGGTGATTCAATGAAGTTGAGTTAAAAAGATGAGGGTGATTTTGAAAGTTTAGGCCACGTTGACAGTGAAAATAAGATTTGAATAAGATTTTGAAGGAGTGATAGCAGAAAGACTGCTATAAATCGGCATTCTTTTGATTTCAGATGTTCATTGGCACAGATTGTATTATACGATGTTTCGAATGAACTTCAAAGGCTTCGAAAAAGTTTGACATTCTCAAAAAAAAAAGAAACAGAGGTCGCCTTCATTGCGACCTCATTGCGACGCACTTTAAAAAATTCCCACAATTTCTTTCGATCTTTCGCATATTTGATGAGGAAGAGTGTGCTCTAAATAGACGATAACTTTAAAGCCTTAGCTTCTTATACACTATTATTCGAACCGATTCGCAAAAAAGGTTCGAGCTGCACGGTCATTTGTATCAACTTCACGTCATTTTATTAATCAATCCTCTTTTCAAAGATACCATGTCACTCTTATATCTTTGTGTCTTTGTGTTGACAGTCCATTTACATCCACGGAGAAAACGCCGAGCTCTCCAACCCTTTCAGTTCTCGACCGGTAACGGTAAAGGTATTGGCGTTGATCAGTCCTCTATGGACGCGCCACGCATTCGTTTTCAATTAAGCATCGTAGACGCCTGATAAATGCGTTTTGGCCCATACAATAACTTTCGGGGACCAGCCGCTATACCAATTCAGTGTTTTTACCTTGCCAGTAGTCTGGTACCATTTCACTGACCGCGGAGGGATGGAAGGCTTGGTTGGCCCGGCCGAGGATCGATCTATCGTGCGGGTGTCAGCAGCGCCTCTTACCAATGCACGCCCTCTCTCGACCGGTAATTGCGAACCTTCCGCCGGAAATACTCACTCCTCCGGAGAAATCAATGCAGATCAAATTGATGATAGAAAACACCAGAGGAAGCTTTATCGTAAGGGAGATAACTTCCAAGTGGTAAAACGGAAACGTCGCGTCAGTTCTACGATTGTCCCAATGGCTACATACGTGCATACAAAATTCGGCTAAAATGATGTTAAGTCTTCTTTGGGGTTTTCGGAGTGCTGTGCTTACTCGCGGTCGTACCAGTTCTTGGTGCGGTGGCGCCTTTGGACTGCAACGAAATGGTATTCTTATCGGTTTGTACAACAGAAGTTCATGGTTGAGCAGTTGGAGGGGGTGGCAATGTCATTTTCACCTCGCCAGTCTTTATTGGTCCCTGTGTTGACGATCTTGGTGTGATTCTTGATTTTGATGTTGATTGTCTCGCTCTCAGCTGACTTGACTGAAATGTTGAACAATGTTCAGTCCCATATTCTCATGAACTCAAATAGAATTTGGTACAAACCCTAGATGTAGCTCCCATCCTTGATTTCGAACTTACTCGGCGTGGAGACCTTGCCATAAAGGATCGGCGCTGCTGAAGTTCTCTTTCTCTTCGTCTTTTCTAAAAAAAGGTTAAACAGCCGCGGTCAGAAGGAAATTCCACCTTACCCTATGATTTCAGTTGGTAGTATTTCTATTACCGTTGCCCACGTGAACTTACATTTCGATATTGGACGAACAGATAAATTGTGCCAACGGTAACTACAGCGGCCCCAGCTGCGATTGCAATCTGTTCCTTCCGAGTCTTTGAGCGTAGAAAATCCTGCACGACGACATATAATGGCTGATCGGGAAACTTCGCCGGCGGAGGTGGAGGTGCCTTGTCCATCGTACAGAAGTGCAGAACAACCCTCACTGGTCATCTTTTATATGCAACGGAAGGCTATCCTTATCAAAAGCATAGGGCTCTCCAATTGTTTACAACGTCTTTGGGCTCAATTAAAACTCCTACCCATCGACGTCGCGGTGGTAGTCATTTTGAGAAGATCTTCTTTTTAGTTTATTCGATTCCATTACCCACAAAAGACTGTCGATTGAATAACGCAGTGAAAGTGACGGGTCCTCAGACGTGTGACTGCCATGTTCCTCGGCGTGATGAAGTCATACTCAGTGGAGGTGTATGGCTGAATGCAGTTGGTGGGGTCTAGATCGATCAACCCAAATTCGTGAACGACATGTCTGCTATTAACCTCGAGACATAACCGGAATGACCCACAAACCGCAATTCCCTAAGGAATGGCACTCGATATAGCTACTTGAATGAGTGAATAACGTTAGGAATGCGGGGCTAGAGGCCGTTTCAAAAACCCATAGATCATTTGAGAAGGAGCGGATCGTTCTTCAACACGACGGAAACGACCATCCCGCAGGTAACCTTCTTCGAGGACGTAGATTACCCCTTGGTACCCCTAGAGGTGGTTCAGTGTTGATTAGGTAAGTAGCAGATCACCCGAGTCGCAGACCGTTTATTACGGTGGTAGATAGCTAGAGTTCGCCCCCTCACGCACGCTGTTTCCTAGGATCGGGGCATGACGGGATGGTGGAATGGATACTGTCATCGACATGTCGATGACAGTATCCATTCCACCACCTTTCTTGTCGATCGTCTACTCATCATATAACCGCCCCACCGATGCTTCGATGGACGAATTCGACTGTGACGAAGGCGAGTATCAGTCGTTCTGGAATTAGCCATATTCTTAATACATCCGACGAACACCACAAACCATCTTTCACTGGGGCGCAATCACTCGGCAGCCATTCCATCCACCGTTCTTCTTGTCCAACGGTCGTCGTCTCTTCTCATTATAAGACCGGCCCAATGATACTCGACTTTCGACTTGTATTCCGCAGAGTCTCGCAGATGGGACATCTTCCACACATCAGAAGAGCAAAAACCGGCTTCGTGTTGGGAGAGCCGGGTTAACTACAGAAAACATATGGGTCGAGACAACGACCCCCTTCCCTTTCCCCTCACTCCGCCCCTTATGGGGCCGTATGCTGGGCCCGGATTCATGAACGGAACGAGCGGTCTCCCAAACCTCGTCGGCGCTATACCCGCTCGATACCGCGAACCTGCGGCCATTTCCCATTCGTGAAGGGCGGGGTTTCGGAGACCTCGACAGCCAATGACGTAACTGCCGTAAGCGCACTCACTGTGGGCAAGCGCCGTCGACACGTGAGCCGAGCGATCGATATTCGCTGCTCGCAGTGGGTGCGAGGTGCGAGGTCTCCGAAACCCCGCGTCATCGCGAGGTGTCGGAGACCCCTCCTAAACCCCGTCTAAACCGCGGCGCGCGTTCACGAATGTCGGTTTGCGCGCGGTACGGGTATATTTGGTCGTATACCCCGCCGAAACCCGTCGTGAATCCGGGCCCTGGGCAGAAGTGCAAAAATCGGCTTCGTGTTGGTAGAGCCGGGTTAACTACAGAAAACACAGTCGTCGAGACGACGACCCCCTTCCCCTTCCCCTCACTCCGCCCCTTATGGGGCCGTATGCTCGTCTCACCCGAGATTGCTGGGGGATGGGTGAGATCTCCCCGCGATCTGCCGTATGATTGGAGCCGGCCCGTGTAGTCTGCGCTCTTACTCGCTGGCTCCTCCCCCTTGCCCCGCCCACTCAAAAGTTGGGTGAGACGAGCATACGGCCCATGGGGTCGAGGTGTGCCTCACCCTTTTTACTCAATCATACATTGCGACATAAAGACGTATGATCCCACTGTTCTGTCCCCACATCATCTGCACTCACGCCTGGGCCCAGATTCACGAACGGATGTGGGGTCTCCGAAACCGCGGCGCAGCCAGAACCAGACTGCAGAGTCGATGAGCGATTGCGTTTAAACACGTTCTTTTCTACGGTCTTATTACAGTCGTCTACCCTACGCTATATAACAGGCTAATAGCCTACCAATCAAACGGTTGCCCATTTAACCGTTCTCTTACCCACCAGCTGGGATAAGAAAAATTCCGTATTTGCAACCACTTGATTTGAAACAAAAAATCAATCAAATCAAAATGGCGCTACACTTCCACAAGACGCCTATTCTACTGAGCGCAACTTCGCTCAAAACCCTAACTGCCAGGTATAATGAATACACGGTTAGGGTGGACTTTTCAGTCATAGCAAATTCAAAACTACAGACAGTTTTAGGACCTCAGCTTTTAGGATAAGTGCATAAAGGAATCAGTCACAAAGAACAGGTCCAAACACTCAAAGACCAGTTCGATTCCAAAGGGAACAAAGAAATTTCCCCAATCAGAATGGGCAAAGCAGTGGGCTTAATGACAGCCGAAGGCAATGTTTGGAATTACAACCGTCATCGAAGAATCGGGCCCAATTAGGGGCGCCAAAGCAGACAACAGAACTCTGCACTATGTCAGGCATAGGGGGACATACTGAAACCTTCGAAAGCCATCGAAACCGGTCATTACAAACGGGTTTCCAGGCGTCGGAAAATTCGCGGTGAACAACAAAAACCACACATTCTTGTGGGATTGGACCATTACCATGACCTGGTCACTGGTCCTATAAACGCCATAAAAACTCCAACTGGCCTACACATTGCCAAAACGGTTTCAAGAGACTTCCATTTGGAGTAACAGCTTCCCCAAGCATCTTGAATATGGCTTTGTCCGCGTATCTCAACAGCTGCCAGACACCGCTAGCAAAGGAGATTTCGGACAGCCTGTATGTGGACAACATTCTTCTCCGGGCCCGAAATGAAACTGAAGCCTTAGAGAAATACGTTCAATCGAAACAGCTCTTCGCTAAGATTGGGATGAATTTGAGAGAGTATACATCAAATTCAAGTCAAGTCAACGTCGGAATCCCCGAAAAAGACAGACTAGACGCTGAACACGTGAAACTACTAGGAGTACCGTATCACACGAAAACAGACTCCTTCACTGTCAGCACAAAATTCAGCCAAGCCGATAAACTCACAAAAAAGGTCATTGTGAGCCAAATCAACTCGGTTTATGATCCATTAGGGCTTGCAGCTCCACTACTTGTCAATCAGAGTGGTGGAATGCAAACCATTCCAGAACACGGGGTGCGATTTCATGGGTCCGTTTACTTCGAAAACCCAAGAGAAAATGTACATCGCACTGTACACCTGCCTGACAACTCGAGCGGTACATCTCGAAGTCGTCGAGAACATGTCAACCGGCGCCTTTCTGAGCAGTTTTATACGCTTTATATCGAGGAGAGGAGTTCCGAAGCTAATACGCACTGACTGCGGAACCAATTTCAAGCATGGCGAACAAATTATAGCTACCATGTTTGAGCACGACGAAACCACAGGACACTCCCTGATGTCGTATTCCGCCGCCGAAAAAATCAAATGGTTGTTCAACCCACCAGCCGCACCATGGATGGGTGGGGTATGGGAACGACTTGTGGGCTCAGTCAAAAAAGCTCTTAACAAATCTATAGGGCGTAAACGACTGAGCTTCACCGAAATGTGCACAATAACGGCACGAATCGAAGCTGTACTGAATACAAGGCCACTAACTAAGCTGAATATGGGCGATATCGAAGAAATCCCCTTCGGCCTATCGATTTCCTTCAAGGAAATGTCAGATTCTCTCTTGCCGACATATCAGATGACGGTGCAAATGAAGACCCCACGTACAATCCCGAATTCATTCAAACTCGCGAACAAGCAATGGAAGCCATTCGCTATTCCGAGAATTGTGCGAACAAATTTTGGGAGTGCTGGAAATCTGAATATCTGCTGCTTCTCAGAGAAATGCAAAAACAAACTCTGAAGCAGCCGAGGCACACAAAAAGGTCTTGCCCTGAATTAGGGAGGTCGTGCTGATAGAACAAGACCTAATCCCGAGAGGATGCTGGCCCTATGGCAAAGTAGTGGAGATAATTCCCTCACAAGACGGCCTCGTCAGGTCAGCCAAAATATTGATGCCCAATCACAGGGTCATCCAACGGCCTCTCAACAAAATCTATCCTCTCGAAATTCGGAGCATAGACGAAAAACCTGCGGGAGAAATACCGACAGACAAAGACGTAACGACGTCGAACGACACGAGAAGAGAAAACTTCCCCGTAGCTCAAAAGAGCGCGCACTCGACTTTTTCCGAAATATGGAAAGTGACACCCACGTGAGCCACTCGCGCCCATCACCTGCAGGTGCCAAATTCTTCGCACTCATCGCTATACTATCCGTAGTGGCGCCGACAAGAGGTGCAAACCCGCCTAAACTGTCGTCGATATCATGCGCCAACGGAGTAATAAGCGTTCCACCAATTAATAGCTGGTTCGAACTATGCATTGACAGCGAATGCCGGTCTATGATGGGTACCACTCGCACACTTACCTACCTACTGCCAGTCTCCCCAACAGAACACGGTGCCAAAGTTATCTTGAAAACTCTCACCGAAAATGGGATCAGAGAACTAAGCAGAAATTGCGGCAGTTTGCGACCATCAACATCTGCTCTCTAAATCCAACTCATCTGCACTGGGCGACAGCAAAACTAATCAAACATTACAAAACAGGCTAGAACTAACACTGGGCCCAGATTCACGAAGTGGCACAACACTAACTAGCTGCACTCACTCCTGGGCCCAGATTCACGAATGGATGTGGGGTCTCCGAAACCGCGGCGCAGCCAGAACCAGACGGCAGAGTCGGTGAGCGGTTGCGATCAACATAGGAAGTTTAGGATAAGTGGATAAAGGTGGGCGCCGTTCGGGCTATATCTCGGGGTTTATCGGGGGTTTACCAATGATAAATCTGGGCCCTGGTCTCAATATTAAACCGTTGAACCACCATCTATACTCACTAGGGCGACTAAAGGCACTGCCTCTTGCACGTCAGTTTTGAAGCATCACCGGGAATCGAACCGGAGCCGCTTGCGTGGCAGGCGAGCATTCTACCACCGAACCATCAGCTATACGCACTACAGCGACTACCTAGTTAGAGCACTGTCTCTCGCACATCAAACACCTCTCCAATGCTCTATGTGTGACTTGCAAGGATTTCGTCGTGACTGACGTATCAGGCCATTTCTCAGCCGCGTAATACAGATCAGCAAGAACCACCGAGGCGAACGCGGAGTTCAGCACCAAGGAGTTGGTCGGTGGGCTCCTTAACAGCAGGTGCCATGTGCTCGTCTCTCCCGGCCGGGTGATTGGAGCCCACCGCCCGTCCGGGAGAGACGAGCATACGGCCCCAGATGGTCTGCTGGAAATGCTCGCGCGACAATGTGGACGAGATGGCGCGACCGCGGACGAGTTCACCTGCTCGCACGTTCATCGATTTCTCGCCCGGACGGCAGCATTAATGCGCAATGAGCTCACTCATTTGCAAATTTCGAATTGTTGTCAATGAATTGCTGACCTTTCATCGTCTATATTTTGAGTGCTAGTATGGCTGATTCCTTATTTGTCGGTTTCCTTGGTCTTAGCGGGACGTTTCTGGGTTTTGTCATAGTTTATCGGGGGCCGGGGTTAATCGTTATTGTGAGTTGTTCTCTGTTTTACTTGATCAAACGTTTTGTGAGGATCTCGATGTTGCATTGGTTGTGAAAGGATCAAGTGAGCGGAGTATTAAGCATAATAACGGACTTAAGGTATGTTAGACCACTTTTTCAAGCCGTTGTGGAAATGGGAGGAAAAAGAGAATGTCGTCGTCGAATTTTGGAACACTATTATCAAGAAGTTTATCGTTATGTGAAATATACATAACATCAGTTTATTGCTTTACTCATTAGATGTCTCAAAACATCAAACTTAAAAATGGGTATTTTAGAATTTTTTGACTCTCGTACCCCATTTAGAACAGGTTTCTGCGAAAAATGTGGTTCTCCCTTTGAATCCCTCGTATCTTGCTATTCTCAGAAACTCGTTAAATAAACAAACTATTGTGCATTTCGACGTCTATTCAACTGTTTATCAATCACATTCATTTTTGAAATTCCAGGGATTTGTTATCCGCGTTTGGGACCACTTCGTACATGTACGGTTACAATCAGGGAAGTTACGGGTTTGTTTGTTTTCTTCCAAGTTGTTCACTTTTTGCCTACAAATAATCTAATAATACGCTTGATAAACATGTCAGGTATTTGTCGTACTAAATTCATGGTTTTCACTACCTATCGTAAACCGATTCCCTCTTGTGATCTCTTAACTCTTAAATATCGTAACAAATAAATAAGAGAACCAAATTGGCGTTGATCTAAACCTGCTCAAACCAACAGAGTTAAAGATAAGGAGAACTGTTGAGTTAAAGTAAAAAAAAAGACATGTCCCTGCTTTTAGATGTTAGTTGCTCTTTATAGGGATCCATTGTGAATTTGGCATTATTCCCTTTTGATTTTGTGATTTCACCTTCATATTTCAGGAATTACGGTTCCGCGTACACTGCTGCGGCCGCTGCGGCTGCTGTGTATGGGAACCTAGGTGTCGGTCAGACTGCTTCACAGCCTCAACAACAAACCAGCAGTGTATTTGGGTTGGTTGCTGGACTCTTAAATTTATTGAGGCCCTGTTTCTATCTGCTGAGCTTAGTCTCATTCATAAAGAGGACACACCTGTCACTCCCTCGTTGCATCGCTGTGCTATTCATTTTTCATCGATTTTTCAATTTGTTTTTTTTCAAATGGTCTGGTGCTGAGGAGCAGGAATAGACAGGCAACAAGAGGTGAAATGTGTGCCCTATGAAAGAAAGAATTATCAGGTCCACCACAACGAATCCTTACGCTTCCTACAGCAACTCTGTGGCTGCATCGTACGGCTACGGCAACCAATCGGCGAACGCGGCGGCGTCTGTGTATGCGGCACAAGCGGCTCAAGTTCAAGTTTGTGTTTTTTCATTTTTGTTTATTTGTGCTTAGTTCTGAGCATACCGCATTGTCACGCAAACTATGTGTCTTTTTCTTTATTCCACAACGCTTTATCCCGATCAGTTTCGGGGTACGTCGTTCATGGTAGTCGCTTCGTCTTCTTTGTCGTTGGTTCTGCTCCCGCGTTTGTTGAGGTGCCAACTGCCATCTTGTCTCGGTCCATAACTTCATGTGGGGTGGTCATATCGTCCTCGATCGCAGGTTCTTGAGCGCCGCTTTCTTGCATACGACTATCGATCCGTCTTGTGATCGTGACAGTTTTCCTCCATCAGCCGACCTGTCACACGGGCCTGACGCTGGTACCGACACCCTTTTCAGCTACTTCTAAGCTAGGCATGGGTTTCTGCCCGGGACGGGATTGAACCCTGACCATCGAGATCTTGAGCCTAAGCTCTTAACCTCTCGGCCATCCCGCCCCTTACGCAAACTATGTCTCTTATTTAGTATAATTTAGTTGACGCGTCTAACCTATTCTTTTGCTTTTAGTGACTGGTATGAACTGAATATTATACTGTATATGTGGCAGCAACCAGGGCTTTAATTAACACTTTGACGACAATATGAGCCACCGGTGGCTCATGCGTGTCCGTCCTCGTGGGACATTATAAGCCACCGGTGGCTCATAACATAACGCGCGGGCGCGAGCGCGTGTCCCACGGCGCGTCCAGCGCAAAACAGCGATTGTCGTCAATGTGTTAAATATAAATAGATATTTTACAGGCCCAAGCGCAAGTAGCACAGGCTCAAGCTCAGGCTTCTCAAGTGAGTCGGTTGACTGCAGACGCGGCGTATGCGGCCGCTGTCGCTCCAACACAGTACTCAGCATTTGGCGCAGGACAGTTAGCAGGTATTTTGAATTTTTTCAGTTGCTATAGAAATTCCGAAAGAAATCGTGGTATGCCGTATAAGCTTGATAATCCGTTGCTTGTTCCATGACGAAGTGACTGCTAAAGTTGAGATTAAGGTGGGTATTCTAAAGGCTTGTTGATAAAAAGAACGTTTGTGCATTAGAAGAATTGGTAGTTAGGAAGAAGAAAGTGGCGAAGAATTCGTTCCTCCCATTAGGCCTTTTTTCTCACAATTAAATTCTGATTCGAATGCGAAGCTTCACGGTAAGTACAAATACTGCAGCTATCTAGCAGTAAGAAGGCATTTTTCAGGCGACTTTGCGCCGTTTTTTGTGCTTGTAAGAATTTCCCTCAGGGGAAGATATCTCTTTTCATTTGTCAGTAATGAAAAGGCATCAGAGCTACCGAAATGCCGTGAATGGTTGTTATTTATACTCTATTTGATAGGAACAGTTCCTATAACATTTTCTTTTGAGGAAAAAGAAGAAAACGTTATGATTCCAATAATGAGGGTAACGCAGACGTAGAAAGCAGCCCTTTTTCAGCAATTTATTGCCTTAGCTCCTTTAAGGCTTTGGTTCTGCCCAGCCAAGCGCGGGAGCCACTGTTGGGTACGGCAGGCCGTCAACCACCGCTACCAACCAAGCTGCGAAATCTCTTGCTGCCATTGCTAGCACAAACAGTAAATCTGCTCTAGCAGTTAGTGAGTAATTTTTAGCTTCCTTTGCTGGCTGTGATTTATCTGTACCTCTATTTTGTGTCGTCGATGTTGCTTTTGGTGGAGAGTTGGAGTAGGGGAACTATTGATTGACAAGCATGAGGATAGTTCTAGTTGATTCCTATTTCTTGAAACTTTCTGAAGAAGGTGATCCTAAAGAATGAGGCGGTTTTCCTTCGAGGGAGAAATGTGAGATTGAGCTTCTCCGGCATCGAAGGCAAAAAAGTTCTCTGAATCGTTCACACGGTCATTTGGATTACGTTCGTGCCTTACTATGCGTTGCTGCAAAATTTTCTCATAATTAATTTTTTAAGTGCTGAGAGACGTTCCAAATTCCGGGTGGTGCGATATTTGCTTTCGCGAATCTAGTTTTGCATTTTTGCAACTTTGCACGCTTCAGAACTCTGACAAAAGCTATTTGTCGCGTGGTATAAGTACTAAAATTAGCAAATCTATTTTAGTGCTAAAACAATGAAGTGAAGAGAGTAGTTAGTTGTTTCGATCTTTGAGCTGCCCTACCCTTTTCAAAAGTCCATTTCGGCGATTTTCTCTAGTATTGGAGAATGTGACGAAGTAGAGAAGCGGATAATCGTTAATGTGTGCCTGTCGTTGAGGAAAAATTGTAGTAGAGTTCTCAGTTTTATCACTTTCATCCATCGTGTTTTATTGTGATGGTTTCTGTAAGCTCTTCTGGATCGTTGAATTTCGCTGTCTTGAATATTGCTACAAAGGCTTTCATTTTACAGACACAACTACTTCCTACACTAACTATGATGCAGCGGTTTATGCAGCAGCGTCCTCTTATTTGCACTCAAAGGCAACTGGAACCACGAACATGTGGATGAGTAAAAAGCCAGGTTCGTCAGTTGCTCACACTGTACTCCGGCAGTAAAACAAAAGTAGACCAGTACGGGAAAGCGGACTACTTCCGCGTTAGCTGCACGCCTTCGCGGCAGTGCTGCAGGAAACCGGTAATTTTCGAGGTAACATCGTTTGGATGGTTGCCAGACGTCGCACCGTCAGTGAAGTGTGGGTACGCAGAAGCTTATAGACGTGACCAACAAGGAATTACTACTGTCATTCCGTGCTGCGACAGCTCTTTTCATAATCAGTAGCGTCATTTTTTATGAGGAAGTTCAACAGTTCCTGTGTTTTATTGTCTTTCTCAGTTTAATTTGATCGCCATTCCATCTGTTACATGAGTTACTCAGCAAGCTCTCCTCTCTTTCGAGTTCAAAGTAGAAAGAAATATTGATATATTGCAGCAGGTACCGGACGAGGTGGAAGCTTTGCCAACAAACGATTCGGGAGTGGAACTGGTGTACAAAGAGAGGCGCAACAATTTTACTGCGAGGTTGTGATTTATCTCCTATACACTTGATATGATTACTTGATTCTGGCTCTTGTGAAGTATTATAGAACGAAATATCTGCTTAAATAACAGTTGCTCAGCAGTTGCTATCTTTTTACTGATCCTCGCCTTTGATTTCCTTTCGATTTCTTGCGCGAGAGCTTTCGGCTAGAAATTCCCAGACCATTCAATTCAAATAGATTCAACAGGAGAACTTGAACTATCTACTTTTGAAGCAGTAATGAAATGCAAGCGTAGTTTTGATCAACATTAGTATGAATTCAGGTTTGCAAAATCTCCTGCGCTGGTCAGCTGACGTACAAAGAACATTTGGAAGGTCAACGCCACAAGAAAAAGGAAGCGCTCGCCAAAGGAGAGAATAATCCAAGTCTGCCGAAGAGCAAGGTGAGAACTCGTAGTTTTCTATGGATGGGGCCGAAGTCCGATATAATCTGCGACAACTATTGTTTTTTCTTTAATTTGCTTACAATTTTTTCTGCAAATGCTCTGTTAAGGTTTCGTTCCGTTGCGATTTGTGTAATGTAACTTGCACGGGACAAGACACCTACAATGCTCACGTGCGTGGTGCAAAGCATCAGAAGACTTTAACCTTGTGCAAAAAGCTGGGTAAACCGATACCATCCACTGAACCTACCATCATACCGCCGTCGGAGATGGGTGGTGTGATTCCACCTCCTCCTACCACGGCTGCTGCTACGACTACTCCATCCAGTGCGGCGGCTGCAGGAAAGAGGGTTAGTTCTAGACTTGTTTCTCAAAATATGAGTAAAATTGTCAAGGTAACCATTCCAGGTGGTAGGTATATCGACTGTCAATTTCGTGGCCGGAGCTAAACTCTCAACCACGGCTAACCAGCTCGAAGCGAAAAAGCAGCAGGTCTTACAAGCTGTCGGAAGTGCTGGCGTGAAGAACACGGAGGAAACCTCCACCGCCCAAGCGATCAAAGGACAAACTGAAGAGCTTCAGGTCCCGTGCATTTTTCATTAAATTGCCGTCCCAATAAATCTTCATAGTTTAATATTCTTTATTCAGGCTCTCATTGCTGCTGAGCAGAACCTGAAGCCTGTTGGTGAGGAGTTTGTTGAGGCGCAACGTGATGCCACAGGAAAATTACTCCAGTATCTTTGTAAATTGTGCGACTGCAAATTCAGCGACCCCAACGCAAAGGAAATTCATCTCAAAGGTCGTCGACATCGCTTGCAGTACAAGATGAAGGTATTTATCGATTTCGTGCATTGATTATTGATCGCTACCCTAATGGCTTATTGTACTGTTCAGGTGGATCCCAATTTGGAGGTGGAAGTGAAACAAGCAACCAATCGAAGGGGAGCCAAGTATGAGCGACATCGTGGTCCTATGGGTGTTCTTCCGCCTCGAGGAGGACCAGTCCCTCCACCAGCTGGGTAAGTAGATAGTAACTATTCTGCAAGAATTGTAGATTTCTTCGTTAATGGTTTAAGAATGCCAATGTCTCGTGCTCTCGGTCCGTTTACGCCAGGTGGACCAGGAATGCGAGGACCATGGTTCGGCAACGGTCCGATCGATGGTAGAAGATTTGAAAGTACCGACGATCGACATGTTCAGGTAAATTTATGTGACTTCATGCAGTGAAGCATCCTTCGAGGACTTTTTTATTTTGGGAATTCCGCTGTCTCATGTGGCGATTTTGGTAGATTTACGTCTGGGGTCTATTCGGATTTTTATTTATACGTCGTTACTAGTCTTCTAACTCTCGTTACGCCACTGAGGTGTGTGCATGGCTTCGAATGGGCCCTGAATAAACCACCTAGTGTGATGATGAATTGCGGTTTGTGCGTCGTTTGGGGTATGTTTTGGGGTGTGGAGCCGGTGAACCATTCGTGAATGCGTGTCTGTGTACTTTTGTCATTGCTAGCCTTTTATTTTTTGCAGGCAAAACATACGTCGATTTATCCTAATGACGATCAGCTGACCGTTATTGAACGTCTCGTTACCGAAACTGAAAAAGCTTTGAAGAAAGTGTCCGATTTCTTTAACGAGCGGTAAGGGTTGCTATCAAGAGTATAGGGTAGGAGTTTATGCTATTGTCATAGCCATTTTCCAGCGATCATCCTGAAACTAAGCCTGTCGTACCGAAAGAGGCTAGTGCTGCAGATGCTGAAAAGTCGAAGGAGGAACAAAGTGCGGGAACACCGGAGAAGGACCGCCTTTTGAAAGGAGTAATGCGTGTGGGTATGCTGTCGAAGGGACTGCTTCTGAAGGACGACAATGAGGTGAGCAAATGTGGAAAATACTTTAGGTGACCACTTTTTATTTTTATTTAACCAAATACGCTTTCTTTAGGTGCACTTGGTCGTTTTGTGTTCTCATATTCCTGGCTTGGCGCTTCTGAAAGAGGTTGCTAGTCTCATTCCGGTTCACTATGAGGTACGTATTTATGAAAGATTTTGTGAAGAAGAATGAAGTGCCAATTTTCTCCGTTTCTGGTAATTATTGAATTTTAATCCGCATTTCAATGAATTTGAAGAGGTTTTTTTAGAAGCCGGAAGGCTCCACCGTGGAGATCACGTTGGAGGAGAAGACGGCTTCTATGATTCTTCGGCAGAGTTCGGTTCCTATCCAGTGCCGAATCACTCTGACATCGCGCGAGTTCAGAGAGGATGCTGCTGGAGGTTAGTTTGTATTCTCGAAATTACATCTGCACCAATGCATTTGCATTTTTATTCTTTTTTCTTGGGTATTGACCGTCGTAACTGCAATTGTGTCTCCTGTCGTTTGGTGGTGGTTGTTGTTGTCTGTGTGTTGTATTTTCTTTTCCTTTTTTTTTTACATCCATAGCTTAAGATTTTATTACCCACCTTCCTCTTATTGCAAAGTATTACTATTCAATAGTAATATTAGAACAGTCTTAAACCGTAGTTAGCCGATTTTGGGTAGTGAACCCGCATTCCCGTAATTTCTGCCGATAACTTACCGTAGAAATTCACAGCATTCACCATTCAGGGCTTAGATTCCCGAATGGTATACGCAGACTCCGAGATATCCCATGAATGGCGCACCAACCGTCATTCATAAACTTCAATAGGGAGTGATCATCCAAGGTTTAGTAAAGTCGGAATAGAGCGTGAGCCCTGATTCATCATCGTACTCGGGGTTATTCGGAGTTTACTTGGGACTAATACGCCCTCTTCACTTTGAGGTCTTCGAACCGTAGCCATGCCAGTGAGCTGGCTTCGTCGAACCCTGTAGACCCTGGACCCTGCGGGTGAACCCCAAATGAAGTCCAGAGCGCATTGTTGAATCGGGGTTTGGGCGCCGTTCGGGGCACTCGAACTCTCGTCGCATCAGTGAGCAGTCTCCAAAATCATAAACCCCAACTGAGTCTTGAGCACATTAGTGAATCGGTGTTTGCGCCCCTTTTGAATATATTTAAGGGTTTACTTCGGGTAGGCGCTGATGAATGTGGACTCTGTGTGCGATATTAGTGTGTTAACGTCGACTGGGTTAACCTTGTGATTGCATGGCATTCTTCTAACCCTAACGCTTTGGATAGTCGCAGAATCACAATAGAACGGCTTTGCGTTTTGGATTAGCAGTATTTCCGTGTCCGAACTCCCTTTTCTTGCGTTCTGTTAGACGTTCAACGTCGTTTTGCTGTTACTATTCATATAGTTTGCACTGTTTCACCTAACACGATTATCTGATAACAGAGAGTAATACGCTACCTCAATCTTTCCTTGAATTTGTGTGTCTTCCTGCCCATTATTGTGCCTCTTGTTAGGGTGCACCATTATAGGAAAATTGTTGTCTCAGAGAGTAAGGCGTGACGTTACCAAGTCGAAAGGTGGCTCTACACACATAATTTCGAATGTAACGTGACGCTTATTCGCGTTATCTCGACGATCGAATTCTTCAACACGGAATGTTATTCAACTGAGAATTGAGCAACGTTCTTTCGTGACGGGGTGCAGGGGAGTGAAAGATGGTCTACGAAGAGAGTAACCGGAAATTTTATCCACCAGCGTCTACATCCATGTTATGTTCGACTGTTTTCAACTGTTTGTTATGAGAAGATCAAGATGAAGAAAAGACGCTGGTTCACCATATCTTCATGCAATCGATTTTTCTGCACTTGTTTTGAGGAACTGTGTGTTCGATGATGTTGAGACCATCTTTCATGTAGCGGGTTGCGTTTTACAGACGCATCGTCACTCCCGCCCCCTGGAGATGCCCTAGACAAAGAGGCTTGCCTCAAAGCACTGGCTCAGCTACGCCACGCTAAGTGGTTCCAGGTTTGTTGCTCGTCACCTTCTTACCTGTCAATCTTGCAGTATTTTTCGTTTATACAACTCAATTCGGTGACAAGCGAAACCTAGGGTCTCAGAAGTGGAATTTCTGCCACATTCTAGCCGTTTTATATTATTTATGTATTCCTTGTTCACGTTGTCCACGGTTTAAAGTTCGATCTCAAGTCGAAGTCTCATAGGTTCAGAAACATGACTATGTTCCTAATTCAGCAAGATCAAAATGCAGCTTGACCATTAGAACTAAGTGTCGATGCAGTGATTCTGCTTTAGCTATTACTCATTGCAGTGAATTCAAGAAAATATGAAATATTGAGATTTAGCTCAAAAAATGTAGTTCAAAATCAACAAATTATTATATACTCACTGTTGCAGTTCATTCGCATCTCGCGCGCATGAGCATTACTCAGATTTTTCTCTCTTATCTATGAAACGAATGTCGCAAAAATCCTTTCCTCCGAAGGAAATGGTTGCATTCCAAATTGAAGCTAAAAATTGTCCTAGCAACTATAATATTTACCCTAAGTTGGGTATTTTTTGCCATATACCTTCAAGATAGCAGCTAGAATTCACTGACTCCTGGTCGTCGTTCTGGCCTAGTTGCATTTTGATCTTGCTGAATTAGGAGTATAACAATAGTTGTAATAATTATAATCTAGAAACGGTGCTACCGGGATCACGCGAGCGCGATGCGTCCCTGTCCCTCGAAAATTATTCACCTCTTTCTCAGACGATTGATCCGTGGATAAGATGGATTATTAATCTTAATGATCTCAAAAATGTCTCCCTCGCTCTAATTCAAAATAATGGACTCTTCCAATTTCAACCTTTCAACCATCGAACTGCCATTAGAATGAGTCTGATGTAATGATTAATCTGTTGCACAGTTGGTTTACGCCGGAATTCAGACTTTATGAGCGAAGCCTGATGTTGCATATTTTTAAATTTGGACAGTGTTTCGACGATGTTGCCTTCGTCGTTGAAAAGAAAACATTTGAAATTTTCCCATTCGTTACATTAAACAAAGGTAGTCGTGATGACCAGGACAGCACTCACGAAGGCAACATCGTCGAAACTGCCTATTCGGAGGTTTTGTTTCAATCTTAAGGCCCACTCAGACTCTACTGCGTTGCTGCCGCAGTAGATCGTGACGACGCGCGCCAGGACAGCACCCGCTTTCACGAAGGCAACATCGTCGAAACTGCCTATTCGAAAACGGACGTGGGGTGCGTTTGCTAATTTTACTTTACTGCGGCAGTAAAACTCTGAATGGGCCCTTATGCTTTCGCTGATTATGTCTGGATTCTGACGAAGTATCATGTCGCAATTTATTGAAAGTGAAACGTGTAAGTTACTTTACTTTTTCGGTTCTCGTACATTCTACCAGTAAGGTCGCTTAGAGTCGTTCGCGTGGTACCGCTAACATCGTTTCTTCTATGAAAAAAAACCACACTCGGTCGGTCGGTTCTCCCTAGTTCTGAGTTCATATCGCCTTCAACATTTAACAAATGGTTTTGAGCTCTGATTAAAGGTAAATTCCACCAAGGTTCGGTTTTTTTGTGGTGATAAGGGCGTTGAATAATTACCGCGCTTGATTCCATACGTTTGTTTTCGAAATTGGAAAACCTTTTTCATGGTCTCATGGGACCATGGTGTCACGTCTGACTTATTGCCGCGAAATTGGCGGCGCAGTTCCCGTTAGTGCAAGTGATATTGTTGAAGGCTTCTTTGCTCAAAATTGAGGGATCGACTGAGTATTTTTGTTCGTTCTATAAATTCTGAATTCGAATCATCAGTACGGTAGATGTTGAATTTCATAGCAAAAATGAACTCTGGAAACTTTAAATTCAGCGGAACCTACACAGTAGAGGAATAAAATCCGATATGTTTTTCGCTTACAAGCCTTTCTTGTCATCTGCGTAGCCGTTTTGTAAATGGAAATTTTTATGGCATAGTAAATCTGTTTGTTTAAGGTTTATCCTGAGCGTTGGTGTCTTACTTATAATCACATGGTATAATCGCTCTCCTTCAGGCTAGGTGCATCTATCTTCAATCCTGTCAGATAACTTTGCGCATCCTTCGGGATATTCGAGCGAGGATCGAGTCCTGGAGACCTCTGACCGATTGGGTATAGTCTTTCTTAAGAATTCGTATGAGAATCTCTCTGAATTGAAGTGTGTATAAATAATTATTGAATTATCAGATGAGCGAACTTCTGGTTGAGAAGGTACTGTCCTCCTGCTTGGCTCCGTTATCGGTTGGTGATGCTCTTCGTCGAGTTTTTGAGGCGGTCGCCAGTGGAGTGCTGCTGAAGAGTTGGTGGTTTTGCATTTAATTCTGCTTTGTTTTCTTTATTATTATACTTCGTTCTCTTTTTTTTTCAGCCGGACCAGGAATTGGTGATCCGTGTGAAAAGGAACCCATTGATGTTCTGGCCCCACTCACAGGTCAACAGAGGGAAGCAATTACCGCAAGTGCCCAGCATGCGCTTCGCCTTATTGCGTTTAATCAGCTGTATAAGGTGAGTAGCCTTCTTGACTATTTTTGACAATGTTTTATTGCTATTCAATTACTACGGCAGAAATTGTGTGTGTCAGGTATTGGGTCTAGAACGGTTGCCTGATGTCAGGCCTCCACTCACAGACAGAAAACGACCAATGGACACAGCCAATGCTGCTGAAGGTTAGTGGAGTTGCTGCTTGACCATTGTAATTCTTCTTTGTGTTATCGTGCCAAATTTGTCATCCACGTTAATTTTTTGGAGTTGTGTATGTGACGTTGTTTACGCTTTAGTTCTTTTACAATTTGTTTTTTCCAATTACTTTTTGGTAAGTAATTCGAATTTTAGAAGTGAAGAAGGACAAAAAGGAGGGAGAGAATGGGCAGAACACTCAAGAGAATGTCTCAATTAAAATGGAAGTGTAACTTCGAAACCGTTGCGTTCGTGTGTGTGTGAATGTGTGTTAATCAGTGAAAAGTCGTACTACTCCAGTTCTAGTTGAAAGAAGATGATGTTTTAACATGAAATTCGATGTCGTGCTGGTGATGTTGCGCATTGAATTTAAGTAGGATAAGAAAACATTTTTGTATTCACTCCATGAGATTTGTTGGCGTTGATGACTGTTTATTATCCCCGTTTATTTAAACTGAGTTGTTGCAATTCAATTTGTGGCTGTTGATATGACAATGAAGATTTGCTCCGAAGTGGTGGTGTAAAGTGGAGAGAAACCACTGGAATTATGATATCCGTACCCTCCGCAAGAGGATTTTAAATTGTAGACGTAATGTAGCGGTTGCGGAGGACACGTATCAGGATATTTCTGCGAGGTGACAGGACAAATAGTCAAATAGATTTATTCGATAGATAGGACAACATAATTAAGAGAGGGCGAAGATATGGGAACATTCATGAATGGTTTCCCTCACCCCCCCCCCCCCCCCAGAGATAATACATTACAGGAAACCGAAGAATGGCTTTCCTGGCCGAGACCCCGCCCGCGCCCGCCCCGTCCGTCCCCGTCCTTCCGGGGCGAGAGTTGTAATGCGTGGGTCTGCTTTTTTACGAACTCCATACGCCTCGAGAGTAGTCCCGTTGGTCAGAGACGCGGGATAAAACGAGCCCGCCGCGTGTTTTACAAGACAAAATCCGGCCCGTGATTGCTAGTACCAACCGCCGAGGGAGGGGGGTTCAGCTGCCGAGGTAATTAATGACCTCTGCTTGAGTCTTTTCTATTATATACTATCCTGACACTTGTCACATGATATTCGAGTCCTTCGCCGTACGACGCTATGTTAGCTACTATATCATTAAGTCCCAAAGTAGTGTAGCGGCGGCGAAGAATCCGTAACAGTCTGTTTTTAATGAAAAATAGAGATAGATTAAGAAGTAGGTATTCATTTCCAGCATAACGGTACACGATAGACATACGAGAGAGGAAGAATGGGCACATAAAGGTAAAGGTAAAGGTGCCGGCGTTGATCAGTCCCCTGAGGACGCGCCGCCACATTCGTGTTCCATTCAAGTCGTAGAGGCATAGTGAATGCGTATTTGGCCTATACAATGACCTGCGGGGCCAGCCGCTATACCAGGTCAGTGTCTCTACCTTCCCAGACAAGTCTGGTACCAATTTACTAGACCCCGGAGGGATGGAAGGCTTGGTTAGCCCTGGCCGGGATCGATCGCTCGGCCGTGCGGTTGTCAGCAGCGCCTCTTACCACTGTACCACGCGGGCCCTTGGGCACATATGTACATATAATAATCTCAGCCCCACCCCCTCGAGACCCCCCTGGAGCCTATTAACCCATGAAGAAAAGGGAGGAATAGAGGGCGGTCCTCCTGCCCAGGACCTAGCTCGCGAGAGTTCTTCTAGCCCGCTTTTATACGGCCAGCCGCCGTGGGCCGGACGTTTTAATGCGGAGGCAGATCCTTTTTTTTACCGCCTGTACCGCCCGAGGGTTCTTGCGTCCGCTGGATGCAAGAGACAGCACGCGCCCTGATTTTTGGTTTTCGCTGGGCAAAGTCCGGACCAGGATTAATGATGCCAGCGGAGACGGCCAACCGTTGAGGTAATTACTGATCCCGCTAGATGTTCCCGAATTATTCCGTCCCGTTGCCGCATATCGATCTCCTGACATCCCCGGCCTCTCGCAAGTTCCGGTCCCCGGGACAGTTAGATGGTGATTTAACGGGAATGGATTCAAGTGAGAGATCCGCGAAGCTGTTTTTGATGGTATTGATGTTGTTGTTGAGATTGTGGTTGTGGATGGAGTTGTGCTTGAAGTTGTGGAATGGTTCTATAAGCAACGATTAGATTTGCACTTGCAGTGGAAAAGCAAGAGAAAACATTGGGTAATTAGGAGCTAAATTGTTTAATTTTTGGGAAATGTAATAATTATTAGATTAGGTTGATGATAAGGTGGTGAACTTGTTCTAGTGGGTATCGCCTGTATCACCTGTCGTCCCGTTGATCATCGATTTGCTCGAGCGGGCGCCAGTAACGTCTCCATTCGTCCCTTTCGCGTGCCATGGTAGACCAGTGGGTCCTGCTCGCTCGAGGAACACGAAGAGTATCGAATCGATCGTTCAGGGTTTTGACGAAGAAGTCCGACCAGCGCGAAGGTGGGCGACCTGGTGTTCTTCTGACGTCTCGTGGAATCCAGTCAGTAACGGCTCTCGTCCAACGGTCGTCACGAAATCGCATTACGTGTCCGGCCCACCTGATCTTCGACAACTTGGCCCATGCGACTGCGTCTCTGATCTTCGACTGTCGACGTAGCTCGGAGCTCCGTATGCCGTCTCTCGCCTGAATGAAGCGAGTCACTCCGAGCATCCTTCTCTCTATACTTCGTTGCGCGACGCAAATCGCATGTTCATCCTGCTTGCGCAACGCCCAGGATTCTGAAGCGTACGTCAACGCAGGAAGAACCGTAGAATCGAAGAGACGGGCGCGGAGTCGGGTGTTCTTCGCCCTCCTCACTACTTCTTCAACACTCTTGAAGGCGCCCCAAGCCGCTCGTTTCCTCCTGCCCAGCTCTGGACTCAAGTCGTTGGTCATGTTGACTTCCCGACCCAAGTACACAAAGCTGGAGCATTCAGAGATGTTCGTTCCGTTGAGCGAAAATGGCTTAGAAAATAGCATCAGAAACGTATCCATTCCTCATGAACATCGTCTTCGTCAAGTTCAGCTGCAAGCCGATCTTCCCACACGCATGATCGAAGTCGGCCAGCATGCGTTCTGCCTGGGTGATAGATGGTGTTATGAGTACGATATCATCCGCAAAACGAAGGTGGTGTAACTGCCGGCCTCGATCTTCACTCCCATGTCGTCCCATTCTAGTGTTCGCATGATGTTCTCGAGAGAGGCGTTGAACAGCTTCGGTGATATGTATGGTATCACCTTGGCTATTTCTCGGAATCCTCTGAGGAAATTCGCTGAGTTTCGAAGAATTCTTTCTCGGTTCCTCGGTAGAGGACTCGCAAAAAAGTTTTCTTTGGCTTTTCTTTCCTTGGTCGGAAGAGAAATTTTCGTTTGGTCTCTGGTTTCTTGATGAAGAACTCGCTAGAGAACCGTTTCGCTTTCCTGGTTCCTTGTTAGAGGACTCGCAGTGGAAAACTTCAAGAGAATCTTTTCCTCTTCCTGGTTCCTTGGGGAAGGACTCGCAAAGGAAAGGTACTTGGATCTTCTTAGATCGAAATCGAATCTTTTCCTCTTCCTGGTTCCTCGTGAAAGGACTCGCAAAGGAAAAGTACTTAGATTTTCTTTGATCTTTTCCTCCTCCTGGTTCCTCGTGAAAGGACTCGAACTTAGATTTTCTTTGATCGGAATCGAATCTTTTCCTCTTCCTGGTCTAAGGAAAAGTACTGGGAACTCTTTGATCCAGAAAACTATGAGAAAATCTTTTCCTTTCTCTGGTTCCTTGAAAAAGGACTCGCAAAGAGAAAGTACTCCAAATTTCTCATGATTCTATCACTCTCTGGTTCTGCTTGGAATAGAACTTTCTGTTTCTCACTGGGGAGAACAAGCGCAGAAAGGTTCAATTCTCGGGCTGATGCACCAATTTGGTGGTTCACCAAAGGATAATTCTTTCATAGATAACAAGTATTTATTGCTACTACACGTCAGAATATCAACAATATAACGGCAATCATCCTATTTATGCACATATTTGTGTGCGTAATACACCCCTATTCACGTTGATGATATCATCCGCAAAACGAAGGTGGTGTAACTGCCGGCCTCGATCTTCACTCCCATGTCGTACCATTCTAGTGTTCGCATTATGTTCTCGAGAGAGGCGTTGAACAGCTTCGGTGATATGTATGGTATCACCTTGGCGTACACCCCTATTCACGTTGATGCGAACGTTGTTGTAGAATGGTGTGATCACGGTCGTGAGTCCTTGGTAGAGCTCACTGAGGATCTTCACGTACTGAGTGGAGACGCCTTGTTTGCACAGAGCCTCAATCACCGTTTCCGTTTCGACAGAGTCGAAGGCCTTCTTGAGATCAATGAATGTGAGGCATAACGGCGTCTTGTACTCTAACAACACGATTAACGGACACCTCAATGAGCCTGATCACGGTGTGGATATGATCGATTGTGCTGAACCCTCTTCGAAACCCGGCTTGCTCGCACGGCTGTCCTTCGTCTATCGTTCGGTCGATTCTGTTCAATTTTGTTCAGAATGACACGTGAAAATAACTTGTAGACTACAGACAGCAGGCAGACAGGGCGATAGTTGCCGCTGTCGTGTCTTCTTATACAGCAACACAGTCCTGCTAGTTTTCCATATTACTGGTACTTTGCAGTCCGACAGGTATCGTGTGAAGAGCCTTGCCAGGGTGTTGACGAGGACTGGCGGTAGGTTCTTCAGATGTTCAGGTCGGATCCTGTCGGGACCGGGAGCTGTGCGATTCTTCATCGATGAAATCGCATTGGGTATTCGGGAAGATGGACGTGGCTATCGAAGTGATCGGAGTAGAAATCGTGAATGAGCTTCTCCATAGCCCTTTTGGAGGACGTGAGGGTTCCATCCGGGCGCAGGAGAGCTGTCATCGTGGTCTTGTAGTTGATTAAGCCTCGACCAGCGTTACGTATGCTCTTGCCCGCTTCAGTCGCATCAACTAGGGCAGCTACTCTAGAGGTCGGTTCTCTCTTTAATTCGACTTGGCACTTCTTTGTTTGCAAGTGGGTTACGATGTTTCGTGTTTCCACTACCCTGTTCCTTACGAACGGCGTAGTGTCTAGATAATTTCTTGCTATCGTCCAGTTAAGTGCTATCTCCGAATCCGATAGGATTAACACTTGTTCGATTGTTAGCACCGATGTTAACTGGTCCACTACGGCCAGTGCCAATCTTGCTGCTAGTCTTATTGCACTCATTTCTAGTTTCGGGATTGTGATTACTGCCTTTGTTGCCGGCAGTCTCGCTTTGGCCATTACGATGCTTGCTCCTTGCGGGTCGCACAGATAAGCGCATGCTGCATACGCTTCTGTACTTGCATCTGCACATACGACTAGTTGGGTCGTAGAGGTTCTTGGTAGGAGGAATCGTGGTATTTGTTTCTTGAATCCGTCCATGTCCTCACAGATTGTTTGCCATTGCTTCTGTAGCGCATGTGGCAATTGCTCGTCCCATTCGAAGTTTTGCTTCCACAGGGATTGCAGGAACACTCTTGCTTTGTGGACTATAAGAAGCATCCATCCCATCGGATCAAAGATGGACGCTATTGCGCTTGCTACGGATCTTTTGGTGACCGTATTTTGCTTCACGACACGGCATACGAGTTGTAGCTTGTCTTGATTTGCTTTCCACTCAATGCCTAGGACCTTCGGATTGTTGTCACTTGCTTTATCTGCCGGCTGAATGCTCTCCATGACTTTACTATTGTTGGACGTGAATTCTCGAAGATTCATGCTGAGATCCTTGAAAATTGCTTTCGTCCTTGAATACACGTGAAGTCCATCTTCAGGTGTATCCGACGTCAGAATGACGTTGTCTACGTAAAGGTTTTGCTTGATTTCCTCTACGAGTTTGGTTTCCTCTGGATACTGATCCAGATGATGATAAGTTGTTGCCGCTAGCAGAAATGGTGACGATAGTAATCCGAATGCTATCCTTGTGAAGCGATATACTTGAATGTTGTCCTCGCTGGGAGGTCTCCTATAATCCTTTAGCCAGAGACATCGTGTCGCGTCTCTGTCTTGCTCCTGCAGCCTTACTTGTAGAAATGCCTTTTCTACGTCCGCTATTATTGCTATTTTGCCAATACGGAAGCGTAGGAGGAGTCCGTATAGTTTCGGTAGCAGAACTGGTCCTCTATGTAAGGCATCATTCAGGGACGGGCTGTTCTTGTAGTGTGCTGACGCATCAAAGACGACTCGTAGTTTAGTCGTGCTCTTTTGCGGCGTTAACACTGCTTGGTGTGGGAGGTAGTGGATCCTACCCCTTGCTTGTTGCATAACATCCACTTCTTCGATAATGTTTAATCGAAGTTGCTCTTGAAACGTCTCGTGGTACTTGTCTAGCAGCTGCTTGTCTTTCTGGAGTGAATTCCACACGCTTGCTAGTCGTCGTACCGCGATTGCTCTATTATCAGGTAATGCCACTGGAATCTCCTTCCACGGTAGCCGAACGTAATATCCGTCTTCTCTTTTTTGTACCGTACGCAGGAATTCGTCGTGCACTTGCCGGTCAATTAGTTCTTGGACATTCTTCTCCGGTTGAATAAACTCTTCTTGGCCTTCATCTTGCATCTTCCAGTATCTCTCCCAAGCAGATTGCTCTGTTTGCAGTAGTTCTGGATCGGCCATCGATACTGAGTTTATTGCTTTTCCTTCATCGGGTAGATGTTTTTCTTCTTGCCGAGTTTCGTTGCTCGTGAATTTTGTCGTTTGCAATTCGTGAATTTTAGTCGTTTTGAACTTGCAATTGACCTTTGCGTCTGACCACGTGCAAGTGTCCTGATAAATGCTGCGTGTTGGTGGAGCAGATAGAATGTGCGTAAGGAGTTGCAGTTGACACGGTAGTCTTGTTTGACATTCGAGGTCGTTGTGTGTTTACGTCCGCAGTGTTGCTCATCGAGGGAAGATTCAATTCATCGGCGAGTCTTTGGTCGATGAACGAGCATTCAGCTGATAGCAGAGCTGGCCGTAGTTTGCGCGTGCTTGGATCCAGTATTGATAAAAGTCTTCTTCTCCAATGGGTAGAAATGTTTCGCCGATCCCAAGGAGTGTTGCTCATCGAGGGAAGATTCAATTCATACTTTGGTCGATGGAGCATTCAGCTCCAGAGTCTAGCAGAGCTGGAATCTTTCTGCGCGTGCTTGGATAGATTCCACATCTTCATCTTCGTTTTCTTGTTCGCTACTCTCTTCCTCGTGGTATTGAGTAGTAAACTGTTTGACTTGCCTAGGATTGTCGGTCCTAGGTTTGGATCTTGCTGCTGTCGAAGGTTGCTTCTCCTTCCGCATTGTTGGCATTGCTTCAGGATCTGCCGCGGTTACCTTCTGCTTGAAGCAGCATGAGGTGTGGTGCCGTCCTTGGCACGTGAAGCAGTTCCGCCTCTTGCATTCCTCCGTGGAATGCTGTGGCGCGGCACAAATCATGCATAATTTGTGCTGCCTGAGGTAGTTTGCTCTTTCTTGAGGTGTAGTGTACCTCGTACAGTTCGTTGCTTTATGTAGCTGGTTGCAGTACATACAAGCGGGGATTTGCCGGGGAGATTGTCCCTTTGCAGGTCTCTCCTCACCAGGTGGTTGCTTACCCTTGTCGTTCGAGGTTAGGATTGCTATCTTTTCTTCGCAGGAGATGTACTTGTCGAGTGTGTTTAGTAACCACAGCATTGAGAAGGGTTCCTCCATGGAACACTTCCTCCTCAATATTTCCCTCTGGACTTGCTGTGGAAACTTGGCTAGTACTTGCTTGACTAGCCACCGGCTGTCGACATTTTCTCCTTTGTCGCTAAGTTGTGCTATAACTATGTGAAGTTGGTCGAGTAACATTCGTTGGTCTTTGAGTGACGTGCTTTGTAACGTTGCTGCTTCTAGTCGCTGGATCAGGTTGTGCATGATGGATTATTTGTCGGAGTATTTTGCCTTGAGGAAGTCTACTGCTTTTGCATAATTTGCTTCGGAGACTTGGAACCTCATTATTGCTTGTCGTGGTGCTCCTTTCAAGGCATTTAGTAAGTGGTTAAACTTGAACAAGTCTGGAATGGGTTGGGAGTGAACGTTTGCGTTAAATAACGTCCAAAAATTGTCCCACTCCCAAGTGTTTCCGGTGAAGGACGGGATCGGTATAGCTGGTAGCACGTTCCTCGGCGTGCTCACTATTGCTTCTTGCTGACCCGACATAGAGGATGACGATGAGGGTGTGCCGTCGTGTTCGCTAGATGTCCTCGTCGGCAACCGTAATAGAGCTTGTAGCTGGACCGTTACTTCGTAAGCCGCTAACACTGTCATTTCTGACATTGTTAGGTACTGCTCATAGTCCACCGCCTCTTGGGCCGACGGTGTCCTCTCCGTTCTGTCCAGCGATGTGGCGTATTCTTGCTGCGCTTCTTCTACTTTCTTCGTAAAGGTCTCCAATGCTGTCAGCTTTTCTTGCGCCACCTTCTGGCTCTCAAAGTTGCTCACCACCTCTCTTGCTTCAGCTATGGTCGAGTCTAGCTTTTTGCAAAATAGGGTCAGCCTTCTCTTGCTAGTGCTTAGCTGGAACCCTTGTCCCTGCTCCATCTCTTGCTTGTTGGTCGCTTTGGAGCAGATTGATGTCCTTTCCTCGTTTGCTAGCTGAATCGATTTCTGTCCTGATCAATACTGATCAATGGACCGTCACCCGTGCACTCGAATTGACTTGCACCGGATTGCACTTGCCTAGTGTTTGCCAATAGTCCTACAGTGTAATCGATGCGAGCGCTTGCAGATACCTACTTGCCTACAGCGGTCACACCTACTTGACGGAATAATACTTGAATAAAGTTCAACCACTAAACACCAAAAAAAAACGACACTAATAACTGGAAGTAAAAAATAACCTGAAACCAACACTGCCACTAGAAAAAAAATGAACCTGAAACGAAAGAAATTCGAATCCGTACCTGGCGTTGATCTTCTTCTTGCTGACGTCCAGACCACTTCTTGTTAGGCCGAATGCACCAAATTGCGACTCTTGATTCGCCGATGCACCAAATTTACTTCCTTTATCGCTTCTCTGCACAACTTTGCGAGTTCGGACGTTCGCAGGTAGTCGCCTTCGGTTCTTGCCACTCCGCATTGGCGAATCAGCTCGTAAGTTGTTCGAACGAATCGATGTTCATGGCCAAGTTCGTGTTGACGAGGACACCGACACCACCAACGCCTCTGCTATCGCATGTTCCGAGGAACAGTTCTTCTCCAGTGTCGAACACGGCGTGTAGTGGGCGGTGTCTTCTCGTCTCGGTCAGTCCGATGACGCTGTACTTGATCTTCCTGGCTTGCATCATCAGGTCTTCGACAGACGCATCCGATGCAAGCGTTCGTGCGTTGTAAGTAATGATCGTCATCCTTGTCCTTCTTCTTTTTGGCAGCCTGTCTAGGCCCTGAGATTTTCGCAGGCTCTCCGTACTCGTCCTTCCCAACGCTGCCGTATTGGGGCTCTTTCGGGGTCAGGGGAATGAGGCCCTTTGTTGCTACTGTCTTCGGCATATGAGGGGCGTACGGGCAGCTTGCCAGGCTCTGCCGTACGGGCTGGATACGGCGGGTAGCTAGCCAGACTATCCTTCTAGAGCTAAGGGCTTATTTATTAGAGGCGACCCTGAACCGCCTCTCTTATACTTCCGTGTCTACCGAATGCGAGTTTTTAGGCCAGAAAGTTAGCCTCCGTGAGGAGATGTCACCGTCTGGCACAGTAGAATCAGCTTGCTCGACACTGATTCCGCCCGCGTCTCACGGCAAGTATAAGGTGGCTTTTGGTGGGCGATTAATCCCCTATCCGCCACCTGGGGTCGCGCCACGTAGCCTCGCCACCAACCGGCTGGGGATCCTTCTTGAAGGAGAACCTTCAAAGAAGGAGATCCGTGGGTTCTAGTGGGTAATGTTTGAATATTACGTAAGGGAATATACAGGGTGCGGCATAAATACTGCAACAAATTTCCCGCGCACTTTTTGCACCCATTTATTGATCTTTTTGAACACTTGGCATGTTGTTATTCTTTACATACCTTATTTAACAAACTAGCGGTTTTTGGAATTTCTAAGTTGGCTTTGCAGTCAAATGATAAAACCAAACTCTCAAAGGGCCGCGATCCACGAGCTAAGCAAGTCCGGACTTCGAGGTATAGAAACCGCCCGCATCCTGAAGGTGAACCGCTCCACTGTCTTTCTTGCCATCCAACGACGAACCATGAAGGATCGTGTTCGCCCTGGTCGTCCCGTAAGTGCCGCTGCGCCACGACTGATAAAAATTGTCAAGAAACGGATTCAACGCAATGCTAAGAGAAGTATGAGGAAAATAGCTGTCGGCAAGCCGACTCTTTTCCTTTATCAATAAAGAGTGAACGCGCTCCAACGCTCACCACTTATAGGAAGCACACCGAGCGTCGGTCCCGTGACGACCTTTAGGAAGCATGCCGCGAACGTTTGGGCCCAACAGCTGGCCGAAAGACTTCGAACACCGAACGCCAGAGCTCGGCCGCAACAGCGGGTTTTGTTGTTATATTTTCTTCGTAGAGTTCAGTTGCATTTTCTGTTTCCATTATTGTTGTTTCGTTGCCGTTTCATATTTGTTCATGATTTCTCCGTTGTTCTAGGTTTAAGCATTTATTTCCTTTTCCTTTATATTCATCCTCCGTGTTTTCTCCTTAGATAATTTACTAGCTCATCCTTTAGTTCATATAGAATCTCTTGCAGCATCTTTCGTTACCATCTCATCTTTTCTAACTATGGGAATTTTTTCCTAAATCTCATGTAACATCGGGAAGCATTTTTCGAGCCTAGCTTTATCCCACTTTCGTATCGTGTTAACATTTGAGTTTCATAGTGAATTGGTACATCCCTTTGTAGTAAGAAACACCTACCTCTCTTTACTTCTCTGGTACTTTATTATCACGGTTTGAATGAACTCAGGGTTTTGTCATCTCTTATAGCACTTGTTGTCCTTCCGTCAAGAGGTATCATTTTCTTTTACTCATGTTCGTATTACTCACATGTCGTTCGAAGATTCATTGGTTCAATTACCCAAGTTTGAGGTTCACCGCGAATAAATAGTTGGCTGGTGACGTCTCTTCTTTTGGACCAACGGATCTGGCCGAACTATCGAACGACTTTATTCTCACCGCGTGGCAGGAAGGACCTAGTCCCAGCTAGAACCGTCGGAACAATGGCTCCAGATTTGAATGTGTCAGAGAGAACCATAGGAAGAGTTGTCAATGAGAAACTGGGGATGTATCCTTATAAGCTCCATAAGAGGCACGGACTAACCGATGTTCAGAAGAAAGGAAGGCACGAAAAATGTAGAGGTCTGCTGAAGAGGGCCGCGAACGGTGGTCACCTCAGAACCCTTTCCACTGAAGAGAAATTGTACATCGTGAAGCGTTTCAATGTCCGAAACGTCAGGATGCTAGCCCAGCCTTACTCTGATGCTGACAAGAAAGGAAGAAACGTTTCCCGAAACTCGAAGCCTGCCTCCGTTATGCTCTGGGCCGGTGTTACCTTAACGCCCGGTCGCACGCCCTTGGTTTTCGTGGAAAAAATCCTTCAAGATCAGCACAGATATGTACCCAGAGGAGATCCTGGAGAAGCACGATCTGCCTTGGTCTCGTGCCCACTTTGGAGAACAGAAATGGACTTTCCAGCAGGACGGCGCTCCGGCTCACTAAGCGAGGAGAACACAAGACTGGTGCCGCGCCAACTTTCCTGACTTCATATTACCTGCGTCGGAATGGCGTGCCAATTCCGCTGACCTGAACGTCATGAATTTTCGCGTGTGGTCCATTTTGGAGGAGAAGGCCTGCGCTAAGTCTCATGCCAGTATCGAAGCCCGGAAGTCTTCCTTAAAGAAAGCACGGGATACCACAAGATGTGCTGCGGGTCGCGGTGGACTCGTATCCGGACCGTCTTAAGGCTGTTGTGAAGAAGAGAGGAGGCCGTATCGAATAACTCCATTTGATTAAACTTACATTTGGTCTTGATAAGTAATGCTGGTAACCACTTGTGATTATTTCGATTATGTCGAGATTTATATGGTAAATAGCGTGTTGCAATATTTATGCCGCACCCTGTAGAGTGAAACGTTCATTGAAAATATAAGTATGATATTCGCGTCCTCCGTGAGGTTTCAACCTGTGGTTTAATTTATTAGGCCTCGAGGTAGTGTAGCGTCGGCGGAAGGTGCGTATCAGTATTTTGATACGGTGCTAGGGCAAGAGGAACAAGACGAAATATATTTATTAGAGGCACGAGTATATATTATCCGAGTCCTCCGCTGTTGGTAATAGGTCTACTGGCTTTTACAGAAGTCCGAATGCAGTGTAGTATGATATCCGGGTCCTCCGCTGTATTAAATATTATAGATTTTCTGGCTTTGTATAAGCTGAAATGTAGTGCAGCGTCAGCGAAAGATACGGGTCAGCGTGATAGAAGACTATGATGTCCGGGTCCTTCGTTGTATTAAGTTGTTTTATTGGCTTTGTATAAGTTCAAATGTAGTGTAGCGTTATTTCACGTTATATATTATTTTACTGGCTTTGTAAAAGCCCCGAAAGTAGTGTAGCGTCAGCGGAGGACGCGGGTCAGTATGGGAAAAGAGTACGATATCCGGGTCCTCCGCTGTATTAAGTTGTTTTACTGAATGATATCCGTGGCTTCCGCTGTATTTTATTATTTTACTGGCTTTGTAAAGGCCGCGAAAGTAGTGTAGCGTCAGCGGAGGACGCGGGTCAGTATGGGAAAAGAGTACGATATCCGGGTCCTCCGCTGTATTAAGTTGTTTTACTGAATGATATCCGTGGCTTCCGCTGTATTTTATTATTTTACTGGCTTTGTAAAGGCCGCGAAAGTAGTGTAGCGTCAGCGGAAGACGCGTGTCAGCATGAGGAATACATCGACAAGATTATATGAATATTTATTGAGGCATTACAATAATTATATGATATCCGTGGCCTCCGCTGTATTTATTTTATTTTACTGGCTTTGTTAAAGCCCCAAATGTAGTGTAGCGTCAGCGCAGGACGCGGGTCAGTATGGGAGAAGAGTACGATATCCGAGTCCTCCGCTGTATTAAGTTGTTTTACTGTATGATATCCGTGGCTTCCGCTGTATTTTATTATTTTACTGGCTTTGTAAAGGCCGCGAAAGTGGTGTAGCGTCAGCGGAAGACGCGTGTCAGCATGAGGAATACATCAACAAGATTATATGAATATTTATTGAGGCATTACAATAATTATTTGATATCCGTGACCTCCGCTGTATTTATTCTATTGCACTGGCTTTGTTAAAGCCCCAGAAATAGTGTAGCGTCAGCGGAGGACGCGGGTCAGTATGGGAGAAGAGTACGATATCCGAGTCCTCCGCTTTATTAAATTGCTTTACTGGCTTTGTATAAGTTCGAATGTAGTGTAGCGTCAGCGGATGACGCGAGTGAGCGTGATAGGAGAGTATGATATCCGAGTCCTCCGCTGTATCAAGTTGTTTTACTGTATGATATCCGTGACTTCCGCTGTATTTTATTATTTTACTGGCTTTGTAAAGGCTGCGAAAGTGGTGTAGCGTCAGCGGAAGACGCGTGTCAGTATGAGGAATAAACAACAAGATTATATGAATATTTATTGAGGCACTACAATAATTATTTGATATCCGTGGCCTTCGCTGTATTTATTCTATTGCACTGGCTTTGTTAAAGCCCCAGAAATAGTGTAGCGTCAGCGGAGGACGCGGGTCAGTATGGGAGAAGAGTACGATATCCGAGTCCTCCGCTTTATTAAGTTGTTTTACTGTATGATATCCGTGGCTTCCGCTGTATTTTGTTATTTTACTGGCTTTGTAAAGGCCGCGAAAGTAGTGTAGCGTCAGCGGAAGACGCGTGTCAGCATGAGGAATACATCAACAAGATTATATGAATATTTATTGAGGCATTACAATAATTATTTGATATCCGTGACCTCCGCTGTGTTAAGGTGTTTTACTGGCTTTGTATAAGTCCCAGAAGTAGTGTAGCGTCAGCGGAGGACGCCGGTCAGTATGAGGAATAAACAACAAGATTATATGAATATTTATTGAGGCACTACAATAATTATTTGATATCCGTGGCCTTCGCTGTATTTATTCTATTGCACTGGCTTTGTTAAAGCCCCAGAAATAGTGTAGCGTCAGCGGAGGACGCGGGTCAGTATGGGAGAAGAGTACGATATCCGAGTCCTCCGCTTTATTAAGTTGTTTTACTGTATGATATCCGTGGCTTCCGCTGTATTTTGTTATTTTACTGGCTTTGTATAAGTTCGAATGTAGTGTAGCGTCAGCGGAAGACGCGTGTCAGTATGAGGAATACATCAACAAGATTATATGAATATTTATTGAGGCATTACAATAATTATATGATATCCGTGACCTCCGCTGTATTTATTCTATTGCACTGGCTTTGTTAAAGCCCCAGAAATAGTGTAGCGTCAGCGGAGGACGCGGGTCAGTATGGGAGAAGAGTACGATATCCGAGTCCTCCGCTTTATTAAGTTGTTTTACTGTATGATATCCGTGGCTTCCGCTGTATTTTGTTATTTTACTGGCTTTGTATAAGTTCGAATGTAGTGTAGCGTCAGCGGATGACGCGAGTGAGCGTGATAGGAGAGTATGATATCCGAGTCCTCCGCTGTATCAAGTTGTTTTACTGTATGATATCCGTGGCTTCCGCTGTATTTTATTATTTTACTGGCTTTGTAAAGGCCGCGAAAGTGGTGTAGCGTCAGCGGAAGACGCGTGTCAGTATGAGGAATACATCAACAAGATTATATGAATATTTATTGAGGCATTACAATAATTATATGATATCCGTGACCTCCGCTGTATTAAGGTGTTTTACTGGCTTTGTATAAGTCCCACAAGTAGTGTAGCGTCAGCGGAGGACGCCGGTCAGTATGAGGAATAAACAACAAGATTATATGAATATTTATTGAGGCACTACAATAATTATTTGATATCCGTGGCCTTCGCTGTATTTATTCTATTGCACTGGCTTTGTTAAAGCCCCAGAAATAGTGTAGCGTCAGCGGAGGACGCGGGTCAGTATGGGAGAAGAGTACGATATCCGAGTCCTCCGCTTTATTAAGTTGTTTTACTGTATGATATCCGTGGCTTCCGCTGTATTTTGTTATTTTACTGGCTTTGTAAAGGCCGCGAAAGTAGTGTAGCGTCAGCGGAAGACGCGTGTCAGCATGAGGAATACATCGACAAGATTATATGAATATTTATTGAGGCATTACAATAATTATATGATATCCGTGGCCTCCGCTGTATTTATTTTATTTTACTGGCTTTGTTAAAGCCCCAAAAGTAGTGTAGCGTCAGCGCAGGACGCCGGTCAGCGTGATAGAAGAGTATGATATCCGAGTCCTCCGCTGTATTAAATTGCTTTACTGGCTTTGTATAAGTTCGAATGTAGTGTAGCGTCAGCGGATGACGCGAGCGAGCGTGATAGGAGAGTATGATATCCGAGTCCTCCGCTGTATCAAGTTGTTTTACTGTATGATATCCGTGGCTTCCGCTGTATTTTATTATTTTACTGGCTTTGTAAAGGCCCCGAAAGTAGTGTAGCGTCAGCGGAAGACGCGTGTCAGCATGAGGAATACATCAACAAAATTATATGAATATTTATTGAGGCATTACAATAATTATATGATATCCGTGACCTCCGCTGTATTAAGGTGTTTTACTGGCTTTGTATAAGTCCCACAAGTAGTGTAGCGTCAGCGGAGGACGCCGGTCAGTATGAGGAATACACCAACAAGATTATATGAATATTTATTGAGGCATTACAATAATTATATGATATCCGTGGCCTCCGCTGTATTTATTTTATTTTACTGGCTTTGTTAAAGCCCCAAAAGTAGTGTAGCGTCAGCGGATGACGCGAGTGAGCGTGATAGGAGAGTACGATATCCGAGTCCCCCGCTGTATCAAGTTGTTTGACTGTATGATATCCGTGGCTTCCGCTGTATTTTATTATTTTACTGGCTTTGTGAAGGCCGCGAAAGTAGTGTAGCGTCAGCGGAAGACGCGTGTCAGCATGAGGAATACATCAACAAGACTATATGAACATTTATTGAGGCATTACAATAATTATATGATGTCCGTGACCTCCGCTGTATTAAGGTGTTTTACTGGCTTTGTATAAGTCCCAGAAGTAGTGTAGCGTCAGCGGAGGACGCCGGTCTGTATGGTAGAAGAGTATGATATCCGTGGCCTCCGCTGTATTTATTTTATTGTACTGGCTTTGTTAAAGCCCCAGAAATAGTGTAGCGTCAGCGGAGGACGCGGGTCAGTATGGTAGAAGAGTCTGATATCCGTGACCTCCTCTGTATTTATTTTATTGTACTGGCTTTGTGTAAGCCCCAGAAATAGTGTAGCGTCAGCGGAGGACGCGGGTCAGTTCGGGGAAGAGTATGATATCCGGGTCCTCCGCTGTATTAAGTTGTTTTACTGTATGATATCCGTGGCTTCCGCTGTATTTTATTATTTTACTGGCTTTGTAAAGGCCCCGAAAGTAGTGTAGCGTCAGCGGAAGACGCGTGTCAGCATGAGGAATACATCAACAAAATTATATGAATATTTATTGAGGCATTACAATAATTATATGATATCCGTGACCTCCGCTGTATTAAGGTGTTTTACTGGCTTTGTATAAGTCCCAAAAGTAGTGTAGCGTCAGCGGAAGACGCGGGTCAGCATGAGAGAAGAGTATGATATCCGGGTCATCCCCGGCTTCTCGCAAGTTCCGGTTCCCGGAACATTGAGATGGTGATCTAACGGGAATGAATTCAAGTAGGAGATTAGTGAAGCTGTTTTTTGTGGTATCGATGTTTTTGTCGAGCCTGCGGTTGTGTATGGAGTTGTGGTTGACGTTGTGAAATGGTCCTATAAGCAACGATTAAATCTGGTTTTACGGTGGAAAGGCAAGCGAAAAAAGACTAAATCAGTTAATTTTGAAAAAAATGTAAAAATTGTTAGATTAAGTAAATGATGAGGTGATAACGTTGTTTCAATGGGTAATGATTGAATGTTACGTAGAGGAATTCAGAGTCAAGCGTTCATTGAGAATAGAAAAGAAGAAATGATCGGCATTACAAAAAATGGTGGAATAGGATGTTTTTGTTAATTTTCTGATTATCCGACAGTGTTAGCGTTTGAAGTAGGATTTGGGTAGTGTTGAAATTGTTCGCGAAAGGTTTGGTTGTTGACTGCGGACACAATTTGTGGTTGGTTTGTGACATAGTAAGGTGTGATATTCGGGTCTCCGTTTTAATTTTCTGTGGCAGCTGGACTGTTAGGCTCCGATTGTAGTGTAGCGTAAAACGGTGAACCCGTATCGACTTGAATGAGGAAGGTACAGAACACTTGGATAAATACATATTTAATTCAGGATATATTATACACAGGAACACATAACAAGAACAAAACGGATTATGGATACATGCAGAAATATTCCCCCCCCCCAAAATTAAAGGAAACCCATGAGGAAAAAAGGTAGACGTCCTTCGTGGACCGAGACCCGAGCAGCCAGCCTCACGTTCTTTCTTCCCTGCCTTTTATACGCCCTGTGGTCGAAGCTCAAGCATTTTCATGCGTGGAACTGTTTACTACTTTTCTTGTTACACCGCCCGAGGGTCCCTGTGTTTGCCGGAGGCATGAGACGTTATACACCCGGCTTTTGGCCGCGGCGGTCGAGATTCAGGTCGTGTTTACGCCGGCCCGCCGGAACGGCCAACTGTCCGGATGGCTAGTCGCTGATCCTTGTTCATGTTTCCGGAGTATCCTCTCATCCCTTCTCCCGTTGCCGTACCCTTTTTCTACTCCTACATGTATTTCTACTACATTTTTGACAATTCCTTAGTTATAGAGACTGTGATGATGGCGAAGGCGGATGTCGTTGTCGTTGGTTGGCGTCGGCTGTCAGCAGAGATTCGAAGGCGGAAGTGGCGTAGTTGATGGAGGTAAGCTTTAAGTATTATGGAGATTGAATAAATACTTCGTAACCACAAGGGAAAATGAAAAAACGAGTATTTTCGAATGTATGTGAGTAATATTATTATGATCATTATATTTATTTTTTGTTTATGAATGTGGCCGTGGACTGATAAACAGGTTGGACGAAAAAATTGGGGTGGTGTTTTTTGGTGGTGTTTTACAAGAAGAAGAGGTGGACGTAGCGCGTTGTAGGGACTGCACGTGAGGACGTCGATGAGAAACGAAGAAGGTGAAGTATCTTGAAAAATAGAACAGGTTGTAGACGCAATTCCACTTGTATGGTGTGAAGTATAAGCGGCGCTATGTGTGGTTTTAGACGGTATTACCCCGAATGGTTGGTAATAGAAACCGGTTTTTGATGATAAACACGCGGCTCCGGTTAATCAACTGTACAGGCGCAAGGTATAGGACCGGTGGACGAGGAGGCAGCCGGCAACGTTTGGGAAGTGTCTTGCCTGTTTAGGGATAAAGACACAAAGCAGGGACGAGTGAGTTGTTGGTGACTGAGACATCCTGCCTGGTGCTAAAACGCTTGCCGTAACGGTGATTTGTGGAGTGGTGCGACATCTGGACCAGTTATGTACAAAATAGGGCACTTCAGGGTGGATACTGGTCTGTACAGCACTTAGCACGCTTAAAATATTTTCATTTTGTAGTAGGGGGTATTTTGTCCGCAGTCCCTATTATTGGAAGGATTTAGTTTTCGTCACGTCCTGTTTTCACTCAGGCCGTTTTCACGTGCGTCTCCACTTGGATGGTACCGAGACTATATGTCGAAATAGGGTGGCTGCATATGGCAGGGTGGCGGAATCGATTTTTGGGATTGTTGGTGAAATCGGCTGGTTGACTGGTCGTTTTCGGTTTCTTACGCTCTTCGGTTATTTATTTTCCTATTCTCATGCTCAGTAGTAAGTGATGGTTACGCGTTTATACTATGCATGTTGTTTTGCATACCGCGAAATCATGGTTGATATCTTGTATTCGGTGGACCGTGGTTTTTGTTTGGACCGTTGTTCGGAAATTGGCGTCTGCTACAAGACGACGGCCGATTTTATTTGCTATTGCTATGATGGGACTGTCAGTGAAAACTGCGGAGTGATGTCGTCTACCGAGGCGGAAGTTTCCGGTTGGAAGTTCGGTTTTTGGCATTTTGTTGCGGGTGAGTCATAAAAATTCGAAAATTTTGGTTTTGGTGTTCCTATGTGATGGTATTATTTTAGTTTGGCTGTTTATCGGACTTATTGTTGGGTGCTGCGAGATTCTATGCATCATTATCATTATGCACCGCAGACGTAAGTTTTGTTGATCTTATCTGTGAAACGAAATCATGTGTTGCTGCCAGTCCGGTATTGGATTTTGGGCCCTGTTGTGGAAGCTGTGGCCATTGACGAGCTTCGTCCGCAGGCGGAGCTGCCCATGCTGCCGTTGGAGGCGACTGTGGTTTTGGCCGAGAGCGAGTGATCTGCAGCATGGAGTATTTTTTTTGTTAACTTGTTGATCTCCAGGTGGAGTTGTTAATCTCGTTGCGTGGTTCCATTACTCGTGTATTATGTATGGGTCTTGTTGTTTTGATCTGATTGTCAATACCTTATGATGGATTCCCTTTGTTGCGATAAAAGGATTAGTAATTATTGAGTTTTGTTTCTACAATTGAAAGGTGCTAGTGAAGAAGTATTAATGTCTTATATAGAAGAGACGTTGAGTTTTATACAAGATGAAAAGAATTGGATATTCGTGGAAATGAGAGGTGTACGTGTTTTTGACGTAATTGCTATTCTTCAAAAGAATAATCCGCGTTGGGCGAGGCGATCGCGAATACATTTTATCTCTAAATCGAGACGACAAACCTCCTTAAGAATTTATTTTCTCTTCAAAACTAAGAAATAAATCCACACCAATACTCACCTCCCAGGCTGCACGAATTTTTCTATGTAATTCGTCGCAACGGAAATGATTGCGGCGAACTATTTCCAAAAGGCGAGACTCTTGCTCATACAGTTGAGCGTCACCATCCAGCACTCGCCCGCGCCAGTACGCAAGCACCTGGGCACGGTGAAACTCCATCTCCTTCCTAATAATCATCGTTTCCTTTTACCGGTACAACACACTCCCCTTCAAACTCATAGAATCGAAAAAAAAAGAGAGCCAACCCACCAAGACGCCATCGCACAACAGACAGCCGAATTGAAATAAGTACTCCAACTTACAATTAGAATCACCTCTACACCAGCCTTATTGTAATCTCCTCCCTCTTTTTGCTAATCACCTTACACAAAATGCACACTTCAACAACTGTCCGCACTGCTCTTCCACCAATTGACTAATTGCAGCCACCCTTCGTACGCCCGCGCAATATACGTATCAGAACTCTCGCAATGATACTACAACACCGACCAACCTGGATACCAGATATCATAAGGAAACTAACCGCTTGTGCGACATTACCTTCATAGCGCTGCGGCAACATCCTTACCTTCTAGGCACGCGACCCAGGTTCAATTCCCCCACCTGCAGAACTTCTTGCAAAACGCTTCACACTTTCTGCAACCACAATGGAGCTAATCCTCGCATCAAAAAATTGTTTGTGCGGCACTGGGTTGTGCCCACTATACGTAAATGTGGAGTTTTCTGTGAAAGTTTGAAGTCTTTTCAGAGAGATTTTTTTAATATATTTATAAAGAAGTTAGGGGAAGAGGAAAAATGCCGTTTGCTGACCGTGCTGGAAGACTTCCATTTGGTGGGTTTGATTTACCCGGAGTTCCACAAACGGCTGAGGAAAAGAAGGCGGTGAGCAAAAAAAAAATTTTTTGTTTTTGAGCGTATATGTTTATAGTTTACATTTAGAAGCGCTCCTTTGAAAAGGAGCTCGCTCACTTGCGGCGGGAATACTATGGACGGGAAAATTTGAGGACTGCCCGGATTGATGATAACGAAAAGGTGCTGGAAGCGAGGGAGTCTTATTTTCGTGTTATGGACGACGGTTATGAAGCCGTCCTGAAGGTGGGTTATGTGGTTACAACTGCGAAAGATAAAAATGTTGTTTCCCTTTTTGTTGTTTCCGCTATTTTCCTGTATCAATGTTTTTTTCTCTATTTTCAGATAGTGTATGATCGTAAGGAGCAACTGAAATGGGATCAGAAGTTGGAGAAGAGGGTTGCTTATCTTCGTCCACCCGGTTCGTCCAGCTCGTCTGAGGAGTGAACCGACGCAGTTTCTTCGCCTTTTGTTTTTTTTTCTGTTGTTGATAGAGATGTTGTTGAATAAAGTTATATAAAGAATGTATTTGTTAAGATTAAACAAAAAGGTGTGAGAGGGCCGCAATTTCTTATCTTCAGAATTTTCATGGGTTACGTTGACATAAACCGAGAGGAACTCATAACTGTTTGTAATCTAGCTGACAGAGCTAGGGGGCACCATCTTCGAATAGCCCCAGGAGTAGCTCATACCAGACAGATCCTTGATTCCTTTCTTTTTCGGGCGGCCAAAATTTGGAATGATCTTCCACCGCATCTTTTAACTAGCTCCTCTCCCAAGGCCTTCAACCTTTCCCTTGAACGACACCTAAAACAAGTGGGTCATTACTAATTCTCCCCTACGTCGTAGCATCTCTTCTAATTTCATTTCAGGTTCACTTCTGCCATCATAGGGAGTCTCGTGATGGCATGGTGTGGGCCCTTCTTTGGGATATTCGTTCACTACGTGATCGTTATGTCCGCTGTTGTCGCAGGGTGGGAGAAGTAATGATTTTTAGTGACGGCAGCTCAAGTCGTTTCGTGTTTTCGAAATTTTTATGTGCGTCTGATTCTGAATGTTCTTTGAGGCACCGCGTGTTTGCAGTTTCAAGATTTTAACTCTATGTCATAGATTTGACTGTTGACATCATGTTATGTGTAATTACTTTTCTCGCTATAATTACAACTTGATTATTGCTCGGAAGGCTCTTTAAACCGTCGTGCACAACTAAGCTCTGAACCCCTCACTATTTAAAATAATTATACATTTACCTTTATTATATATCTTCTTTATCTATTCGTTTACCGCTCCGTTTTGCCGTGACGTCTTGTTTTCTCTGTCCATCGATTTCATATCTTCCTACGTCGGATTCTGGCTCCAACGCAGCCCTGAGAAAGCTGGCCCGTGATTGATGGTGCCAGCCGGGGCGGCCAGCCGGTACGTCCGGTGACAGCCGGATACCCCAGAAATAGTTTATCCCATTATCTCATTATTCCTATTTCCCACTACTTTATTCCTGTCTCTTGACACGGTCTTCTCCGGTTACTTTGCGAATCTGTACTTATTGAAATGTTAAGTTACAGCGCGTTGTTTTTTACGAGACGGTTACTAAAACCCTGCTGGTAAAATGGCAAACGTGTGCGTGGCACGTACGTGGTAAATGTTGTTCTTTACATTACGCCTTGCGCTCGATTGCTTAGTTACTGTCACTGCTCAATGGTCCAGCGCTATATTGTGTTTAGCGGAATAATGTTTGATCAAGGCCTGTAACGTGGAACATGGGAAGATTTAAGACATTACGATAGGTAACTGTTTTGAAGTAATGTTTTGAATACTGTCGAGTTTTATTTTTGTATTACTTATGATAATTTAAAAGCAAAAGGTGTGTTGATATGTGGTAGGAAAAAATTGTTCTCTAACTGCTGATTGAGGATGCGTCTGCAAACAACAACCATTGACCATGTGGTGTGTGTTTAGTGTAAAAGAATGGTGGCTTGTAATACTAAATCCACAATTTTTTATAAGGGGTTTCCCTGTTTCTGGGAGCGAAGCTTTGTTGTACTGGTAGAGTGGTTGAACATACGTAGTATAAGTTGTGAGGAGAATTATTATGTTCGTGCTAAGGATGGTCTTGTTTTGAAAACGATATGTATAACGAACGTTACAGATTTGGAAGTGGAACTTGACATGAAAGTTAAAATTTTTTGTCTCATGTTTTCTAAGGGATTCAAAGTGAACAGCTGCCGGAAGCAAAATTTTATGAGACATAAAATTTCGAGATCAAAAATACTACTAATGTGACGAGATGGTATTTGCTTTTGGTTAAGTATTGAATGTTTTATACGAAGAGGGGTTAGTAATTGCGTGGAGCAATTGCGTGATCTATTTTTCGAGAGGGGTTAGTGAAGATGCGATGTTCTTTACGTCCTTTGTTTTGGATGCGTTTGTATTGTCATATTGCAAAAATTAGGTTTTTCAATTTTTTGTTAAAGAGAGTAAGCACTGTACGTTTTCTAACTAATGGGTTTTTAATGTTAATGAATAGAAGGGAAGTTGAAAAAAATTTCGGAGAATTGGTGTAATATAGTGCAAAGTTAAACGTAAACTTCACGCTAGATTTTGTCGATCCTTCGTGATTTAGGAATAGGTTCCGGAGCTGACGTTGTGTAGAATCGTATCTAGTAATAGGTAGTCCTGTTGAGGTTGGGGTGGCGGCAGTGTGTACATCTGAAATGTTCATCGTGATTCTGCTAATGAAGAAGTCTAACTATTGCGAAAGAAATATCTTATCTACGAAATTCGTTCGAGTAATGCGATTGGCTCGGTAGCAACGGACTGATGACATGACTCTATGTTTAGTGCTCAAAAGAATATTCGTTGTTGCAGTTTCTCTTACTTTTACTTCTCTGAAGTAACAGTAAAGGAAAAGAGTGAGAATACAATCTTACTGCTACTATGTGAATTGTTTGAAAGATCTTATCAGTGGCACGTCCATAATAGAAAGAATTAGTAAATTAGAGCTATTGGGTATCCTTTGTGCGCCGATTTGAATACGCCGAACTTCGGTTTTGTGTTCTTGACTCCTACTTTCCCAATAAAAGAAGCTAGTTCACTAGCACAATTGTATTGCAATGTAGGCGCTCTGTTGCAGCACTGTTGTCATTTTGTTGTGGCAATATTGTTATTTTGTTGCAGACAACCTTGGATAGTAACCCGGCCCGGATTCGAATACGAAAATCAAAATGCCCGCTTTGCGACGCAGGACAATGACTGCAAGAACGGTCCTAGGTTTTGCAGTTTGAAGAAAAACTATCTTCGCCCTGACGAGATCGTGGAATGCAAAATGTTCCAAAAATGGTTGGCGTGTGCAGTATGGGTGAAGGCGGGGGTTGTGAAGGGTTGTGGGACAGAGGTAGCCGTACAAAGAATAGTTATAGTACTTCAAAAAATTTCGAAGGAACAGTGCGATTAGTGAGAAAGAAGGAGAAAGAAGAAAATTTGGGAAAACATAGTGAAGTGTGGTGAATTTAGTATTAAAGTTTAGAAATTTCGCTAGTCTGAATTTAAAATCTAGATAACTTGAATTTTGGGACTTCCATGTGAAAAGTAGGAGAGAGGAGGAAATTCGTGAGAGTGCAATTCCAGGAAGGGGAAGGGGATAGAAGAGGGAAAGAAGAAAATTTTTCTGGTTAATTTTGTTGCTGCTATGCAGCTGCAAAAGAAAGGATTCAAAGTGTTGTATAAAAAAATGTGTACAAATACAAAGTGTACTCTGGTGTTTAAGAGAAAATTGGGTTAAAGAAAAATGATATTCGGAGAGGAAGAGGGATTTTGATATGATGAGAAATGGAGGGAAAATTTTCTGGAGGAATCCAAAACGGAGTTCGAGTGTGGGAACTGCGTATGATTTGTTCATTTATCATAGTTGTTGGAGCCGGGACCTCCATATGACAAGCATGAGAGAAGGAAGAAAGAAAAATGAATTGCCTGGTTTTTTCAATGTTACGTTGTTTTGGAAAAAATAGTGAGGGGGGATCCAGAGAGACCTCGCCGAGACCTCCACGATATCCGTGCCCTCCGCAAGAGGATTTGAAATTGTAGACGTAATGTACCGATTGCGGAGGACACGTATCAGGATATTTCTGCGATGTGACAGGACGAATAGTCAAATAGATTTGTTCGATAGATAGGACAACACAATAATTAAGAGTGGGCGAAGATATGGGAACATACATGAATAATTTCCCTCCCCAGAGAATGATGCATATGAGAAAAACGAGGAATGGTTTCTCCGTTCGAGACCCCGCCCGCACGCGCCCCGTCCGCCCTTTTTTTTATACCGCCAGTGGCTGGGGCGAGAACTGTAATGTGTGAGTCTGCTTTCTTACGAACTCCGTACTCCTCGAGAGCAGTCCCGTTGGTCAGAGGCGCGGGGTAAAAATGAGCTCGACCCGTGTTCTAGAGGAAAAGTCCTGTACGTGATTGCTGGTACCAACCGCTGAGGTAATTAATGGCCTCTGCTTGAGTTTTTTCTGTTGTATACTATTCTGACACCTGATGAAGGGTTCTTAAAGGAAAAGTATACCGGGCAGTAATAATACCTGCGCTGCTTTACGGGAGTGAGTGCCGGCCCGCAACGAAAGCTCACGGAAGACAAGTTCTGCTGAAATGAGGATGCTCAGGTGGGCATGCGGATGGGCGAGGATTTATAGAGTGCAGAACGAGGACGTGTGAGCGGTGATGGGAACAGCTTCAGTGCATCTTAAGATGTGAGAGCAGAGGTCCAGATGGTATGGACATATTGTGAGAAGACCTGAAGGCCACCGTATACGAAGAACACTCAAGAGTAACACGTTGACGACAGCGCCTTTTTCGTGTGTCTGGTAAGTGACCTTCAGATGCCGACATACGGCGAATTTTTTTTCAAAATGGAAGTGAATAGTAAATCTCGAAGACTACAAAAGGTAATATGGAGCGACGCAAGAACGACCTCAGGTTAAAAGAAATTGTTAGAGCTACGCAATATTTGTTTGTATTTATGTGTTTCCAAGTATTTGTTTGCATTTATTTGTTTCTCCCCCAGTAGAAGTAGATGGCAACTCATGACAAGAACAGCAGACGTCGCGACGGCGCGCGACTAAAGACTATGGAATAGAGGAAGAACGTGTACGAATTCGAGTTCTTCGGAGGGATTTAGGTGATGGTGGTGGTGAGCATCTCTGACAGCTGTTCTGCGTGAGGTCGTTGGCCGCGATCGATCCGCGGCCGCCACCCAGCTGCCGTTTGTCGTCGGCTAGTGTCTTCTTTTCGGGTATTTCTGGCCTTGGGCGACATCGTCTACCCATACTGGCTGTGGGATTAATCCGTTCTATAATTTCGCTCAATGTTATCCCGTTGCGCAGTCTGTCCTCGGTTCCTTTTCTATTCAGTTTTATTGGATTTCATGCGAGATTTGCGGCAAAATAATAGAAAAGGTGAAACTGTTACTCGTGTTCTCCTACTACTCTCTGAGGACACATCTCTGGGGATAACTGTCCAAAGTATCTCCATTTTCACCTGTATCAGTTCTTCGCCCGGCAACATCAGCCTTTTTATCTTAAATATGGATTGAATGTCGTAAATTTTTGTATTTACAGAAGTCTACTAGCGTACCAGAGCTCTAGACTGACTCTCATTAGACGATCACTGCAACTGAAATGGAGTGATTCATTCACAATGTCCTATATCGGCTGAAAAAAATTGAAATGTGCTGATCGTTGTCAACGAAATGAGGTCATTTGCAAATGTGGTTTCGTGCCTGATTTTCTGTCTAACTCGAGCTAATGAGGACGCCAAGAGGCTTTACGATGATCTCATGGTCAACTATAATCGCCATCGACGGTACGTCGTTTTCTTGTTAATCTAATATTCATTTTATTCACATAGTCATCTGTAAAATTTTCTAATTGACTAACGTAACATGCACTTCGTCGGATATCTTGCTGTGGTTTACCCGCTGAGCAGCTCATAAAAGCGTATCCGATGGGGGTGCATAAATAGACAAATAAATGAATAAATAATGAAAGAAATGTTTCGAATAAAAATATTAATATTAAAATATTTATATTGTAATATTAATATTTATTTTTATTTATAGAATATTTGGCTCTTCACAAGATTCAGATGCTAATTTAGGCCAGCAAGTGGGCCTCACGAGCCGCTAACGATCAAGCTGAAGTTGCGCCTGAGCCAGATCATCGATGTGGTCAGTTTTTTTTACTTTTTTTGTTTCTCAGGAGTAAAAGGGTCCCATAAGATGAAGATGATGAAGATGAATGAAAGAATCGAGAATTCGCGTGGTGAGGAGAGTCTTCCGCCCTGGGCTCCGAGCCTGACTTGATATTGCACCAGTAAAATTTACCATGATTGTGATATTAGGTTGGTGCAAAAGTTATCGGACATTTGCGACTCCTTCAATTTGAAAAGGATTTCGCCGGTTTTTTCGGCTCCAGTAAAGAAATGTTTTAGAGAAGAGAAGACCATTGATATTAACGGTGCCTACTTCAAATGACTCCTTGCTATTGTTCAGATAATATAAAATTAACTGTTTTGTATCCCAAATGTCCGAGAACTTTTGCACTAACATAATACTATACATTAATTAATTAATTAATTAATTAATTAATTTATTTATTTACTTGAGATTCGTAAATGGAAAATACGTAAGAAAGACAAACTTCAAATCAAGTTCAACCAACACTCACCGTAAAAAAATAACTAACCATTTCAATATGCAAATAAACAGCTATAAAAATGCCGGACCAATTTATTACTGTATTTTTTGCCTACTGGGATCGATCGTTGCAGATCACTCGACATAAATTAGTCGCCATTTAAACTCGCTCTGAGAAACACTGATGTTCTAGAAAAAATAGGTTTGGTTGATGTCAGTTAGCTAGAATTTTTATTGTTCCACTGATGCTCAGTTGCTCGCATGATTTTTTTGCTTATTAGGGGTTTTTTTCTTTATGAGTTATTGTTCTGAGTCAGTGTTCTTGATACCTTGTTGGTTCCTTCAATGGCCGCAGTATGGCGCATTAATAAATAAAAAAAATTCCACTTTTAATTCAAAACAAAAACCAACGCGAGTTCACCAAAAGATCACTACGGTTGATGATAATCGGGGAGGAGATTTTCAGCACGAAATCGATCAGATCATGACGTGTTCGGTATGGCTGAAGCAGGTGTGGATCGACAAGAAACTCTCGTGGGATCCGAAAAGCTACGGTGGCGTCAGCGTTCTTTATGTGCCTTACGAAATGATATGGGTGCCTGATATTGTGCTCTACAACAAGTAAGTTTACTTATTTTATTTATTTAAAATGTACCAAAGTGCGCACAATTCAGAAAACAAATCGAAAACACATGTAGAACTACTGATATTAGTGCTTATACAACGACAACAACATCAAAAATAATTAGGGTAAACAAATTAGAATCTGATGCAAAACGGTTATTGTCAGGAGCAAAGAAGTTTAAACAAAAATGGCAAACAAGAGCAAGTTGGATCTACAAAGCGTGACTCTTATATTTGTTTATTTTGTAAAGCTTTTATTTATACTGTTCCTTCCCTACCTGTATACTTTCAGTGCTGACAGCAACTATAACATCACAATTTCCACTAAGGCTACACTCCACTATAGTGGAGAAGTCACATGGGAACCGCCGGCGATCTTCAAGAGCATGTGCCAAATTGACGTACGATGGTGAGGATATATTTTTTAATTAATTATTTACACGTATGTGAATATTTATTGTATGTACTCAATGTCCAATTCTTCTGTTCAGGTTTCCGTTTGACGAACAGCAGTGCCATCTTAAGGTTAGTTTCAGTCTGTTGACAAAATGTACCCAGATTCTGATCCGCATTCTGCGAAAATCAGGGTAACGTTGTAGTTTGGATCATGGACGTACTCGGAGAATTTGCTGAATCTGGAGCTGCTTGAGAACAACGTCCGTTATGAGGAAGAGATGAACGAGATGGGAATTGTGGACAACATCACAATCGCTGACGACGGAATCGGTTTGTTCTTCTACTTCTGGACGTCTTGTGCCTTGGGGTTGACTTTATATTCGACTTTATATTTCTTATCGTCAGATGCAACCAGGTCTAGGGAAAGGGGGAAAACAGGCTACCATTTAGTTCGGTTCATTCAGTTATTCTATTTTCTGTGTCTTCTCAATGTCCTCCATGTCACTTGTGCTACCTGTACTTGCCTGAAAGTTTTCAGACAAATGGAACGTAGTAACACATAAGTTCGGTGCTTCAAAGTGATAGCAGATATGTTCCATTAACGTAAAGGTAAATTGACGGCGTTGATCAGACCTCTAAAGACGCGCCACGCATTTGTGTTCAATTCAGAATCGTAGAGACGTGGTGAGTGCGTATTTGGCCTATAAAATGACTTGCAGGGGGGAAGCCAAGTCAGTGTCTTTACCTTTCCAGACAGCTCTGGTACCAGTTTACCCGACTCCGGAGGGATGCAGGGCTTGGCTAGCCTGGGCAGGGATCGAACGCTCGACCGTGCGGATGTCAGTAGCGCTTCTTTATCGCTGTGCCACGCGCGCCATTATATCCCATACATCGTGAAATTTATTTATATTAATTTTCATTTATTTTATTTATTTGTTTTTATTATATTTTTTATTATATTTAAACTGAATAAGTTAAGCCGTAGTGACTGGATTTTCGAGGCTGGATGTACCAACGAATGTTATCAGCAATCAAAAAAAATGAAAAAAGGGCTCTAAATAACTGCAAACGATTTAGATTTGTCTGACTACTATCCGTCTGTCGAATGGGATATTATGTCTCGAGTCGCCCGTCGACGTTCCAAGAACTACCCAAGCTGTTGTCCTCAAAGCGCCTACATTGACATTATGGTAAGCTTCGATAATTTTGGCTCTGCTGCCGTAGTACGGTATCAACATCACCTCAGGGCCTAGATTCATGACGAATGCCGGCGCTATGGACCCGCGAAGAAACCCCGTTCGGCACTCATGTTCGCATTCAAGAACGCGCCGCGGATTTTGTTCTTTGGATATGATGGGTCTATGAACTGACAGCCGTTTACCCATAACAGCCGTGATCACAACCGTTGCATTGCTCCACATCGGGTATCGCAAACCCGATTGTGATGAATGCGAATATTGAGGGGATAGACCGGGTTTATTTCGCTCGGAGTGTCGTATACCCTACAATTCCGTTCATGAATTTGGGCCCAGGTGATCGTACTTTGATTGGCGCAGGTATCTATTGAACAGACTAACGTTTTGGCGTATATCGCCATCTTCAGTCTTGAACTTTACCGGGTGTAAACCTTTTGATATTGGTTCAATTGATTAAACACCCTAGTTTGAGACTCTAAAGAAGGCGATATACGCCGAAACTTCAGTCTGTTAAACAAATATCTGTGCCAATCTCGGTCCATGAACGTTCTTTGTTATTCGGCAGTTGGCACTTCTACAATACGTGTTTTTGAGTTCTAGAAAGTATTAACTAAACTGAAATGTTGTTGTGTAATTCACTTACATATCGCTACAGTATTATTTGGAACTGCGTCGCAAACCGCTTTTCTACACGGTTAACTTGGTATTTCCGTGTGTCGGAATCTCATTCCTGACAATCCTCGTGTTTTACCTACCATCGGACTCCGGCGAGAAAGTCACTCTGTGTATTTCGATTCTCGTCGCATTGACTATCTTCTTCTTGCTGTTGGTAAGTGTTTAAAGGTTTAATAAACTCATAAGATTGAGTAAAAGTCGTTGTCCAACGTTTAAGAAACTTTTTCACCGATTGAGGATGAAGGGGCGGGTTGATGAAAAGAGGATGGGTAGAAGCTGGATGAACAATAGAAATGTTGGGTGATTATTTATCATCGAGAATGGTATATATTTAATTTTTTTCGGCTTTTTAGACCGAAATTATTCCCGCAACATCGATAACATTGCCGTTGATTGGAAAATACCTGCTATTCACCATGGTCATGGTAACGCTCAGTGTCGTCGTCACTGTCATTTGTACGTTTTCAAGGATGTCAGGAAGCATCTAGGCTATGAAGCTTTCACGAGTTCTATTCAGCTCTGAACCTACATTTTCGAACTCCAACGACTCATTTGATGCCGAAATGGGTGAAGTTGGTGTTCCTGAAATGGCTGCCGAAGGTGTTGTTCATGAGACGACCCCTGGACGACGGCGATGATTCGTTCAGAAGAGTGAGCTCTAGAAAAACGATCGGTGAGAAATTCTCTATCGTTCAGTATCGTTCGGCAAAAGCTTCATCTGATGAGGAAAACTCTAAACTTAAAATAATAATATTAAGGACCAACGACACTGGACGGAAAAATTCCGCTGAATTTACACGAACATCGTGTGAGCCGCGACATTGGTAAAAGTCTGGCTAACGCTGCCATTGACGACAGGATACAGAAGCTCTACTACTCTCCACAGGTTCCATTCTCCGTCTTCTTTTCTTTTTTTGATGAGAAAACAATGGTCCCTTACTTTCTCCAGCCAGACGGGCTTTCGGGTTGCTTTACCTGCCATTCAAAATCCCTGCGAAAGGTAAAGATTACGTGATCGCAATTGGCCAGTCACTTAAGTACGCGCCATGCATCGGCCTTTTATTTAAAGCGGTAGAGTCAAGGCAAATGCGAATTTAGTATCTAAAACGACTTGCGGGGCGAACCGCTACACAAACTCAGTGTCTATACCTTCCCAGAAAAGCCCGTTACCATTTTTTTTCGACGTCGTAGAGATTGGAGCCAGCCCTCCAACGTTGGGTAAATGGGTATTAGACTTGGTAAGGTGAGCCTCAGCGAGAACTGATCACCCTACCGTGCGTGTTGAAGTAGCTCATCTTATCGCTGGAGCAGGTTTAGTCAATTCGCATATTTCACCAGCTTTTTTGCCATCACAAAATCTTGACAAAATCGTTAACTATTGGTTATCTTTTCTAATCAGTCAAAATTTGTTTTAGGTGGTTAAAGCGTTCGAAAACATATGCTTCATCGCAGAGCTGTTGAAGAAAAAAGATCGAGACGACAAGGTGGGTGTTTACTTGGACAGCCATTACTTCATCTAATTCATTTTCTTTTTCTTGCCTTATCGATTCTCCGAATTCCTTGCAGATCGACGAGGACTGGAAATATGTGGCGATGGTGCTGGACCGACTGTTCTTGCTGATTTTCTCCATGGCATGCTTCGTCGGAACGATGCTCATTCTTCTGCAAGCGCCAACCCTCTACGATGATCGCAAACCGATCGACTTGCAGTATCGACCTGCCAATCTGAGTGCCCTTGTCTAGAGCTCTCTGTGCGCTTCGGTAGATCCTGTTACCTGTTCATACTTTATGTGTAAATACAGCTAGTTTTCTGATCGATTTGAACTAGCATTATACGCAAAAGACTGATAATAAAAAGAAAGCCTATGTCTACGTGTGTTCTGGTATCCTTCGAACTCCTCCTATGATAAGCTAGCACGATTCACGTGCTTGGACTACAGAACTAGCACTAATGTCGTGTGAACCACCGCAAGTCCTCGGCGCTACTGATACCGCACCTATGCAGTTCTTCTTAACGATCCTTCTTCGTTCCTGAATGATCGGTCCAGAAACCAGATTTATGAACGGACGAGTGGTTTTCGAAACCCCGTCGGCAATAAACCCGCTCGATACCACGAGTTTGCGACCATTTATGATTAGTGAAGGTCGGGGTTTCAAAGATCGCGACGGCTTGTTGCGCAAGTGCCGCAATCGCACTCACTGCGGGCAAGCGACCGTCGACGTATAATTGCGGAGATCGATACGCCTAATTTTGTGTCCACGGCCTATCGCCCGCAGTGAGTGCGATCACGGCACTTGCGCTATAAGTCGTCAAGGTCTCCCAAACCCTGCCTCATCGCGGGGTATGATAAACCTGCGATAAGGCCCGATTAGGCACCGACGCGCGTTCACGAATCTCGGTTTGCGCCAGTCGGGGTATATCCCGGGGTCTATCGGGTGTTCACCAATGATGAATCTGAGCCCAGGTCTTGCCCCTCTCATGCGGAAACTACTGATTGGTGACGGAGCTGACTCACACGGACAGACAGGTGGACTGACGAGGAAACGACCGTCTCTTGCTCCTAACGGGTGGGTTCGTTACGGTAGACGGTGCGGGACCAGTCCATTGGTCTCGACGCAAGCCCTTTGAAATCGTGGGAACCATGACATGCTCCATCGTCATCTCGCTGCCTCTCCAATAAGTGAGATAGCTGTCGGTGAAATTGTAATAGCAATCGTCATATGAAAGGTGTGCTCTTTGGAGATCACCTGACACTGCCTAACTCATAGTTACTTAAATTTTTATTTCACGAGACCTGAACATTTCACCATTGAAAGTTCGTGTTCACATTCCGCCCATGCACTTTCGGCACTTGTACATGAGACAAATCTTACGGTAGTCACTCGGAGCGGCGTCCTTTGCAGTGCCGATTACATCCTGAAGTAGTGGCTTTGACTGCGCTAGGGCGAAGATCTAAGAACTCGATTTTACAAAAAATGAATGTAGAACATTACCTGATATGTCTTGTCTTTTGTTTGTATGCTGATCAGGCCTCTCTTCGTAAATGCTGTTTTCTGGTAGTGCATCAGGGACTTGTAATTGTACGGGATGCCGAATGTGGTAGCCACGCGATCGCTAACTTTCTCGAACTGCTTTCGTCGATCTTAAGAAATGTTCTCACGATTCGGTTCTTGCTTTCAAACATCATAATGATAGAGAAGAAAAAAGAAGGGAAACTACCGGATTTGACTTGAATTGCGCGAAAGCGTAGAGCATTCCTGCCCCAGTTGGGACTGTCTCCCTGTCTATCTTCTATTGAATTTTTATGAGGTATTTTTCATTTTTTCGTTATTTTCTTTCCTAGAAACCAAGGTGAACAGACTCGCCTTCGTCTACATTCCTGTAGTTCACAGTAATGTACTTGTCGCGATCGGAACGCATATGCTCGTGCCAAAGTCCAAGGACGTGAAATAGCTCATGCTGCACCACGTGAGTTTTGAGACACCTGAAAAAATGAAGGAGTCCTAAGCACCATACCCATCGACAAATTGAATTTATGAAATCTTTCAAAAAAAGCTGGTTTCAAAAATCTGACTCGGAACCCACTTTCTTCCTCCGTTATACTCCAACGTGACGATGTTTTTGCCAGGCCGGCGTCCCACCGAATCTGCGTAGCACCTGAACGAGGTATATGAACGCAAAAAGTATAAAAGATATAGGTATAGTGATCGGTGTTGATCGGCCCTTTAGGAACGCGCGATGAACTCATCTCTCAGAATCGTACATAGAGGCACGGTGAATGCTATTTTGGCCTACAGAGTGACTGAGGGGGTCGACTGGTTTCAGCCGGTGCCCTTAACCTTCCCGGCACTTCTGGTACCAATTTACTCGGAGTACCTCCGACCGGCGCAAACCGAGATTGCTGAACGCGGGCGCGTCGGGGTTTAATCGGGGTTTACGCGGGTCTATGGCCCTTGTTATACGTTCGCTCACCCCCCCCCCAGCATAACTCGTCCATTCAGTATCAGACATCGTGGGGCCAGACACGTTTGTACGAGTTATCATGGTGACGCTGGCGTGGTGAACTCGTACAAACGTGTCTGGCCCCACGGTGTCTGATACTGAATGGACGAGTAACGCTGGGGGATGAGCGAACCTATAACAAGGGCCTATCGCACCTCGCGATGAGGAAGGGTTTGGGAGACCCCGACGGCTTATGGCGCAGGTGCCGTAATCGCACTCACTGCGGGCGATAGGCCGTCGACACAAAATTCATGTCCGGGACGCGTATCGATGATCGCCGCAATTACAGTAGCGGCCAAAAATCTGTTAACACTCGGTCGCGCAGAAATTTCCACCCTTCTTTGACCGGTAGCCAACGAAACTGTTCGGCACTTCCAAGGAAGCAGTGCACAGCTTCTGATAGAGCGAATCTTCCTCTTTCGAATTGTGTACAAGAAATTTCTAGATGTGCTGAAACTGAAGAAATAGAAGAAGTTTTTCGAGACATACATTTTTCTTCACTCAAAATTCACTTTTGGGACGTGTACTTTTTCCGCAAACAGCACTGCGAAAAAACTAAACATACTTTCTGGCAGTGCAAACAATTCTCTCTCGAACGGTGTGCTTTGTTTCCAACTTTTCTATACAAATTCAGAATTACAGACAATTTCAAAGGGAAAAACTCACGAAGAATTACTGGGTGTCTCAAAAAATGTGCTCACTGTTTGAGACATAAGTTAAGTGATAGCGAACATCCGAAGATAGTTTATGAGCCATACGAAAGCACATGAGAAGCAGATCTTATGCCACGTTATTGGTGTGGATTGCGCCATGCACCTCTACGACAGACCAATTTTTGCACCTGATTGACAGTGCTTGAGATAAATGTCAACGGTAATTCGACACTAGTGTATTTAATAGTTGTAGAAGATGTTCGCAGATAAGCGTGTGCAGAACAGAAAATGATTAAGAAGTTTCTACTTTAATAGACCGCGATTCGCGGGAGCTACCATAAGCTATCATCCTCGCCACTTGCTGCTTTTTTTTTGAAAATTCGTGGCGTCGTGCGCTAACGAGGTATCCTGCTCTAGATTTTTTCGTGAAGGTAATCTGACACGTAGAATGTTATGAAAATCTTATCCACCCTCGAGATCGCGCTGTTACTGTACTATCAACTAAATTTTGAGCGGACTCGTAGTCTTGCAATACTACACTAGTTGAAATTTTTAAAAAATTCATGGCTTGCCGGGAGACGAGATATCTTGTTCAAATTTCCTTCATGATGCTAGCAAATCATGTGGAATACGATGGTTGTATTTTCTGTCTTCGAAAGCGCGCTCTTGGTGAGCTATCAGGGGAATTTGGCGCGCACCCATAATTTGGCACCACACTGCCTGCTGGAGATTTGTTCAAAAATTCCTGTCATCTTGCGTTCACGAGGTATTTTGCTGAAAGTCACTGCATAAAGGCAATGAGGCATGGGAAACACAATGCTCATATTATCTAGCTCCCTCAACGCAAAATTGGTGAAATATCAAATAGTTCACTAAAAAGACTGTAATCCTGGATTTGCAAAGAAAAACTGAAAACAAAATATATCGTTCGAGAGAGAATTGTTTGCGTTGCCAAAAAGTTTGTTTAGTTTTTTTGCATAGCTGTTTGCGGAAAAAGTACATGTCACCAAAGTGAATTTTCGAGTGAAGAAAAATGTATGTCTTAAAAAACCTCTTATATTTCTTCAGTTTCAGCACATCTAGAAATTTCTTGTACACAATTCGAAAGAGGAAGATTCGCTCTATCAGAATCTATAAGCAGCTTCCTTGAAAGTTCCGAATTGTTTCGTTGGCTGCCGGTCAAAGAAGGGTGGAAATTTCTGCGCGACCGAGTGTTAACAGATTTTTGGCCGCTACTGTATGTGTCGACGGCCGCTTGCCCGCAGTGAGTGCGATTGCGGCACTTGCGCAACAAGCCGTCGCGGTCTCCGATATCCCGACCTTCACGAATCATAAATGGCCACAAACTTGCGCTATCAAACGGGCTTATCGTCGACGGAGTTACGGAGATCGCTCGTCCGTTCATGAACCTGGGCCCTGGTTCATAAAGAATGGGGTATCCGTTACCCCGCGCAGAAGACACCTGTCTACGTAGCAAACGAGCCACCGATTAGCAGTGGTGTGCGGTTAGTACTGCGTGGTATCCGACATCCCATCACGTCACTGATTCACGTTATATGTGAAGGTGAAGCCTGAATATGTGCTATTGTACTTTGATGAATCACGGTTAGGCCGCCCATTGATCGCCGTCGCCAATGATCACCCTCGCCGTAACCGCGCCGTCGACGAGATCCTGCCATGCCTATCTTTTAACCATCCAAGAAGCCCCAGCACCGACCCCTTCCCAGATAAGTCTCCATAAACACATCTGCCTAATAAACACGTTGTTACTGAGTCTCCTCTGCACTCAAACCACAAAATTCCACCACACCATCAGTGTGTTATCATGGTAGCCAACGATAGAGTTCATAAGAGTGACGAGGACCGCATGGGTAAGAAGTATCTTCCAATCAGTTTCCTCGCAGTGCTGCCATCATTGCTGTTACAAGTTCGATCGATAGATTGATTTTTGAAAGCTTTTACCCTTCATATTTCACATTCTGGAAGTCGAGGTAGTCGGTTTCGTTCAGTCGCTTCTTGAATCGAATGCAGGTGTTCTTCTCGATTCGACGCATGGCCTCTTTTATAGTGTTTTTGGCTGAGTTGTCTGAAGGCATTTCTTGGAAGTCAAAACATTGAAAAACATAAATATCAATAGCAGTAACGATGCATTCTAGACATACATATTTATCACGACCTACACAGAAACGACGATAGATCACGAAGGAGGATTTTCGAACGTATCAGAACGGAAAGAGTTGGTGGAATTTATGGAGATTCCTGCTCAACTGACCGTAAAATCCGGTGATGATGTAAGGCACGACAATATTTCCGTCCTCGTCTCTCAGGATCCACTTCTTGTCATCATCCCGTAGCGCATTGTACATTCTTCTGAAAAAATTCGGTTGGTGCTCGAAAACGGGATGAAACGTTTATACTCGGCAGAAAACCAGCAGCAAGGAAGAGACATAGAGGATGTTCACCATTTTCGAAACTTCCTCATGGATAGAACATAACAAAATCCTGACTGGAAATTTAGAAACTAGATTCCATAGCGATTTTAGATTCTTTCCATGTAGAGGCGTAGCTCCAGCCTTCCAGTTTCTATTATCAGCTTTGAAGAAACTTTTCTACGACACCACTTTGCTGCCAAGTATGAACAGACGTTCAGAAAAAGGTAACACAGCTCACACATCAAAAGCGAAAGGGGCGCGATGCGGCTCATTGGTGGATCTTCCCTCACCGTTGCCGTTAAAGATGTCAATCAATCGAGGCTGAAAGTAGTCATTGAACTTAAATCCGACCTTAATTATGTTAACCGAATCATTCTCTATATAAAGTAGTTCGCGAAAAGATATGTTATCTTGCATTTTTGGGTGCAGATCGCTGAAACCGAAAGGAATTTAATTCCAATTGACAATTCTAATGACATTGAAAATACACTAATATGTGTCCTCGTTGGAAATTCTAGATTTCTTTAAAATTTCAGACTTATTTTCATATGCATTTTCAAATAAATGTATCTTAGGACCCACCACTGAGCTTCTGCTTGTCTAGTGGCGATATTCTGATAGAGCATGATTAGCTTGTTCTTGTAGGCACCGGATTTTATTTTCAAGTCATTAAGAAACCATAAATTTTTTGCGTGAATTTTTTATGGTCAGAAAATGATGGACTCTTGAGACAATCTTTCACAGAAAATTCCATATCGTAGTAATTAGTAAATAGCACATATTAGTGTATTTTCAATAAGAGTCATTGAAGCTGTCAATTGGAATGAAATTCCTTTCGGTTTCAGCGATCTGCACCTAAAAATGCAAGATGACATATCTTTTCGCGAACTACTGTATTTGTGATTGCTCAATTTTATTCTACTTCATTTTCGCCCTCACGGCTCTCCTTAGTTGCAGTATTGGATTACGGTAGTGGCGGTACACCTGTCTCCATGATTATCTTGTTATAGAACTTGTATGATTATGAGCAAATTTTCTTTTTAATACCACTTTATTTTTCTCAAATTTTATTCTACCTATTAGGTCCCATCTCCGGGATATAAACTAACTAATGGAAAAAGCCGAAAGGACTTCGATCAAGCCCACTGCGTAGAAAAAAGTAGATCACAAAAAATATAAGACCGGTCCAGCGTGTCGTGGAGCATATAGGAGCTCTGGGGCTCCGTTTTTATCGTTTATAATTCATAAAAAAACTGTACCTTACACCGTACTAGAGGCAAGGCGTGGAACAAAACGAGAAGACTGAACACCGTTCTCCGCAGTTGCTTCATGTCTAAAACACGATATCCAGAGAAAATCCCATTCAGAGGATCACTACGAGGTGAACTTCGCAGTAATATATCTAAGCGTCACTTTCAAGCACAGTAATATGTAAAGAAAGAGCTTAGTCTGATGGGGTTTCAAATAATAGGACATTAGCCGGCGGAGAATGACCTTATATACCCTGTGAGCTTCCCTCGATGGTATTCTCAAAACTTGAACTGAAAAATCCAGTAATTAATAACTAGTGCGAACTAAAAAATCTGGTAAGAAGGACACCAGCCAACTGTACTAAAAAACAAGGAAATTTAGACAACTTCCAGTGCCAGTACAGTAGAATTGTGGAGAGAAAGTGAATGTCTACATGGACCATTGTTGATTCGAGTCGAGAGCTTTGCCTTTATAGTGTGGACGCTGTGAGGGCGTTATTGAGGGAAGAATTGCGTTTAGAAACGATTTGTTGAACAAATGTTACGGATGCTGGAGCCGCTTCTGTCTGAAAGACGCGTTTTGGCAATTTAAGCAAAAAAGAGAAGCTGTGAGATACAAGATCAACCCGGCAAAGGCTTCATCAATCTTGTCAATCTTCACGGCTTGGAGTAAATCTCCAAATAGAACGATAGACTACAAAGAACATCTTTTAGATCCTTACTTAGTCGCTGCTCCAACGTTTAATCGTTGAAGCAGCGACTGAGAAAGTAATTGTAATCTCAAATGTTTTATGGTTTTGTTAGATGTTTGTTTGGCTCATTTTCGTCACTGTGTGCGACTTCCACTAATATTTTCAACATAATCCAGATACTTTTAGCTTTGTCGATATTCGTAATGTATCGTGTTTGTTTTTTGGTTTCATTGGTCCCAGTGTTGTAACCCAAACGAGCCCACTCGTGTATCAAATAAATAAATAAATAAATCGACCTCTGAATAGAATCCCATTGACTCTATTTATTTCATTCTTCTGACCAGCTAATTGGTCGACCTCATTGCACCACCTACCGTAATTAATGCTTACTGCTAACTCTACAACTGATTTGCAACCAAAATTGTCATCTTCCTCAACGAATTCGAATTCGGACATGGTATTCAAAGGGAGGGTGTCGAGCCGGTCATCTTAGTTCTAAGCACGCCTGAAAAATGTCTCAGATTAAGTTGACGAGAAATTTGATGAGAGCGAGTTTCCACTGCGCTAAACTGGGAAATTTTGTGACTATATTATTCAGGATTTTGAGGTCAGAGAGTCCCGCAACAGTACAGCACTGGACGTGCTAAAGCAATATTGTGCCTGCAGCGGCGCTCTCCTACGCCGGAACTGCCCTTTTTCAATTTTTATAACTTATCATTAATTTTAATTTCCAAATTGGTTCATTTCTGAAGATAACTTGATATTTGAATTCAGCCGCTCGAGTTCTATTTTTTCATATACAAATTCATATACATAGTTCCATTCAGGAGTTCGTTGAGAAAATTGACAATTTTGGGTATGATTCAGTTACAAAGTTAGCCACATGCTATACAGTATAAGAAAGGTGGAGATCATTTGCTCGCCGCTCCAGTAAGGTCAAGGAGTATTCATGTAACCCTCAGAATTTCCACAAATTCTGAGAGCTTTTTAGATCAGATGATTTACATAGAAGTAGATTAGTGTATTTTGTTATAGATTTTTGTTCAATTTTGTTACTGCTTCCAGGACGAATAGAACAATGCGGAAAAATACGGCCAAGACTGCGGAGCGTTCAGTGTCCCATAGATTCCTTTTTGCGCTCTCAGCTGTTTACAACGATGCTTCTCACATTTTCCTTCGATTTTTCGAAGACTGCTTTTTTTGCTGAACGTCATCGTTTTCAAACTGAAAGGCAGTGGCAGAAGGTGTTTGCATTTCTCACCATCAATCTCTCTTCTCCAGATGTGTTGTTAGTTTTGTGAAACGTGCCTCCTTGCACGGATCACAAAAACATACGGAAATCATTCGATTCGAGAAGGAACATAGCTCGAGAACAGATTATAGTAGTTTTCAATTTTAATTTCTTCTACCTCAGGTGAGGCAGAAAAAATTAAAACTGTAAATTCAATACATCGACACGGAGTTAGACGATTAACTTGGAGTTTATGTTAAATTTTATTGTAATAAATGAGTATCGACACTTCAGGGATCCGCTTAGAATTTGAGCTCATCCATTGTTTTCTTATTGGACTCGTTCTTGAATCAGGAAACTATTTCGATCTAAGGGTTATTTCAGACCATAACAAGAGATTTTCAGCTATCACAGCTTATTTACAAAGTTAATGAATAGAGGTTTCTCAAGGCTACGAAAAAGTGAGTTTTGCAAAAAATCACAGGAAAGAGAAGCAGCAGAAATTTTGACATAATCAAATTTGACATCTGGAGGATAGATTCTGATAAAGGTAAGGTGAGTAGCGTCGATAAGCCCCACAAGGACGCGCCATGCATTCTTCTTTCATTCAGAACAGAAGGATGATAAACGCGTACTTGGACCAGGCAATAACTTGGGTGGGTAAACCGCTGACCAAGTCGATGTCTATACCTTCCCAGACACTTCTGGTACCAATTTACCCAACACTGACTGGGTAGAAGGTTGATTGAGTAAAAGGCTAAAGTGATTTGGGAAAGGGTCGACTATGGATGTAGCGCCTTACCTTACCCAGGATCTTACCCAGGATGACCCTCATTCCTATTCGCCGGAATGATCCCCTATGAACCCCAACTTCGATTTGTTCACATACCTGCTCAGGATAAGTGAGAATAAAGTTGTAGTTAATCAACTAAAAGGTAATTTGGCCAAAAACGTCATGAATTCCAATCGTGCAATAGTGATCATAACGACTCATCACCTTGCATTTTTGAGCGCAAGGAGCTCAAACTGAAAGGAGTCCAAATCCAGCTAATAGTTCCAAGACTTCGAAGGACTGCATGAGGTCAGAATATACTCTTGCGCCACACAGAAACGAGGAGTGGAAGAAATTGATAACAAGAATACATTTGAAAAATACGCGGAAAAAATGGCCCCTGAGGTGATCACATTCGACTCGGCGGTCGAAGCAGATGTTCGGACGTCTGTGTAAGATCCTCCCTGGACATCAACGGCACCAAAACGGACGTCTTCCGACGGAGTGGAATTTCCATGGATTGCGCGGCGGCTGATGGAGCACGTTCGTCCTTGTTTTCGTCTTTGTACTCTGAAAAAGCTCTTCTGATTAAAAAATATATCAAAAAGTTAAGAATAAATAGATTAATAGATTAAAAAAAGCAGTATGGGCGGTGTGCAGCTGCTCAGTCTGGGTCCAGATTCATGAACGGCTCACCCTCTAAATGAATTGAAATTTTTGCCAAATACGTGCAAAGTAAATACTGAAAAAACTGATATACTAATCCCGTATGGCTATTCATCAGCATTTATTTATTTATTGAGACATGCAGTAGAATTACATGTAATTTGACAGTACCACTATCACACTAAGGAATAAAACATCCTGAGAGTTCAGACAGAGATAAAAGATAGACAACACGGAATCACTAGTTAATGATAAAACAGCTGAAACTACGAAATGCAGTAAGCGGCAGCATAAGGTCATGCTAGCTCCGCCGCATAGGACAGCAAGGTAATAGGAAAATAGCAAAACACTTAAAAGAGAACTATTTATCCACTGATATTTGCCTAAAATCCGTTTTTAAAGCCCCTAAATTAGCGGAAATAGTAAAAAACCTCATATATTCAGGGGAAAACCTTACATATTCAGCCCCAGCTCTGCAAATGAAGTAGTTGGAGTATCGCATCGTGTTTCATCGGCACGCAGTAGAGTTTATTCGGAGCATAGCGGAGGTGTATAGGAGCGCATTATATCCCGATTTGCGTACGTGAACATGCGCCCTGATTCATCGTTGGTGAATCCCCGATGAACCCCGCGATATACTATGTATACCCCGAACCGAGAATCGTGAACGCGCGTCGGGGTTTATCGCCGGTCTGTCACATCTTGCGATGATGCAGGGTTTGGGAGACCACGGCAGTATCGAGCGGGTTTATCGCCGACGGGGTTTCGAAGACCGCTCGTTCGTTCATGAATCTGGGCCCTAGCCCTTGCATTCGTAGGCTGAAGCGTTGAATCTATTCGAATGCTACATACTTTCTACTTTACTTTAATTTTCAGCCGGAATCGCTTCCTTCAAGGTTGAACTGAACATGGGTTACATATTCATATTTCTGATTCATCACCTCAAAACCCTCCCCTCAAAATCCATTGCCACACCCAGCGCAAAGGTCTCAGTTAAATGATACTTGGATATAAGGCATCTATGGTTTTCCATTGCCTTTTGATCTGAGTGATTGTTAAGGTATATAGCGTGGCTTCTCAGATAAGAGGTGGAGTTGAGGTAAAAGACTTTTTCTGGAGCTCTACGTAAAAATAGGCAGAGGAAAAGAGAACGTGTAAAAGTTAATGGTTATGAAATCGAGAGCTTACTAGACTACCACCAAGGTAATCATGTTTAAACCTTTGTCGAAACAGAATTTTCACCGCCCCATCGTACTAGATCGCGTACACTTTCTTTGTGCGAACGTCTCCGTAAATCCTTCCTTAAAAAATGGAAACAAGGAAAAAAGGAAGGAAAGGGAAGAAAGCAAAGCCAGACATAGACGTCTGAAGAAATTGCGATCCGCTGCAGATAGTATTTCGAGGAGAAGTTTATCAAGCTCTGGTGCCACAGTACTAACCTAACAACCTGAGCAGTTCTTAAATCTGGGCATGGGTAGAAAGCTGTTTCTATGCTACCACTCGACAAACCCAATGCAAAACTTACGACCATCATTCAACAGTGCCGTGATCACTTTGTGACCTAAAAGCTTCGACACTTCACTGGCTTTATCGAGGAGCGCCTGAGGGCTGAAAAATTGTCTCACCTTGTTCAGCAAGGAATTGATCCCACATGGTGTCGACCACCTCTGTGCAGATCAACACTCCAGAATGAATGGTGATCATTCGAAGCACAAATATGCCGTCCATTTTAACATAGTCGCGAACAAACTGCAATAGAGTAGTTCTGCTGAGAGTAGAAAAGATGTAAAATCACTGTAATAAAAGATAAAGATAAAGGTGTCGGCGTTGATCAATTCCATAAGGACGCGCCACGCATTCGGGTTCAATTCAGAATCGTGGGTGCATGGAGAATGCGTATTTGGCCTATAGAATGACTTGTGGGGCCAGCCGATATACCACGTCTGTCTTTACCTTCCCAGACAAGTCTGGTTAGCGTCTACCGAGCCCGAAGGAGGGAGGTCTTGATTGGCACGAGCGACGAGCGGTGGTTCAACCGTGCGGGCGTCGGCAGCGCCTGTTACCTGTGTACCACACGGGTCCATTGATCAAATCTTTTATTTGTTTATTTACTTGGCGCATAGGCGCGCTAAAGGTGAAAGTGGTTAGTAGGTCCATTCTCCATAGAGACCCTAAAGTGCAGGGAACTAAAAAAATCAGGGCAACGAAGCAATTCATGATGAAATCGCACTTGTAGCATTTTAATTTAAGTATTTATTTATTCTAGCTAGAGACAAGTTAGAGGGGTTAAGAAGCCTAAGTTCCAAGAAATCAAAGTAGCTTAAGCCACGAATGTGTAAAAGAGGAAGAACTAAAAATGGAAGAAGGAAGAGAATGCGGTGTGATAGGATTGATTAATGACAAAGAAAGAAAAAATGTAAATGAAAAATTGATAAGAAAACAGAAAACCAGCTCTCGATTGTAGCTCACACGGCGCTAGAGCTCTCTGATATTCTCATAGAAAACGACCTTCACGATGCAAACAAAATCGATCGATCCAATCACTTCTGATTTATGGTTTATTTCAGTGAAAAATCACCTCGTCAAGTTCCAGGGCAAAGTTCCGCTGCTTGAAAGAGACATCGGCAAGTTCCAATCGGCGTGCTATGAACCTACAAGACGTCCACTATTAGTGTCTTTCACAGAGGACTGGGTATATTCCTAGTAAGCATGAAACTGCAATTAGTTTGGAATGGAATTCTAGTTCAACTACCGTATTTTTGCGGGTTACTGTAAAAAAATTCTCCGCATCCTCTTTTCAAATAAGATATCCAAGTTTATTTCAATATTTCCGGTTTACTTAAGTGTAACCATCGGAAATAATTAACGAGAACGGCCGAATGATGTTGACCTTGGGTGGACGTCATTCGGCTACATTAAAACATATGTAATTATTGATCGATTGTTTGATTTATTGCCTTGACATTGAACTATTTATTGATTTATTTATCGATTAGTTGATTGATTTCTGTGTTGACGGAAGCATGGTTGAACTTACTTCCGACGCTGATCGAAAGGCAACGACGAGAATATCCACGACATGATGCTTCCGAATGAGATCACGGCTAACAGAGTGTACCACAGCCAAAGAAGGAGGAATATCTAAAAAACAGGAATTTATAAGGAAAAAAATAAGCATAAAAGATTTTTTCATTATTTTCTTAAATATTTCAGAAAAGTAACCAAACTTTTCAGTGAAGATATTGATAACAAGTACACATTGCACGGTATGTCGTTGAATATGCCCGAGTATTCGTATCTCCATGTCGCAGTATGTGACCACCGGAAAATTTGGAGACTCTGTCCAACCTGAACAGTCATGTGAATAAATAAATATCGATTTTATATACTTCAACAATAAGTAATCTCCCAATGAAGATACCTTGTCCGGTAATAAGATCCCAGAATATGCCGTAGCCGTAGAAGCCTTGAGAGTTGGTTTCGAGAAATCGACTGAGAAGAAACATCTGAATGTTTGGTTTCCAAGCAAGAAGGCAACAAACGAATATTGATGAGAATTGTTGCTTCAAATCTGTGCTGATGTCATAGCTGCCATGATAAGTATCGAGATTTTCTCTGGGGCACGAATAGTGCATTTGAATAAATAAATAAATAAATAAATAACTAAATAAATAAGTAAAATTTGTAGAGTGGCCGGCGTTGATCCATCCCCTAAGGACGCGCCGTGCATTCGTGTTCCATTTAGAATCGCATAGGCCCGTTCAATGCGTATTTGGGCCAAGCAATGATCTGCGGTGGTCAACTGCTATAGTAAGTCAGAGTCTTTACCTTCTCAGATAAGTTTGGCACCAATTTACCTGACCTCGGAGGGATAGGAGGGTTAGCCTAGCCATGCCAGTGGCGCCCCTAATCACTGGTCCAACCATGCCCATCATTATAAATATCACTAATTATCAATTTTATATTATTACCTTGATTAAGTAATTGTATTTTATTTTATTATTTATTATATTATACAAGATATATTTATTCATTTTATTTAATTAAGAACACCCTAATTGTGACGAAGATCAAAAATTAGAAATCTTCAGTCCTACCTGTACCAGCACATTAATAAGAAACAGCAGTTTAATGCCAAGATACAAGAAGGTCAAGTATGCCTCGTAAAAACGTAGATTGAGAAACTTCAGCACTCTGAAATGGCTATAAATTTGACAGTAATGGGAATTTTCAAATTATTTGTGGACGTTTTTGGTCAGCGTTGACTTACTTATGGTGATACGGGTGGACGGAGCCGAATCGAAAGCGATGATTGAATACGGAAGACAAATGCATGGCGAGTCCGTTGATGTTTGCTCGGCGAGCAGCTGAAACAGATAGCTCAGTTTAAAGAGATAAGAGCTCAAAAAGTGGGTTTATGGATTGATTTTTTAATCGTACATATGTGAGGTCATGGCTAGAATGTCGTTCATGCTCAGCACTAAAGCTGCGCGCTGCTGCCTACGTGGGGCAGGGACGCAGGGTATGCGGCACAGCGGTTGGCACAAGAGGCACTTTAAAGCTTTCAGCAATTTCAAGCTCCAGGCTCCAGGAAACAAAAGTTTTTTCATCGAAGCTGAATTTTGCATTTAAATGTCCTCCTCGGATAGAACGCGCGTGAGTCGATGGAAAATGCGCGACCATACAGTACCGATCAAAATGACATGTAGCCCTACATTTTGGAATACGAATAGGCGAAACCAAGAGGAATCGCACTTCAATTGGGAGTTTCAGTAACTTCACTGAAAAATACATTGATCTATGCACTTACTGGAAAATTTGGAGTTTTTGAATTTTTTCAAATGCTTGTTTATATGCATTTTCACGCGACTATATCTCATGAACTTCTGCACATAAAATCAGCCCAAGGTGATACTTCGATAGAGCATGATTGATTTCTAATAAGATAAGTGGTTGAGATTACTAAAAAACTAAAGACTTTTTTGATCGAAAATTTTTATGGGCAAAAAATGGTAAAATTCTAAGACCTCACTACAAATAAAAATCTCTACATCAGTAGAGGACTGACCAAATTGCATCAAACTTGAAGATTTCATGAGATGAAAATTTCTCTTTCTGCGACACGTCAATGTTTTACACTACGCTCACAAGTTTTCCAGAAAATGATCTATAAAGTTGTATTCACATAAACTACCAAGATCGAAAAATCTGAAAAGGGAACGACTACAATTTTTTCCAATCGGTAGAGGCCTCTAACCTTCCAGCAACGAGTTAGAAAGAAAAAGAGTCCAATTCCTTGTAGAAAAACTTCATATAATCTGCGCACGTTGAAAATGCTTTCGTGCAGACTATTTAGAATCCCTCACGAGTTTCAATCTAATCATTAAGCTTAAATAAATACTGCTAGAGCGACGAAAGTAGGTGGCGCACTTTGAAGCTTCTAGGGTTACGACCTTAGGGCAGGTAAAATATTCCGATAAACACAATATCCCATTCGCTGTCTCTGTAACAGCAACAAAAAAATTCCAAATTCTGACACAATGTCTTATGTATTTGTCCTCCAAAGGCTACTTTCTGCTCTTAAAACGATATCGATTGAATTGCAGATGAGAAAAGACAGGTAAAACCCTTACATGGTTGGACGTTGGACTTGTCATTCGCGAAACACATGATATCCTTCAAGCGTATCCCTGAAAGTCTTGTCGTGGTTTCTTGTGGGTCAGTTAACAACCAAATGCTTACCTGACTTGTCGTATAACAGCCTCCATAGTAAGCACGGCGAGTAGAACATAAAGGCGACAATCACTAGGAAAAATGGCACCCATTGATAGTAGGAAACCTGGAGAAATTTTCATCGTGAGATATTCTGAACAAATTATCTTGCGGCATTAGTTAGGAGCTTTGAAGGTGTACCATTGTTTTTCCTCGATCTTGTACTTCAGGTAAATTGGGGTCTTGGAACGGAGCGTAGTAGGTGTTCCGTGCCCAACAGTACATTTCTAAAATTCAATTCCTCAGGCCGTAAGTGTAACTTCGGATAAATAAATTTAGGAGAAGAAAAAATCGATAAAAAGGTAATGAGAAAACCGGCCTAACTCTAACCTGTGTAATCTTCCCAGCTGCTCTTGTACTCGGCCGGTAACCAGCACTCGATTGGACGTCCGCCGAACATCTTCAAACTCACGAGTACCTGCAAGGAAATAGATATTATATTATTATATTTATTTTTATTATTACTATGCTATTATTGACCATTGCAAATTTAGGTTGCTAATTTAATCCCAAAAACTTCGTGTTGAAGACTAGGATATCCGACGGAGAAGATTGAAGTGAAAGTCTTCAGCAGTGTTTCTGTTCTCTCCCTTAGTTAGACCACGGACCTATTTGTTTTTGTTGGAAAAAAGAGGCTTAGAAATTCCATATTTTTTTCAAATTTCAGAGTCAAAAGGATTACACATACAGCTGTTAGTAGAAGGAATGTGGTCGTGTAGTAGTAGTGCAGGCGGTCGAAAATATCATCGTCGGCCTGAGGTTGCAGGAATGACAGCGTACCGACGATCTCGGCAAAGACCATTCTGGAAAAATTGAGCAGATGGTCCACACTCTTTCGTCATGAATCTGAGGCACAACTTAGAAGCGATTAAACGAAATGTGTCGAATACCTTAATTTGAAACAAAAATACAAAACTGTAAAATTGAAAATTGAAATGAACTATGGACGGAGGCCGTAGTAGGGACCGGGCTTTCTTGTTAACGACGACTCACCGCGGTACTCTTGAGGCTGTGGAAATCCTTGACGCACCACCACCACCTCCTCGACTACTTTCCTTCACCTCAGCACGAATTGGTGGCGGTTCCATGGTGGTTCTGCACCACCGCTGGCTGCCACCTCTTCCGTGGCACCTCACGCAGACCAAATTCCCACGTTTGCCAAACATTCCATCCAGTTTCAAGCCGCTTCTGCATGTTCCTGCACGGGATCCAAAAGCCCCTTCAGACTTCGCTGCGTTGCTGCCGCAGTATTAATGAAAGATAGGGACCGGCGGCGCAGTAGCTGCATCCGTTTTCAAATCTTTTCTCCGAAAATCACCCATGAAAGGTAAAGGTAAAGGCGTTCATCAGTCCCGAAGGACGCGCCGCCGCACTCGAGTTCAAAACAGAATGGTAGGGGCGTGGTGAATGCGTATTTGGCCTATACAATGCGGGGGCTAGCCACTATACCAGGTCAGAGTCTTTACCTTCCCAGTCAAGTGTGGTACCAATTTACCCGACACCGGAGGGATGCAAGACTTCGTTGGCCCGGGCCGGGATCGATCGCTCGACTGTGCGGGTGACAGCAGCGCCTCTTACCGCTGTACCACGCAGGCCCTTCCACCACATACTGTCAGCAAGTATTAATTAGTTTTTTGACCAACGTCGCCTCAGCGGACGGCCGCACAGTGGCGCAGCTATTGTGGAAATATAAGCACTCCCTATACTTACTGCTCCACATTGGTCTACTGCGGCCGTAGAGTCTGTAGGGGCCCTTAGGAAGCTGCATCGACACTGTTCACGCACCTTCCGTGAGAATTTGTGTCGACTAGGGACAATCGCAGCTCGACTGTCAGTCGATCGAACGGTTGGGATCTATGGATTCCTATTGTCTTTTATGTTGAAACACTGCATGGCAGAAGAAAATCAAATTGGTGCCTGTAGAACCAAACAGCGGATATCAGAAAGGAACCAATGTTAACTGGAATCAGAAGTGTGTTGCGCTCACTCAAGAGCTGACCCACTTCATCGATGGATGGTGGTTTCGACTGAGCTGGTATTAGGTTGGTGCAAAAGTTCTCGGACATTTGAAATGCAAAACAGCAGATATTATGAAAACTGAACAATCGCGAGGAGTCATTTGAAGTAGGCACTGTTAATATCGATGGTGTTCTCGTTCTATAGCATGCTTTGACTGAGGCCGAAAATGGCGGGAAAACCCTTTTCAAGTGTAAGAAGTCGCGAATGTCCGAGAACTTTGCACCAACCTGATAGCTTCATCCGAGGTTCTCTGAGGATTGGTTGTTCTAGTTGGTGGATTTCAATCACCCGGTGTTATAGCCGAGAGGGTGACTGTTGGTTGACACCGTCAAATTTCAAATTTATTACATGCGGTAATACCACATGTGGTGTCCAAAAAATAACAGTAACTAACAACACAGACCTCCAACGTAATGAAAAAACTCTATTGAACAAGTTTACGAGCTCGCTGGAGAAGCAGATCATATTATTAAGACAGGTCTTATCTCAGTAGTTGACTTCAAAAAGATTGGTACCTGTGTATCACTTCTCTAAGTAGATATGAGTTTTAAAAATGTTTTACCACAGATGTTAGTATGTTGCCATGACTCACGTTCCATTGGTCCTGGAGGCAAAATGGTGAAAATTCCTAGCGGAGATGAAGTCGGTTGGTGGGGCTTTTTTTGAGCCGCGACAACGACAATTTTGCTATTGTGCTGCTGGACAGCACGAAAACAGTTTGATGGTAACTGAGAACCATAAAACCCACCACGGAATCATCCACAACATCAATACTAAACAGCAGTGTACGACATTACGACATTTCTCAAGAGGTGACAATTGTGATCAACGCACTGATTTGACGATTGATTTTTTCCTCAGTTTACCAGCAAGTCGGTGAGATTCATTCTCAAATTTAACGCGTTCGATGGAAACCGCACCTGGTTCGCTCTGGAGTTTGGGAACACTTCGTCCTTCCGGAGAAAGGCAGCTTTTTTCAACAAATCTTCTCGCAGCAGAAACAAGCCAATAAAGAGAGAAAAAAGCGAAAGAGAAATCGATCAGATTAATCTATTGCTTGTATCCCTGTACAACAGCTGATACATTTTTTCCAGTGAGTGTAGTGTATCCCGTTCATGTGCGATCAAAATTTATCGTTCGCTTTATTCATAATCTTCGCTGCTTTTTCGAGACTCAGAAAAAACAAAATAAAATACAAGACAAGAAATAAAATAAGAATAACGAAACCTTATTATGACCAAAATTATCTATACTTCTGGGATTCATGTAGAAGAATCGCTGCAGTACGGTGAAAAAGAGCGTAGTCTCCACACTACATATAATCGCTACTCCGGGATTTTGCTCCATTTGTTCCAGGACATTTTTTAATTGTTCGTTTTTTGTGAAAATAGTTTTCTGCATTACATAGCTGTCATTTAAGCTTGACGTGGAATTTGTTGTTCTCATTCCTTTGCACAAGGGTCCAGGCTCTTGAATTGAAAAAATTTTAATTGAAAAAAAAAATAAGTGATAAAGTCACTAAGAAATCAACGCCCTATCATTGTGAAAAATAAGTGGGGATTCGGCAATTGATGGGGCTGAGGTGCAGAGGGTACAGTCAGCACACGACGACCGTGACTCAACGGCCATTGAGGCTGGGAATCCAAACAGAGCTTGTTGCATCGGCCGACGTTTGAGAGACCGGCGGTTCTCACTTCACCACCTGAGTGGAAGGAAATTCGGGAATTGAACTGGGGCAGGAAAAATGACATCAGAATCGTATCACAGCGTTACTCATCATGCGTGGAGTGTATTTATTGAGCTGTTGAACCAACAGTCCTAGTCATTGTCATACCCCAGAAGGCGATGACGATTTGTTGCAGAATTACACGGGAATTCTGTAACCCAAACCTTCCAAGTTTGTTTGGGCGTGTTTGGGCTGGGAGTCGCACAGATTTTGCACAGGAATTTATATCAATCACATCTATCTATTGTTTCTTTGATAATCGACACTCCTATGGCTATGCGGCTATCTGCCCAGGGAGTGCGCCACGCACTCGACCTTCATTTCGATTCATTCGAATGTGAAATTAATCGGCAAATCGATCAGTGTCTACGGGGCTCAAAGTGCGGTTTGTGGAGTGTAGTGTGTTGACCTTCCGTCACACATCTGAATCATCGTCGCGGAGTATACGATGGATACTCTGGATGAAGCCTTAGTGGAACGAAGGCGGCATGTGATCTCTGATGTTAAGACGAAGTGAATACTTAAAGGAAGTAAAGATCTGGTGTTAGTGTGTCATTATGCCTTGCCGAGGCTGTTATATGGAACTATTTAATGACGGGATAAAGAGCGTTTCCACAATTACCGGTTTTTCTTCAGTAACAAATATTAGGTTGGTTCATAGGTTCGTGCCGTTTTTTCAATGGAATCCAAGACGGTTCAAAAACGCTTTGTATACCATCTTGTAGTGCGTATCGTGTTCTTTCGAATACTTCATAACATTCGGTTAAAAGATCGAAAATGGAGAGAGAGTTTGCTTGGGTGAGAAAGTTCAAGGCGCTTTTCTCGCGAGAATTCCTAAAAAACGACTGTTGTTCGAAATTAAGCATACCGTGCGACAGAGCGAGAAATTCTGCTTGGAAAACTGCACAGAATTCAACTTGGATGTTCAGAAGAAAGCCAGGAGCAGCATCGAAAAATTATTCTTGCCTTTCGAACGACAAATTTTACGGGATTAAAACTTTGTAATTTTCAGAAGAAATAGAAATAAGTGATATATTATCTGATAGAGAAAATCATCTAATTTTGAACGGTATATGACATTCTATTTAGGCCCTCGTAACTGAGCAGAAAAATTCGTGTCGGTGAGGCTATTTCTCCACTTTTTCGCTTTTCGCTTTACTAGCCAAAAAAAGAATTTCGAAGTCGTCACAAATTTCTAATGCACTGCTTAAAAGAGCAAATAGTTCTCTTTAGGATGCTTTGTAACACTGCAAAAGACTTCGAACTTACAACAGTCGTTTGAAAAAAAAATGGCACGAACTTAGGAGCCAACCTAATACATAGGTGATGACTTTGTGTTCTCTCTTCGTCACTATTCTATAATTCAGCATAGCGGGTTTGCCTGGTGCAGTGGAAAGAGGCGCTGCTGACACCCGCACGGTCGAGCGATCGACCACGGCTCGTGGTAACTAGGCCTTCCATCCCTCCGGGGTTGGTAAATTGGTGCTAGACTTGTTTGGGAAGGTAAAAACACTGAGTTGGTATAGCGACTGCCCCTCCCCCCGCGTGAATGCGTTTAGGCCAACTAGGCATTTACCATGCTTCCACAATTCTGAATTGAACACAAATGCGTGGCGCGTCCTTAGGGGACTGATCAACGCCGGCACCTTTACCTTTTACTTCCTCGTGCCTCAACGATTTTAACGAGTTTGGATGGATCTACTCTCGCCTCAAAACTTCTATTTATGGAACCCTACAGTTCTGTGCCGCTATTTCGTTCTTTTTTCTTTTTACAGCTGTCCATGTTTGTACTCTTCCTTTCTCGCGCTTACTCCATCGTAAAAGTTGAATAGAACATGGATGCCAAACATACGCTCAATGTCGATGCTTGAAAATATAGGAGAACGACAATAAACAGTACTCTTAGTATCGTCAGGCATCATTTACGACAAGAGTTTCGATGCTTAAGGTTTTTGTAACCACCGTTCACAATTTCAGGTAATCTATAAGATTCATAAGACAAGCGACAAGTTAGTGTTATAAAAGCAGCAAAGACAATGACGGTGACTTTGTCATTATTTCTATAAGGTTGTCGAATTGAAGTTCTGCTAAGGAATTCCGGGATTATAAAGGTATTCTTCGTGGCTATGTGGCTTATAAAGGAATTCGGGAAGACAAGCTCATCCTATAGGGTCTCTATTTCTACTTTTTTTATTTCTACTACACTAGTTGTACAAATAAAATGCTAACAACTTACTTCAAATGAAGTATCCAACTAAATATTAATAATTAAGACAATAATCCTTCTTAACGATGAAAAACAATAATTCAGCCAGTTTCAGGCAAATAAGAACAACGAAACTACTCTGTATTCTATTCAAAACTAAGAGTTCGGAGTCAAAATCCACATCGAACCGATAGTGCGACCCAAAAAAATATGAAACTTGCTGTAACTAAGGAATATGGTGTTGTGATGGTGGTTCGTCGCAGAAATCGCCTCTCAGGCAGGTCTCGAACCGTCGTCTTTCGCCTAACCGGGCCGTGCATTTTCCACTACGCTACTGACAATGAGCCGAAGGCTCGTCCCTAACCCCACCCAACACCTTCCTCAAGTACGAAGGCTTTCACTTCCAGCACTCATCCATAATGAAGGCTTGAAGCGGCGTGCCGGATTTGGTATTGCACCAGTTGAGGAGAAAGCATTTTACAATTAACGCGAAATTCTAGTTTTATTACTGCTCCAGACTCTCAGTTTTGAACAGAAGACCAAATAGTTTCAAGAAATATGTGTAAATTTAACAGAATATGAATCAGAAACGTAAACGAAATAACACATGGAAATCACGGAAATAGTGTGTTGGCTGTACGGGACTGCGGATAGAGTGCGAGTGAGAATCGTCTGAGCAAACAGCGCCCAAATCACCCAAACACCTCACATGGGCGACGGCATCGGCGCGGTGGTTGGCGGTTGAGACCGTGGAAGCTCGCTGGCTGGGCTGCACGAGTGCTATTCATTATCGTTGAGTATCCGTCCAGTTGTCTCCAACGATATTCTCCTAGTAAAAGGTAAAGGTGAAGATGTCGGCGTTGATCAATCCCGGGAGCACGCGCGTGTTCACTGAAACAGATAAAGCCTAAAGTAAACAAACACGAAAACATTAAAATTTAGCGTTACAAAGACCTTGATAAACATATGCCTCGGAGCAAGATAACACGTCACGTGAGGTAAAGTCATAAGAAGAGAGAGAATGCGGTCCTTAATCAATAATCTAAAAAGGGGCAATGCACGTTGTGAGGAAAAATGATCATCTACTTTGCATCTATGTACTTACTGAACCAGCTACCGTGATCCCTGCAGTTCTAGCGTTTCGCTCTTTCAATACTGTCTAGAATCAAGGAGTAACTGCAATTACTCCTTGATGCCAGGCAGTATTTTCGAAGATTTCCGCCTTTGTGGAAAAAAAGATGTTGATTGGCATGCCGGCTGTCGAACAACACGCTAACGGTCGCCGGAAAAGTCTAAAACCTTCTATTACTTACAGCTCCTTGATACAGCTAACGTATCACACCTTATCCGACCGACTGTATTCGGCGTCAAACTTAAGGTGAATATCATACTGGCGGGGCACAATAGTATACGGAAGAGAAAGAGGACCAGGCTCTTCAGGTACAATATTTTTGTCGAGCAGCGATAAGAAGGCGATAACTGCATAGATTGTACTATTAGGTTGGTAAGAAAGTTCCCGCCGTTTTTTTCAAACGACCGCTGTAAGTTTAGTTCGAAAGCTTTTGCAGAGTTTGGCACAGCATTCGAAAGAGAATTATTTGCTCCTTCGAGATGTACATTTGTAATTCGTTATAATTCTCAATGTCATCGTTTTTTCGGCATGTAAAGTAAAAAGCGAAAAACTGAAAAAATAACCTCATCGACAGCGATTTTTTTCTCTTCAGTTTCAAAGGCATAAATAAAATTTGATAGACCGTTCGAAAGACGATGATTTTCTCTATTAGGCGGTATATCATTTGTTTTCATTTGTCTCGAAAATTACAAGGTTTTGAACCACTGAAATCCGACCTTCGGAAGGCAAGAATAATTTTCCGATGGCGCTCCTGGTTTTCTTGTGAGCGCTCAAGTTGACTTCTGTAGAGTTTTCTATATGGAATTTTTCGCTCTATCAGAGGATATGTTTGTTTTCAAACAATGATCGATTTCAAAAGATTTTCACGAGATGGGCGTCTTGAAGTTTCTCGGCATGGCAAATCTCCAGTTTCAATCTTTCCACCGAATCTTATATAGCATTCGAAAGAGGACGATACTCTCTACAAGATGGTTTATGTAGCGTTTCAAACGTTCCTGGTTTTCATTGTTTTTTAGGCCGTCAAAGTGGACCTAAATCGCAGGCGCGGCGCGTGGGGCTCGTGCGGCGCGATGTCGAATCGTCCAGGAGTGCGGATTTAGGTCCACTTTGACGGCCTAAAAAACAATGAAAACCAGGAAGGTTCGAAACGCTACATAAATCATCTTGTAGAGAGTATCGTCCTCTTTCGAGTGCTATATGAGATTCGATGAAAAGATTGAAACTGGAGGTTTGGTCTGCCGAGAAACATCAAGACGCCCTTCTCGTGAAAATCTTTTAAAATCGATGATTGTTTGAAAATAAACATATCATCTGATAGAGCGAAAAATTCCATATAGAAAACTCTACAGAAGTCAACTTGAGCTCTCACAAGAAAACCAGGAGAGCCATCGGAAAATTATTCTTGCCTTCCGAAGGTCGGACTTCAGTGGTTCAAAACTTTGTAATTTTCGAGACAAATAAAAACAATTAATATACCGCCTAATAGAGAAAATTATCATCTTTCGATCGATCTATCAAGTTTCATTTATGCCTTTGAAATTGAGCAGAAAAAAATCGCTGTCGATGAGGTTATTTTTTTCACTTTTTCGCTTTTCACTTTACTAGCCAAAAAAAACAATGACATTTAGAGTTATCACAAATTTCAAGTACACAGCTCGAAAGAGCAAATAATTCTATTTCGAATGCTGTGTCAAACTCTGCAAAAGTTTTCGAACTAAACTTACAGCAGTCGTTTGAAAAAAACGGCGGGAACTTTCTTACCAACCTAATAGAAACTACTATTGCAAACACAAAACCGCAATCGGGTCTTAGAATAAACAGAACACGCGCAGTTCGGAACTCACCATAAAGTTAAAGAGCCGACCAACCATGTTACCAGCATGCGAAGGGAGCAGTATCCACGGGAAAATCCTTGCATTGCCGGGCATCACACGCCTCATTCCACGCTCCTATTCAGAACATTTACTCCGAAATTACCTAGAAACGTGGACCGCAGCTCATCCGTAGTTAGCGATGTATCATCCACAGTACTTTGTTTGGCTGACGGATCACCATTTCCAAAACCGGACAAGCCGTCAACTCTAACCGGACCAAAAGCGGACCCTATTCCGACTGAAGTTGGTCCGAAAACGCCATTTTGAATTGTGGATGGGCAAAAAAGGCCGATTTCGAGTGTCTGGGTGAGCCCGAAACATCTCATTAATAGCTTGAGAGTGATACTGTTTTCTACGCTTTCGAGGAAATCTTTGTGATTCTAGTTTTACCTTCCCAGAAAGGAAAGTTTTACCTTCCCAGAAAGCACCAATTCACCGAGCTCGTAGGGATGGAAGGCTTGGGTGGCCCGGACGAGGATCGATCGACCGTGCGGGTCAACAGTAATCCCTAATACCACTGCACCACGCGCGCCCCTGCTCTCCTAATGATATTTATTTATTGTGTGCAAAATTTGAGCGAAAAAAACGAAATATCTTAATTACATGGTTGGTATGGCAGCTCGAAAAATTCCCGCTCACAAAAACCTCTCTTAACCATTGCAGGCGACGTAGCACATTTTTTTTTCAAAACCGAAGAACAGATCAATTTAAAAAACCAAGTATGGCGGTTATGTGCAAGACACTGTATTCAGTTGCTAAAGCTGTGGGCTTTCGTCAAGAACATTGGAATTCAAGCAGGTTTAATGCAAATGTGAGCCTAAAATCTCGCATTTTTGACTTGGTACATCAAATCCTCCCATTCAAGCACCTGAGCGAGGCTCAGTCTTTTAGGTGCCTCTTTAACCTGGTCTTCAATTAATAATTAGTTCCAAAAATTATTAATCATGTCAAAAAATGCTGTAGACTCTAATGGAAAGAACATAAGGTGGAGCTTGGAGGGTGATTTCTTTAATAAGATGATGTTTAATGATGTTGATGTTGTTTAATGTTGTTGATGTTTAAAGAGGCTATAAAGTGGTCAGAGTTTAAGCTTCCTCTGAGGATGCGCCGCGCATTCGATTTCCATTTAGAATTGGATAGATATGGCATGCACATGGGTGCATGTTTGGAGAAGATTGGTACCACTTTTGCTTCTAGTGAGCATAAATCAATTCCTGGATGACTGTCAACTCCTAGCAACTTTGTCTGGTATTATTCAGCCTCGCTAAATCGACGACAAATGCTGCAAACTGGGGCACGGCTGGTGGAATGGGTACTAATAGTGGACAACTCGGGGTGATTCGGGGTAATTAATTGTAACTAGTATATTCTCGATGGAGTTAGACGTGGAGCGGAGCGCCGTTAACTTCATGTGTGTTTGTCGTCTAGCTTTATAGTTGATGAGTGAGTTGGGTCTTATGGAGGATAACGAAGTTAAGCCTAACCCCACCTTGTAATCAAGCGTTTTCAATGTATTCTAGGTAACGGTAGATGCGATGGTAAACGTCTCCATTGCCAGCCGTCTGACCACTGATCCCAATAATATCGCCGAAACTATAGCGTCGATCGAAATCCAGGAGATAATCGCGGATTTAGGGCACCCGACGGGTGGGGGAGAGTTGGCTTCGCCAAGGCCTCCCCACCCGAACATCGACCTGGGCTAACGATGGTCGCGACCGTCACCATTTTGACGTTGTTGATTAATTTTCTTCTGATTGATCTCTCCTCTTCGTCAGCACCGGATTTTTGGACTCGTCGTCATGTGAGTTGAAGAATTTTCTCTTTTTTTCAGCAGAAATACTGCTTTCTCTGAGGTTTGCGACCATACATACACCCCAGTGCAAAATTATATTAAGGTGGCCCAAAAGTTCGTGTGCATGTTAGATTCTGAATTTCTCCATTAATAATCCAATACAAATTCACAAACAACCAATAAGGTTATTATAGAATAGTTAATCAGAATTTTTCTTGGGATCTACGGCAAAGAATTCTGCTCAATCATGATAATCTTATTGGTCATCTAATTGTTTTTCTTGAATTGTAAATAAAATAAGTCAGAATCTGAGATGCACACGAATTTTTGGGTCACCCTAATAAGTGCACCCTGCAGTCTGCCTAGAACTACCCAAATAAGTTATTTCCGAGATACAATAACCTTACTATGATATTCCTCACTGTCAAAAACATACACACATAAATTCTAGGTCCGGTGTTTTACCACTACAAGAAGCTACAAATTTTTATTCAAAAATTAATGATAGAGTTTGACGCAAAATTGTAAGTTCACTTGGAATAATTCGGTAGAGACAAGAATTTCCCCCTTCAGTCGTGATACAGATACAGTGGCGGCAATATACATATTTACAGACGCCTGCCCTCTGCGCGATTTTTCGGCCATAACTTTGGAACCAGAGAAGTATGAGAAATACCGAGCACGTATTTAGAATCCTCGAAAAATTCTCTACAAAATGCACTCATCTGTATTTGACGCCGCTCTGGAATTTTAGAAAAAAATCGAGTGGAAATAAATTGGTCACGAGATAGTGAATGGTAAACACATCCTCAAAATCACAATAAACTACAATGCATCATCAAAACATGTTTATTATAAAACAACAAGTCAATATTAAGTAAGATAGCCCTTGCTCCTGATCACAGCCAAACGGTTCCGGAGTCGACCAACTTCATTCATCGCTTTCCACGTCCTTGATGATTGCTCCCAACTCGTCAGAAATTCATGGCTTCAAACGCTTCAAAACTCTATCAACGCCATTCAGGAGATTTTCGGTAGGATACAGAATGAAAGCGCTTGGAGCCACACAATCTTCACGTGTAGGAAGCAGTCATCAAGGAAACGTTGGGTGCTATTCCTGTGGAGCGATGTATGAAGTTCGTCGACTCAATGTGAAACCGAAATGTTTCGCTGTGATCAAGAGCAAGGGCTATCTCACTTAGTATTGACTTGTTCTTTTTAAACATGTTTTGATGATCGATTTTGAGAATTTGTTTACCATTTACTATCTCATAACCAATTTATTTCCACTCGATTTTTTCTACAATTTCGTAGAGACGTTGGATGAAAGTTAGTGCGTTTCGTAGAGAATTTCACGAGGATTCTGAATACGTGCTCACTATTTCGCACACTCCTCTGGTTCCAAAGTTATGGCCAAAAAACCACGCAGAGGGTAGGCGTCTGTAAATATATTGCCGCCACTGTAGGTCAAAAGCAAAAAACAACTAAAACGTGTATGAAATCGTAATGTCGAAAGATACCAAGCTTTCTCCGCATGAGCAAGCCTAGGTGGAGAGGTCCATCGTTGGAATTTTTCTTCAAATTCCACCTGTTCAGTGCTTTTAATTATGAAAACGTATACTGCCAAATTACGATGAGGAGGCTTTTTTTCGGATGAGTGATTATTTTGCTAACTTTTCGTTGAAAGTTCCGACATCGACATGGATCGGTCAAAAGCTTTTCTATTGGAATGTCCTGTATGGGTGCGGATCACGAGTCCTACACCTTTCTAAAGTTTTCTAAAGTTTTGGCTCAAAACTTCAGTTTATCGCCTCAGGGTCTTACCGTAACAACTTACCTGACAAATTGTGATTTTGCAAACTCTCACCAAATTCTCCGAATAATCGCTTTTGCTTTCCCTTCATTTCCTCCGTAGTCAACTTATTATGAAAGGATTCTATTTATTTTAGCTTGGCAATGGCAAACTATACGAATTCGATGCAGTCGACTCACCACCGGGTGACATCCACAGAGTTCGAATCATAGTAAGCCGAGCTGATCCGAAGTGAATTACAACTTTATTACGCTGTCATTTTATTTTCCTATTTATTTATTTATTTATTTATTTATTTATTTATTTATTTATTTATTAATCCTTACATACATCCACATGAAGGTGAAATACAGCCAGAATTAGTAACGAAACTGACGGAACAAAAAGAAGAAAAGAACTACACAACACAGGAAGGATGCAGAAATAGAAGCCTCAGAACTAAGAGCACACATTATGTATTATAATCAAGGAAGCACTAGTTGACCGCAATATTTAACTTCATAAATCCTTCAATTATCATAGATGGGTTACTGTGTACATATTCTGGGCACATAGGTATAAAGCATCCTAACGGGTAAGACATGGGGCACCACGGTTGAGTAGACAAAATAAAAACAAGAAATCTGATAATTTATTTCACAAACAGAAGAGGCAGTCATTGATTCCACTTAGTTCGTGCCAGAACTTTCGTAAGCAAAATTTTTAGGAAGGAGAAAATTAACAGAATAAGATCTGCACAAACAATAGGTACAGGAATTTGCACTGTTTACTCGTCAGAAACCTCCAGTTTTTTTTTCGAAATTTTCCATAACCGTATCTTCTGCTCAACTTATGCTCTACAGAAATGACTCCACGGTGCTTCCCGTGCACACTATTCGAATACGATGGACTCCAGCAAGGAGTGCTTCCGGCTATCGAGTTCATTGCGAAGCAAATACGACCGAGGAGGTGAGGACAAGCCTGGAATTTTTTTAGATATTTTTTTATTTCTGGCATTACATTCGCGTCCATTTATTCCCACTCTATAGTGAACATTGAGCATTTGTTCCAATATTCCACTAAATTTCTTTTCCAGCGATTTTATAAGATTATGAGGCATTTTGGATCAATCTCATTTTTGTGGTCGGTGGGTATCATGTGCCAAAAATTTTTTCGTTTCTTGATGAGAGTCATCCTCTAGTTCTAAGTAAGGTTAATTGATTATTTATTCATTTATTCATTCAATCGATTTGAAACACTACATTTGCCGGTCCTAAACATAAGCCATGATACTGGAGAGCGGCATCGATTTGCTAGAAAACAACGAATTTTCCTAACAAATTTTTATGAAAACGTGAGCTGGGTGACGAGGATAATTGGTTAGCTTCCCAGGCGGTCGTTTCAAATTCAGTTACAAAATTTTGATACCGAATATTAGCCTCATTGCCAAGGTTCGAAAATCCATACTATATCTCAATACCATAGATTGCCTAACAATAAGTTTACAGTTGGGTAAGGACGGCTTCACTCTGAAGAATAGGGCAGCCGAATTGACATACAGGTGGTTACAAAGTGGGAATGTTGGTGAGGGAAGAGGAGCGCGAGCAGCAGATAAAAGGAATAGAAACATGATGCAGTTGTTAAACTAGTTATTTTTCTATCCTGTTTCACTTTTTAGCCCTATACAGGATAAAAAGTTAAATTGGACTTAGGGGCCTGCGTAGTGCAGTGGTTAGACGCGCTACTGACACCCGCACGGTCGAGCGATCTATCCGGGTCCGGGCTATCCAAGCCTTCCATCTCTACGGGGTCGGGTAAATTGGTACCAGACTTGTCTAGAGAGGTAAAACACTGAATGCGCCGGCGCGTCCTTAGGGAACTGATCAACGCCGAAACCTTTACCTTTTACTTTTCTTTGAATTGAACTTGGTATAATTTTGAAAAGCTTCGTCACTTTCAACCAATTCATCGTCTTAGTTGTAGGTGGTGACAATTATGGATCGCGAGGTTCAGCTCGATGTGACAGGAGTGGACGAGCGATTCGTTCTACCGCAACGAAAACTCTCGGTGATGTGCGGTGTGACAGCGTTGAACGAACGTGGATCGTCGAAATGGACCTATTCTCGCATGGTGCCCATCTATTCATCTCAGAACGGAATCCCAGAATCATATGCATCAGAAGCATCACCACGTGAAACGCCGGCCACATCTGACAAGCCGATCACCTCCGAAGAACTCGATACGGATCAGCTGTTGGCACTGATCCATTCGTCCAACGTTGAGGATCTTCCGATGGAGCGGATCACTCGACCGCCGGAGGAGCGAATAGTCGTCAAGCCGCGTCAGGCTGAAAATGACGACAACAGCAACGTTCCGCCTCCTCCTTCCACGGCGTCCGAACGTGTTGATAAACCGGAATTCGATAACGAAGACATCGCTCGAGACTATGAAATACTGGAGGAAGACATTCGGCGGGCAATCGGCTCCAAGAAAGGTCAACAATGGTTCAAGCGCATGCAGTTGCTCGATATGGTGGATAGACTGCTCTGATTTTGATTCGATAATTAACTTAATAAAAGATTAATTTTTTGTTTAAATGTGTAAAACTTGCAAGGAAATACCAGAAAATCCTAGAAAATCTCTCGATACACTTGAGTAGGCTTCAAAGAGGTAGCAAAACTTCCGAAACGGCCTTTTTTCCATGGCAAAAATGTCGAGATCCGATCGAGCCGCTATTTCCTGTAGGTTTGACAATGGTTCTTTATTCAGATGAGGGTGTCAGAAAGGCTTGAGATCCTCATACTGCAACTAATGGCCTTGTTTGGCCACTGCCCAGACTAGGGATCACCATGAACACGTCGTTCGTTGAATTGGGGATCAATTCAAATGTTTAAGCTGAAAATCTAGGTCGTTGTAGCACGACAGTAGTCTTCGCATTGCTTGTAAAAGTCCGCTCAATCAGAATAATTTGCAAGCAATTCCTCACACCCCGCTGGAGTATTGATACCCAGCCGCTCATTAGCGACACTATCATATCGACACTGATTCTGGAGACCCGCTACCTAAAAGCATTGGAATAATAACTACCTACCCTACCGGACGTGTCGCAACGACAAAATGGAGCCAGCGGCGCATTCATGCGCAGAAACCACCGTACTTCTATAATTTATTTGAAATTGAATAACTCATGGGGCGATATGGCCGAGAGGTTAAGAGCTTAGGCTCAAGATCTCGATGATCAGGGTTCAATCCCGCCCCAGGCAGAAACCCTTAGTTTAGAAATGGCTGAAAAGGGTGTCGGTACCAGCGTCAGATCCGGGTGACAGGTCAGCTGATGGGGGAAAACTGTCACGATCACAAGACGGATCGATGGTCGCAGCAAGGAAGCGGCGCTCAAAAACCTGCGATCGAGGACGATATGGCCACCCCACAAGGAGCTCAAGACTGAGACAAGATGGCAGTGTGGCACTTCAACAAATGCGGGAGCAGCATCAAGGAGAAAGAAGACGGAGCGACTATCGTGAAAGACGTACCCCGTAACTGATCGAGATAAAAACGTTGTGGAATAAATTTAAAATTGAATAACTCGTGAAAATAAGTATGTTTTTGAATTCAGCACGTCGAGCTCCATCTTGCTATATACAAATTTCACATTTTTGTAGAATTTATTAACGAGCGATTTTTTTGACCTCTCCATTTTTGGTCCCTTGCTCCTTCGATTCCTCGCCTGGAGATTCGTCGCTTGACTAAGCTCCGCCTTCCGCCCGGTCACCGCGCGGGGACGTCCGTTGGGCATGCGGGGTAAACGAACTGAGATAGGCTGAATCGAGATACGTACGGTACTCTACGTAGATGCAAGATTTGGGCCTGCACCAATCAAAAACGTCGAAGAAAAGCTAGAAAGAAGAACCAGTGAGGAAAACAGACCGGCCCTTAAACTACGCTTCACGCATTACTCAGAAATTATTGTTATCAAGTAATGCGCATTAGCGGAGCGTCACTGAGGGGTGACAGTGTTTCTTCGACATCCGCAAACATCGCCTCCACTGCCTTATTCGTTAGGTACATGAATGCGTTATGTACTAAGTCGTCGAAAAGTTTCGCGCCACTCAGTTTGGCCGCTCACCAACATTTTACAACGGCTTCCGGGATCTCATCTTTATAACCCTTACATAGGTTTCTCAATATGTTTTACTTCTGCCGCACGAGGTTGTTAGGTGGCAATACTTTATTAACGGCTTAAAGTTTCGAGCTACCCGTCGTCTTCGGAGGCCTGAACACACATCGAAGTTAGTGACCTACCAGACTGGCCCACCAAAAGCCGTTCCATCCTGGCATCCTTACATAGGTTGATCTATGTGCTACTCATACCACAGTGTCCTGTTCAGCATTACAGGTATTGCAGAGAAAATCGATATTGATTGCAGGTACCTTGAACTGCTTTTTCTACATGAGCTCAGAAGACAACGCATTGATGAAAGCTCAGTTAATGGCTTATGAATTATTATAGGTCCTTCAATTGACTTTCTAAGCGTTGCAAACGTTTGGTTTCGTATGTTCAAAAAGGCCCATTTTGGCTTCAAGGAACAACGGTAGTCGAGGATGGTAGTTGCTGTGGATTAAGTGGGTCTTCTGGTGCTGGCTTCAGAGGAAGGCCGGCATAGTAATTGTGATTTGATAGAGGAACTCGAGAGCCATATACCCTCACAAGCTGTCCTTCTACGAGGTTTCAGAAAGACAAGGAAATAGAGCACATATGTATTTGTGGCATGCTATAGCGGCCACCATCTACAGATGGTGACGGGTGCATGCGCGACCACCTCGTTTTTCGAAGGAATATTCATTCGCCCAGCAATGTGATTAGTGCGTAAAGGAGTGGGTAGTATGCACCAATCACATGCCAAATCTCCTGCTACTCACTTGCTGCAAACCAGCAGAAATTTCAAAATCCGCAACTCCACACGGAATGGGACATGATCGGTGTGCAGGTGAATTGTAAATAAGGCGTTTGCTAGAGGCTGCTACCTACAGATGCTACTGCCACCGGCGACGTCTAAGGTAGCCAACTCGATGGCGAGGAAGCAAGTCCGTGGAAAATATAGGAAAATCCTCTTCAGTCACCATGAGGCGCATTTACCTATTGAGAAGGAAACTTGGAAAAAAATCAAACTCTCCGATGACGTATTCTGACCTACCCAAGACATTCGTCGAACCTTGCCCCAACAATATAACATTTGTTGCATTCGCTCTCCATTCAGCTACTAGAGAACCAGCTCGACGAGTGAGAGCACCTCAAAGCGTGGCTCGATGAATTTTTTTTTATCAAAACTCTAGAAATTCTGTACGAGGAGAGTTCGAAATTTATCTATTAAACAACAAGATGTTGTCGATGGAAACGATGCATAAATATGTCGGATGTCGAGTGGAATAAAGGAGAGAAATAAATTTGAATAGAATGGCGGAAGTGGCAGGAATCTTTTTCTACTACGTTATATTATATTAGGGTGACCCAAAAGTTCGTGTGCATTTTTTCAAGCTATTCTTGTTCTACCTGTTTAATCGATGACACATCTCTTTGACGTGGATTGGATGTGGCATGGTTTGCTCCACTGTTTTGGCTATCTTGCTGGTAGCTGGTTGCGCAGTGTTGCAAGGAATATGCAGTCGCAGTTCGATGATCGTTTTTTTCGCACGGCGCACTCTGTTGTACCATTTCCATTCTGGCCAACCCAAAAGGCAGGCGACAAAGCTGATGCAAAATCAGTTTAGCAAGGACGTCCCCTCCCGAAATGACAGAGTGGTGGATCAACTGCGGTGACTATAACCTGGAAGACAATTCAAGATCCGGTCATCCGTCCTCCGCAGATGATGACAAGATTATCTGCGCACTAGAACGAGGCCCCACATCTTCGTTGCGCAAAATCGAGAAGACTACTGGTGATCCAAGAGAGACAGTCCGGCGTGTTCTACATCTAGACGGCAAGGTCGCTAGAAGGCCAAGAACGGTGCCTCACGATCTCACGCAGGAGCCGAAACGGATGCGAGTTGACATATGCTTCGAACCTCGCTCGTGTTCGCAGGAGGAGGCTGTTGGATTCAATAATATGCTAAGATGAAAAGTGAGTTTACTGGTTAAACTCAACCCACTATGGGGTGACCACGACGTGCTTCCACCCACTCACGTGGAGGGCAGCATCCATGGGAAGAAGCTCATGCTGTCATTCTGGTTCTCGCGCCATGGCCTTGTCTTCTACAATCTCCTACCTGGCAACACCACGGTGACCTCCGAGACTATTCGCGAAGAACTGCAAGAGGTGAAACGTAGAGCTACCCTCTTGTCTCCAAAACTGGCTCACTCTTTTCGTTTGTGGGACAACGCAAAATTCACAAATTTTCAGAAACCCTGGCCACCCTGGGCAGTCTCGGAATCAGTACTCTCCCACATGCACCTTATAGACCAGACATCTCTCCATGCGATTTTCACATATTCCGGTCACTTCAGCACTACTACGCTGGTATGGAATTCAAAACGCGGAACCGTGTTGAAAAGGAAGTCACGAGTTGAGTTGAGTCACAGAGTGCAGACTTCTGGAGACGCGGTGTCGACGCCTTACCTGATCGCTGGCGAAGATTATTTATCATTGATTTTTTCTTGAGTTATGATGAATAAAGAAATTATTTATCATTGATTTTTTTCTTGAGTTATGATGAATAAAGAAAGTCAGGATCTGAAATGTACACGAACTTCAGGGTTACCCTAATATAATACAATAAATGATCTGAAATGGGCTCACCACGCTTGGATACCAAAAACGGCAGCTTTCGGCGCAACAAAGTGCCGCTGTCGCTGTTTTATCGCTGCGGCACCTCCGGTACTGTATGTGGTGGAGTCACGCCCGCAGTACTGAATGGCAGGGATCATCTCTAGTTGCCTCAGAAAGGTGATGTGCAGTGTGGTTTCGTGTGCAACTCTGCGCATACCCACGCTAGAACGACCGCATGATAACAGTACAAATGTACTTGCCGGTCCCAAGACGAAAATTACCGTCTCCCACCGGCGCAAAGGGGCGCAACAACTAACCAAACATGTACATTCTGCCCCTTATTGCTCTACCCCACCTTTAAAGGCGTGAGAACGTCCCACAGCTGCGTTCCAGAATCGCTTCAAAGTTGGTGTTTGCTGGAAAATCAAAACAAATCGGCCACTCGTCCTCCCTGTAGAACTCAGCAACGGTTGCCGGACTGGGCAACCCTTCATTGCAATGAGTCAGTGAACACTTACGAGGCGTGACAGCAAAGCTCAGTTGGATTTCTTTCGGTGGAGAGATGTCGCCATGATCTATGTTTGTCCTAGTCGATAAAGAATGTGTTAAATAAGTCGTAGAAGTTGTAACTCAACCCGTTGTCGTCCTGGAATAATTTGTTCTAATGGATAAAATAAAGGTTAAAGGTAAAGGTGCCGGCGTTGATCAGTCCCCTGAGGACGCGCCGCCGCATTCGTGTTCCATTCAAGTAGTAGAGGCATAGTGAATGCGTATTTGGCCTATACAGTGACCTGCGGGGGCCAGCCGCTACACCAGGTCAGTGTCTACCTTCGCAGACGAGTCTGGTACCAATTCAAATAGCCCGGGCCGGAATCGATCGCTCGACCGTGCGGTATCAGCAGCGCCTCTTACCACTGTACCACGCGGGCCCATAATGGATAAAATACGGGCACTAAATCAATCCCACCTAAAAAATGTAGATGAACGGCGTGGGATGTTGATGAGTCGCCCTGGAAGAACGACGCAGCTTCCATTGCTCAGCGATGACTAATACTCTCCTCACGGATGCTTACGATTACAAAAACGTTAGAATGATAATCACCGCCATCAGTGATTTATAAACGTTACTGGAACGCTTCTCACGATCACTCGTTCGACACGAGAATCCTATTTGTTCTGCCACTATCGTCCGTGGGAGTTGCGCCCTCATTTCGTCTGAGAAAGATCGTTTCTGATCAATTGGAGACAGTAGAATAATGTGAGTTTTTCCACCTGCTTCGGATGATATTTGCTTGAAAAGTTTGCCATAAAGAGTTTCTGCTGCATATATTTGTGTAGGCTCGAGAACTTGAGCGACGTTTTTTGAGTTCTGATTTTTCTCTCGACACTTCAGAAGCCACAATTTTGCCTTCCCACCACTTTTACCTTTGCCCATTTTTCTTCTATATCATGGCAAGTTGGTTTTCATTCCAGGCTAGTTGGTCTGTAGAGTAGATCGACGTCCTTAATGATCAGAAGATTTGTTGAGGTAGCGAGCAAGTAATATTATTAACTCGCGCGAACGGGGAAGGCGATCTCTTCGGGCTGATCGCCGCAGCGTCAAAGTTCTGCAAAGTGCTGTAATCGAAAGTATAATCTGCGGAACTGCACTTTACGCTGATGAGCCACGTGATGTCGATAATGCAAATCAATCCCTCAACGCCATCCTGACTTCGCCCTCATTCTTCTTTTCCGTATGAATGTAACTGCATGCACATCGCGAATTTAGACCTCGAAAGTAATCTTTTACCTCTGTAGCGCTGATGGAGAAACGGTGCTGAGAATAGTGATGCTTGAAAAATTGGCACTATTTAACTTAATGGACTCCAGTCCTCGTTTTTTTCGGTCAGAAATTTTTTTCAGAAATTCGCTTAAACTGCACAGGGGGTAATGCGCTGATCACGTATCTGCTGTCCGTTTTTCACGTGAGTGGTCTTGGACCACCCAAATCGCCACTTGGGTGGTCCAGTCAGGATCACCGTTTTCGCCAAAACTATGTCTATGGCTGTTCTCTGGTGTCCTCAACACGATGGTGAAGTTCGTTTTCCAAACTACGTCCGAATACCGTAGTTAGAGGTGAGTTTCACCAGGTGAGGTCGATAGGTACCCATCTATAACTACCGTTTTCGGCTGTCATCTCGAAAACAGACTTCACCATACTTGGGTGGTCCAGTCAGGATAACCGATTCCGCTGATCTTTGCCTGTTGAGGTTATTTTGAGTCAGAACACGAATCTGCTGTCCATTTTTCACGCGGGTGGTCTCTTCCCACCAAATCGCTACTTGGGTGCTCCTTTCCGAGACCACCCTCGTAGAAAATGTGATCAGCGCCCTCAATTACCACCTGTGCGAAGTTCCAGCGAATTTCGAATTTTGAAAAAAATCGAATACCGGAGTCCGCTAAGTTGAATAGTGCCGAAAAATTTTCCATGTTCGACTCTTGATTAGTCTTGGCATAGTTGTAGTCAGGGGACAAGTCTGATTTCTTCAGCTCAACTATGATTGATATGAACACTTCATTCGAGCTGTACGTGTAGTCGCGTCTGACAGAAAGACAGAATATTCAGAATATGCTTTTGAATATCGTTTCTCGTCCATCAGCCAATGAGATGTCTCGATGAATTTCTTCTGATTTTCCTTCGTTGTGTGAAGATCGGAATCAAAACAATTAGTAGGAATAATCACAGGAAGTGGATTGCCTGCCTTTTTACAGTACCGGACGTGCCACAACGATGAAATGGCGCAGGCGGCGCTTTTTTGCGCTAAAACCGCCCTCTTGCAATATTTCCTTAAATATTCGTTTATTCGTAAAAATGAGCTAACATTTAAACTCAGCAGCTCAAGCCCTATCTTATCACGTGCAAATTTATCATATTCGTTGAACCTGTTAACAAGCGACTTTTTCAACCATTTGATTTTCGGTCCTTTGTCCCTTCGATTCCTCGGCTGGTGACTCGTCGAGGCTCCCGCCTGGCTACCACGCCGGGACCCCATTGGGCATGCGGCGTGAATGAACTGCAGTTGGCTTCGCCCGGGTCACCACGTCTGGACCCCAAAACGGCACCCCTTCCGTGCGTAAAAGCTCCGCTTATCCGTTTTATCGTTGCAGCACGTACGGTATCGTGAAATTATCTTTTGCCTCAGGGATTGCTTAGTGTGAGTGTGACTGAACGCCTTGAAAAGATGCAAATCGACCATTCCGCGGAAACAACCAAGATTTCAGTTGGATTGAAACCAATGACGAATCTGGGTCGAAGGGATCCAATGTTGTAAAATGTTGTTATGAGATAACAACATAATAACCAGGGTGTTTTGATGGTGGATCCTTTTTAAAGTGCCGTTCCTCTGATTACCGTATGTGTTATATTATAGGGAGACGGTGTTGAACAATGCAATCACATGATGTGCAGAGCAGCTCTTTGTCATCCCCCTCGAAACTGTTCAGAATGACGTGAAAAAGCGTAACGATTATTCCACCAGTCTGTAGCTGTTCAAACAGTTCTTCTATGTGAACTTCAAATATTATTCATCGCATCATTCTGCGCTAGAAGCATGATGTATTCACTTAATGTAGAACTCTTATAATGACACAATCGAATTTCTGACTAACTTTAACTGCCAATTTTTCACGTCAGAAATAAACTCCAATTTACGATCCGATACGAAAAGGTAAGAAGTGGAGTAGAAAGAGCAAAAAAGCGTCTAAGAGCTTTCTGATATCAAAGAGCATTTCTGCAAAGAATTCCGGACAGATATCGAGCAGGTGTCAGCAGCTAGAGGCAGTTGGTAGGAATTAGCATAAACAAAGCAAGAAACTTGGAGAAGCCAGCGATGTTTGGGTGAAAGATGTGGCTTATTGCTGTGAACACGAACCGTACTTTGAACAGCTGGGATGAGATTATCATTCACAACCAAACAGCTTTCTCGTGAGGTTTCTTGCAACTCTGCCTCCTTAGGAATTGTGAACTAATGGCTACTTATTTGAGCGTTGATTTTTATGACACAGTTCAGTTCTTATTCTCAGCATCAAATGATGAACGACCGCACATAGACTCAAGCAAAGTAATTATTAGGTTATAGACCTTCCAATTGAACTTTTACCATATCTTGATTTCTCAAATATATTTCAGCGGAGAACAATAGTCGTTCTAACATAATCATAATAGAATGCGCGGTGATAAGAGACGCTATTGACACCTGCGCGGTCGAGCGATCGATCCCGGTTCGGGCTAACCAATCCATCCCTCCGGGGTCGAGTAAATTAGTTTCAAACTTGTCTGGAGAGGTGAACTGGCTTGGTATATCGGCTGGCCAACGATAGTCATTGTATAAGCCACCTACGCATTCACAATGCCTTTACGATTCTGAATAGAGGACGAGTGCGTGGCGCGTCCACAGGGAACTGATCAACGCCGACCGCTTCAAATTTCCTTTCCGAACCATCTTTCCACGTGAGCAATTTCGATCTAAGGATAGCCAGTAGTTGATAAATTCCTGGAACCTTGACGATATTCCGTATAACCTTGTTCTACACAATCATCGCTGTTGGCCCGTCTGTAGCGTTTTTGTTTTTTTTGTGTTCTTCTGTTCATAATAACTCTATTTCCCTTATCGTTCTATGTTCTTTCGTATCATTTTAATCAAGCGTTAACAAGCTTCATTTTTCGTAGGAAAAACGAGACGTTCCTGGGGAATTTTCACCAACGAATCTAGCTAACAGCCTTCATGAGCTTCAATAGCAGGGTAAATTCCTCAAGAAAACCTCGGGCGCCTATGCCCACATAGCCAGAAAACTATGAAAATAGGAACGGTTGACCTGGCATTCCCCATCTCTAAGCTTTACTTTCACTTTTACAGTTCCCAGCCGATTTAACTATTATGAATCGGGACGTTGAACTCGTCGTTGGTTTTTTTGAAGGAAAAAGTTCTAGAAATTCATTTATCGAAGCATCATTGCTGTGCCTGAGTAAAGCAAATGTGGCCTGGAGCTGAAAGCGATGTCACTAGGCACACACACAAAGGCACACACACACACACACAGGCATGCACTAAGCGAAAGTCTGATGGCCGTTTTTCGACCGCGGGCCATTCTGTTTTGAAATTTATTTCTCAGCCGCGGTGTTAGAGGACCGCTGTACAAATACAGGAAGCACCGACGTAGATATAACGACCGCACCTCTCGGCATTCATTCATGGCGTCTTTCGCCTCGGGTGTTCGTTCCACTCGTTCACCTTCACCGCTTTTCTTTGAAATTCTAGTCTTTTCCCTATAATTTCTCGCTCACCTACTAATTTAATTATTTATCTACTTATTTAATACGTCAAATGGCGCGCCTAAACAAAGATAGCAGAGGGTAAAAAGAAAGACAACAAATGAAAAACCTGAACTCAAAACACAAGAAACGATCCCAAAAGACTATGCAGACCTCTTAAATAGTTAGGTAACGTAGAGAAAGTTTTGGCAAACCGGCGTATCAACTCGATTCTGAACATTCTGAATTATCAGGCTTTCGCCTAAGTAATAATTAAAATTGAATAATAATAATTGATATTGAAAATAATTAGTATTGATTTGAAATGTTCTTGCGTTTCATTAATTATGTGGTGTGACCCACTAATTAGCTCTAGCAACGTCAAATAGCTGCCACTCTTAAGTTGCGCCATGCCTCCTAGTTCTGTTCAGAACTAAGTCGATATGCCGGTTTGCCAATACTGTCTCTACCTCCACCGAGCAGGTGATAGGTAAAAGTGAAGGTGGCGGCGTTGATCAGTCCCCCAAGGACGCGCCATGCATTCGCGGTCAATTCTGAATCGTAGAGGCATGGTGAATGCGTATTTAGCCCATATAATGAATTGCTGGGGTCAGCCGCTCTACCAAGTCAGTGTCATTACCTTCTCCCACAAGTCTGGTACCAATTTACCCGACCTCGATGGACTGAAGGTTTAATTAGCCAGGGTGAGGATCGATCACTCGACCACGTGGGTGTAAGTGCCGCCTCTTACCACCACACCACTAACGTGCCTCAGGGCATGTTTCCTTCACTGCTCAATACTTGAGATAGGTTCCATTCTGACACAGAGATGTCATGAAATCCGGAGGCAACGGCAGAATCCACATCATCCATTTCGGATTTCGCTCTGTTTATCTGGATTTGCCGATGTGCAACTGTATCTCTGCAAACAATCTCGACTGTTTTTCGAAAGAATCGCTCGAGAACTGGCTATATTTGGAACATCTCAGTTCATTATCAAATGTCAAAATGAAAATGAAATGCAGGGCAAATTTGGGAATATGTATCACCTGTGACGATGTGACGTTCATTTAAAACTCGATTTATCGACTGATGAAGTACTCCTTGTTAATCGAGAAAGGGGTCAAATATTCCGATATTCTGCTGAATAAGTTTCCATCCTATTTTCGATGAACAGCTTATTGCCCAGCATCTACCTTATTGTCTCAAATGGAGGTGCTAGGTGTGTGTATACCTCAAGCGGTGGTATGCGACCGCCTTCTAACCGACTCTCCGAAGCACTCTTTGGGCCTTTTCTGCGCCAAATCTGTGATAAACTCTACTGTTGTCTTATCGACTTTGAGTTTATCGTACTTTACCTTGCGGAGATTGAGGTGATGTTTAGTGAACAGCTTTATGTACTGTTAGCCTAAAGGCACTAGTCTCCTGACTCGTTGTATATGTACATTAAGTCACAGTCCGGAGAGAACCGCTTCCAGGTGCCTATTTCCGTAACTGATGCAGGATTCTACCAGTAGGGTAGCTGATACAATGGAATTTACCGGCAATTTACCCAGCTGCGCGTGTGTAAATGGCACTAAACTTTAACGTGACCCTTTGTCTCGACGATGAGTGGTCTACATATTTATTAACTGAGCTGATTCCGAGATTGGCAAATACAGTACCGGACGTGCCGCAACGTTAAAACGGCGGCAGCGGCGCTTTGTAGCGCCGAAAGGTGACGTTTTTAGGGTCCACGCGTGGTGACACGGAGAATCAAACTCCATTCTTTACGCCTCATGAGCAACAGGGGTCCCCACGTGGTAGCCCGACCGAAGTCGGAGGCTATTCAAGCAATGGGTCACCAAACTAGGGGACAAGGGAACGAAAATCGAGAGGTCAAAAAAATCGCTTGTCAACGAATTCCACAAATATGGAAAATTTGTACATACGTAAAGAGAGCTCTAGCTGCTGAGTTCGAATACTTACTTATTTTTACGAATAAATGAATTTTAAAGAAAACATAAGAAAGCGGCGGTTTGTGCGCAAGAAAGCGCCGCTTTCGCCGTTTTGTCGTTGCGGCACGTCCGGTACGTTAGGTACGTTTATAAGATTGGCCTTTTGGCATGTTCCTCCTTCCTAAGAGCCTCGAAAGTCGAAAATCATCTAAGAAAATGCTTTCTCACACGGAATTGTAGAAAAGAAAAGGAGTCAAGCGCAGATACCACCAATTAGGTGGGGTGAACCCCGGCAAATCGCCAATAGAGCTTAAACTAAACCTGATGACTAGTCTGAGCTGAGGTCTTTCCCGTAGTAAAATCGCTGTTTACGATCTTTTGCAGAGTGGTGCAGCTGATGGGAACCGTTGTGCTCGTTCATTTGAGATGCGAACGTTTGAAAAAAACACGACGGCACCGCACGTTTATTCCGCAGTTGGCACTATGACTCATCAAATCGCACTAGTTTCCAAACGATGACAGGTCGAGATCGCCCTCAGCAGCCACGGCACAGCAGTACACACCCTATTAACGGCCGTACTGATTGCATTTGGCCAAACTTCACCGCCCGAGCTTGCTGCGCTGCCATTTGACTTTGGACACTTCCTCTGATTGACGATCATCTATATTTTACAGTTTCTTACTCACCTTCTTCTTCAAAGCCTTATCACACTTCGAGAAAGTTTACAAGACAGCAGGACACTACTCATCTTAACGGACAACAGCGCTCGATTTTTCTCGGTCGTTAAAATTCGCTGAAACATCGACTATGGGGGTTATTTGGGTTCCAGAACAGGGATCTGCTGTTCGTTGCTCACGTAGGTGGTCTCGGACCACACATATCGACTATCGACACGATGATGAAGTCCCTTTTCCAAATGGCGGCCGAATGCGGTAGTTATAGGGACGTACCTATCGACCTTACCTGATGAGACTCACCTCTAACTACCGCATTCGGCCGCCATTTGGAAAACAGAATCTACCATCGTGTCCAGGACACCAGAGAACCCCCATAGACAAAGTTTTAGCGAAATCGATGATTCTGAATAGACCACTGAAGTAGTCGATATGTGTGGTCCTAGACCAAGCACGTGAAAAACGAACAGCAGATCCCTGTTCTGGACTCCAAATTACACCCATAGTTGAAGTTTCAGCGAATTTTGATGACTGAAAAAAATCGGGCATCGGTGTCCCTTAAGTTGAATAGTGCCGACAGTAGGCACACGTCTCGGCAACGGCATTTATTGTGTAACTGTTACAAAATCTCCGGGAATCTCACCTTACTACTGTTGCTATAGTGCCGAGTATGAAATTGGCTTGTTAATGTCGCCTTCATGAAACGAATTACCGTTTTTCTGTTTTTTTCATTTTTGTTCTACTGGTGCTAGTTACGTGATCGATATTTCGAATAAATAATAAACGATGAAGCAGAATTACAATCACACTGACAATTCGTCACTTTGGGGCGATTCCTATTCAGCTATTTCTCAACTAATCTACTCAAACGTTGCATTTCAGAGTTGACTGCCATGGCTCTAGGCGCGTGGCGACTACTCGTTTTGTTCCAGGCGGTCCATCTGACATGGGCCAAGGTAGGTTAAATCTCGGAAAACTGGACAATTTGGGGCACTTCTCGACCGAATATTTAGAACATAATGTTCGCTGCTTTTGTGATCTGATAGCTTTACCAATTCCCGTAGAGTTTCTGCCTCCCACCTACCTGATTTTGCTTAGCTTTTGGTACACCTGGAATTGAATGGAATCGAAATTGAATGTATGGAATTGAATTTCAGTACGCCTCGCACTTTATAAGCGACGATACATAATATTCTATCGAAACCAGTTTAGGCCAATTTCATCACTTTCTAGCGGAATTTACTAAGAGAGGGAATCTTTGCTCTCAACATGAAAAGTGCGGAAAATTGTGTTTAATTTTTAGCTCTTATTTTTTTGCCAACTTTATTTCAGGACCTATACAGGTCTACCAAAAAGTTTCAGTTAATTAATAGTATTTCCAGTAGGTTCATTTAATATCGCTGTCTCTCACCGTTTGTGTTCATTGCACTTTTCAGGCCAAACCAATAGATATTTTCAATGGAGGTAAAGGTGATATATTGCAGCTGCGGAAAGACAGCGGTGACAACAGCGGGTGAGCTTCGACAGGGTTTGTATTCTAAAAAAAGTGGAGCGTAAAATAAAGAGAGAAATACCTAAATAATATTATAAATAATGTATAATAATTAAATGTAAATGCAGGGTGTCTCAAAAAATGTACCTCCTGTTTGAAATGTGTTGGGTGTGGATTGCGCCATGTACTCGAACGAAGCCTCGGATTTTCGGACCTGATTGATAGTATATGGGTTATATGCTTGCTCTATTTTGGTCGTAAACAGGTGATATCTATCACTATCGAAATAGTGTCGTCGACTTGCTGATAGTGTGCCAAACCCGCCAGTCAATGCAAAAATAAAAGCACTGGACAACTACAACTACAGGGTGTCTCAAAAAAATGTACCTCCTGTTTGAAATGCCATAACTTTGGCGAAAGTGAACCAACCGAAACGACTCATAGCTTGAATGACAGCTAAGAAAAGAGAAAATTCTATGGTATAAGTTCGGTGAGGATTGCGCCATGTACTCGACCGAGGCCTCAGATTTAGAACCTGATTGATAGTGCATGGGTTATATGGTTGCTCTACTTTGGTCGTAAACGGGCGATATTGCTGCTATAAGTAATACTTCTGAGGTAGTAGACATAACGAGCGCCGCAGTTTTCGGTTGAGCATGGAACAACATCAATATCGATCAATGATTTTAACCACTGTTTAAGAAGCTAAAACTCTTCTAACATTGATGCAATCATAAGGAAAAAATTCATAGGAATGTTGAATGCATGAGCCATGGAGACTGTGCCATGCACCTGTCGGAATCGTGGGGTTATAAACCTGATTGAAAGTTCACGTATAACGTGCTTGTTCCACTTTGGTCGCAAACATGTGGTATCGCTGATACGTATTTCTCTTGATGCAGTAAACATAAAAACATCAAAACCCAACAAGTTTGACATGCACTTTAAGATGCACTTACACAATACGACAATGTTTTTTTATTCAGATAAAAATGAACACTCAGTGATTGATAGTGATGCTAATCCGTCTCTCACCAAAAGCTGAGTTGGTTCGGACAGGTGCATGGCGCAGTTTTCATGGTTCATACATTTTTCACTCTTCTAAATTCTTTTCTTATGATTGCATCACTGTTGGAAGAGTTTTAGCTTCCCAAACAGTGGTTACATTTATTGGTCGATAATGATGTTGTTCCATGCTTAACCAGAAGCCGCGGCAAGTAGATGTGTTAACTACCTCAGGAGTAACTGATAACAGCAATATCACCTGTTTACGACCAAAGTAGAGCAAGCATATAACCCATGCACTATCAATCATTTCCGAAAATCCAAGGCCTCGGTCGTGTTCAATGCGCAATCCTCACCAATCACACACAAGAAATTTTTTCTTGGCTTTTATTCAAGCTATGTTTTGTCGCTTTTATTGGTTCACTTTCGCCGAAGTTATGGCATTTCAAACAGGAGGTACATTTTTTTGAGACCCCCTGTAGATTATAAGAAAAACAAAAGGATTTACTAGCACGACGAATATAAATCTGTTGATCTCCTCAAACTACTGCTATTAATAATACACTTGTTCTTGTACTGTCACATTTATTGCATTATGTATTACCATGATGATAGCCTAAATCTCATAAACGTAAAGGTAAAGTAGTTGAGGACCTCGGGACGCGCCGCGCACTCGTCCTCCATTCAGAATCGTAGAGGATTGGTAAAAATTGGCCCGTACATTGACTTGCGTGGGCCATCCGCTATACTGTCTTCACCTTCTCACCCGAGTCTAATAGCAACTTACTCGACCTGGAGGAGCCCTGGCGAGGATCGATCGCTCCACCGTTCGAGTGTCAGTAGCCCCTTTTATCACTCAACTGGAGAAATAAAAAATCGTGAAAATTGAGAGAAAAAAATCGGTCCCAAAATATGCTCCCGTCCCGTCGTTACCGATGTAAACCGTGAAATCCACATGGATTTTCCGCTATAACAAGGTGGAGGCACCAGCAAATGGCCACGAAGCCAGTGCCGCCGGTTTCGCTTTTTAGAAACCAAGGGAAATGCGCTGTGTCGATGAAACTTCGTGTGCTATTCTCTGTTTCCACCCGGAAACATTCCGAATTCAATGACCGTAGCAAATGTGAGTCCTAAAACCGCTTACACTTTCTCTCGGTCCCAAATACCAAATAGGAAGCTTAGCCGGACGGTGTCCGCAGTTTTTATGTTTTCGTGCATTTGTGTGCCAAAATTTAATTCGGGAGGAATCTCACGGCTAGATAGGATTGATTCCGTTCTTCGAAACGAGTGGGTAACATATTCTTGTCTATTCTGCGATGAGCGTAGTGTAGCGGTAACAGGCGCTACTGGCACCCGCTTAATCGAGTGATCTATCCTCGCCTGGATTAGCCGAGCCTTCCATTCCTCCACGGTCAGGTGAATAGGAACAGATCTGTCTGGAAAGGCAGGTACACCGACTTCGTATAGCGGCTGGTCTCCGCAAGTCATTGTATAGACCAAGTACGCATTCACCTTCCCTCTCGAATTCTGAATGAAACACGGATGCGTGGCGCGCCCTTAGAGGACTGATCAACGAATCCCGTTGACCTATACTTCTATAGCTTGGCTTTTTTGACAATTTCTGGAACTTTTCCATTATCGTTGACGATTTTTTACGAGCGGAAGATACAACAGCCGTTTGATTCTTCCGCATGTGGGATAATGTCGTCGATGGATGGTCTCATCGTTCGTGTACGCCCATAGCCATTAACGACCTCATCGTTCCAGCGGGAAAATTGGGCGCTGCTGAAAGGTGTACACATATGACAAAACCGATCGGTTCGAAAGAATGGGTAATTTATTGTAAAGGGCTGATTCTACAAAAGGAGTTCTATAATAAGTCGTCCGAAATCAGAAGTTCATTCATTCATTCAAAAATATCCAGTCCATGACAATCAATAATTGTAAAAGACAATGTCGCGATACTCTAACTGGACAAAAAACTTCTCCAAAAAACTATATCACAATTTAATAGATTCATATGGTATAGATTAGGGCCCGCGTGGTGCAGTGGTAAGAGGCGCTGCTGACACCCGCACGGTCGAGCGATCGATCCCGGCCCGGGCTTACCAAGCCTCCCACCCCTCCAGGGTCGGGTAAATTGGTACCAGACTTGTCTGGGAAAGTAAGAACACTGACTTGGTATAGCGGCTGGCCCCCGCAAGTCATTGTATAGGCCAAACACGCATTCACCATGCCTGTACAATTCGGAAATGAACACGAATGCGGCGGCGCGTCCTTCGGGGACTGTTCAACGCCGACACCTTTACCTTTTACCTTTATATGGTATAGATTATAGATTCAAATGCGTTGTGAGATTTAATGGTTCAAGCAGAAGTTTCGGTCCTTTGTTGCTGCTTTGGCCACCTTTTTGTCATTGTATCATTTTGGCAGCATTTTCCGCGCTTTTTCAACCTACTCATTACTCAGCCTCTATAGTAGATCCTAATTCCTAAATATCCGTTCCTATTTTCTGACTCCTATATGGATCGACAAGGTATCGAAAACCGAGTCAAAGCAGAATAAATCGTAAAAAATCAACTAAATGATTTTTTAAACTTAAAATTAAAGCGTCAAGGTAATAGCCAACAAGGGAACAGCTATTCAAAGATGTCCTTGCAAATTATACTAGCTAGATAAGAGTTGTACTGATAATCATTCCATTTTCAGGCGAATGCGCAACGCGCTCTATAGGAACTCAAATTTAAAATGGAATCTACGAGATTCGGATGGAAACGTCGTGATACCGTATATAGTATCCGCACATTACAGTGAGTCATTTGCAACACTAAAATATAAATTTGAATTTGAAAATATTTAATCTTTCATATGAAACTGTGGAGTAATCATATTTGCAACGAGTGCGTGGGAGAACTCTTTAATTGGGTTCTAAAACCATGTAAGGGTAAATAGGATTAGTGAATAAATAATAGGAGAAAATAGAAACTATGAGGAAATAACATGGGTAGTAATATTCTCGGCGCTATACCTGTCCTAAGGCCAGTTTGTGCGTTTTATCACTTTTTGGGGCAAAACGCTTGCAAAAACGCGTCCATCATGAACCAACGAATACTGAACGGACGACGAATGCGTGGCGCATCCAAAAGGGACCGATCAATATCGATCACTTTATCTTTGATTTCAGACTACAGAGAGAAAAAGGCGTTGACCGAAGCGTTCCGACGAATCCACGCCAACACTTGTATTCGATTCAAACCGCGGACGAATGAGCGAGATTTCGTGGACATTCAGAACGAACGAGGAGAAGGGTGAGGCGACCGCCTTCCTTCATTCCTTCCTTCCTTCCTCCTATCATACCTTCATTATTCCTTCATTACTCTCTTTCCTCACAGCCATTGAATGGTTCCAGGTGCTACACAAACGTTGGACGAGTAGGCGGAAGAGGAATTATTATGTTAGAAGCGAATTATATGGAGACGTGAGTTCACTCTACAATTAATTTTTTCTTTGGAAATTCTTTTTTTTCTTCTCTTCGTTTTCATGGGTTCTGTTCTCTGATAGAAAGTGGAAAATGTCTGTTCGGCTTTGATATAACTCATATAGTATAATTGATGCTCAAAAAACAGACTGAGATGGTACTTCTCTGGGTAAGCGTGGCTCCTCTGGGTAAAAGACTGGTTCACTGAGAAACGGTCAGTCCTCAGAACAAAATTTCATGTATTGCATTACAGTTATTGACTTCATTTTATTTGTTTTATCTAAAATGCACCAAAGTGCGCACAACACAAAAAAACAGATGGGAAACACATGTAGAAATCTGACATAAATGCTTGTACAACGACAACAATATCAACTCAAGAATTAGGAGAACTGAACAGAATCTGATGTAACGGCTATTGGTCAGAGCAAGGAAAAGTAAAATACGTCTAACAAAAAACAAAAGCAGCTCAACTCCAAATCCGTTCCGCCCTTACTAAAGTTTGTGTTACAAATAATATATCTACCTTGCTATGGAGTTTTGAATCTATTCACCCTATTTCGATCTGACCGGGGTCGTCTGGTTCAGGACGAAGTTGATCGCCCTGGGGGAGGAGAACCTTATAAAATGTAACCTCTTAAAATGTAACTCTAACCCTTCACCCCATCCCTTACCAGATGAATCCAAATTGTTACATTTATTACTAGTAATTATTACTAAAGGATGAATGATAAAGCACTCAGTGTTTCTAGCAGGACATCTTCCAATTTACCCAACCATGTGCTCATCAAATGCTTGCTTGGCCTTAAGCGATGACCGATCGCTCCGGCTCTTCTGGGGTGGAAGTAGCGCCTTCTACCACTGCCCCACGCACACCCATTTTTTGAAAAATTGTTGACGATTAATTCTATAGGTACTGCTGTTCTTATATACATGTATCGCTTGAATACAGTTGCATTAGGGCGCGTGTGGTGCAGTGGCAACAGGCGCCGCTGACACCCACACCGCTGATCGATCTCCGCCCAGGCCAATGAAGCCTTCTACCCCTCTGGGCTCAGTAAATTGATACCAGATTTGTTTGGGAAGGTAAAAACACTGATTTGGTATAGCGGCTGGCACCCGCAAGTCATTGTAGGCCAAATACGAATTCACCAAGCATCTGAGATTCTGAATTGAACACGAACGCATGGCGCGTCCCTAGGGACTGATCAACGAGAACTATCTTGCCTTCACCTTTCACGTATTCAGATGCATGGAGCCATCAATTATATTGCACGAATTGATGCACGTGGCCGGACTTTGGCACGAACACATGCGCTCCGACAGGGATAACTACATCAAAGTCCACTATGAAAATATATCTCCAGGTTTGTCCAGTCCAATAGTAGGGGACCTCAGATAGTTGAGAGAGCCGAATTCGAATCCTGTCTAAGTTCATTTAACAATTTTTACATCTAGCAATTTTTATGTACGCTGTTTAGTTCGCTTGCAATGGTTCCTTGTTTATGAAATTTTGCCTAATCTTATAGAACATTTTCAAGATTACTGGAGCCAATTCGAAAAGGTCACTCCGTACGAGGCGACCACCTATAATGTACCGTACGACTACAAATCACTGATGCACTACGGAAAACGAGCGTTTGCAAAACGAGGACGAATCAGTATGGAGACGCTTGATCCTAAATTCCAGGTTCGGCACTGTTCTCTCGAGGCCCATTCATACTCGGCAGCAGTGATTAGATGGGGCGCAGATACTGTGACAGCGATCGATAATATTTATTTATTGACGCCTCTCATAGACGTACTCTGAAAAACAAATACATTAGCAAAAAGAAACACAGCGATCCTAGACAAGAAACTCGTGGTATAAAAATAGTAACAACACAGGAAATTTACAATAGGGAAAAAGGTTTTACCACCACAAAGACTAAGACTACTATACGCTTAGTAACTGATCATCATTGATTTATGATTACCAACAACACTTTCTCATACGTAGGCGAGACGTTGGAGAAAAATTCAGCTCATGTAAGATTTTCTTAACCTGATTTCGTCGGAATAACCCTTCTAAAAGTAATTATTATATATTAAAAGTAATATTGAAAACTTTGGAGAATTTCCAGTAGTAAGGGAATAATTAGCAACGTTCTAGGGATGGAATTACTCCTTTCCTGGTAGACAGCAAGGAAATTAAGAGGTTCAGGCTTGATATAAGCTTTAAAAAAGGCTCAGCAGCAACAGCACTGCCTTGATGCGGAGTATGTATGAGTGTTACTACGTTCGCCACCACGATGCTTAGACTCACAAGATGACATAAACTAAAAGTATTTTTTAACTGGATCAAAACTGCAACTTACGCTTAGGATGCAAACCATGGAATTAGGTGTTTTCATTTTTAGAACATTATTGGCAAACAAACGGACGCCTCTTCTAGTGACTATAAGAAGATCTGCCAAATTTACGGCTGTCAGAACTGTATGAGTGGAAGCAGCGGCAGCGGAGAAACCGATGAAGATCGAAGCGATGACGAAACGGTAGAAGATAAGGACGACACAGTGGATCCGGTCACTGAACGTCCGATTCTACCGCCGAGTAGTGGTGGGTTTCATAACTTGGCACAAAGGTAAAGTGGTCAATGCTGACTGATAGCCAGAGAGTCTATTTTGAATAAGAGGACCGCTAAATACACTACCGGACGTGCTACAACGATAAAGCAGCGCTAGCGGCGTTCTCTTTCGCAGAAACCGCCGTTTTTATGCTTTCTTTGAAATTGATCCGTGTTTTTGAACCCAGGAGCCCAAGCTTTATCTTTTCGTTTGCAGTTTTTCCATATTCGGGTAAATCATTAACAAGCGTTTTTTTATCTCTCGATTTTCGCCCCTTTGTCCCTTCGATACCTCGTCTGTTGATTCATCGCTCGACGGGGTTCCGCTTTCAGCCAGGCTACCACGTGAGGACCCCCGTTGGGCATGCGGCGAAAGTGAATTGAGGTAGATTCTGTCCGGGTCCCCACGTGTGGACATCAAGAACGGCACCTTTCGACGCAAAAAAGCGCTGCTGCCGCCGTTTTATCATTGCGGCACGTCCGTTACTGTAGTTCTATAATAGTTCAGGTTTCGTTCCTCCAACAGTAGAAATTAGCCCCTCATTCAGAAGTGCAAGATCCTTTCGAGGAAGGTGAGGTGAAAGTAAAGTACTCGGCATTAGTTAGCTCATCGAGGACGCGCCACGCATTCGTCGTCCATTCGACATTGTAGCGGTAAAGTGAATGTGTATTCGCCTAAACAGTGACTTGAGGGGCAGCTTCCCAGACAGTCTGTTGCCAAAATGCCCAATCCCCAAGGGATGGAAGTTTCGTTTAGCCCATGCGAGGATAGCTCGACTGTACGGGTGTCAGTAGCGCCTTTTACCACTGCTCCGCGGTATCACTACTTCAAGTAAACTTGACAAATGCGAAAAAATACATCAGAGCTGGACCTGTGGTAAATGTTACCGTGATTCCGCCTAGGCACCTTCATACCTCTAGTTTATCGCATTTTTTGAATTCTATTTTTTGAAGTCAAGCGAATTGAAGAGATGGAAGACCGCATTCAACGGTACGGTAGTAATTTTGCGGTTAACGAATGGTTTGTTCGTGAATTTGGGCTTAGCGACTGGAGGGAAGTTGTACTCTTTAAATTTCAGGATTCAAGAAACAGAAAAACCACAGAAAAAAGAAAAGATTTCTCGGGATTTATTTAATCATTTATTTATTTTTTTCAGGCAAATGCGTCGATGCGATGGCCGGCTTCTGTAGCTTGCTCTCTTCGGCCGGAATGCTCGACTGTGGTTTTATAGGTCGAGCGAGGTGCTGTGCATCATGTGCAGCTCAAGATCAAGGAAAAAGCGGTTGGATGGACCCCTATTCACTTTTCAAGGACTTTTTCGGTTTTCGGAGACGATATTGATTGGTATTGATCGGTGCTCACCATTCGCTTTTCCCATCACATCACCGGTTCGGCTTTAATTCAGGTCTATGAAAGTATTGATATGTCGAAGTGTCTCTGTTCGAAGAGCTCGAAGAGAACTCGTAAAGAATACTCTAAATAAAGGTATTCGGTACTGCTGGCTTGTGCATATCAACAATTTTAGCATTTACAGCACATTTGGGAGCCTTTACCTTTACCTTTTTACCTAAGATTAATGGCCTTGACCATCGATAAGTTCAGATTCCATCTGATTTGAGAAACACATATGATAGGGCAGTATTCGAGATGCCAGGGTCAAAAATTAGGTCATCCCTACAAACCTCAGAGTTTGCAAAATAAAATTCAAAAAACCGCGAAACTTTTAAGAAAAAAAGACGTCCCATTTGCCGGTTTGCTGGAGCTGTATCCTTATGTCGCTGCGTAACTATAAGAACAAATTCTTTTATTGAAACAGTTATGTATTAGGAGTCTTCATCTGATCCTCCGTCTTCGGGTGAATCAGGACCTATCGCTGTATGAATGCGCTGTTGTAATCCTGTACGAGATTGTGTAGCCTTTGCTAGCGACGGTTGTCGTCTCGCTTGTCTCGTTGACAAGCTCTGCTTTCTCCTTTTCTGGAAAACCAGTACTTTCCATTTTATTTTCCTGTTGCATATGTCAGATTGCAGAGAAAAGCTCTCGGGCAGTAGACCACCGAAACAGAACTAGCAAAACCAAAAAGGACAAGGAGTTACTGAAAGTGTGCTCAAAGTGAGTCGCTTCATACAGGCGAGAGACAATATATGGAGTTCCGAGCTAGTTCGACAGTCGAAGGGCAGTCGCATGGGCCAGGTTGTCGAAGATCAGGTGGGGCGGACACGTAATGAGATTCCATGACAACCTTTGAACTAGGGCCGTTCAGCGAAGACGGGCCATTTAATCGTAAGTATCTATGTACTAAAGCACAGTGAGCGGGATGCCCCTGATGCCCCATTTTCGCTCAACGCAACGATTAACTCCGAGTACTCCAGCTAAGTGTGCTTGGGTCGGGAAGTCAACACGACCTTGAGTCCAAAGCTGGGCAGGAGGAAACGAGCGGCTTAGGGCTCTTTCAAGAGTCTTGAAGAAGTAGTGAGGAAGACGAAGAACACCCGACTCCACGCCCATCTCCTCGACTCTACGGTTCTTCCTGTCGTTCAGAATCCTGGGCGTTACATGAGCAGACCTGAACATGTGACTTGCATCGCACAACGAGGTATAGAGAGAAGGATACTCGGAGTGACTCACTTCATCCAGGCGGGAGATGGCATACGAAGCTCCTAGCAACGTCGACAGTCGAAGATCAGAGGCGCAGTCGCAAGGGCCACGTTGTCGAAGATCAGTAAGAGCGGGCACGTAACGCGAGTTCGTGACGACCGCTGGACGAGAGCCACTACTGACTGGATTCCATAGAACGTCGGAAGAACACCTTGCGGTGATCGGACTTCTTCGTCAAATCCCTGAGCCATCAATTCGTTGTTCTTCATGTTCCTCGAAGGACCCATTCTACCATGCGACACCTACCCGCAGGGATGAATGGAGACGTTACTGGAACCATCTCGAGCAAATAGATGGTCAACGGGATGACAGGTGACAGATGAACAGTGATTGAACAAATCAATCGAATAATCGAACCTGCACACGCTTCTTGAACAGTTCAGTCTGTTCCTGTACGAGTTCCGTTTCAGTAATATAATACGGGTCGCTGCTAAAGGCGGCTTCAAGGGTTTTGAGAGTCACCAATGGCGACGATGGCGTGCGAATCCATTCCGTGGGGCATACCTGAACGAATAAAAGTCTTTGGATGCCACTTTATCTAAAATAATGTGTATTAGTTATTTGACATCATATTCATTACCCTTCTGGGGCCGTATGCTCGTCTCACCCGAGATTGCTGGGGGATGGGGGGGGGGGGTTCTCCCCGCGACAGCGTATGATTGGAGTCGGTCCATGTAGCCTGCGCTCTTTCTCGCTGGCTCCTCCCCTTGACCCGCCCATTCAAAAGTTGGGAGAGACGAACATACGGCCCCAGACTGCATGTCTAGTCAGTTTGTGACTTAGAGACCCCTTCACAGTCCACTACGCAGTAACGCAGTAATGCTGCAGGTAAGGGATGTGCCGTTGGCACGACAACTGCGCAGTACAGGCAGGGATGTCGCAGCAGGGAATGCCCGTGATCATTTTCTGCTGCTGCGGCCACGGCAAGAGTAGACGTAGAGTTGGGATCATGTCTGCAACTTATTGCGGACCACACGTCAGTGCACGACGGCGGCTGGGGCCAGTTGTTGCGGAAATGCGCCCACCCTCCTTGTTACTGCTCTACTTTGGCTTCACTGCTGCAAGAGGTTGTGAAAGTTCTGCAATTGAGTGATACTCTTCTGGTCGTTACAAATACTGGCTTTTTATAAAAAATATTTCGGGCCATCCTTGACATTTAAGATCTTTCCAGATCTGTAGACTATCTCTTTTAGTTTTTTTGCAATTATTTATATGTGCAGGGTGTCTCAAAAAAATGTACCTCCTGGTTGAAACGTCATAACTTTCGCGAAAGTGAACGAATCGGAACGAATCATAGCTTAAATGAAAGCTAAGAAGAAAGAAAATTTTCTGGTGTAGGTGTGGTGAAGATTGCGCCGTGCACTCGACCGAGGCCTCGGATTTTGTACCTGATTGATAGTGCATGGGTTATATGCTTGATCTATTTTGGTCGTAAACAGGTGATATTGCTGTTATCAGTTACTTCTAAGGCAATGAACATATCTACTTGCCGCAGCTTTTGGTTAATCATGGAATGACATCAATATCGATCAATAATTGTAGCCACTATTTGAGACGCTAAAACTCTTCCAACCGTGATGCAATCATAAGAAAAGAATTAAGAGGAATGTAAAATATATGAATCATGAAGATTGCGCCATGCATCCGTCCGAATCGTAGGATTCTAGAAGTGATTGAAAGTTCACGTATAACATGCTTGTTCTACCTTGGTCCCAAACAGGTCATATCATTGCGTAACACTGGGGGCAGCGAAAAAAACAACTCAGCTTTCGGTTAGAGACGGATTAGCATTATCATCAATCACTGAGTGTTCACTTTGATCTGAATAAAAAAAACATTGTTGTATTGTGTAAGTGCATCTCAGAGTGCATGTTAAACTTGTTATGTCTTGATGTTTTTATGTTTACTGCATCACGAGGAACGTGTAACAGCGATATCACCTCTTGGCCAACAAAGTGGAGCAAACATGTTATCCGTGAACTTTCAATCAGGTCTAAAATCCGACGATTCGGGCAGGTGCATGGCGCACTTTTTATGGTTCATACATTTTATAGCCCTCTGAGTTCTTTTCCCATGATTGCACCACGGTTGGGAGAGTTTTAGCTTCTCAAATAGTGGTTACAGTTATTGACCGATATTGATGTTGTTCCATTCTTAACCAAAAGCTGCGGCAAGCATATATGTCTACTACCTCAGGAGTAACTCATAGCAGCGATATGACCTGTTTACGATCAAAATATAGCAAGCAGTTAACCCATGCACTATCAATCAGGTACAAAATCCGAGGCCTCGGTCGAGTGCATGGCGCAATCTTCACCACACCTACACCATAAAATTTTCTTTCTTCTTAGCTTTCATTCAAGCTATGATTCGGTTCGATTAGTTCGCTTTCGCCAAAGTTATGACATTTCAAACAGGAAGTACATTTTTTTGAGACACCCTGTATGTGCTTCATCGTCGCTAACGTGTTGTTAACACAGATGGACTTGAAAAATTGTTTAATTATTAAATAACAAGATAATTTTTCTCAAGAGGTATTCTAGCTTCCTGTCAGAACTCGAGACACTTCTGTTAAGTTTCTCCTAAAGGCAAACTGCGGCTGACCTTGATTGCCAGTTTGGACGGCTTGCTGTTGGCTACCGTGGCGATGTTCATTGCCATTCCTGTTGGTTTCGCGAGGAACTTGTTCAACGCCTCTGCAATTATCTGGAAAACTTTTATCAGGTACTTCTATGTATGTAGCGACTTTAACTCGTTTATCAGTCAACGCAGAAATGAATATTTGAATTCTCAAACGAGTAATCACACAATTATTGAAGCAGGCCTCAAAAAGCACCGTGCCACCATAACCCCATGAACGATTAACCAGCATTATATGGCCAACCCTTTTGTTCTGCTGCACCGTTCCCTTCTCCGAACGTTGAACTTCGACAGTTTTCTTCTCCTGTTCCTTTGACAGCAGCAGTCTGTAGAACAAACATAATACATTACAAAGAATAAGTCGAATCCTTCACTGTAGGCAGGTTTAGTCTAATCAAATCAAAGGTAAAAGGTAAAGGTAAAAGGCTCGACGTTGACTAGCCCTTCGTTGCTGCTGCTCTTCGTGTTCGATTCGAAATCGTAGAGACATGTGAGTGTGGGTCTCGCCTATACATTGGCTTTCGGGTCCAGCCGATATACCATGTCACTCTGTTTACCTTCGCAGACAAGTCTGGAATCAATTTACCCAAACCCGAGGGGTGGAAGGCCTGCTCAACTCGGACGAGAATCGGTCACTCGACCTAGTGCGTGACAGTAGCGCCCCTTACCAATGTAACACCTGCACCCTTCGTTTAAAGTAAACCCGGTTTCATGTTTTTCATCGTGTTCAACGCTGTTAAGGTAAGAGAAGGCTCCTTACTTGTTGATCCGCTTCACGAGATCCCATTCGACAATTTCCGGTATCACTGGTGGTGGAAGGAGTTGAAGTTCACGAAGGAAATGCGCTTGTTCTTTCGGAACAGTACCCTGACGAATGTTAACGATTAGTACAGTACCGGACGCGACGCAATGATAAAGATTATTTCGCGAGTATTTTTGCAAATAAATTTGTTTTAAAAAACTTATTAAAAAAACGGCGGTTTTGGCACTACGAAGCGCCGCTATCGCCGTTCTATCGTTGCGGCGCGTCCGATACTGTAGTCTAACCTGTTCAATATAAAATTTCTAACCTCAGCAGAAAACTTTTGTATGTTTAGAATTTGTATAATAATTCCCACTTAGATATGCTAGAAGAGACTCCTCAACCGGATGAGAACTCGACCAACCTCAGCGGCAAATTGTAATTCTCTTTGCTCGTTTTTTCTAGGTGTGATGATAGTTTCATACGATATTGTCCCGGACGAGTTTGAGAAGTTTGATAGTAGATCTGGACAATATTCTGCTACCTGAATGATGGACGAATTGAAGATTTGGAAACTAGAAAAAACACAAAAAGACGTTTTTTCTGTGCTCTTACACTGAAACGGAAAAGATTGGCGCCATCACATTTTCATTCAATTTCGTTCTGTCTAGGAGGTTCAGTTCCTTAGCTCATGACTTATCTTGATCTACAATCCAATGTCTATTCCCTGCATATGTTTCGTCTTGTATAGAGCAAAAAAAGATAGGGACAATAGTCTCATCCCTACAGTTATGTAACTAACTTCTCTACCCTCCTTTTCGAGTTTATCTTTGTTTTCCTTTTTAACCTTAACCTGTCTTTGCTCGCCTTTTTAATTTGAACTGGCTATTCATTGGCTATCAATTCCCGTTGTTTCTACCAGTCACTTTGCTCGTCAAGACCCTGGTTTGGTAAAAACACGGAAAAGTCAACTAGTGCTATCCTGCAGCTGAACAGAGCCGTATCCCGAAGGGTATTCTGGGTTTTATAAAGAATCAAACTAACATATTCTCCTTTGGGTACTTGCTCCGACGCAACGTCATTTGTCAGAATTTTGAGCGGCTGATTCGCTGTGTCCTCTGAAAAAGAGCTAAATCTAACCTCTGCGTAACAGCATATCTATTCGAATGAAGCATTAAAACATCTTTGGGTGCTATGTGGGTTGGGGGGGGGGTGCAGTATGGTGATCCGCAACATTACGTCGACTCTAAGCTGTTATCAGTTTCATATCTTCCATTGTTTACGATCAACATGGTCGGTTTTGACGAAGAAACGATTCTATCGAAGGGCGTCCATTTGTCTACCGTAACCCGTCGTCAGCTCAGATATTCTAATTATTCATAACAAATTCATTCCCTTGGCATTTTTTTACCTTTTATGTACGTTCTCCTACAAGAAATATCCATTAGCCATGAAATCTTGTCCATTTCAGCCCTTATACAAACCCACGGAGGCTATTTGCTAGGTGATCTGACCGAGTTTGCACCGAGTTCGAGCCAAGGGGTGCACTGACGCAAAATCGGGGCGCCGGTCGCGTGCTTCATAACGACGGGTTACGGTGGACAAATGGACGCCCTTCGATAGAATCGTGCTTGTGTTTTGACATGTATGGCTTGTAAACCCAACACAATTGTTCACACCGCCACAATGAAACAGTGATAGATATGAAAATGATAACGTGTTAATCAGCGTAGAGTCGACACAATATTACAGACCAGCACGCTGCACCCCCCAACCCTCATAGCGCCCATCTTTGATAACAATGTCACAAATTTTGGTAAAACACTCGTACCGTTGGACCCCATTGTAAAATGTGATGAGGTGTTTACAGTGCCGGTTCACTTGCTGTGGATTATTTATAGATTGAAGCGGCTAAAAAATTAACTTGTTTATTCCATGGCACCAGAAAAGTGATTAGTAGAAATTTGAGAACCACCGTAGTAAAAGTCTTAAACAATAAACCAAACAAAGTTCAAAGTTTAAGGTAGAGCGGTCGCTCAGTTCCCTGAGGACGCACCATGCATTCGTATTCAGAATCGTAGAGACACAGTGAACGCGCATTTGGATTATACAATTACATGCAGGGGCGAGCCGCTAAACCAAGTCAGTGTCTTTACCTTCCCAGAAAAGCCTGGTACCAGTTTACCCCACCCCAGAGGGATGGAAGGTGTGGTTAGCAAGGGCGGGATCGTTCATTCGACCGTGCCGCTGTCAGTGGCGCCTCTTACCACTGCACTAAGCGCGCCCTTTTACCTCTGTAACACCCCATCTACAGTACCAAGTGAGTAGAAAAATGATTTGTGCAATCTTTACAGTTTTTCTAAGGGCTCGTTCAGACGACGCGCGTCGAAAATGCAAAATCGAAGCTCAATCGATAATTAACGCCCTTGATCGAATCTGCTCTTTTGCATTAGTGGCGCAGTCCGGTTGCGCCTCATATAGGCAAACTTACTGGTCGCTCGGGTTTTTTAGAATTCTGCCACTCCTTATTAAAGGGAATTTTGACGAAATTCACTTTTTTCGTTTAATTTCTTTCCTATGTGATTATATGCCTAATTTTTTTTTGCCTATATGAGGCGCAACCGGACTGCGCCACTAACGCAAAGGAGCAAATTCGATCAATGACGTTGTTTATTGATTGCGCTTCGATTTTGCATTTTCGACGCGCGTCGTCTGAACGAGCCCTAACACAAGGTTATGGAATGTATGTTGAGCACTCACTTTCCAACCACAGGATGGCCAATGCGAACAGCCGATCGATCGGTCTTACTTATGAAAATGAACCTTGCCCCACGGTCAGTGATAAGCAACCTCTCTCTAGGAGGATAATCACTCCCGAGAATATTTGTGGAGTTAACAAAGTTCTTGCGGTTTCACTCCATCTTTAAAAGTCGCGAAAACAGTCACTTGGGGTTGAGTACAGACTCTCATTGCATGAACTAATCGACGCAAGGAAAGGTTAGCCATCGGATCAACCCTTGTGAACACGATTAGTTCAATAATAAATCAGCAACAAATAAATATTTATCACACAGGTTTCCTTATGAAGAGCAAAGAACGAACAAGTGACAACTATCACGAGAACGACTACAAACTCCACTCAATATCATAAAACATATCACCGACGTAAATTTGGAAAAGTTAGAAACGACAGAAAAGTAGACCAACACAATCCAAAATAAACGAATAAGGCATATTTCATAAAAAATAATCTAGAAGTATCAAACCAAACAGCGACAACGAAGGTAGTAAATAAATGACATCATCCTTACTATATAATAAGCGAAACCCAGTTGTTTATTTAAATGGATGGATGTCAATTCATTTCCAAATAATTGGTGGTGGCGGCGGTTGGTGGTGGCTGTATCCCTGCTTACCACTGAAATTATTTTGAAAATCACATTCTATGTTAACAAGCTTACACTCCATATAAGAGTAGTCTGTTTCAAAATTTCATATTTGGCTCAAACTTGGTCTGGGTACGTTATTTTGCATGCTAATGGCGATTGTAATTGTAAGTGCCATGTGGCTTGGAGGGAGGGGTGATTGTAGCTAGAGAAAAAAGTTCTCCGGTTCTCAGTTAGGTGTTAGAGTTTGGAGAATTTGAAAATACACATTTGAATTTAAGAAAAATTTGACCTCCTCGAACACTCTACCAAGTAGAGTAAGAATAACAATTTGACTTTTCTGCTGGCTGTGTGAGCCAAAGTGAAAAGAGAATTTCCTCGATCACCTGGGTTCTTTGAAAAAATCATAGCTGATGTGCTTTTCGTGCTTTTTGCGAATAACCTCAAATGAATAAACAATTTTAGTTGTGAAGAAAAGCTTGCGACAATTACCTTTTTCTTGCCTTTTACCTTTTCGTTCCCATCAGTCCTGTTTTCGTGGATGAAAGAACAATGCGGATAATCCCTGTCACGGGAAATGATCCATGTTCACGTCTGAACGGGAGCATTCGGACCACCGCCGGTATCGAACAGCTGAGCGATTAATCCAGCCGTCATCGCCTCGGACCGGCAACAAGGCCGGACAGGCGGCTCGGACCCCGAATTTGCATGTTCACATCTGTCCGACGAGATCTCAATCGTTGTTTATGGCACCTGGACTGGCAACGTGGTTCTCATCATTTTTAGGTGACAGATTGTCGCGACGGATGTGTGTGATGGCCAAGAAGAACAGAAGAGTGAAGGAGTGAAGTTCTGAACTTAAATCGAGCTAACAAAAACAAACACTGAGTTCATCAGAAAATCGATATAGCACTTGAGTTCCGCCAGCAGAGCCCTTTGGCAATGGCAAATGTCTAAACAACAATTGAGATCTCGTCGGAAAGGTGGTCAGGAATATCGAGTTTACTAGCTCTTTTCACAGTTGAACGCCTGAAGAAAAACTTGGCCGGGATTCATGAACGAAACCGCCGGTGAATTTCACCAGCGGTTAGATTTCACCGACCAGTTCACCGCGGAAGTGACTCACCGCGCGATGAGGAATCACGTTTTGTCGGTGGCCGAGGTGAATATCACTGTGAATGGCCGGTGAATCGTTCATGAATCCCGGCCCTGGAGTGGCTACCCTTGCATTCTTGAAGCCGATGACTGACTTTTCTTTTCATTTCGCAGAATACTATTGTGAGTGACTGGGTCCGGTGCTGAGCGATTTTTTAAATATTGAGATGGGAAATTTTTTCATAAGCTCCTTACCTTTCAAATATTACCTGAGAAGTGCCATGGAAACACGTTGGCAGCTTGTGGCTCGATGATATATAATATGTAGCCGTCAAGCATCACGAGGTCTTTGATAGACCCTAGACTTGGGTCCGAACCCAGCCTGAGCAGACAGTTATAGAGACTATCTCTATTGAATGTAGTAGCTTTCATTGTTGACTTATTATCCTATTAGGTTAGTTCGTGGAATTGTATTGATGATTCACTTGTAAGCTTGAAAGTAGTTATCTGCTGGCTGATTTAGCATAGGAATTAGAAACATACCGTTAGCCACGCCTATACCGCACAATATAAAAGAGGAGCAGCAGCCAGTGCTCCTCAGACTTTCTTTCTATTGTAATATTTCATGTTATAATGATAAAGGTTTAATTACCCAAGTTTGAGGTGCCGCTGAACCACCGACATATGGTGCATCGAGCCTGAGCGACCTCGGACGAAGCCAACTGCAAGGATCGACCAAGAAGCAAGCCAGTTGCGAAGGATCGGTCGAGGACAACGCTGCTAAGGCATCGATCACGGAGCGCGAGATCCAGTCAAGGACAAGCCGCCTCCACTGTTGCTGAACCACGAGATCCGGAAGGATTCGAGAGGACCCACGGAGTGAGTCGTACGTCCTCCCTTCCGTTTCATTACGCCGACAGTCTTCATCGTGTCTAGGAAATCGAGGACTGTGGCAATCGGTTGACGATAACACTGCCAAGACATCGACAGCAGAATACCAGGTCTAGAAGAAGACAAGCCGAGCTCACAGGTGCTGATTCACGTACCCCGACGGACTCAAGAGGAGCACGGAAAGTGAGTCGCACGCCATCCCTTCCATTCCACTGAGCTGACCGTCTTGTTCGTATCTAGGAGAACAACGACGATCGAGCACGAGAATCAAGCCGCAGGAAATTCGCTGGAAATCTGCGCAACCGCTGGCAATTCCTGAATCTGGAGGAACTACAAGCACAAGGAGTGAGTGAGAAATACTCTCTTGCGCATTACGTCCTGTCTGTGCATGCTACACGTCCCTAGTCTGCACTGCTTTGCACGTTTCACGAGCTAACATGACTACTTCACTATCGAGTAGACAAGGACTCCTAACTAAATCTGTAAATCGGCTGGCTGCGGCAATGGACGAGTACGAGGATCTATGGAAATCGGAGCTACAGCCCCCCTCGGATGAACAAGAACGCAAGGCATTCGTAACAGCGGAACGTCTGAGGATCAGAAAGGCCAAAGCAGTCTTGGATTCTGAAGTGGCCAACGTAGACAACGCTTTCGAACGCTACATCAAGGCAGCCGATAGTCTGGAATCCAATACGCCGTCACTGGACGAAATTCTGGAGAGAGTCAGCTCTAACGTAGAGAAGGCTAGTGTTATACTCGAGAAAGGACGCGAAACACTGACAGTCATTGCACGCCTTCAGGAGGAGCTTGACGAAATCGAGAAAGCCTGCATGAGGAACAGTACCACAAGTCCAGCTGACATCCCTCAGCTGAAGCTAGCGCCGATCCCAATTCCGAAGTTCACGGGACGCGTGTGGGAATGGGATACATTTTGGAAAGCCTTTGAACACTCTGTGCATTCCCGAGAAATGGACGATACGTACAAAATGAGTTATCTTCTCGACGCACTGCAGGGTGAGGCCAAAGAAACCGTGAAACAATACGAAGTTTCCGGAACGACATATCCACTCGTCATTGCGCGACTAAAGGAGAAGTATGGGAATTCGCAGGCTCTTGTTGAGCAACTGATTCGCCGCCTGCAAGAAACTCGAGCGCAGAGCTATCGCTTGGAGCATCAGGACAAACTCTGGGAGGAGATGTCGTCGATAGTGTCGCAACTCCATCTCAAGGGAGAAAACGTCGACAACAGCTTCCTTCAAAGTCAGCTGCTTGGGAAATTTGCCGAAGGAGTTCAGCGTCATGTTCTGCGAGTAAAGGAAAATCAGATGTACAACAACGCCTGGAATACAAGCACACTTCTAAATTGTGTGAAAGAATATAGACGAACTGAGCTCCAGATCGTAAACCAAATGAGGAAGAGGCAAGATCAACACCACGAACGAAGTTCCATCGTAGATAGGAGAAGTATCCGTACGGAACGGAAAACTCCGTCAAATTCGGCAAGGCAATCTTGTTTCTACTGTGGGAAAGGAGGTCATACGCCAAAGGACTGCACCGAAGTCGTGACGAGAGAACAACGACTCATGTTCATGCGCAAACGGGATCTCTGCCTTAACTGTGGATCACAGGATCATTGGGCTGTTAATTGTAAAGGAGGATCTTGCAGAGAATGCAAGCAGCACGGTCATCATACTTCACTCTGCCCTCAGGTTCCTTCGCAGAAACGAAAATTCAGCGTTACGCAGGAGACGAAGAAGCCGCCGTCTGTTCCGAACAAAGCTGTAGCAAAACGCAGTACGCAGAAATCGGCAACGGCGCCGAAGGTGAATACTATCATGTCAGCACCAGAGCTACCGCAGGAAGCAGTTCCAGAAGCAACAGCTTCAGTCAATGTCCACAGAAGCATGAGCAATGTTCACATACTAGTCGGCCAAGCACAGGTTCTAAATCCGAAGAATCACGCGTTGGAACCAATTTATGTTCTACTTGATACGGGAGCCGATCGCTCATTCATCTGCAGCGAGTTAGCAGATCGCCTCCAGCTACAGGATTTCGAATCGATTGAGCTGAACATCAACACGTTCGGATCCAAACAGCCCTTGAAACGGACCTGTGGGGTTACCTCACTGCAAATGTGGGACAAGTCCGGGACCCTGCACAAGATCATGGTCACCAAAATTGACATTGTCACGGAACCAATGGCGCGACACAGCCTTAGCCAGGAGGATAAACAGTTTCTGTTCAAGAACAGCATTGATCTTTCCATTACTCAGGAGATCACGGACATCAAACCGCAAGTTCTACTGGGATGTGCCGATCTGTACACGTTTCTCGATCAAGGATTATCGCCTCAAGTAACTCTTCCATCGGGGTTGACACTCATACCCTCCCGATTAGGATACCTCGTGTCCGGATGCTCTTCTAGTCGAGACCATGCGAAACGACTGGAAACAGGTTCAACCGTTTGCGTCACCTCCTCAGAAGTCAAAGAAGAAATACAATCGTGGGAAGACTTCTGTACATTCGAGACATCAGGTGTCCACGAGTTCACTGGGCCGAGCGAGGAAGAACGGGAAAATGTAGACAGGGAAGTATGGAACAGATTCAAGCGGACAATTGAGAAGAAGGAAGATGGCTATCACGTCCGCCTTCCTTGGAAAGAAGGTGCAATAACGCTCCCTGACAACAAGGCAATTGCTGTCCGTCGGCTTGAGGCCACAATCGCTAAACTCACTACGGACGAAGCAACGCGGCAAAAGTATCACGAGGTCATCATGAACCAACTGGAACAAGGAATCATTGAAGAAGTAGAAGACACCTCTCGAGAAGGACCAATCGTCCATTATCTTGCACACCACGCAGTTGTCACGCCGAATAAAGAGACCACTAAACTCAGAATAGTCTTTGACGCTTCGGCACACCTCAAGGGACAGCCGTCCCTCAATGACGTCCTCTACCCAGGACCTGTCATTTTGCCGAAAATTTGTGACATCCTACTTCGATTCAGAATAGGAGCGGTTGCAATTACGAGCGATGTCGAAAAGGCATTTCTCCAGATTCGCCTCCATCCAGAAGATAGGGATGCAACGAGGTTTCTCTGGTTGCGAGACGTCACGAAACCCTTGACACCCGTCAACATGATCACCTATCGTTTCACAAGGGTGACCTTCGGGTTGAACTGTTCACCCTTCCTTCTTGCCGGGACGATTAGGTATCACCTGGAAGCAGGTGCGAAGGACTCTCAACTAGCGAAAGAGTTGTCACGCAACACGTACGTGGACAACGTCATACTTACAACATCGTCAACAGAAGACGCTATACAACTCTACTTGGACCTGAAACAGGAGTTCAACGATCTGAATATGAATTTACGAGAGTTTCGTTCAAATGCTGAAGCACTCAATTCGCAAATTTCATCGTCGGATCTCAGTGTCAATGCTGTTCAGAAGGTACTTGGCATACCGTGGAATACCGGCAACGACCAGCTTCTTTTGAAGTGTCAATATCGATCCACAACAGCCTTGATGACGAAAAGATCCATCTCAGAGCAAGTTGCGTCAATATATGATCCACTCGGGCTGCTCACACCCGTCACCTTACGAGGAAAACAATTCCTACAACGTCTGTGGGCACATGACTATGATTGGGACACTCCACTGATACCGGAACATCAACTCATGTGGAACAAAATCGCTGACCATACAAATGGTTTCCACATCAGCCTTCCTCGGAAAGTAGCGCAGATCGGAACAGCGGCAACGTTGGCTCTTTTCTCCGACGCAAGTACAAGCGGAATGTGTGCCTGTGCGTACCTAATCTCGGAACATGGAACTTACCTTCTTGCCGCTAAGTCGAAACTTCCGTCTCTGAAGGACAACCCGACAATTCCGAAATTAGAGCTCAACGCAACGACGATGGCTACGAGATTAGCGTACTCAATATACAGTGCTATTCGCGAGCGCGTCAACGTCACCCAGATCTGCATACTCTCCGACTCAGAAATAACCCTGAGCTGGATTAAAGCTGAAAATCTGGAGAAATCAGCAGGAGTGTTGGTCAGAAACCGGAGGACTGAAATCAGGAGAATCGTAGGCGAGCTTCCGATTCCAGTTCTATTTAGATTCGTGCCTTCAACCAGTAATCCCGCAGACTGCGGGACAAGAGGACTAACCAAAACGGAACTCGGGAATCATATCTGGTGGCACGGTCCAGACTTTCTAAAATTCCCACTCAACTGGCCAAGAGACTCTCGCCTCTCCACACTCTTACCGGAACCTTTCGAAGATCAAGCATGCGTCATATCCACAGTTACGAAATCCACGTCAGAACTCTTAGACTGGACTCGACACAATCGTTTGCCTCCCGCAAAACGCACGATGGCGTATGTTCTGCGCTTCATTCATCAACTTAGCCTGAAGCTGAACAATGAACTGAGAGAGCGCATGGAAAGAAACATTCCAGAACTCCGCCACATGTCGTCGGAACCGTACATCACAGCTACAGAAAACGAAATGGCTTTACGTCTGCTCATCCGCCATCATCAGAAAACAGAGTTCACGCCAGTGCAACTGAAGGCTTTGAAACAGCTCAATGTGCAGCCTGATGAGTTCGGAATTCTACGTTGTCGCGGACGTCTCGGAAACGCTCAAATGGCCGTCGACACAAAGTATCCAATGCTCGTCGCTTCCAAAACGGATCTGTCGGATGCTATCGTGAAGGAGGCACATCTCCCCTATCACTGCAGTGTGGCGCAAACTATGGCCAATGTGAGACAACGATTTTGGATTCCGAAGTTGCGGCAAATGGTCAAGAAAGTTGTACGGTTATGCGTCCCTTGTCAAAGGATCAACAGCTTACCGTTCAAGTACCCAGATATGGAAGATCTGCCCAACCGGTGTGTGCACAGAACCCGCCCATTCGAGCATGTAGGAATCGACTATTTCGGTCCGATGTCGGCAAAACAGGGCGATTTTCCCGTCAAGGTCTACGGCATCATCATCACATGCACTGCTACACGACTAGTGCACCTCGAACTTGTTCCGGAAATGTCCACCGAACATTTGCTGCATGCACTGCGCAGATTTTTCGCCAGACGCGGAATTCCAGCCAGTATAACATCGGACAATGGACCGTCTTTTCTACTAGGAGAGCAAGTGCTTCGGGATGCGGTGCTACCCGTAATCAACGATGTTTCGCTTCCAACTGCAATGGCCACGAAGGGAATCGTGTGGAGAACAATCACTCCGTACGCTCCGTGGCAGGGAGCTTTTTACGAGAGATTGATTAAAACTGTGAAGCACTCCCTATACAAGGTCATCAGGAGAGAAACTATCGCTGTAGAGACACTTGAAACTCTTTTGATCGAAGTAGAAGGAACAGTCAACAGTCGACCTCTGACGTATCAAGAAGAACACTGGCAGGATACACCCATTCTCAGACCTATCGATTTTGTACAGCGGGACATGATAATAACTTATCCGTTCGAGTCAATCACCGGAGACATACAGGATGCCGATTATCATCCGGCAGGCGAAGAAGTTCAACTGAGGACCAGAAAACAAGCGGAAGAAGCCCTGAGATCTAGTCATCGGCTTACGGAGCGATTCTGGAGGATTTGGAGTGAACACTACCTTCGCAGTCTTCGGGAAGTACATAAACTTTCAATAGACACGAAACGTGGTTCATCCATTCCTCCCGCACTCGGCAACGTTGTGCTAATCTCAGATCCCTTGATCCCACGAAATTCATGGAAGCTGGGACGAATTGTCGAGCTGAAGGGTTCTGAATCAGGAAACGTCAGAGAAGCGCAGGTCAAATTGCCTTCAGGACGCGTAATTCGAAGACCAATCAATCACCTCATTCCACTCGAGCTAGAGGAGACTGCCGAGGAAAAGATACCTTCGCCAGACGAGGTTACCGAACATATCGACGAAATTGAAGAACAAGCAGATACGTCACCTCGATACGATCTTCGACCACGCAAACCCGTGAACTATCAGGAGACTCCCATGTATCCATCAGATGTTTATTCTGCAATCACGACAAGGACTCCGCTCGGACTTTTGATAACCTGCCTCACCACATTCATGCTCATGTCGCAGACAGCACTCGCGATAAAGGCACGAGGAGAGATGCAATGCATCCCCGGAGGTGTTGCGATTACAAGCGAAAATATCGAACGCTACGAATTGTGCGCAGAAGGCTACTGTCGTGTCTCAGAAGACCCACAAGGGAATGAGACAATTCTACTCCCACCGGAGATTCTGCTTCACGATCACCATGTCCAACTGAAGCTCTTCGATGGCAAAGACCTCACGGTGGTTGAAACGACCTGCTCAGCAGTTTCATTCTGCGACCATGTACGATGCTGGTTTTGCACAGCCAACGTGCTCAATCCAGAATGCGCACCCCGAGCCGCGATCATCGCAATCGCTGTAACCCTATACGTAGTCGTCGCACTCTTATACGTGCTATGCTACGTGCCTCTAGTCATCGGAAAACCTTGCCGCATCATCGGAAAAGCAGTGTGGATCGTTTGCAAGGCACTCAGATACCTACTGTGGAGACTTCTACGAGGTAATCGACGAAGGAGGTATGACATCGAAGCGCTGTTGAACGCCCCCCTGCTAGCCGTTGGGTTCGTTCTCCTAGCAGCATTCGTGTCAAACTCACTTTCGTGCCAGGACATCGACGTATTCTCACATCGGCACTCAAGATGTTCGTTTTCACCCAAAGGGACGAAGCGATGCACACTAGAGACGACTGAGGTGATGAAACTCAATAGCTTCAACCAAGACGCTTGCATTAGACTTCTACATAGGCGATCCCTGCAGAAGGAGCTCAGGATTCAATGGAAGCGTCTCCAGCTGAAATGCGTCAAAGGCGACAGCGTCTTCACAAGAAACACCATCCAGCGTGTTGTGGACTCTAAGCGATGTTCACATTCCGGCAGCTGCACAAACGATAAGTGCGTGAACATCAGCGCGTCATCACTCATACCGGAACTTGAGCGAGGTAACCATTACCCTGGAATAACCCGCTGTGTCGAGAGCTGCGGAGGACCAGGATGTGGATGTTTTTACCTGAGCAGCGGATGTTTGTTCTATCGCATATTCCATGTCCCAACTGACACGAGAATTTATGAGATGTTCAAATGTCCTCAGTGGAGAGAAGAACTAGAACTAGAAGTGAACCTCATCACACAGCAAGGGAAACCAGCAAAAAGCGCCGTTACATTACAGCCTACTGTACCAGTCAACCTCGACGGCATGCGAATCACCCTCAGTGCACTAAGTGTTCCACCAACGCCCGCATTGTCGTCAACGTTCATCTCGGATGGATCGAATCTTGCTATTTGGAACTCCGACAAGAATGCCCATCTCCTGTGCGAATCAGAAAGCGACGCAAAATCGCTCAACTGTTCTGTAACCACGGCGTGTAATTGCGAGCCGGCAGAGAACAAAGTAGTCTGCCTATGCAATGACGTCAACATAACGAAGATCTTCTCAGAGAACATTGAGAATCGCTTCCCAATTCGCCGCCCATGGATAACCTTCACTGCTTCAAAGGATGATCCTACAACAACGGTAGCCGAAATCCCATCATTCACAACCGCCGAACTAATTGTCCATTTGAGAGATCAATTCGACAAAACGGTCACAGTGGTAACCGATTCTGTATGTACTATTTCGAACTCGATTGCAAGAGGATGTTACCACTGTTCGCAAGGGGCGACTGCAGAAGTGTCATGCACTACGAACGGAAATGACACAATGGCGACCGTACAATGCGAAGACTTGGTTTTCACGATCCCTTGTCATCAAAAAGGGGCCATCTCCAGTCTGCGATTCAGCCATACGTCAGCCAGAGTCAGGAAGACGTGCAAAGTTTCGTGTGGGACCACGGAAACAACCTTTGAGATCACTGGAATTCTTCAATGGGTACGCACGATCCACGGATCTACATTGAAGGTCATATCAGGAGAAAGCAGCGTGTTCGATGAACTAGTGTTCCCCGATTTCGGGCATATCGTCAGCGTCTGCCTATCTTGGTACAAAACTGTCATCGTTGTCTTCGTGACTCTCATAATAGCTTTCGCTGTCGGATATGTACTCTTCTGGACTTGCGGAATCAACGTACTCTTGTGTATTGTGCGTTTCACTTTTTGCATCATCACCAACATGCTACACTTAGCGACATGCACGTTGAGATCCTTCTGGAAAATCTTGTTCTCACGAATTCGAGGACACAAACGAACGGAGAAACTTCTCTGAGCACACTCGACCTGCACCAACAACCCCTCTGTCGCATGAAATGCACGACTAACCGTTCATAAATTTCTTTGATTGGCTGTACGTAGCTTATTTTAGCAATGGACAAGGCGAAGAAGACTCCAACGGTAACGGCTGCGGCTGGCAACAACACTACTACCACTACAACGCCAGCTGCACCCCTAACGAACACGAAACCGACAACGCTGCCACGACGCCCTGATCCACCAAAGAAACCAGCAGCGCCTGCATCATCGTCTACTGTTCCGCCTCCGAAACGAAAACGAAGCTCATCATCCTCGTCATCCTCCTCAGATGAAAAGGCTCTACCACCGAAGAAGGGTCGTGCTTCTGGGACAATGTTAAAGGAGCTCTTGAAACAAGGAAGTCGAATTCTGCAGCTTGCCGCAAGCAAAATCGACCAGCTGGCCCCAACAGTTACGGTGGCCGCCTCAAGCGAGACGACTCAATACCTGGAACGTCTCGAACAGCTGTTGAAAACTCACCAGGATCAAACTATCGTAGAGCACAAGTCAATGGGCACAAAGATCGACAAACTCACATTGAAAGTAGACGCCGTCTCGACTCGCCTGAATCAGGTCGAAGAAAAACTGAAAGAGAACAAGATGTTTTCCCAGCTGAAGGAAGAATTCGCGAAGCAATCTTCTCGATGGGACACACTTCAACAAGCAATCAAGGATCTGCAAGATAAAGTGGAGGCCATTGAGATGACACAGCTCGTCAGTGTGGTTGAAGCTCTCCACAGACGACTCGACGAAGTAGCCTCACAGCCAACGACAGAGCAGGAGCGAGTCTCCAGTGCCCCGGCGGAGCCTTCCCCCGAAGTAGAAAGGATTCTTCGACAGAAGATCGAGACCGAGCGAGAATTAAAGGAGGTAAGGAAGGCGATGCGCGAAGTTAATGACTCGATCGAGAGGGAATGGCAGAACGACCAAGGAGCGGGACACTCGGTAAGAACAACGGATGAACTGAAGGAAAGGAGAAGACGGCTGCAATCAAGAGAGACCAGGCTGGAGACCTGGAACTGGAACAGGAGTTGAGAGATCTACATTGTCGACTTGAAAAAGCAAGGACCACGACGAGCCATCATCAACGGGATCACAGGACGAGTGCTAGAGAACGTTCCCAGCAAACGCGTAAGAGGCGAGACTCAAGGAGCACCAGTCATGGACGAAAGGAGCGCAAGCACAAGGAGGAGGCACGAGAAAAACGAAGAGACAGCGCGACGATATCAGACGATAGCGAACAGGACTAGGAGGTAGCGGCGACGATCATCTTCTTCGGCCGGGAGTATAGAGACTATCTCTATTGAATGTAGTAGCTTTCATTGTTGACTTATTATCCTATTAGGTTAGTTCGTGGAATTGTATTGATGATTCACTTGTAAGCTTGAAAGTAGTTATCTGCTGGCTGATCTAGCATAGGAATTAGAAACATACTGTTAGCCACGCCTATACCGCACAATATAAAAGAGGAGCAGCAGCCAGTGCTCCTCAGACTTTCTTTCTATTGTAATATTTCATGTTATAATGATAAAGGTTTAATTACCCAAGTTTGAGGTGCCGCTGAACCACCGACATATAGAGAGGCAAAATAAAAATTAAGATGAAGGAAATTTCCAGTTCACCCCGGCATTTCACCGTACCACTCACAAAGAGACTCTGGTGCGGCAACTCAAGTGTTGTCTCGATTTTCTAACGAACTCAAGCGTTCCTTTTCGCTGATTCGATTTAAATTCAGAACTTCACTCCGTTCTTCAGCTATGAGTGCTCGAGAGGCACTCAGAAGCAGTCAGAAATCAATCCAGAAATAAATTTCAGGAATTGTCCGAATTCTGGTTCATACTTTGCACAAAATGTGTTCCAGAAGCATGTAGAAATCTATAAAGAGCATCTCTACAATCAGCTTCAGTTCAGACTCCAAAAATTTCTTGAACATTTCCTACGGCAACGGAAGGTGAATCTTGGAATCCCAATGGTATTGAATGTGTTTTGATGAAGAAGCTGAGCTTCTCATTATATAAATCGTTCGGCTATGACATCATCTCGTCACAGAAATGAGCCTCAGCGCAGATATGCCCAATCAATCACTAAATTCTCAGTCATCAATCAGCATATAATGACCATTAATGATCTCCTTCCGTATTCTCATTTTCTTTCCAATAATGCTTTTTGCTTTGATGCATTTATATTTGTTTTTTCTTTTATTTACTGACTTGCTCATCCAACAAGGGATGAGTAAAGTAAGAATAGAACCTGATCTTCATGCATTTTGTTCAGAACATCGATTTTTATTATTCGACATCAATCAAATTCAAGAAAACAACGCGCGAAAATTTTTCTTCATCAATTTTTTCCTGATCGCCAACATTACTTGAGATGTTTCTCTGCCATGTTTGGTATTGAAATGGCCCCCTTGGCGCTCTCTCTATGAAAATATTCTCGAAACGCGGTTTTTTTCAAAGGAATGAGTGAAATGTTAGGATTCGGTCTCGGTTGAATTCGATTTTTTCAAAGGGCTAAGTAAAATGCTCACGTGACAGGCTACATCTGGCTGGTATTAACTCTCTTTAATTCCACTTAATTGCTAATAATTAGTGACGGTACTGTACTACTCGAACATTTGTGGGCCCATTTTTGCTGTTTTTGGCTCTTTAAAAAAGATCAGGGGGTCAGAAATCCCCGTCTATCGGCTAGATGACCCTCCTTCGGACGGCCGGTCAGCGGTGGTCCCCACTCGGCCCTATTTAGCCGACCGGCACCAGCTGTCGACAACATCTGCGCGATCATTATTTGACTACAACAATCCCATGGACAGACGGTGAACGGTGACGAGCGGCTAGGTGACGATACCCCAACCGGTGCCCTCCATGACCGAACAGCTAATAGCCGTTCAGAAACCGATTACCCGCCGTGTCTGACGCAACGATTTCTCGGAGTTTATTTACATAGTTATTAACAGTCACAGTTACCTGAGTAGACAGAAAGGTAAATGAAAACCCCTTGATCGGATAAAAGTAAAGAGCATCACAACAATGAAATAAACATTGAAGCTAAAAATAATTTTCACCAAGTGTGTACTTTTGAGTAGAAGTGGGTGAAACTTTTTTACGGATTTTTAGATTCATTTTTTTAGCTAAATAATAGGTAAAGGGTAAGAGCCTCACTACCCTAGTCGGCACTATAACCTGCTGGTTTGCCCTCAAGCTCCGAAGATAACCCCGGTTAGATGGGCCCCATGACCTCGCCAGCTGAGCGAGACAGTTGAATACAGATTGAAATATGATTATTCCAGAAGCACAACCATAAACAAGTGTAGAGATTTTTGTTTGGAACCAAAAATTGATTTATTGAGTTTTTGAAAGCTTTCCTACTTCAAAGAAACAGGTTTGGTTTTTTAGGAGCTAGAAATGGTCTGAGTCAGTTCTATGCATAGAAGATTATTGTAATTTCCGAATAAATAAAACTAGTAAAAGTAAAATTGTAGATTATCCCAGTGAGATCGATAGAGATTATGACAAATAAAGTTGAAACATTGGTAGTGTCTTAGGTGGCCGGCCTCGACAGAGAAACTTTGCCCCAGGCGTCGGGGTGTCGCCTTCGTGGGCCAATTAGCGATCTCACTATGAAAGCAACCGAGGGGTGCCCTGTTAGGTCACTCAATAGGAATCGATGGGTTTTGGTGTAAAGGTAAAGATGAACTAGCCAGCACTGATCAGTCTCCAGGGGACGCGCCACGCATTCGTAGTTGATTCAGAATCGTAGAGGCACGGTAAATGCGCATTTAACCTTTGAAATGACGCGTTGGGCCAGCCACCGCTCAAGTCAGTGCCTTTACCTTCCCGGACTAGTTTACTAACAATTTACCCTACCGCAGAGGGATGGGAGTCTTGGTTAGCCTGGATGAGGATCGATCGCTCGACCATGAGAATATCAATAGCGCCTCTTCTCACTGCGTCCTTTCTCCATATGGTTTTTTTATTCTTTTCTATCGGAGTGCGGTACCCAAAGCGCGCTTCATTCCTTCATGTTGTTCCTCTAACTTCCTATTTTCAGAAAATTTTTGACGCAGATCTTGGCGACGAGCAGCCAGACTGTTCTAAGTTGCAGCTGGAACGAATCCCTCGGAGGCTTTTCCCTTCCGTTGGTCGTCGTCGTCGACGGCAATATCGAATGCGCCGTCGTATGAAGAAGTATCTAGTTGGCAGGTCGCCAAGCGTCGAGATTGCCTTCATTAGGCGAGTGGTGAACGTGAATAACAGCGCTAAAAAATCACGATAGCTCTTTCAAGCCTCTGGAAAGAGCCGACATATTTTACGACCGCTGTTTCATAGGAGAGCCACGGGAAAGAACATACTAACAGGTGTACATACGTTGACGGAGGTCTCCAAAAAATGAGTGACCTTTGTTTGGTTCAATCAGTTTTTGAGGATTCCACCTCAGTTCCTACCATCAAGCGATCGATCCCCGTCAGAGGTCGTCCTTCCGTTCATTTCGGAGTCGGGTGAACTGGTGCTAGACTTCCCTGGGAAGGTCGAGACTCTAATTTTGGCATCGACTTACCATTGAATCGGCTGACCATTGTATAAGCTAAATACCCGCTCAACATTCATTTACAGCCGTAGACTGAAGGAAGACGGCTGATGGCTGATGACTTTATCCTATACCTTTTAGCATCCAGAAGGAGACTATTTTTGCTTATCTGCTTTCTATCTCCAAGGACTACTTGTTGAAGTACTACGTTTCCGCCCTCACTTAGTGAGAAAGTCCTCTACATAATAGATGAAACCATATGAAACTAGGACCAGGCACGGCGGTATATGACTCTCCGACTCGGTGGCGAAAAGGCAGATCAAAGCAAACCTCTTTTCACACAGAACATTGCGATTATTCCTTCCGTTTATCATAGAAGGGGTTTCTACAAATGTCCACCGATCTCTTTCTTAAGAATATGGATGCTAGGAGATTCGCAACGTAGTACATCGGTAGCCTGTCCACCGATCGTTTTAGAAAGTTTCTTGGCCACCTACTGTAAAAGCCACTGATTTCGAACTTTTACCTCCTATTGTTCATCATCCTGTAATCCCTTCGGATAAATTTGCTGCTTCTGTTTTTTGTTCCTTTTTCTTCACTACCATTTCGTTATACTTATCCCTCTAACTCAGGTGAACTGTGTTTTAAGTTGTCTTTTTCAAATGGCTGATGTATTTGTTTTCAAGTTGAACTGAGTTTCAATAAACTAGAGCAAAACGTTTTTGAGGATTCTGTTGTTAACTGAGTCTTGTACTTTTTGTCAATTTCGTTACTAATGTTGGTTGTTTTTCAGATCGATGTGAATAGAATGATAAATAAATAAATAAATAGATTGATAAATAAGTAACTAGATAAATAAATAAAACAGTGTACAAAATACACTTTGAAAAAGATCATGACGGATGACGCTGGCCGTCGTGCCTCTGAGGCTTTACCAGTAATAGTGTCTCGTTTGCATTGAAAATGAAGTCGTTCCGCGTCGTCTCAGCCAAGACCCTGAAGAACGGTAAGTTGACTGGGTAACTGACCGTCTCGGGCAAACCCGCAGATGGGTATGGACTGAGGTATCCTTCCAGCCACAATTCTGCAAAGTGTTTTTCTGAAAATCAAAACCTCCAAAATCATACTGAGAATTGAAGCTTGGACCTCAAACGATCTGGTTGAAGAATGTACTAGACAGTCTTCAGCCGTCGGACTAAAGGAAAAGCAAAGCCAGAAATGCTTTTTCTATAATGGAAGATAAATAAGTGGCAGGAATTCTGAGAAATCAATTCGAGTAGGACATGTTCCCTCATGAGCTTTATCAACTTTTAATACGCATCTATGTATGTATAAGAAAAAATCATTGGAAATCCTCATCGCTTGTTTCCAAAGGAGGTTGATCTTATTTTCTAAAGCTCCAATTCTTTTGGTGGCGGTGATTGTCCTCTATTTTTTTCTGTTCATTATTCTCGTTTTGGGTATTCCTTTCTTCCGGTTCTTTTTTACTTTCTCATTGTTTCCCATGAAGGCGACATTGGCGCCAGAATTCGAAGGAACATTCTTCTCCATTGTTCACTTGTTCTTACATTTTCTTCCAAAAAGGTAGATCTTGTTTTTACCATTACCCAGATCTCCATACACTTATGATTTGCCGTCTTGAAAGTGGTAATCCAGCAGAGATTAGCGAAAATGCACAAAGCTCAGCGAAAATGTCAAGGAGCAATGAGAGCACATGGCTCAAGAAATGACAGCAGGTTAAAGACCGCAAGCTGCAGACCACTTGACACAATTAGCACTCGGTCGAGAAACATCGAACAGGTTACAGTAACCTTTCCCCCACAGAAATGGCTTTTTTGCCTCTGGCTTACCCCGACGGGATTCCAGACCGGCTTTACCGCTGACACCCGGCTTGGTCGTTTGCGCAGCTGGCTGATTGTACCGTAACTGGAGTGGTCCCATCACCTGTCTCGGGTAACTGAGAGAGCCTAAGACCAATGCCAATTTGATACCACAAGGATAAGTCCACCACAAGACAGTTCTAATTTATCATGGTCAGGTCAATTCGATTGCGAAGGATAAGGACTTTCGGAGTGTATATCGGGTTTACTTCGGAAGGAGTATACCCCGACTTCCTTTCGTGAATCTATACCAGATGCTCACCGAATGGCCGAAAAGACTTGAAGAACAGCATCACCATGTGGTTCCCGTCCATGTGTACTTCGAATGCAACAACGTTCGTGGGGTTCGATTCGATTATAAAGGACGAGCACGGCGTCGAGCCATCCGCTGAACTTTCTCCCGGAGGAATTTCGCCGTCAAAACGCCTCGGCATGCGAGTTTTTTTGTGTTCAAGACTTGGAATATGTAGCTATTCTGGCAGGCGGATGCCGTCGGCTCCCACGCGCATTCAAGGCCTGTGGTTTGGCCGGAAGAATAGAGGAGAACGTGAAGAAAGACAGGAATCTGCAGGCCAGACTCGCACGTCCTCAAAAACACTGGATAGACTTCTTGAATGCTGCTGTGAGGAACGAAACTAGTGAGGTGGATTTAACTTTATTTTGTTTAACGTTTCGACCCTTTCGTAGTCGTCAGGAAGGCTAGGGAGGAAGGAAGACTCTTAGCCATGCAGATCAATGATCGAACCAATTTTTAGACCTCTGACGACGACGAAAGGGTCGAAATGTCAGGCCAAATAAAGTTAGATCCACCTTACTAGCCTCGTTCTTCACAGCAGCATTCATGAGGTTTAACGGCGAGGTCCCAGAAATAGAGAACTCATGAAAGACTGGATAGAATTGAATTAATCGAAATATGGTTCCTTATTCAGCAATTTATCGACATTCTAAAAGCCCGCGATTCAGAGCTTCTCGCTAGTGGTATCCGACAGCCAGATTTTGGGTACCAAAAATGTCGACATTCGCTGGTGACAGAGATCGGATTTATATGTCGGGTGGTAAGAAAGTCTTGAGCCGTTTGACGTCTGCTTTTTCTTTGTTTTCTTATTCAGTGCACAATGCATTTTCCTCCAGGATTCAATCATCATTGTTAGTCAGAACCATAATGTCTCTGATAGGCAGGTCAGCCATCTTCCATTTGCAGAACGGAGCTTGCTGGAAGCCAAAGAAGTCGGTGACTGCCCGTATGGCACCGCCGAGTTTGGTGACTCTTCTCTCAGCTAAGAAGCAACATGGAAGGAAGATAATTGATAGCTGTAGGGGACAATATAAGTGTAGTAAGATGATTGCAAAATCGTGTGCCAACCGCATTTCTGCAAATTTTTATTAGTCTCTTTACCGTCATAGGGTCCTGCTGCATCATTAAGAGTGTGCATCGAATTCTGTCGGCCAAGACGTCCGAGCTTAGTCCACTCAGCGTTTCTCTGTAACGAGAGAATGGATCAAACTGGTAACTGTAGCATGAGTGTGTTATAGTCTCCTTGTAAGAGTACGAGTGTTTTTTCTGGATCCGCTGCGAAAGCTTCGAGAAAGGCAGAATTTTCGACCATAGGAGCCCGTCCCAACCAATGCTTGTCTTCGAAGCCGGAGTCTCGGGCTGTAAAACGAGATAATCAGAGCTCGACGATGATGAGGGTTGTAGTGTCTTCTGCGAATACTGCGTTGATGTTGCGAATGGTTTCCATCATTCCAGTGGTGTGCCACCGTCCGTTAAAGAAGACGGCTCAAATAAGCTCCTGTGGAAACGAAATCGTATCTGAAGTAAAGGAATAGGGTTTGGTTACTTATACCCATCGTAAGACTGCTTCTTGAATGATGAACAACTTCCACATATTAGGTTATGGATACAACCAATAAGTCGAAAGTTCCGAAACTTTCATGCAAAGTGGCTCAAGACTTTCTTACCACCCTATACATTCATTACACGAGCTACGAGTACCTCGTACACAGTAATGTAGACGACCGTAAAGAGAAAAAGCACATATTCAAGGTTATCAGTTAGTATTCAAAAAGTATACAAAAAAGTGGAAGAAACATAGGTCAGCTTACATATCAAAATAAGAAACCGACAAGGAGAGAATTGGGTACAGGAATTCGAGAGGAGTATAGAATGTGAATCTACAAATAGTGTCACCATTTCGAATTTTGCTTTCCTTGACTGTTTCAACTATGTGTGCCAGAAGAACGAGTAAATTTTATGCAAGATCTCGGTATTACGGTAATGGTGCTCCGTATTACAGGTGGATTTACTTTTCTATTTTCACAGCAATTTCTTAAAATGTAGTACAATTTTTGAGCTATTTATCTATCAATATTTAGCTCTTGAGACACAGATAAAAATAGAGCCATGTTTTTAAGAGCACATTTAGCTAATGAGACCCAGCTCATCGCTAAGCTGTGCAACAGCGTCAGAGGAGATTTTCTATGGCAGTTATTACCTCGTTTAAACCGGCTATTAGAAACGATTTGACCTAACCAGCCCCGGATTTTCAAGAGAAGCGCAGATCAGGTTCATCGACCATTCGCTACGCTATGGTAATCACAGCTGAAGACATGAGGTTTCTAATATGTCACCTAAGCTATTAAATATATATTTACTTATTTATTTATTACACAAATTTCCTCGTGTAGAGTAAAGAACCAACAAGCGACAACAATCACGAGAATGGCTACAAACTCCACTAAATATAAGTATCATGGAAAATATCACTGAAAAGTTAGATACGACAGAAAACCGGCCCAACAGAATACAGAATGAACGACTAAGGCACATGCCATAGGAATTGATCAAACAGCGATAACGAAGGTAGTAAGTGAAGGACATGGTGATACAATCGTATTACCTCTGGGTATCAGGAACTTAGATATTGGTCCAGAATTTTTTGAAATAGTCATAGCTAATAAGTGGTTGAAGTTCTTGAATATTCTCCTTCCTTCATAGTTGTAATGTTGTTTGTTTCCCGTGTACTTTTTCGAAATTATGCTGCACGGACATTCTTTTTAATAGAAAATAAATCGTCCAAAAAGTCGCTCCTCCCCGATCTCGTCGACCACAGCGGAAATCCAGAAAAGGAAGGAGAAGTATGATCAAATGTCGACTTCAAAAATGTGAAGACAGTTAAATGATAGTTCTTCAGAATCTTAATTAAACTGTCAGAAACCAGTATCCTTCTATTCAGGCTAAAATGCTCCATACGCCCTTTGAAGGAGGACTGTCTTGTTCGTGGTCCGTTGTTTATTCTTCAATCACGATTCAAAAACGAGAAAATGAGAATTCAGACCAATCCCTGGTTGTCTGTCGACGGTTACAACTATTCGAGAATGACTGGTACAAGACAGTACATGAATTTAAACCTGGGTTGGATTGTCTCAAGATGAGCATTTGGAAAAAAGGAAAAGGTAAAATGTAAACGTAAAGGTTGATCAGTCCTTGAAGGATGCGCCGCCGCATTGTGTTCAATTCAGAATCGTAGAAGCTTAGTGAATGCGTATTTGGTCCACAGTGATTTGCAGGGACCAGCCGCTCAGGGTCTGTCAGTGTCTACACCTTCCCAGAAAAGTCTGATATCAATTTATCGACCCCGGGGGTGGAACGCTTGGTTAGCCCAGGCGAGGATCGATCGACAGTGCGGGTGTCAGCAGCGCCTCTTACCACTGCACCACAAGCAAGAAAAGAGAGCAAAAAACATTATACACAGTCATTAGACCTCCTCGTTACAGCTCTAAATGTATATAATGTTGAGTATTTGCTTCGGCAGCTTGCTTTTAAGCGATAAGCACCATGAACCTCTTCGCAGCAGTTGTGTCGACTAATACCGGTTAACTGCCGGTCTGAGGTGCATTGTCTTGTCTCGGCTAAGCCTCTTGGTCGCCTTTTACGCGCTCGCCGACCGCATCGGCGGACAGTAGCATCGAACAGCTGCCAGTTACGGTCGAGGCGCTTCAATTTCATGCCCTAATCCACCGCCGCATGCGCCACAGCCACTCTCAGTCCATTACGCCCTCGTCTCGAGGCAGCAGCTGCTCCATCCCATCCAGCACCAATCGCGGCTGGCAAAGGGAGGGGCTAACGAATGGCTGGAGCCGATGGGCGTGGTGTGGCTGGAGGCTCGTCGAAGCCGAGAATTAATGAGAGCGTGCGGCTAATGGTATTAGGCTAGCCGTGTGATCGTGGTCGTCGTGGTCGTGTCGTGCCCGTGTCGTCTTGTGTTTCCCACCGTCGTGGTCCCAAGCGCTTTATTCCTCACCTAAATCATCCTGACCTTCACACTCATCATCCCATCAACCCTTCTGTACTCGGCTTCTTCTTCTTGCACTGCAACAATATGCGCGCCAGTTCCACGTCGTCCACCGATTCGAACGGTTTTCCCGTCAAAGACGCCGACGCCTTGAAGTTGTTCGTCGGCCAGGTGAGCATCATTATCTTTTGACCGATTTTCGAATTTTTATCCGGATATTATTGCTTATTTCATTAGCTAATTGTTGACCTCACCTTGATAGGGCCAGTAGATTCTACGGTGGTCGTGAAGACCTTCCTGATTCCTCTACCAGCTTACCGACATCTTACCCTTCTTATCTGCCCTGCTGCTCAGCTAATTCTACCGAATCTTGTAGAACAGGGATGTACCTACTTGGTACAACAAAATCTTTTTCTTTTTTTCCACAAATCAATCGTCTTTTTGATTTTTTGAGCTTCCTCAACATAACCTACTCAAATTTAGCTAAGAACTGATATAAGTAAACTACCTTACCCTCTGGACAATTAGATAATAAGCAATTCAAGCCCAACAGACAGTCATTCTTCTTACGGTGCTCCGCTAGGGCTCAGAACGACCCTTAGATGTTACCCAAGTGGCGAGGGCTACCGTTACCTGGGGGCTCTAATATCTTTGGATCTCTCACCTTAACAGTAAGCCATTTATTGCACGCAATGCTTTGCGAGAAATCCAACCTTTTCCCGGTTCATATCAACTTAACCCAGAGAGCAAGGAGTGAACCACTTTCCTGCTTTGAAGATAAGTAATTCCACTAATTTTTTCGACTTGCAGACGCCCAGTTTTTGCCGGTTTTCTGAGCAACCGCTGTCTTTATGTCCACATTTTTGCTCTCAACGACACTACCGAGTCCTGTTAAGCTTTGTGGAGAGGGAGGGAAAGAATGTTGCCTGAGGCGCTGATACCGAATGGGAAATTTAGAGCGTGTCCGTCAGAGCCGAGCGGATCGATTGGGGTGCTGGGGGAGGCAGCTAGAGCTTCCTTCTGAGAGCACTCTGGCTGGCCGGCTCGGGCATGAACGCCACCGGCCCCCATCAGGCCTGAATACGAGTGAAATCTCAGTTACCCAGCTCCGAAGGGACACGCTCCGACGGGACACTCAAAAAGAAGAAGAACAAACCGAAAAAAATGGAACGAATTTCAGATCCCACGCAATCTCGAGGAGAAGGATCTGCGTCACTTGTTCGAACAGTTTGGCAAAATCTACGAGTTCACCATACTCAAGGACAAGTACACGGGTGGGTATAGCTCAACCCTGTTTGGTAAAGTTCTAGTTCTACCAATCCTACTCATTTAGGAATGCACAAAGGTTGCGCGTTTCTCACCTACTGTCATCGTGACAGTGCGGTGAAGTGTCAGGCGGCTCTTCACGATCAGAAGACCCTTCCTGGGGTAGGTTTTACCGGAATCATTGGGTTTTCATTTTCTAAAAAAATATATCCTTTTTCTGTTGAATTATAGTGGTTCTATTTTATTTTTAAAATATAAATACTGTGGAGTCTTTTCTAGAGATCACAGTTGAATTTGCCAGAGAATGAAAAGGGTGCTAGGAGCATTGATTCATCGTTTATTTTCTCTCAATCACTGTTCACTATATCTGAATTTCTCTCTTTTTATTCCAATTCATTTTCGATTCAGTCTTTCTCACCTGTTTGATTTGCTAAGGACCTCTACACGCTTTTATAGATTCTCTCTGCTACAAAAAAATTACAAAAATAATAGTAATATTCAGAACCGAAGAGTTCATAGCTCTACTTGGCCCATAATAATTCTATGAGAAATTCTCCCAAAATCTTTCTCTTGAAATTCTTGTTTCAAAGACGACTTATTTACCCTGGGCGCAATCTTTGTTCGATTTCCTGACTCCACTGTTGCGAAAATTCCCCATACTATTTCCGGTAAATGGTTTTAGTTGTCCTGGAGGGGAAGAAAGTGATATGTAGGCTATAGGTGGCAGGATTGTGAAGTTCTGCTAATCAATAATCGATTGGTGGTTGACGTCCAGCTCAAATCGTGCTCATGATCAATGGTTCAGCACGGAATAGATTCTCTCGTTCATTCAGCTTCTGTGCAGTCTAAAGTCGTTTTGCATCAACCTCGCCATCTTTCTTCGATTCTGATTGAGAGACAAATGCGTGGCTTACTCTTTGGTGACAGAACGACACCGTCTAGTTGACTTCTAGATCCACCCGGTTATTGTTAACATCGAAAGATCGCTGACTACTGGCCGGAGCTTACCCAATAGGCATTTCCGTGAAGACGTGGTAGGGTTTTTAAAAATTCTTCTGCAGCCTCCACTTCCATCCTTTCTTGGAACAGTTTGTCAGCCAGCTCACCCTGGTTTTTCCTCCGGCCAAGCGACGCCGTTCCGACGAAAACATAATATTCCCTTATGCGGAATCTCTCATGCATCCACCACCACCACCAACGGCACCGGCTGACTCTCACTCACTCGGCCGGCTGGCCTCAGGAAAACAACTGAGCCCCTCCTTCCTCGACACTCCGGCTGCCGGTACGAGCTTCTTTTTTATCATTTTTGATAGCCAATTGGGCTCCTTTTTCCCAATTCGCGTCAAGTGTTCGTCTCGCCGGAGGCAGTTTGAATGCGGGGGCTACGACTGACTGACTGACTGACTGACTGACAACGTCAACTAATGAGACTAACGAGCAACTGAATCCCTGCCGTCGATCGCCGCAGGCAATGCCGCTCGATTACGGTAGTAATTGAGCTGTCGCTCGTCTAAAGAGCGGTTGTATGTGTATAGAAGTGTGGGCTGAGAGGCGGCTTGTCGTCGCCTATTACCAGAGCTGCATGGGGGGAGGAGGGGAAATTGTGTGCTGAGCATGACGAAGGCCGACGGGGGCAGCTCCATAGGGTCGTGGCGCGGCCGAGTTGCCATGGTGCCCAGATAACTTGTCAGACAGCCCGTTGCTGCAGCAGCACATGTCGTGTCAGTAAATAGCCTCGACGATGCCACGATTGGAATTCGTCACACTTACCCGCAGGGAAAAACCCCCGAGGGACCCTCTTGTGGCAATCGAAACCCTTTTCAAATGGCGGCTTTTAACATAGCCTTACATGGTCCGAAGCGGAAGGTCCTTACTCCCGTGAAGTTTGTGGTCACACAGAGCATTTTCTGTCAACGGAAGAGGAAATTTGTAGAAAAATTTGCCGTAAGGAGTTCATTTTTCGTGGACAGCTGGCTATCTAAAGAACTATTTTGGAAGAAAATCCTTTGATAATTCTTTTCATTCTCAGCGAATTTCCTGGAGGCACCGATGTGGTATTTGTGACAGTTGTCCGGCAATCGAAGTCCTTTTGACAGTTTTCCGCACGGGCCTTGAGAATCTGATGAGAGAGGTTTCTCTCACTTTTGACGTCCCGGGGGGATTATTTGTGGTTGTGGAAGTCTTCCCTATTTAACAAAAGAGGAAATGTCGAGAAAAGCTGTCACATTCATGGTAATTACTGTAATTAGGACGGTATTAATTGACATTTGATCAGAAAATAATTGAAAGTGGCTTTTTCTGGCGCATTTCTGTTACGGACGGAATTGAGTTGATTCTGCAGCAAAAGGTCCAAAATTCCCCTTTTATCTATTGACAAAAAAGAACTGGCTAGACTTTCTATCGCTGTTCCATGGACCTCCTTCATTCCACTCTTCAATTCTCCCGGCCCAATCGATTCGTGTACCCGAAAACGGAGCTTGCTGCTGCTGTTTTGGACGTATCTTCGATTCGAGGGCGCAGGACAGGCGAGTTGTCGACGAAGCGGAAGACGATGTTCTCGCCTGAGTGCTCGACGCTCGTAATCCGCTTGTGCAACGCCTCTTGAAGAGCAGCAGCGTCAAGCCAGGTGTCCACGGGTTCATCGAAGCGCCGGCGCTGACCTCCCAAGATGGAGACGGCTCTTATGGACAGAGGGGGCGAGCGCCATTTGGCCACCCGGTGGTGTTCTTCCGATCGCTATTAACGTCAGCACGCAATCAGCGCCACAATTGGCCACATCGTTTGATTCGGATCGGGTGTCGGTGAAAGGCTGATGTCGGTGAGGTGTTTAGAGGCAAATAAAGCCAACTAACCTTTCATAAAGGATTTTGTGCACTCGCGGAAAGTTTTAGAAGTGCTTAAATCGACTGTCCACTACTATCGAAATAGTGTCGTCGACTTGTTTACGGTATGCTGAACTCACCACTCAATGCAAGAAAGTTAAATGGGAAAGTTCTCGAAATGAATTTAAGTTGAGCGCTCTTTGATATCGCGCCGACTAGTCGAGCACACACCCTTACCTTCATGATGTTCCAAAGCTTAGTCACAGCCTGAGACTATATCTAACCGCAATTCAAATATTGGTTGGGATTAGCCATCGAAGATTAAGGAGGCGCCATGTCGAAGAACATCCGTTTTAATACTGAGGGTACTTAGCTAATTTCGTAAACAGTTGTCAATAATGGAGGGAAACGGTCGCGAAATCGGGGCCCAGATTCATGAACGGAAAAGCGGTTTCCGAAACCCCGTTGGCGATAAACCCGCGCGATACCGTCGAGGTCTCCCAAACCCTGGCTCATCGCGAGGTGTGATAGGCTCACGTAAACCCCTGCACGCGTTAACGAATCTCGGTTTGCCCGCCGTTCGGGGTATATCTAGGGGTTTATCGGGGGTTTACCAATGATGAATTTGGGTCCTGAAGCATGGTCGGTTAACATGGGTCAGAACGCAACACTCATTAGGGTCGTGCACAGTCGACGACCAATACGACACGGCAATGATAAGAGATAGCGGCCGGTGTCGTATTGGTCGCGTCCGACTTCGGCATTTGCGATGCCGAAGTTGCCGCATGCGGCGAGTAGGACACCGCGTGTGCGGCGTCGTCTCGTACAGGGATGTGTGCTCATTCGCGCGCGGCGAACAGTGCGGCGATTTGTCGTGTCGCATTGGTCGTCGACTGTGCACGACCCTATTCGGTAGGAGATCAGAGAAGTAGAGTACGCTCGACTCGACACAGACGGAGCACTGTTGGACATTTATAGCACAGTCTCCCACCGACCATCTATCCCAACTTACCTCCAACCCGCGTCGTACAATGCGCGGGTTCGGGTGTGCCGCATTAGACTACGGTGTAATTCATCGCCTTTACCTGAATTGTAAGGCCCCTCAGACATCACTGCGTTGCTGCCGGAGTAATGGTGAAACATAGGGACCGGCGGCACGCGTGGCAGTTGTGGTAATAGCCGGCTTCTGACTTCTTTGCAAAAACCACCCAAATCGCCAGCTATGCACTAAATAGTTTTTGAGGACTGTTCCAAAGGTTTGGAGAGGACTTCCAGAACCTACCCAGGCTTGTTCACAGCGAGAGGAGTACGCTAATTTCGCGGCTCGATGGGGGTTTTTTCACGAGTTGTTCGAGCGCGAGGTAGAAGTGTGCTAGAGGCATGCGTGCGCGCCTGTCAATAGGAAAATCTAATTTTGTGCGTCTTTGGCGCGTCGACGCGGCAAACAGCCTCTGAGCAATGTGTTGTGAGCGGACGGCGGTAGTTGGGGAAACGTGAAGCCGACGGACGGCGACGGGTAAACGAGCAGGAATCCTAGACGAGTAGGTGGTGACTGAAAATTACCAGAGAAGCTATGAGCTTTTTCAAAATCATGAACGAGCTGACGCTTTTGGTTACGGATGTTTCTGATTCAATAAGCAGCGGAAATCAATTCTTTGTGTCGCTACCACTGCAAGATATCTAATACCCTGACGCGGCAGTAGGCACCGCTATGCTTCAAATGCCTACCGCGAATTCACCCCGTGCAGGTTGATGAATCACCGTTAGCATTTTACCCCGGTTTGCAGAGTAGCACGATCTGTTCAAAGAATGACAGAGATTTCTCAACGATGCCGTAGAGGATTTATAGTTGTGATTTGACTTTATGGATGAAAATAAAACATCGAAACTCCAAACTATGTACATGTGGGGGCGGCCAAACTCAAAATTCTCGAAGCAGTCTCAACCTAATTTGCTAACGAAATTGTAGAATATTAAAACAAGGTTGTTGCAATGATGGTGCTATGTTTATCGTAAAAATCTTTATATAATAGTATTGTGTATATAATAGTAACCCGCAGAAAAGCGGTAATAAATCAGGAATTCACTAAAACAAGGGTTCTAGACGGGTAGCAGCGTAAGGCCCTCCCTAACTGCACGTCTTGAAAATTGTTTGAGGTAATGGTCCCGTCCCACTCCATCGAATTTTCAACATAATGTTAAGGCTAACCACAAAAAGAACTGTTGAAGTTGAAAAATGCAATTTTTAAAGGGAGCTCTAATGTTTCGCCACAATCCTTGGGTAATGGAAGATATGGATTTCATCGCTCTCTTTTTTGTTTCACCCACGGCAAATTGGAGTGAATCTCGAGTTACCTTATGGTCCGACTAGATGAGTGACGGCCGTTCGGGATAGACCCTATGCCCATGCGAACCCCGAGAGAGTGAGGGACACGAGCAGGTGGTTGACGCGATTAATTACGTGTGCAGAGCAGGGCAGTATGTCTACCCGGAGCGGCGTCACGACCGCTCCCGAAAGGGAATCGCTAATTCCCTGACGTGACGATCGGTCACCATCTGACAGTCCTTATGCACGACAATACTCGCACTGCTACTGCAACAACAAGGGTCTGGATTATGCGACGATTTCTGGACCTAAAAGGGCCCTATCGATCCGATGTCTCGATTACCTGAACTGAAAAACTCCCGGAGACCGTACCAACTGTAACCATTACCGTACCCTCAGACCCTTTACAAAGAGTAGCCAAAAACAGGCTCCACCCTGCCTTCTTTAATCTAATATGGGTTTGAAGCCAGTGGGGTATCCATGGTTTCTCGACACATACCCATGCCGGTTATAGAAACTATGGAGCTACGACGATTCTCCCTCACAGTTACTTCTGTTACTGACCGGGCAAAGTTACCCACCGATAGGGATCTGCGGTCAGTGTGTTATCCGAAGCTAGCCGGAATTTACCCTGATGCGCGTTGATGAATAGTGACTGGTTACGCCGTAAACTTTGCTAATAACAGCAATGATCGAATTGGAGTGCCATTGCGATCCGGAGATTTGAGATTGCGCCATGCCTCAGAGAGCCGCATTCATCAGTTTCAATTTCAATTCATTGCAAGCGGTAATTCCACATTTGGTGCTGAAAAGTACAATAAGCAACAACACAAAACTCAATATGGTGACGAGAACAATTTTAACAAAATTTCGAGATTTGTTAGAAAAACAAAACATTACACTAAACTCTAATGTACCGGATTTTGCTTCACATAGATGGAAACCTGCGTGTCACTTCTTTGAGTACGTAGACAAGAGTTTTGAAAATGTTCTCAAATTATGAGCGCCCATGGAAAAAAAAGAAAGAAATTTTGCCATGGTGGACTCTTTGTAAGAAACGATGATTTTAGAGATAAAAAGTGAATAAATTAAATAAAAATAAATTTCCTGTCATGTCATCCACTATATCCTTAGCCCAACTCCGCCGGATGAACGAACCCATGGTAAAGAAGAGAAACAGCCAATCCGCCCTTACCATAGACTGATTTGTGGGACTGAGTTCTACTTTCCACCTGATGTCACAGCAGTGACCAGATCCAGTCTTCCACCGCTTTCCAACCGATTCCCATCGTCCTCCACTGACAAACTCCGGACGGACGACGGCTGTTTATGCTCCGAGCCCATCGGGGGCTTCTGGGAATTGATCTGGGCCAATTACTGATGGTGCGCTGGCGATAACAGAGCCCTTTTTCGGGCCGTCTTCACAGCTCCCACATGTACATTTCGCACCGCCTTGGCAATAACTCGTCTCGTTTCTCAATGTTACTGATCTTGAATAATTCCTCCTGAAGATTTTTTTGGAATTGAGATTCATTTTCCTGAGACTTCTTCAAGATTTTTGGCTGGGCCGACATGCAGTCAGTGCTTTTATTGCCAGCTTTCAAGAGATTTCTCCCGAGCTTCTAATGGTTTGATTCTGATGACGCTACGTATGTCAGTTCCCCCTTTTTCTTCAGCAGAAATTTTGCCCTTTACTGATGAATGCCACCAATCAGTCATGAAGGGCAGTAGTAAAGCTCTCTTGTGTCGTTTTCTTCCTCCTTGCAAATGGAGCTGAAAGGACTTATTGGTATATCGTAAGATGAATTAGGCGAGATTCTTCTCTGTTTGAGGGTCGATTTTTTTTCAAAAAAAAGGACCAAGCAAAGGACTCGCTCAAAAGACTGAAAAATTAGGCTAAGTATGTGAGAACATGTAGAGAACGCACATCTGAACACGATCCCGATGACTTGATCATTTTTGCCAGCGGTAACTAACTCCTATTTTTACCCGTTCTTTGACCGTTTCATTCGTTGATTTGCTATTCTTTCTTTAGTTCTCGTCTGTAGACAATCAGCTAATCTTTTCTCAACGAAACAAAAGTAGCAATAGAAGAAAACCCATCCTCGCACCGTCAATGAATAGGCTGGGTGATTTTATAAACCCTCCTTGAAATATGTAGTAAATATCCTAAAGGCCAACTTTACAGTTGTTCTAAAGTGCCACTTGATAACAACAGCCATGTCAGTGTTTTTCAATTCGCCAAACAAATTTATCTCTTTTAATCAAATTTTAAAATTTAAATGTATTCAATTACATTTATTTTGTTGTCAGTTGTGTTATTTCGTTCTTTTAATGCCACTCATTCGGATTTCCAATTTCTATCTTCTCTTCCGAATCTCTCGAATTCCTGGCTAGTTATATTTTTCTCAATATTTCAATGCAGAGCGATAATCACGAATTTCTTGAGAGTTATCGATCGATTAAACCTATTGCGAAGAGCTTCTAGATCACAACTAGCCCGAGGGTGATATGGCGGCTCAGTGGGTTAGTATGGAGCTTTCACAATATGGTGGTTACCGTTTCGGTCCTTTCGCTGGACTTCATTTTGCCTCACCGATAAGGTATCAGATAAGGAGGAATGAACAGCGATTCAGCCAGCCGAGTGGCAGTTAGCGGATTTCCGGGCCAGACTCGGTAGGAAGTCGTGTTGGCGACGATGTGAGATAATGAAACGCCGGTTGACCCTCCGGTAAGGTATCCGATACCGCGGAATTAAGAGGAACCCAGCCAGCCGGGTGCAGCACGGTCAGAGATGTTACCTTAGGGTTCAACGACTTCCGGATTACTGTGTTTCCCGATAGTTTGGGCCAGCTTCTGTATGAAGTCGGTACAACCATCGTTGAGGTAGACGACAGTGTGAGATAATGAAACACCGGTTGATATACCGATAGCGTATCCGATACCGGGAAATTAACACGAATTCAGCCAGTCGGGTGGCGATCAGCGGGGTTACCGTAAGGTTTGGCTCCGCGAGATTTGGGGCCAGCTTCGGTAGGAAGTCAATGCCGTCGTCGTTCGTCAGGTTGACGACGATGTGAGATATTGAAATGAGTTGTGCAGACGCGTCGCGCACACAAAGTGCTGATTGGTGCTTAAGGAACACACAGCGGTCCGACGGACCTCCACAATGAGATAAAGCCGCGAAACGAGGTTAGAGGCGGCCTGCGCGGCGCTCTTCTCGTCATCGTCCACATACATACACAGCTGCTGAATCGTCCAGCTCCTACGTTCTTACCCATCCTTGATCTCACACAGAACTCCCTTGGTCCATCGGAACCTCCTGACTGACCGGTCGTTTCCCTTTCGATCGTTTTTACTCGTGGTCGCCATCGTGGTCGACCCGACGGCACCCGCTCAGGTACACCATCGGGAATTTTCAGGTTTTTCAGGGGCAACAGAGGCGTCCATCGGGCACTTTTTCTGATTTTTAACCACATCTGAATGGGATTCAGTGGCAGTTGGTCCGAAGGGTCTGCCGTGAATGAACAACGGCTCCTGAGACTCAAGAAGTCTCTGAGAAGAGTATCAAACTCGTAGTGGAGCGATCCGGCCTCAGGGAGGTATCTTGTCCTAGCAGCCTTCCCTTGACGCCTCTCTGTTCTGTTCCTTTTTCATCAATATCTATCTTTTTCATTTTCTTCTTCATCTCCTTTGAAAGGGTTTCTGGCATTAACAGCTTATGTAGGTGGGAACCATTTATGTTCTTAAAGGAAAACTCCAACATTCGGGGACACAGTTTTGCCGTGTCGAGAACCTTCGCGCTTTAGACCTTTCCTCATGACAATTGCTTATCTTTATTCTTTATTGGTTTGCATCTTGTAAGAATTGTAGAGCAATATCGTTGTTCTCGGGTGCTACCAGTAAAAGTAATCAACAGTGAAGCAAAAAATAGAAATAAATTTGCCTCTACTACATCGTTTTCGATGGGAGTTCTAGACTACAAAACTAGCCAAAATCCACTGGATCTCACAAATTCGCCCAACTTGCACTCTTGAAAGCTTCGTTTGCGATAGGAACTGCTATGGATTTTTTTGCTGTTTGTCGAATCTATGATTAAATTCATGGTCACACCTTTACCCAGGGTTTATTCTCAAGGTCACCTTTACCTACCAATTCTCACTTCCAGATGAACCGTGCGATGCAGGTGAAGCCAGCCGACACCGAGAGCAGGCCGGCGAGCCCCAAGGACAAGGTGATTCGTGTCAGAATTCGGTCGCTGCCACTGTGCAGCCGTCTCCGGGGGCGCAGCTTACCCAACAGTTACCCACTTTGGTGAATTTTAGTTGCAGGTCGATGACAAGAAGTTGTTCGTCGGGATGCTGTCAAAGCATCAGTCCGAGGACGAGGTGCGCGCATTGTTCGCTCCGTTCGGCGTACTCGAGGAGGTGAGAGAGTTTACCCATGGTATTTCCTATTTTCAGACACATTTCAACCAGTCTATTATAATTTTCGGTTTTTATGCTCTCTGAAAGCTTAAGCGGACCACCATCTTCTCAGAGTAGATGGGCAGATCTTTCTCTTCTCATATCTTTCTGTTTTAAGAAGTTCGCACCCTTTGGAGATAGCCTTACCTAGAAGGTGACGGAAATGGGTTACGTGCGTTTCAAGGTTGCTATAAAGTTACAAGATCACGTCTTCATTTTTTAATCGTTGAGGCGACCTCTTGGGCGGAGTGGGTATATGAAAAGGATTTTTCCTGAGATCAAGAAATTGTTTAAAGTATCTTCTAAAAAAAGGTTGATCGTTATTTTTGTGGTAGGCTCTTTCGGCCGTGAGCGTCTATTGTGGTGTAAATTAACTCTAATCACTCCTTTTCATTTTGCATTATAAGACTGAACTCCATCAGGGAATAAAAGCACTACAAATGTGAAGTAGATCCAACTCCTGAGAAAAGCTCAGGAATTCTAAGTCGGTTAGTTGCTTACCCTGACTTTGTAACCCACCGATCCTAGGAAACCCAATGACGCCATAGTATCCCCTCCTCTCGTAGATTCGCATATGACGGGCAGAACAACGTGTCCCAGAGGAGCTGTCCCAGAGGAGCCAACATCGTGTCAGCTCGACCACTCGAGATTGTGATTTATAATCGCTGACAAATGGGCTCTTTGTCCGGTTGGTGGAATTCTTCTTGGACAGCAAAGAAGATCCTAGGAACATGCATGAAAATGGCGATTCATGAATACCCGGAGGTTTTAGAGGCAAATCCTTGAGCAAGACCATTTGATTCACCATTTATCCCTATCTAGGTAGCATTCACTTTTGGTATAGCTGGCTTAGGAAAAATTGTCGCTCTAATGGTGGCTTCCCGGACGTCAGTTGCATTGCCATAATGTAGCTAAAGTCTATAAAACTGAAATATGACTTAATCAATTTGACGAGGGGCAGGACGATATCAAACCCTGACCTCTGAGAAATATAAATTCTGCAAAAACCAGCCCAAAAGCTACCATTTCTGGCGTAGGAGAGGTGAGAAGTTCCCTTCCAACGCAGAGGCTTCACAACTTTGTTTATTAGTTCTTTATTCTATCTCTCTCTTTTCAAGAATTCATGGTTATATTTGGCGATAGACAGCTTTGATTTGGTAGAATGAATTCCAATCTTCCAAATTAAATTCCAAAATTCTGGTCTTCTAAGTTCTATTTGGAATGGTGATTCGGCATTGTTCTCTTCCACACCCTCGAATTTTTCACGATCGATTTTGACGTTTTGTAACTTCTGCTCTTTTGAATTCTGATGCTTCTACTGAGCTAACGGAAAAGAGGTTTACTAAAACTTTCTTCTCTTCGCAAGCGCATTTGAAATTGAATAATCGCTCAAAATTCTGGTGAGTAGCGCCTAAGGGTTTTTCCTATCCCGTGCAATTCTGCATCACGTTTTTGCAAATTTCCAGTGTAAAAAAGAGCCAACGAAGTAAGTGACCATCCGAGTCGGGCCCGAATCCCCCAGAGGTCGGAATTTATCCGCCACATTGACTATAGGGATGGGGGTGCGCATGTAAAGAGGAGGGCGAGGCGGATTGATTGCCGATATCGCGTTTCGTCGTTTCAGGGCGGCCGGGACGGACCTGGGCCTGAATATGGCCGGGGACCTCATCACCCCCTCCGGCCACTTTTGGGGACTTCCACATAGCAGCGAACATGATGCACTTTGTTGCGAACCTAATCACACCTCCGTCCAATCTGAGCTCAGCCGGTGCTTGAAGAACCCAGACATGCCCTCGGGGAACTTCGTAGACAGTTTTGGCTCATGGTCAAAGATATGGAGCTCTGGAGAGCAAAAGCTTGAGCTTTTGAGCCTTGTCGATTGATTTTGATGACTGATAGCCTACTCCTATCCTACTTCTTAAAAAGTGACATCCAGTCAAATGGACTAAACGGCTCGTCGTTCCGAGAAGATGTCCGCCCCTTGAATACTCGAATATTCTTGAAGAAGTTGCACGAAAAACGCCGAATTAATCAATAGTACGTCTTCGCCAGCATTCATTATTGGCCGGCGATGCCTGAGGGGATGAAAACCGAAAGGGAAACTGATCGATACGAATTTTGCAGCTGACCAGACTTTTCTGGGGTACTTCTCGACACTGTCGGGGCTCTTGTTGAAATTCATGTAGCGGAATGGCTCTACACTTTCACTTTACCCAAAGGGGTCGCTTCTACCGCATCCTACTGTGACGCAAAAATTTTTCTTTCATTCGCACTCATCTTGAACTATTCTAACACGAATTCCTCCTATTGAACTTGCCTTCCCTTCTGAATAGTAACGCTTATTAGACGGTGGCTTGAGGCGATAGTTATTTTTAGTGACGGTAATGAGGTGTTCTATAAATACGTTATCGTAAAACTCATGGCGAAAAACAATTTTGATTGCCAGCCGGGTGGTAATTGCCGTCTTTGCTGACTCAGTCCCTTTATTGTTGTTCCACTCCATCTATTTATCACGAGACGATCGAACCGGATAAATTTCCTTGGTGAACTTGTTGGTAATCTACCGTATCTTAAGTTTACCCTGGGTCTAAATTCATGACGGGTATCGGCACAATATACCCGAGAATAAACCCCGGTAGGCGCGGTTATTCGCATTCATGAACGCGCCGCGGAGGAATAGACCCGCGATATCCCCCAAATAAACTCTGCGGCGCGTTCATGAATGCGAATAATCGCGCTCACCGGGGTTTATTCTCGGGTATATTGTGCCGATACCCGTCATGAATTTAGACCCTGGTCAGTTCGAGTGTTACCTGGACTAGGGTAGAGGGAACCACGATCAATTTTCGATCTGCTCTGGAGATCGGCCGGGTCAGTGTCTCCACCTTCCCAAACATGCCTGGTACTAATTTAACCGATCTCTACGCACATACTTGATGGAAGGCTTAGTTAACCCGAGTGAAGATCGATCGCTCGACCGTGCGAGTGTCACTAGCGCCTCCTGCCACTGCCTTATTTTATTGCAAACAGAGATGGTATCCTGGCAACACGACGTAGTAGACTGATTTCGATCCCGGAATGCAATAGTTTTTAGGCGATTTTTCTGAAGAAAACCCGAGTTTCTCCAATTTTTCATTTTTTTGCGGTTTAGGTGACGGTGCTACGCGGTGCCGACGGTGCTTCGAAGGGTTGTGCGTTTGTGAAGTTCAAGAATGCCCTAGATGCTCAGATGGCGATCACTGCTCTGCACGGTAGCCAGACGATGGCTGGCGCATCGTCGAGCCTTGTCGTCAAATACGCCGACACCGAGAAGGAACGACAGGTGGGGCATGAATCGGCAGGTGAAGGGCTGCTGAGCGGTAGCTGAGAGAGCTACGACTATTATAAGTAGAGAAAACATCGTCTGCCTTTGATCAACTCTTTTTCAGCAGAATTCAATGTTTCACCCCTTGGTTTGCTCCACTCATCGGACTGTATTCTTTTCCCGCCGATTCAGCACTTTTTGGCGGAGAAACAGTCTGAAAATCATGAGGGTTCGAAAAGATAGAAGCTCAAGCTCCTCAAGTTGTAAGCAACGTCGTTCCTAGGGTTCATCCACTAGCTTACGGGTTCTAAAAAAGCAAAATGCAATCCGATAAAAACGGAAGAGAAAAATTAGAAAAAGAAAATATAATGCCTCTCCCAGGACTCATCAGCGTGTCAGGAGAGGCTTTATAAAGCATAATAAGAAAACAAAAACAAAAAGAACTAGCATACACTATGTATTTGTTCTTGAAGTAAAGCGGAGTCCTTGTGTGAACGTAGGAATTGAGTTGGATTATTCCTCAAACTTTGGTGATTAAACCTCTGAAGAAATAAAAAAATAAAAAATCTAAGCTGGAGTTTCGTCTGGTCCAGTTCCAGGAGGTACGTCTCCGCGCCCTTCTAGGGCGCTTTTCTTATTCGAGCTTACTTCTCGATACCCTCTTCTTCTTCAGAGCCCTTTTGAATTTAGCTATGTTCACCGAGCCAAACCAGATGATTGAAAACATTGAGAAACTTCCAGAACACTTTCCGGAACTCGATGATTGGCCAAAACTAAATGTTGGGAAATTCTTTGAACAATCTCCTGAACAGATACCAAAATCGATCTACAGCACCGCTCAGCGGCCCTAAAGAGGCTCGTCGGCCATTTTCGGTCGCCATTTCCTCGTCGGTCGTTGTCGGTTAATTAACCCCGTCATCTAGGTCCGTCGGATGCAGCAGATGGCCGCGCAGATGGGTCTTCTAAATCCGGTGCTCGTCAACCAGGTCGGCGCTCAGTACAGTGCCGCCTATCAGCAGGTTCGTCTATCCAGAGTCAATTCTTTGAGAAATAGGGAATTTTCGAAAAAATATTTCGAAAAATTCTCGTGAGAGTATCTATTTTTCTTGCGAAAGAAATTTATGGTCTCATTATCATTACGTTTTTCAATTATTTCGGTCTCTATGGATCCATGAAGTTTCCTCACTTTACGTTCAAAAGTTTTGTGAGTGACGTGAGAACTCCATCTATTTCTAGCCTTCAAGAGGAAAAGAACAGGAATTTTGAAGCAGCGCTTCCATTTAATTTAATATATGGAAGCTAAAAGAACGTTGGCCATTTAGTCGGTGAAGCGGAAGCCATTTGAGTTTCAAAGTTCGTCTGCGAAATGTCAGCGAGTCCAAATTTCTTGAGATCAAAGTTCATTCCCCAGAATAGAGGTAGGAATCCGCTCAATCCATCCAGAGCCTTGGGTGCTGAGTCAGACGGGAAGCCGGTCGGCCGCTTAGAGTGGTCGTTCTAAATCGAATCCGTCGTTGAGGCGGAAAATTCTTCGGCCAATTCCACACACACACTCACACACTTACCTCATCAAATCTCGTCTCGGAGCTCATCGGAATTTCCGAGCGCCTCAGGACATGGAGGACTCGGCCGGCACCCATTGGAACGAATTTCGCGCCATGAAGTACAACTCTTCACGCAGTAATTAGGTGCATTGAAAACGCGATGTGAACGTTTTTTCATTCTAATGATTCTCTCGAACGTGAGTTGCGGGTGCTGGCCGTCCAAGTTGAGCATGTCGAAATTGAGGGATGGAAAAGAGGGGAGTTCGGGGCATGAGGACCTGACTCAGCTTAAGTGAAGAATTGCATGACGAAGAGGAAGGGGTTTGAAGACCAGATTCTCAGGAGGGTTCCGTCTGTTGCCGTCACAAATTTTCAAAAAGAAGACCTTTTTCCACTAGTTTTCACCAAAATAAGCGATTACGCAGCCTTTCCCAATAAGGCGATATATTTTTCTTTCTCTTTTTTTTGAAGAAAAATAACACGTCGGATAGCAACTTCTGCATCATCTCCCTCCTCCCCTGACTGCTGTTGCCATGTCAATTGTAGAGGCAAAGATTATCGCTCTATGACTGCAGCCATTTTAGCGCTCGACGAAAAATTTTTCGGCACATTTCAAGGTACTTAAGGGGAATCGGAAAAATCCAAAGATTCACCAAAAATATGCAAAAAAGAGTAAAAGGAGTATGGATTTGTATGGCGATGAGACGCATCTACGTTCTTTCAGAAAGTTGCAAAGTCATAGAAAGCTTCGCTGTTCTTCTGAACTTTTTGAAAAGGATCTTTCTCAAAACTTTGCATCTCGAACTTACTCCCTCTATCGGCATTCCATGAAGCTCATCTTCAAGTCCTTTCAGTTCCTAACAAAAAAAAATAAAAAAAATAAATGAGCTTTGGACTCAAGAAATTAAATTCGAGTCTAGCAGCTTTACGTTTGTCCTTTAACAGAACGACTACAATTTTTTTGCTCGAGTGTCCAAGAAACCATCACTTCGGCTGGAATAAAATCGATCTTTTTTCGATTAGAAGTTTCATGTGTTCGCAGAAACAAGCCATGGCTACAAATTTATGACAAAATGCTCGGCTTTATAGAGGTTCCATCGGGCGGAAAATGTTGTCTGGTGCCCTTTGAGATCTTTTCAATTCTGGTTTTTTGCTGCAAAAAATAAAAGCAATTACTCAGCCTAAGTGCTTGATTAAAGCACCAACCCGAAGAAAATGTTCCAACGTCTCTTATTGTCTCCGAAAAACTCTTTTCCAGAATCTTAGCATTTTTAAAAAATTTTCCTGTAAAAAACTTACCAGCTCGAATAACAAAATCAAACCCAGCATGTACGCAGTCTACCGTTGCACTAAGAAAATACTCCTGAAAGCTTGAAAATCAGTGGGAGTTGCGGGATCCCTGGTACGGTAAATACCGTACCGCGCCGATCGAGGCGCATCGAACTGCTGGCGGAACCGGAAATGGACGTTTGAAAAAAACTTGGACGCTTTTGTTCGCTAACTCGGCTTTCAGAGCGGATCGATTCGTCTGCCGAGTTGTCGGCAGAGTTTTCGCTATCGCAATAGAATTAGAATATTTCTAAAGCTAAAATCGTTAGTGATAGAAAATAATCTAAGGGTCACGTGCATACATAGGCTTAGAGTCTATCCATTTGCAAGCGTTCGGGAAATTTTAGGGGTCCTAAACGCAAAATCTCAGACGAGATGGTACGGTAGGTTCTCCATCGTGCCCCATAAAGCGGCATTCTTGCCGTCACGCGTTCACGACCACATTCGAATGAGAATTTCATCCATTCGGGTTTTAGTGGAGTGATGCTCCATCGGACGAGAATTCCGGCCATTCTAGTGAATGAGTCGACTCCCACTTTACTGAAAATTCAAAAAAAAAGAATGACAAAAAATCGACAGAGAATGTTAGGGCACTTTTCCACAAATTTGCATTAGCATTTCTTGAATTCGTAACTCACCAGTATTTTTTTCAGATTCTCCAGCAACAAGCTTTAGCCAATGCCGCTGCCGCTCAAACTTCAGCCGCTTATATGCCTCTAGTTCAACACCCGGCGGTTTGTTCGATTTATCGATTTCTGTCTTAATTATTGTTAATCAGCCTAAGTTGATCAGGCTTACCTGACCTGATCCACTTATCGATTTCAGCTAAGGATTAAGGATGATGGAACTTGGAAGATTTAGTGAATTTCATTTAGTGAATTCTTTTGAAGTGAAGCTCACTCTTTTGAGTGAACCATGGTCCCAGATTTGCCGGAAGGCATATAAACCCGAAAACGAACCCCAGGGCTATTTCCTCTTTCTCGACTGCAAAGGAACACCTCAGCTACCAGCTAGCTGAGCCTAATTAGCGTTCATGCCTCAAAGGGCGTCCATAATTAATGCGACGCGGCTTGTGACAAGCTTCTCAGACATCCCTCATTAATGAAATAATAACAATCGGCGACGGCAGAGATGACATTATCGATTGCCTGATCAAAGTTTAACAGTTTAGGGCTACGATCGAAATACGATGTTGTTGCAGTTGATGCAAATGCCTGGCGCCACACCGCTGCTCACCCAACAAGGCCTCACCCAGATCGGACTCGCCGGCTCCCAGATGGCCATACCTGGTATGCCGGCTCAGCATCACTTCCAGACGCTACAGGCGCTGGCCGCTCAGCAACAACACGTCCAACCCGAGTTCCAGTGCTCTCGTGAGTGATTTTTAAACAAACTATTGGTTTTTTACAAGGTAAAGGTGCCCGAAGGGCACAAATGATGTAGTGGTCGAACGTGTTATTTCTTCCTATCGAACGTTCTAGTGATCGACCTCCAAACTGATCAAGTCTTCTATCCCTCGGGGTCCGCTAAAATTCATGATTTTTCAAGGATCCCCAAAGATGTCTTCAATGTTTCAGCTCCATCGAGCACCAACGGTGACGCGGCATTTGCAATCCAAAACGGCGCCTATCCGATCATCAGCATGGAACAACACAACAGTACGTGACCAACCGAACTTTATATTGTCATTTATCTCCTTAGCAACCTTCATTAACCCATCTTATCGATTAGCTCCTTTGTTGATCAATCGATACACCCATTTATGAGCTGCAGAATATCAAATGACTCTCGTGAAGCCTTTATGTAATCATCGTAATGTGTGGTGTACGGTGAGGTCGAATCGAACGGCTGTAAATGACCGTAGTCCTATTCGTTTCGTTGTGAAGTGTGTCTCTGAGTGGCACGTGGCTGCTTGGGCGCTGTCCGGCTGTTTACATGCACGTATCTTCACTAAAGTTATCGGCAATTAGAGTAGATATCCACCATGGTTAACCATTTCCCGCCGATTGAGCTTCTATTTTTTCTTCGTTGTTTGCCCAACTGTCGTTGGTCCTTCCATTCGAGCGTTTCTGCAACAAAATCGAACTAGTTCACGGTAGCCGTTACGGTGGAGCTTCCACTGGTAACCCTTGAGCGTCCCTTCCGTGACGCGATCCGCTCTTCACCAGTAACCTTCAGCCCTTGTTTCGTTCTCAGCTGGGAAATTCTCGAACGGAGACAGGGGTAACATATTAGGGTTACGAGTAGCTCAAAACCTCCCGGAGATCCCACCGGGTTTAGTGGACTCGTGTTATAATGTCTTTCGGTACTACACTGTTGCTGCAGTACAGCCAGAGAACAACTGTAAGAGAGAGCGGTATCTGTGCGATCCTGTGACGGTCCTGCTGGGCAACGGTGATTTTCGTGTTGGGACCTATAAGACCACTGTCATGCCAGCAATTTCGCTCAACGCTCGGTTGCGCAACTGACACTAATCAGTATCAGACACGTCGTAGCAGACGGGTCTGTATCAATTGTCCCGCCACTGACTGGGTGTCGTGCCGTTGCCCGAGCGCAATTTCGCAACACGCTCGCAACTCCCCCTCTCTCGTTGCAGCGCAATGCAGTGCGACGAGCGATTGGGAAATTCGCTCAACGCTCGTGCGGCAGTCGCTCGCCCGCTGGCGTTATGGCCTAAGGCCGGCGTTATAGGTTCGCTCGAACCGAGCGAAACTCGTCCATTAAGCATGAGACGCGCGTGCGGTCAGACACGCGCGTACGAGTTAACGGGGTGACGCCGTCGCGGGGACGCGCACGGGCTGTTACGGGCTTCCTCCACTGCGTGCGTGCCTCGCGCCCACGCGGTCACCGCCCGCAAATCGCAGGCGCTCAGCACGAGCGAGACTATAACGAAGGCCTAAGGCCATTGTCATGCCAGCAATTTCGCTCGACGCTCAGCTGCGTTACTGACACTACCCACTATCAGACACGTGGTAGCAGACGTGTCTGTGTCAGTTGTCGCGCGCGCGCGTGCGAGGGCTCGCTGGCGGGGTGTCATGCCGTTGCGCGAGCGCGATTTCGCAACGATCGCGCACCCCCTCGCTCGTCGCAGCGCATTGCACTGCGATTCGGCAGTTCGCTCGTGTGAGGCACTTCTTTCCCCATCCCATTATACATATATATATACACATATATATACATGTATATATGTGTATATATCTATATATACATGTATATATACACACATATATATGTGGACACATATGTGTGTATATATGTGTATATATACATATATACACATATATACATGTATACATATATATATATGTGTACACATATGTGTATATATGTGTATATATACATATATACACATATATACATGTATATATACACATATATATATGTAAGCACATCAAAGAGAGCTGAAAGGATGACCCAAGCGCACTGTAGGAGGCGCGTATTTGCGGAACGAGCGCGCGGCGTATTGGCAGCGACTGGCGCTCAGTTCGCTCGTGCCAACTCGGTCGCTGACGCTAGCGATGTGGCATGACAATGGCCTAAGGCCCTCGTTATACGTTCGCTCACCCCCCAGCGTAACTCGTCCATTAAGTATCAGACACCGTGAGGCCAGACACGTTTGTACGAGTTATCATGGTGACGCTGGCGTGGTGAACTCGTACAAACGTGGCTGGTCCCACGGTGTCTGATACTGAATGGACAAGTTGCGCTGGGGGGGGGGGGGGGTGAGCGAATGTATAACAAGGGCCTAACTGCGTTTGTATCGTTGCCAGGCGGCAGCGGTCGCTCTCGCATCCTCTAATGTTCAGCTGTCGCGTTTGCGTCTCTTCCCTATCCTCCAACCATCACTGCTTTAACGCCGTCGTAAAGTGCTAGGAGAATTTTTGAGGACGAACACCTTGTAATTCGCTGCTGTTCGTCTCACACTTCACAACGAACACGTAGAAGCGTAATACCCATGCACTGGTGACGATTATCATTTATTACATCAACGTCGTTCGTTTTTTTTGCTATGTGCGCCGCTACTTCACGTCTGTAACGAATTTTTCCGCTGGTTTGCCTATATTCTAAGTTAAGTGACGACGAGTAAGTGCTAGTCATCGTAACATGGCCGCGGCGTTCCGAGTCGTTGCCCTGTAGTCACTCCATATAGTAAGCTGTTCTCGTGTGTTCTTCTTATCAGAGCAACTCCTACCTAAACGCAGAGCGCAACTTCTTACCGATAGTCTATAAGCAAGTTCACCTCTTAACCGTGATGGTCGTAGCAAATTTCAATGAATCTGTGGCCCATGCTGCACCCTCTGCGTATCTACCAGTGTCGCGCTGCTTCGCACTCCAGTGAGGTTTTGTATGAATTCTAGTAGGCCCCGAACGGAAATGCTCGAATAAGAAGGCACGACGACACAGCTCAGAGCTCGCACACAGTCTGTACAGAATGGTGTGATTGCGAGATGATGATGATGATTGTGATGATGATTGTGAATTTTTCGTGGTAATCGTTTAGATGTGGCGCTACAGCAGCTGGCGCAACTACACCAACAGGCCGCGGTCATGCCGCTCGTCACCCCGAAAGAGGGTACGTGTACACGTCTATTCGCCTCACAAATACACAACACAACACACACAGCGTGATCACACTAAGGACACTGGTCGTTAGGCGGTATTTTCTTCGCTCGCCCGCTCGCAGCCGTGTTTCCTTTCCAATTTTTTCGTCCCCATTTTTCTTCATGTGACATGGCGTGCAACTCGAACAGATGCTATAGAGAAGGATGGTGTCAAAGGGAGTGCCTAGGGGTCTTTCGGCGAGTTATGTGGTTTGCGACGTCGCTACAGACCGCAATTTCTCTATGGCGACTGTCATACCGTCGCTTTCGCTCGAGCGAAGAATTGCGCAACTGACACTATTCAGTATCAGACACCGTGGAAGCCGACGTGTGTGTGTCAGTTATCCCGCCTGTCGCCGGCGAAACCTCGCTGAGTGGGTGTAGTCGTTGCCCGGGCGAAATTTCGCAATGCACTGCGACGAGAGAGGCGGAGTTGCGAGTGTAGCGAAATTGCGCCCGGGCAACGGCACGACACCCAGTCAGCGGCGGCCGGCGGGACAACTGACACAGACACGTCTGCTACCACGTGTCAGATACTGAATAGTGTCAGTGGCACAATCCATTGCTGGGCGAAATCGGTGGCATAACAATGGTCCAATGCTCGTCCTATCGCAGTCGCTCATGAGAGCGACGGTATGACAGCCGCCTATGAGTCTGCAGATCGAAACGGAGGCGTACCTACTTGAAGCTAACCGGCAAACCTCCAGCCATATTCCTTTATCATAACTTTACAAGCTCCGCGCATACTTTATTCGCAAAATTCCATAAAAATTCCACATCCTGCAACGGGTGGACGGCAATCTGAAGTGCTGACAAGAGCGGGCGTGCGCGAAGAGGTGTCTGTGTCTCGTTGGTGTTGGCGGCCTCGATGATCTCTCTCTATGACTGTTGTGTCGTGTTTAGTGCTCGGTCCCGAAGGCTGCAACCTATTCATCTACCATCTGCCGCAAGAGTTCGGCGATGCCGAACTCATTCAGATGTTTGCGCCATTCGGCAATGTGATTTCGGCCAAGGTATTTGTGGACCGAGCCACCAACCAGAGCAAATGCTTCGGTAGGTACGCGGGGCTTAGCGCGTTCCTGAGTGGTCGGCACATTTGACGGATAGATCTTTGATTGACGACTGACAACTTCTGCTGATTTCTAACTCCTCGTCTTTGAAAAAACCATAAAATTGAAGAAAGGATATTGATGGTGTCTTAATTGAAAATCGCCGCAGTCCTCTCTGTACCCGGAGAAGCTGGAAGTATATTCACTTAGCGACCAACGGACAGGGAGATTGCCATTTCTCAGTGCGTCTCTTTATCAGTCTGAAGTACTTTCTAGTGGAATAAATGAAAAATAGTCTTTGCTTCCTGAAGTACGGTTCTTGCTAGAACCATAATCAAAAAAGATTTAAAAAAGTGGGCACTAATTGTGCCAAAAAACTTTCTTTCGTGATCTCTGGCACTTCAAAAAGCTTATTTCTGCTGGTAGATGGTAGTAGCCAGCCATCAACTGCAAAAGTCCCCGTCACATGTGTCACCTCTCAGGAGCGTATTTCCACCGTTGAATCGAACAGAGAATCGGAGTCATTTTTCGTTCAAGTCTTTTCGTTTCGTATAATTTCTGAATTTCTCGCACTCCACCTACTTACTCTGTTCCAAACAAGCGTGGAAATATTGAAGACCTCTGATCTATATCAACTCAAGCTCAGTCTATGGTGTATGCAAAGTGTATTTACTGGTCGTTCGACGTTGAGAGAGACTTATTATAAAGCTCTAGAGGCTTATAAGTTATGCGCAGGCGCAAAAAAGATTGTGGGAATCTTATGTGGAATTCATTCCCCCTCCAAGGATTTCAGTCCCACCCATGGGTATATCTTTCACACTTTTTTGTTAGGCTCTCTATGAGAATATGGAGCTACCGAAACATTTTTCGCGAATAGGACTATGTATCTCAAGACACCGTTACGGTGCAGTGACACCTTAATGGCCCATTCTGTTCAGGGTATAAAAGAATTTGGCTTAGCATTTTTGACAATGAGAACCACTTCAGACTCCACTGCGGCAATAAAAAGGAGAGTGCGCACATTTCAGCATTAGCCGCGCGTTTTCCCGGCCGTCCACTGTACCGTCTCTGGTGAAAAAACTATTCAGTGCATAGTTGGCGATATGAGTAATTTTCGCAGAGAAATCGGAAACCGGAGCTGTTGCGCGCGCCGCCGGTCCCTATGTTTCATTGCCGCTGCAGCAGCAGCGCAGTAAAATGTGAAGAGACTTCAAGGAAACGGTATCTTCCGCGCTAGGACCAATAAAAAATCCAAAATTCGATTGGCGGCATGACTGGCCACTCACTTTAAGTCACTTTTCTACAGCACCAGCGATAAATAATGATCCTTGTGTGCAGTGGTCATATTGCCATTAGCAGGACCGCAGCGCGGTGTCTACCGTATAGCCACTGCCCTTGATACCGGGTAAATCTCTCGAGCCAATGTCTCCTGACCAAATGGCTAAATGAACAAAAGTCTTTGGAATTCTTAAAGTCGTCGACGATCAGTAGATGCGTGGCGCACACCAAGTCACTGTCATTGCATTGCTTTAGGTCCGAGTTCAAAATCGATAGCCGCTATGTGGCAGTGAATAGCAATTGTCGCCGATCGTTCGTCGCAAACTCGCGCGCATGTGAGTCTGCGACACGCGACGGCGACAAATCGCGCGGCGGCGCGATGATGTTGAATGTCGTTGATATTTGCACGTTGAGTGTCGTCGAGTTCGTTACAGGATTCGTGTCGTACGATTCGTTGGCGGCTTCACAGGCCGCGATCGCGGCGATGAACGGCTTCCAGATTGGCATGAAACGCCTCAAGGTGCAGTTGAAGCGACCGCGTCAGGACCGTCCATACTAGTGTCGCGGCGACCGCCTCGGCGACTGGAGGCGGCAGCAGTGCGACCAGCCAACGAGAGTGCATGTTGTGCTACACTTTCACCGCCATCACCGTCCCTATCCCCGTCCGTGCCTTCTTTCTTCGTTCTTTTCTTTTTATTTTTATTCTAATTTCGTAGTAGTAATGGTTAGCTTTTTGAGTTCTATCACGTGGTAGATTTCTTCTCGTGAGTTGTTTGAAAACAGTCCCGGCCTTTTGTGCAGTGCGCCGTTTCAGATGCAACTTTTTTTGCTTTTCACTGGCTATTTTGATTTCACTAAAATAAAATCCTTATGATCGTAATGCCAAGTACCCACCTCTACCCACCTCATCGAAAAGTTAGACAATTCTATGCACTCCATCCCCTCTCTTCGATGCTGGGTATAGTGGTTTAGTTGATACCTGTCTAGGCCTTCTTTTGCTAGCCAATTTCCCGTTGGGCAAGTTTGAAATCTTTCATTAAAATAGCTTATTTTTCAAGTGCTTTGTCTTTTTCAAACAACGATATTTTCAATTTCAGGTGATTTTGTCCGCAGACCCCCTCCTTTCATACTACGCCCGTATTGACGTCTACACGCGCGATCTTCATAGTGTTCAGTACATTCAGTCGACTTTCATCTCAACGAATGCCCATACTGCTTGTAAAACGCGGATTTTTTCCATTTGTTAAGGTGTCTATTTATTTTGAACTGATTGTGTGTTATTCTAGTCGGAATGGATGATAGGATATGGCCGATGAAATATTGATACGAAGGTGCGATTTGCATTAGTTATCATCTTGCTGGAATATCGACGCCCTTCTTTCCTTAATTTCGCGGTCACATCCCACTCCCCAACCGCCATTTTCTTGTCGTTATTATCGTTTCTAATTTTTGACTACGGTGGTTCGAAAATACTCCGGAAATCTCTATTCATTACTGATTTACCAAAAATCAACGATAGCGCTAACCAATCACACTTGTGCTCACAACTAACGACAGCGTCGCAGTCTAGTCACACAAGCCGATTCTGGTATATTCGTATGGTATCTAATTTATATTCCGTTGAATTCGGTATTGTTTTCTCACGTTTTACTTTTTTTCTATTTTGTATCGTCGATCTCTGAATGATCGAATCTCGAGCGTCACGCCATGATCTCATGTGTACAGAAGTCCTTTCTTATCTATTCTTATTGCATTATTGTTTCATTCTGGTATTTTGATATGATTTTGTTGATTACTATATATGATCGAGTCTACTATAATAGATTCAGAGTGACTGTTTTACTAGAACAGTATGTTAACGTTCATTCCTAAGAGTTTTCTTCACTTTGACAGCGATAAATTTATGTTAGGATTTGCTGCTGTGTGCACTGATCCATCGCGAGAGATTAACACTGAACTATTCGGAACTATTGTTTTCGATAAATCGAGTAAATAAATAGATTAGATTGTGCTGAGATGAACAGCAAATATACGTGTGGCGTATATTAGCGCACTTACCAGTAACACGGCAAAAGTTCCTGCCCCATCGCGAGGGTCGCCCGTCCGGCCCTGTCACTTATGGCTTTCGCAGGGTAAACCGTGGATTCGAAGAAATGGAACAGAGTGCTCCTCACGTTCTTTACTGCGCTGACAAGGAATCCTGCTCAAGCTCTTTTCGTGAATGTAGTCTGACACGTAGAATGTTATGGTGCTCTTATCCACCCTCGAGATCGCGCTGTTGGTGTTCTATCAACTGAATTTTGAGCGGACCTATATTCTATTTTATTCTATTCTTTGTTACATGTTACAATAAACATGTAGACATGTAGAGAGTTGAAACATAATATAAAGATACATCATCTGCATCACAGTATAGCTATCAATACTCAAATCGTTGATCAGCAATGGAGTTATAGAAGTAAAGATAATGGTAAACAGATGAACATACGGAACAGAAAAGAGCTGGAAAGTTGGACGTGCGGAATTAAATTTGCACAGTAGTGTAAACGCGCTCGCACAACTTTTGGTATTCCGTACAGAAGTCCTTTCTTATCTATTCTTATTGCACTTATGGCTTTCGCAGGGTAAACCGTGGATTCGAAGAAATGGAACAGAGTGCTCCTCACGTTCTTTACTGCGCTGACAAGGAATCCTGCTCAAGCTCTTTTCGTGAAGGTAGTCTGACACGTAGAATGTTATGGTGCTCTTATCCACCCTCGAGATCGCGCTGTTGGTGTTCTATCAACTGAATTTTGAGCGGACCTATATTCTATTCTATTCTATTCTTTATTACATGTTACAATAAACATGTAGACATGTAGAGAGTTGAAACGTAATATAAAGATACATCATCCGCATCACAGTATAGCTATCAATACTCAAATCGTTGATCAGCAATGGAGTTATAGAAGTAAAGATAATGGTAAGCAGATGAACATACGGAACAGAAAAGAGCTGGAAAGTTGGACGTGCGGAATTAAATTTGCACAGTAGTGTAAACGCGCTCGCACAACTTTTGGTATTCCGTACCGATGAACAAAGAAAGTCGTTCTCACTGAGGTCCTGGCTAGAGGCGAACGCAATTTTTGTTTAATACCTCTAGTAGACGAGCTACGTGTAACAAAAAAGGAACTATTGAGTCTAACCCGTCCAGTTAAAATTTTTCTCACCATTGCAATATCTGCAGTTTTTCTTCTGGATTCAAGAGTAGATAACCCAAGAAGTACATTACGTTCGTTGCCGCCAGGAATAGTCCTATAATCATAATTCCCTGACCTTAATAGAGTTTTCCTAGTGAAACTGAACTGCACTTTTTCCAACAGGTTAATCAATTTTTTCTTCTTTTTGTTAAAAATTGTCACACCGTATTCTAGTATGGGTCTAATGTAAGCAGTATAAACCGTCAACAGAACCTTAGAGTTTTTGGTGTATAAGCATCGAAACACTTTGAACAATTGTCCATGTGCTTTGCGGGCCACTGTACTACAGTGTTTGTCAAACTCAAGCTTATTATTATACATAAAGCCCAAATCTGTAACCTCTGTGACCACATTTAGCTTCTGACGGTCAAGATAATAAGATCGAGAAGAACAAGGTCCTAAGTGCATGACTTTGTTTTTAGCCTGAGAGATAGGCAGATTCCATGTTTTAGACCAGTCGAGAAGAGCATCAAGAGTGTTTTGCATACATTCGCAAGCCGTGTGGTTAGGAATACTGGAGAAGACGTTGAGATCATCGGCAAACATTCTACAAGAAACGCCTAATTGTTTTACCAGGCTTGGACTCTCATAGGTGTAGATGCTGAAGAGAGTGGGAGCCATCACGCTCCCTTGCGGGACTCCGCTAGGAACTGAGCAAACCTTAGAAAAGACCCCGTTAACAACTACTTGGAACGACCTATTATTTAGGTACTCTTCTATCCAGCTAATGATCCTGGTATGGATGCCAACATTATGCAACTTAATGATCAGCTTACTATGGGGGACTTTGTCAAATGCTTTCGCATAATCGAGATAAATAATATCTACTCCTACTCTACTTTCGAGAGACATTGTCCATTCATTTAAACATTTCAACATCTGTGTCTCCGTTGACTTCCCTGTTGAGAACCCGTGTTGCTCTAGCGGAACGATAGAGTTAAGTGCCAAATGAGAAACAATCCTTCCTTAAAAATTCTTTCGAATACTCTAGCGAAAATAGAGGTCAAATCTATTGGTCTAAAGTTAGATACCATATTTGAAGATCCCGTTTTGGGAATAGATATGACGTAGGCATGCCTCCATCTATTTGGAACGTCAGCATGCATGAAGCTATAATTAAAGATATATTCCAGAGGAAAGACAACGTAGGGCGCTATCTTTTGAATGAACGTGAGACTCAAATGATCGGGATCAGTGCTAGAGGTCCTTTTTGCCGTGGACAAAATTTTGAGTATATCATATCTGGTGAACCAGACAGAGTCTTCCATAACCGGAAAGTTTGGAGAGTTGTCAAAAACAGTATCAGAAAGAGGTTCGTGACCTGTTTCATACACCGCGTAGAAAAAGTCGGCAAAAGTATCTGCCTTGGCCTGTTCTCCCAAAACTTTTATGCCACTATCAGTGACCAGAGAAGTAATCCTAATTTTGGTTTTCAACTTATTCCCCATTATACTATAGAACCTCGCCCCTGAATCAATTACCTTTTACTCAATTGATGCATGAAACTTCCACAGCATCTTTGAAAACTTGTTGTCAAGGCTGTTAAAAGCAATAAGACTTTGGGAGGAGGGAAATGTATGTGCCCGAAGCCAAGCCTGCTTCCTTTTTATTGAGAGAGAACGTAAGTAAGGAGGTAAACGAATCGTTCTGTAATGCCAGACGGCCGATCAGATAGCAGGACGAAAAGCGATATGGCCTGATTCAATATACGGAGAAACATTTCGTACATAGCATCAGCACTAGTTAATTGGCCAAGTGCAATCCAGTCTACATCGAGAAGAAATTTAGCAATAGCATCATAATCTCCTCTAGCAAAATCATACGTTCTGCATAACGGAGTATTGCCCACATAAATATTAATATCAAATGTTATAGTATTGTGGTCACTCGTCCCTAGAGGAGGACCTATAACAGGCTTACTGATGGTAGCTTCTTCATTAACTAACACAAGGTCAAGTATCCTATGTCCCCTAGTGTCCTCCTGGACTCTTTGAATCGAGTTATGAGAGCTGACGAAATTGAGAAAGTCCTCGCTTTGTGAGGTCACGCAATGGGGAGTTCCAGCCCAGATAATATCTGGGTAGTTAAAATCTCCTACCACTAGAAAAGGATGAGAACAAGTGATAAGGTCGCTTATAATATTAATGAGTTGCTCATTCAGTGGCAAAGAACAGTTGGGAACGCGATATACACCAACGACCCCAACAACGATTATGCTGAGAGATAAGTCGCAGCAGAGTATCTCGTAACCATTGTTTACCGAGTCCTTGAATATCACTTGATTTGAATAGATGTTCCTACAAAGTAATGACTCCACCTCCTTCCCTGAATAACCTATCACACCTCAATTCAGTATAACTATTAGCAAATGGTTGAAGAAAGGTCCACACGTCATTACATGATTTAGGCCAGGACTCAGTGAGTACAACTAGATCTAGCCTATTTTTTATTATAGAAAACACCAAATGTCGTGCATTCATAGTCAAGGATCGAACATTAGCGAGGAGTTTTACCGTGTGAAAACTCCGCGCATCCAACCTCAGTTCAAAGGCGACATGGATACATTTGGAGAATGGTCTTGAGCAGCAACAACATTAGGAGAGTTTTCAGAGGAGGCAAATTGAGAAACACTTTGATGAGAAGGAAGCTTAGAAAGTCGCGCGCGACTCCTCTGTTCCGGTGGGAGAGAGGGACGCACGAAAGTCCCCCTGAAGGGGGAGTGCTTGGTTCGCCTTGCATTAGCTAAGGCTATGTCCCTAAATTTATAGCATGGCAACACGACTTTCAAAATTCGCGGCCTATCGCCACGAGGATGTCCTAAACGGTAAACGGACACAGGTATACACTGGACATTAAGAAAATCAAGCAATTTACGGATGCAGTCAAGATCATGGTAAGCTCTGCTAGAAGGAAGACTATGATTCAATTCAGGAACACCACTTACAATTAGGGATCTATTCATTTCCTTGAGTTCAGAATCTTCTACTACAGCATCATGAGAATGAGACTTACAATTAGATGAAGATGAATCAACATTGAGCGGAGCCGAGATTTGATATAGGACATCGCTTTTAGGAACATCTTTGAAAGCTAGTTTCTGCTTCAAACCTGTGTTCTCTTCACGTAATCTACGTAATTTTTCATAAAGGCGCTCGTTTTCGTCCAAAAGCGCATCGATTTTTTCCTGCGACTCCAAGAGATACGCCAGAATAGTTTTGACGTGCTGCGGTGTGCATTCGTACTCCGATAGTTCAGCGATTGCAGCAGCCATGCATTTCTCCTCAGAAAGCGTCGGAGAGGCCAAGTCGACGAGGCCACTCTTACGTCCCTTAAATTTCGAGACAGCAGACAGTAAGGACGACATCAGGTCACAAGAAACGATCGAGCAGATCAAAAACGACGACACAATACTGAACTGGGACAAGGCCACGAACTCAATTGTAACAATGCACCTGCTGTAGTGGCGATTCAGTCGTTTACGTTAAACTGCCCTGCCACTAAGGATTGAGCCGAGAAGTCCTTGTTATGGCTGAAGAACTAGCAGAAACGACGTCCAATTGATTGTGAAGGGTATCACAGGTTGGGTGCGACAGAACCCGCGAAAACGCCGCCGCTCACCACTGGCGCAGGATGGTGATATTCTTGCAATACTCCACTAGTTGAATTTTTTTTAAATTCGTGGTTTCCGACGTAGACGAGATATCTCGTTCAAATTTTTCTTGATGGTAATAAATCATGTGGATTGATTGATTGTGGATTGGGGCGGGATGGCCGAGAGGTTAAGAGCTTAGGCTCAAGATCTCGATGATCAGGGTTCAATCCCGTCGCAGGCAGAAACCCTTGCCTAGCTTAGTAGTAGCTGAAAAGGGTGTCGGTACCAGCGTCAGGCCCGTGTGACAGGTCGGCTGATGGAGAAAAGGCTCTTTCAGACGACGCGTCGATAAAGTGACGCGTGACGCGTGTGTGATGAAGGATAGATAGGTCAGCGTCATCGGTTGATCGGGTTATCACGCGTCATTACGAGTAACTCGTCCGATCGACGTCGCGTTGGCCATGGTGTACTTGCAGACATTACGAGCAGTTCGCGCGCGGCGAACCGAGCGGCGAAACCCCAGCGCACGACGCTTGACGGATGACGTCTGCCTTGAAAGAGCCTAAAAACTGTCACGATCACAAGACGGATCGATGGTCGCATGCAAGGAAGTGGCGCCCAAGAACCTGCGACAGAGGACGATATGACCACCCCATATGGTGCTCTGGAGCGAGACAAGATGGCAGTGTGGCACCTCAACAAACGCGGGAGCAGCACCAAGGCGAAAGAAGACGGAGCGACTATCATGAAAGACGTACTCCGTAACGGATCGGGATTAAACGTTGTGGAATAAAAAAAATAAATCATGTGGATTACGGTGGTTGTATTTCCTGTCTCCGACAGCGCGCTCTTGGTGAACTATGAGGGTAATTTGGGGTGGACCTATAATTTGGCACCACACTGCTTGCTGGAAATTGTTCGAAAATTCCTGTCATATTGCGTTCACGAGGTATTTCGCTGAAAGTTGTTGCATGAAGGCAATAGGGCGTGGGAAACAGAATGGTTGCATTATCTAGCTCGCTCAACGCGAAATTGGTGAAATGCACAATACAAATAATAGTTCACTAAAACGTCTATAATTCAAGATTCGTATAGAAAAGTTCGCCCGACGCCACCGGGCTTAAGAAAGATGCTAGGGGGTAACGCAACGTACATCGGTAGCACAGTGATCAGTGCAGTCTGCCGGAAACGGAAAGACGCGGGTTCAATTTCCGTCCGATGTCAGTGTTTACGAATAACCTAGCATCTCCAAATATATCATTCAATTAGTCCTCGTCTACAACCCGCAAAATAAAAAGACAGAATAGTTTCGTGTTACAAAATACACCGTTTGAAAGAGAATTGTTGGTACTGCCGAAAGGTTTGTTTAGATTTTTCGCATAGCTGTTTGCGGAAAAAGTACACGTCATCGAAGTGAATTTTTTCAGTGAAGAAAAATGTATGTCTCGAAAAAACTCTTATACATATTTCTTTAGGTTCAGCACTTCTGGAAATTTCTTGTGCAGTGTTCAGAAGAGGAAGATTAGCTCTATCAGAAACTGTGCACAGTTTCCTCAGAAGTTCCGAACTGTTTCGTAGGCTACCGGTCAAGGAAGGGTGGAAATTTCTGCGCGGCCGAGTGATAACAGATTTTTGGCCGCTGCTATGTACACGGTGATCCACATGGAGTGTTACGCGTTTTAGGAAAGCCATTTTCGGACATTCCTCGCACTTTCACGCTTTTCTATCATATATTTCTATCATATTCTATCATATCGTCTTCGTATTTCCCTTTTCATTTAGGGTTGTTATGGTCAGTCGTATTCCCCTTTCCCATTCAAACATGGCTTCACTAGAGGACCGTTCGGCAGAAGTTGCATAGTTCAAACGCGGTTTTTCCTCGATTTCAATGTCGCTGAAACTCCATAGGATGCAATTTCATCGAGTCATCAAATACTTGGAAGAGGCGAGAGAGATCAAAATCCGTTCGAGAGGAACACCACAACGATCTTCGAGGACCAAAAAGTCGCCCGAGATGAAATCAGCCGGAATCCTGCAAGGAGCATTAGGAAGCTGGCAAAGAGCGCAATGTGAGTCATTCAACTACGCACAGACTGATTAGAGATGATCTGAAATTGTATCCTTAAAAATTCGCCGACGGTCAACAAAGTACAGACGAAATGAAAACATCAAGATTGGAGAAATGCAGAAGGATGATGGCTCTGATCCGCGCGGTGATGAGCTCGACCGAATTCTCTTCACAGACCAGAAGATTTTCGCTGTCAAAATGCACGCAATCAAAAGGAATTTTCGCCAAGAGGATCTCGCCGAGCCGTCTTCATCAAAAGAATTCATTTTCTACGGTTCCTGATGGTATGGGATGGAATATCGGGCTCAGGCAAGACTAAGATTATTTTTATTCAAAAAGATGTTGAAATCAATGCCGAAGTGTACCGAAAGCAAATTTTGGAGGACGAAGTGTTATGGTGGGTACAAGAAAGCGCTAAGAACATCGACAGGACGTTCCAGCAGGATTGGGCACCAGTGCCAAGAAAATCTGGAGTAGTGTGGGGCCAATCCTCCGTATTGCTGAACAAAAGAAATTTGGCCTTCAAACTCGCCCGGTCTCAACCCTATGGATTTTGCTATCTGGCCGATCGTAGAGCAAAAGCCTGCTCATCTAGACATGGATCACTAATTTCACTGAAAATGGCTCTGGAGAAAACAACGAACGAAATTTCACAGGAAATGATCGCACGCATTCTCAAAAGTTTTTGAAAACTTTTGAGAATGCGTGCGATCATTTCCACCCTGATCACCCTGTATACAGGAGATTGGACGCGTGCATTAGAGCCAAGGGTGACCATATCGAATGTGATGTATGAGGTGTGATGAAGAATTTTTAGCCTTTCTGATGAATGTACTTATATCTTATTTGCTTCGTTCAGTGAAGAGTTGCAAGTGGTTTTTTGTGAAACACTTCATGTGGATCACCCTGTATACAGCGCCGGCGAAAAAGGTATTCGTCTTCACGTGTCCATATGTAATTCCTTAACACATTCACGACGGCGTCCGCCAATATGGGTGGACAGCAAGGGGGCGCGTGGGACGGTGTCCACCCATATTGGCGCACAGGAGTGTTTCGCCCAGAACTTTCTTTGGCGACGACTTTTATTAATTGTTCTTTCGGAATCGTATACTATATGGTAAAATCAATACTAGGTTTGCGTTTGCACGAAAATGGTCGGGTTGATTAAAACTAACTAGAGAACAATTCTCCGCATTGTTGGAACACAATAAACACAAAAACTTCTAGGACAGGAGTAAGTATCAGACATGGAATAAAACTTCAATGGAACAGTTAGACAAAGCGAAAAAGTAGAGTACAATTATATAAGCGACCAAAAATTCAGCTAGAACACTTCTTATCGTTAAACACAATAGACAAACATATTTTCACAACTCGAACAGCGCGTATCGACCCTTCTAACTTTTTTCTTTGCAATATCTCTCCCCAAGCTATCGCTCAGACTTTTATAACATCCTGCACAGTTTTCTGGACTCTGAATATGTTATGTAAATGTTTTTGAGAGAAAAAACCAGGCACACTGTGGACATGCGCGCGCGTGCTCAAGAGCCAGCCGGCCGTCGCGCTCATTGCGCGTGAAAACCCCTTCGTCGTGAATGTGTTAAGGACTTAAGCTTTTGAACTGATTCTCTCAGTTAACGAAGAGTGGCAAGGGTGTACATATGCTAGATAGATCGACGAGGGCCTAAAATTTCGCGAATATTTCCATCAGTAAAATAAAATGCGCACTACTATAAAAGCGGCCTCATTGACTATAACTTCTTCCTACTCTAAAACAAGTAAAGTTTTTGCAACCGCTTATGTGCTGTTTGAATAAAGAAGATTTTCCCTACAAAGTGATTTGTTGACTTTTTTGTCACTCTTATCTTTTTTCTTTCCCTTTTTCTATTATTTTCTAGATCGCCTAATGGGGGCGAGTCGAAGAGGTGTGAAACACCTTTGGATGCAACTCTTGTTTTGTATACAGAGGCTTTCACGGATTCCTATATGCTGTTTGAAAGAGAATCAAGGACGCTATCAGACACTGCCTTCATTCTCTCATGAAGCTGAGTTTCTAGAATTTAATTTTAAAAAAACTACATGTTAGAAGCGTCATTTTGACCGACTCATAATTTTTCTGCTTGGAAGATTTTTCAAAACCTCAAATACGAGTTGCAGAAGAAGATGCGACTCGCGCAAGTCTAATCGGCGTGCTGAGGAACGGGTCGTCAGGTGATTCAGGTGATTCAGGTGGTGAGTAGGAACCTCGCTCTACACGAAGGTGTTTTTGAAATTTTTCCACATATTGGTTTTTCGTTTTTTTTTGTTCGTTCAAGCAATTAACGTGAGTACGTCGTTGACCACTGATTTCCGCGTGCGACTTTGGAGGCTCGTGCTCTGCAGTACTGCACGCGGCACGCAGTCATCGCGCGCGGAAATCAGTAATCAGGAATAAAATGTCTCTGCGATTCACGTCTGCAGCTCCGTAGATTTATGTGTAGCTGTAGTGTAGAGATCCGGGCAAAAGATTTTGTCATCCGCAGGATTCGAACCTGCGCCCTCCGAAGAGGACTGCGACCTGAACGCAGCGCCTTAGACCACTCGGCCAGAATGACACGTGCGCCTAATTTCGTTGTACTGGTTTTTAGAAGTATCTCTGCGGCTCTCGTCTAGAAATCCGTAGATTAATGTGTGCTGCAGTAGTATGGATTTATGGGTTGTCGCAGCGTTGACTGGGCGAAGATTTCGGGAGAATGGGTACCTTGCTGTTGCCACTCTGAAAAGTATTTAAACCGAGATTGCTATCGCTATGTCAAATATAATCGTTGACTGTGGATACAGGTTGTTCAAAGAGAATGAAGCTTGAATTCATTTTTTAGTTGGTTGCCGTGTTTAGTGGTGGTATTCACCGACTAAGTACTTTGATGCGCAGGTAGGCCATGAAGGTGCTTACTAGCTCTTTAAAAGGCAGCAGCCTTAGCATTTAATGTTCTTTGTGAAAACACTATAGGCTCTGCTTCTCTCATGTGACACTGTTGCTATGATTTGATACCGTTTCCTTGCGAAGGCAGATAAAAATGATTAGCTGAGGCTGCTGTTCGATAGCTAGCTTTAATGCGATGATTGGTACTAAAATTAAGTCCAGGAAGAATAAACCGTTCGTTCCGCTTTGCTCCTCTGCAGCTAAAGTGAGTAATGAATTTGCTCGACTTAGACGAAAAGAGCATACGTGTGGACGTTTAAATCCTTTTAAAACTTTTTTTGCGGATGACATCGTCATCTTCGCTAAAAATGCAACTGAAGCAGAGGCGATGTTCCGAGAGCAGAAGACACAGTTCATGAAGAACTCCTGGTTCAATGGGGGGCACGTCGAAATTGATGGATCTCCCCCCGCCGAAACGAAGTCTTATGTTTGCCTGGGGCGCTCCATGAACATGAAAAGAAGGAGAGCTTCGTGGTCAACCTTTGGGTCTCTCAAGGAGACCACTGGCCAATCCTTTAGTGCTCACGTACGCGCTCGTTTGTTCGACGTGACCGTCATCTCTGTTCTAGATTTTAGCTCACGGCATAAGCATACTAGATGCTCCAAGCTCTCCCTTCTTGAAATCTTGGCATGATGTTACAAAATTTGTGTGCTGCTACGGGAAACAGCCCTGAAGGAAAATGAAAATCAGTCCAAAGATTTACGAGATTCCATATACCCGGCGGGCTCATTTACTCATGTAAGAGGAAAAATGAAAAAATGAAAAAAATCTGAAAATCTCACGATAAACACTGATGTGGAATGAAAGTTTTTCTTTCAGGTGCAGATGCCGCGCCGAATTAGGCGAAAAGCATAGTGTGAAATGCTTCTTTTCGTATTCTCATCTTATCACCGTGCAATTCATTCAAGATATGGACCATTTTGCTGTCGATTTTAAAAAACGACGAATCGCTCTAGGGTTTGTCTTTTTTCACCACCAAAAGCTTCTTAACTAGAGCTGAAGATATGTATATCCTCAGAATTGTAGGTGTATATTCCGCATCCCATAAACCCCATAAAGACCCATGAAGACTAACCTCTCAATTTTATAGTCGATGCAATAATGCAGCACGCTGCACTCCCCTACCCACATGCCACCAAAATTTTTAGGTTGTTAACAAATAGATTGCGTTTTTCGCTTATCAAATTTCAACTCGATTTTTTCTGTATAACATTCTTTCGACACTCGCCATGTTGTGCATATTTTTAAGGCTCGTGCAATGGTCTTGATTTTTTCGCAAACCGCGCTAGATTAGAACATAACAAATTGAGCAGGAAAATAAGCATTCCGGTTGAATCGAAAGACTTTCTTAGACTGTTAGACTCTCATCTTTTCGTCTTCGATCAAATTAGCATTCACCGCTAAATGTTCGTTTTACATTATCATTAACTTATATGTTTTTATTTGTATTATCTTACGTTGGCTCATTGGTTTTTATTGTATTACCGCATGATGCATTCATGTAATAAAGAAGAAGAAGGCAGAAGACACGACAGAATCCGAAATTGACTTCAATGGCTCCATTGCTTCCAGAGGTCCAGATTTCTATCACAAATGCATTTATCATCACATATACTGTTGGCGAAAATACGGCGATTTTAATGGTGCTTATTTTGTCCAAAAATGTTCTGTTAGAGTTATGGGCATTTAAAGCAATGCGTCAAAAAACGCATTCTATTTGTTGACAACCTTACAAGTTCGAAAAACTTCAAAAATAACTCTACCATGCAATGTAGTATTAATAATAAGTAATATTAATAAATAATAAGTAAGTGAATGAAAAATCATTTTGGATAATCTGAAATGGAATCCTTCTTTTTAGATTCACTCAGAGAGAAGTCGCTGAAGCTATTTCCTCCATCACCACACGCTACTCGCAAACAGTGATGTCGCGCTTTGAGAGCCGGCTCCTTCCCCTGAAGGTATGAAGTATTTGTCTACAGACGCATTTAAACTACTCACTGTCATTTTCTGATTTTTGTCTACTTGTTTCCAGAGCACGTTTCACGGTCGTATGATAAAACAGAACAGTAAATTGCAGAATATGTACAGAATGAGGCAACTACTTGTCGAGTGGCTGAGGGCGGTGGATAAGTCACAGACGACGTCGCTAAATACCGGCTCTGTCCTTCCATGTGTTTTCTCAGAAAATCCGAGAAGAGCCAGAACCACAATTCAGGTACGACGGGATAATGGGTACCAGTTGGGTGGAAATTCAAGCTCTGACGATGCTAGGTTATTGGGAGAAATCGTGAAGACTTGATCCACTAGATAGATGGGACAATGGATATCGCTCCAGAAAATACTCAAAAAATTATTTCATTCAAAAAAATCGAAAATACGGAGCCACTACGTCACCGCGAGATCATTTCAATACAGCTCATACCCCTTCCTCTTGGTTCTCTTCAGGAACCCATGAAATGTAAGCTGGAACAGCATTTCGCCGTAGAACATACTCCAAGCCCAAGTACGTTGACTCGTTTGGCTAACGAATGGGGTGTGACCTATCAGGTGAGCTGCTGGATGTCGATAAATCAACAACAACAATAAATTCTGTGCGTTGCAAGATACTACCTAGTTATGTACATTTAAGTCTTGAGCCGTTTGACGCCCACATCTTCCTTGACTTTTTAGTCAGCACAGAATATGTTGTAAATCACGACATGATCACTATCGTCAGTCAGAGCAATAGCACCCCTGATGAGCGGTTCAGCGGTCCTGCACTTGTTGAATTGAGTAGGCCGGAAGCCAAAGAAATCGCTGACTGCTACTGTAACACCTTCGATTTTGGTGATTCTTTTCTAAGCTGTACAACAGTGTTAGAGGGAAATAAATGACAACTGTAGGGGACAATATCCTACTAATAAATAAGCGAAACCATGATGTCTATTTGTCAACTCTTGGGTCCCTCCACTATTGATCTTTGTCGTACTCCCACTAACGTATTTCATGAGTCCCTCGCCGTCTTTTGCTGTATGCTTTTTGTTCCTCTTTTTGTTCGTTATTATAAATGTTTTATATATGTTTCCTACAATTCATCAGTTCATTTGGCGGCCTGTAGGCTCTTCATCTTTATCGACATACGCTCCGGCAGTATCATGGAGAGTAGGCCTCGTATGTACTCTCGGCTGATTTTCTTGAACTGCTTCCGCTGGTTTCCAGAGCGTTCTCATGACAGCAGAAACTGTGTGCTCCTAGGAGCTTATCTTGTTGTGCATCATTCCTGTCCAGTACCAGGAGAAGCCGTAGAGAAAAGCCACACTAAACGCACCTTATTGCTAGCGTCATTCATTCGATGTGTTAGTCTCGAACAAAGTTTTAGGTTTAGTTTTAAATGGGATGAAATTTATGCCGTCTCTCTTCAAATCAGCCAAGCGCCCGTTACAGGGCACTCGGGAATATTATCATGAGAATACACTGAAGACACCATCCAAAAACGACAATCTTCCATGCTCATATAATGATCATAGGGGCATACAAAGAGTAATAGAGTCTTGCTTCACCAAGTTATAATCGCACAGTTCTCTAAATGTCGTTAAACAGAAAAGCAAGTCGGGCAATATAGCTTCAGCGAGAAACGAAGGACGAGATGATTGCGTGAGTGAATAGACTTATAGATCCACGATAGACAATAAAACTGAACAAAATTACGAATTTTTTCGTAATTAAAATCTACGGCAGATAAAGACCAACAATCTGAAGAAAGTCAATTTTGATCCATTGACACTCGAGAGACATCTCACAAGCTCGATAAGTATCAAACAAGGTTCACCTTCTTTTACAGGTAATAACACACTAGCACCGCGGACGCAGATAAATGGAATCAAAAAGGGCAATTGACAAGGAAATCACGAATGAACAGCACGATCAGTGGTCGATAGACGGCCGCCCATGTAGTGGTCACCGCACAGCATCAGGATTCTGACCTCCTTCTATTCTTTTTCTCTAATTTTCCAGCCATTTTTATTGATTTTCTGGTTTATCTGTGATCTGCGACCAAGACCAGTGCATGGCGTGTTCTGAGGGAAACGAGCGATTCCGATCACTTCACCTTTGCCCTTTCTTTCAGAAGCCTTTCCAAAACATTTGGTTGCAAGCGAAGTGAGTGCTTTAAGACTTCATCAACTCAAAGGCAAGTTACTCAAGGTTTCCTGCAAATCGTTTTCCTTGTCAATTGCTCCTTTTTCAAATTTCGAGTCTGCCTTTGGCACCTCTCCTAGGGTCACATTCGAAATTCAAACCCTACATTGCCACACGCAAAACCCTCGAGGAATTCGGCGCCAGGTCATGCGCTCCAGGCTAATTCGAAGGGCGGAACGGACCTATATAAACACGGAACTCATCTCGTTACCTCATGGTCGTTGTTTTCTTTTCACCTCTACAATCTATTCTATCTTGAAGTGATCCCAAGGAGTTCCAGTCATCGACTCAGTCTTTGTCTCTCTCACTTTCTTCCTCCTACTCTCTCGTTCCCTCCTCACTTTACCATATCATCTCGCTTACTGTCTTACTCTCTCGTACTCTCCTCACTACCATACTATCTCGCTTTCTGTCTTACTCTCTCATACCCTCCTCACTTTCCCATGCTATCTCGCTTTCTGTCTTACTCTCTCGTACTCCACCTCACTTTCCCATACTATCTCGCTTTCTGTCTTACTCTCTCGTACTCTCCTCACTTTCGCATACTATCTCACTTTCTGTCTTTCTCTCTCGTACTCTCCTCACTTTGTCACACTATCTCACTTTCTGTCTTACTCTCTCGTACTCTCCTCTCTTTATCACACTATCTCGCTTTCAGCCTTACTCTGTCGTACTCTCCTCACTCCACCACACTATTTCGCACCCTCTAGACTCGAAATTTGAAAAAGGAGCAATTGACAAGGAAGACGATTTTTCTAATGCTTAGGAAAATTCTGCAGGAAACCTTGAGTAACTTGCCTTTAAGTTGATGAAGTCTTAAAGCAGTTACTTCGCTTGCAACCAAATGTTTTGGAAAGGCTTCTGAAAGAAAGGGCAAAGGTGAAGTGATCGGAATTGCTAGTTTCCCTCAGAACACGCCATGCACTGGTCTTGGTCACGGATCACAGATAAACCAGAAAGTCAATAAAAATGACTGGAAAATAAAAGAAAAAGAATAGAAGGAGGTCAGAATCCTGATGCTGTGCGGTGATCACTACATGGGCGCCCGTCTATCGACCACTGATCGTGCTGTTCATTCGTGATTTCCTTGTGAAGTGCCCCTTTTTTATTCCGTTTATCTGCGTCCCGCGGGGCGGGATGGCTAAGAGGTTAAGAGCTTAGGCTCAAGATCTCGATGATCAGGGTTCAATCCCGTCCCAGGCAGAAACCCTTGCCTAGCTTAGAAGTAGCTGAAAAGGGTGTCGGTACCAGCGTCAGGCCCGTGTGACAGGTCGGCTGATGGAGGAAAACTGTCACGATCACAAGACGGATCGATGGTCGTATGCAAGGAAGCGGCGCTCAAGAACCTGCGATCGAGGACGATATGGCCACCCCCACAAGGAGCTCTACGGCTATAAGATGGCAGTGTGGCCCTCGACAAATGCGGGAGCAGCACCAAGGAAAAAGAAGACGAGCCGACTATCATGAAAGACGTACCCCGTAACTGATCGAGATCAAAACGTTGTGGAATTCTATAAATCTGCGTCCCGCGGTGCTAGTGTATTTTTACCTGTAAAAGAAGGTGAGCCTTGTTTGATACTTATCGAGCTTGTGAGATGTTTCTCGAGGGTCAATGGATCAACGTTGAATTGATTTTCTTCAGATTGTTGGTCTTTATCTCTATCTATCTGCCGTAGATTTTGATTACGAAGAAATTCGTAATTGTGTTCAGCTTTATTGTCTATCGTGGATCTATAAGTCTATTCACTCACGCAATCATCTCGTCCTTCGTTTCTCGCTGAAACTACAGTACGGCCGTCGCCATACTCACGACGGCAACGGTCGCAGCGAAGCTAAAAAATGCATGGCTCACCTCTATAAAGCACTGCAGCTGGGTTTTTTGTATGCTGGAAGTGCGGGGACTCGGATAGTTCTCCACGAATTTGGGAAAAGTACACATGGATTGATAGAGCTCGAGCTGCTAAGCTCGAATATCTACCTATTTTTGCAAATAAACCAATTTTAACGAAGTTATTCAGAAGCGGCGGGTTTCGGCGCTCCGAGGCGCCGCTGCCGCCGTTGTATCGTTGCGGCGCATCCGGTAAAGGTAAAGGTAGAGACGCTGGCGTTGATCAGTCCCCTGAGGACGCGCCGCCGCATTCGTGTTCCATTCAAGTCCTAGAGGCATAGTGAATGCGTATTTTGGCCTACACAATGACCTGCGGGGGCCAGCCGCTAGGCCAGGTCAGTGTCTTTACCTCCCCAGACAAGTCTGGTGCCAATTTACCCGACCCCGAAGGGATGGAAGGCTTGGTTAACCTAGGCCGGGATCGATCGCTCGACCGTCTGGCGATACTCGTGGCGCGTCCGGTACTGCACATTTATATACTTTTTACTTTTTTTACTATACTTTTTTTTACTTACTTGTGCTTTTTTCTCTGATGTGGGGCTCAAATTCACGTGCATAAATTAATAAAACACGACTATAATTGCAGGACGACCCATATCGGTTACCGTCAGCATAGGCGTAATTGGTGCGCGTTATTGTCACTGGAGCGCACATTCCGCGCCCCCCTCAACTAGCGCGATAATACTACACGCTAAACGTATTCCATTGGCGACGAAATAGTGTGCACAGAGAGGAGTGACCGAGACCGCGTGGCTTCGCCACGCGGTCGGGCTAGGGGAGGAGTTCCGGGGTGGGTGAGTCATCCTAAGCATTGCAAAACTATTGATTGCGAAAGGATCCGAACCCTGAACTATCCTACGATAACAGCCATCACTGCCACTTACCCATCTGCACCGCCTGGGGAACTCTCTCGGATCCCTTATGACAAGCCGCTCCCAGTCCGTTGCCGGTCAGGCAGTTAATGGGGAGTGATTGCACCAATGGCGCCTAACATGACGCGCAGTGGCACCAATTGCGCCTAACATGACGCCAGTGCACAATATGGGTCGTCCTGTAATTATATTCCTCTATTAATAAAATATCAAGAACCGCTGAGCAATTCACAGTCATGTTCCGATAGAGCATAATTTGTTTGTTATAATACGTTATAAAATAGATTCAGATTGCTTTTGAATTACGGTTTTTCCAGAGCACCATTTTTCGATGATCTAGAGTCACTGATATTTTGGGGCCAAGTTTCGAATAAAATATCAATATCGTGTTTTTGTTCCGCTCTAGCAAAAATGCACCGGATCTAATCATGTTCTAGAATGATAGTATGGTGGCATTGAACCAGAACACGATTAATTTCATAGCTTTTCCAGGTGGTTAGGGTATGGTTCTGCAATCGACGACAAAAATTCCGACGAGAAACCGAGCTTCTCTCCGCTCCACTTCCTGAAGCAGTTTTCGTCAGTACCGATCCAATCAGTGACTCTCAGCAGATGTCGCCTGACGATCACTATCCGTTGGAGCAGTTGGACGGCAACTCGGAGTTGAATCCGTTTCAATAGTGATCAATACGTTACATGAGCTCATTAAACAGAATCCATTATATTTTTCGCAAAAAAATCCAAGTATTGTTACATACCACAATAAATTCGAAATTTCCAAAAAAAACTTCGTCTCTCGCCACCTTTTCTCTGATAAAATTTCAATGAGCAGTCCTGGATGTGCTTGTTTTTTTCACATCTAGCATAAAACACAAATTTTTGAACTCAGTGCGGACCGACGAATCGACTGTTTATTCGATTTGAAATGGCTCACTAGAAAAGAAAATTGAGCGGTATTGTAGCGGGTGTCCCAAAATAACGTGGTGAAACTTTAATGTTGTCCTGTGGATGGAAAATAGAACGTTAATAGCGCCATTTTTCTCCGCACATCTCCTCGGTGCTATGAGTGAGGTTTGAGTTCGACTGGACGAGCGTGATGATTTTCCGAAAATGTCAAATCAAAGAGCTGTGATTTTGGAGCTCCACCGCCAGGGAAAGCGGCAATGCGACATTGTTCGCTTGCTTGGTGTCGCACAGTCGACCGTTTCCAAAGCGATTCTCGGTTCGTAGAGCTTGACCATGAAGGCGAGCGTACAGACGAGGAAGGAAGTGCAGCGCCAACACGTCCAGCATCCGCAAAATCATCAGAAAGTGGCATCAGCTCCACTTTTGCGCATCGTGTAGCCAGAAAGGAACTCGAACTCAACATCTACAAGAGTCAGAAAGCACGGCTTCTGACGGACAAAAGCAAGCAGGTACGACTCGAACAATGCTAACAACTTCGGGAGCGGGCCGCCGGTCACGGACGGAAACGGATCCTGTTCTTTGATGAGAAGCTGTTCACCGTGGAGCAGGCGTATAGTCACCAGAATGACAGATTCTGGTCTACACAAGCTCCATGTACTTTTGCCACTCTCAGCCGTCGTCAAAATTCGCAGTCCGTCATGGTTGGGGCAGAGTCTGCGCCAGCGGCAAAACTCCCTTTGTCTCCGGGGATCAGGGGGTGAAAATCAGTAAGATGCGTATCGACGGGACATTCGTGAAGCTGTGGTACTTCCCTGGGCCCAGTAGCAGTTCTGCAACGCACCATGGACTTTCCAGCAGAACTCTGCTCCTGCTCATACTGCGAAGACAACACAGGAATGGTGTAGGGCCAATTTCCCCAATTTCATCACGTCTTCAGAATGGCCGCCGTTTTCTCCGATTGACTACAGCGTGTGGCCTATCTTGAAGGCTAGGGTCAAAGTGAAACGTCACTGCAGTCTTGATTTCTTAACACGTTGACGACAGCGCCTTTTTCGCGTGTCTGGTGCGTGGGACCAACCGATTTTCTAGCGCGCCGAGGCTGTGGCATGATGCCGGCATACGGCGCATTTTTTTAGAAATGGAAGTGAATAGTAAATCTCGAAGACGCTCGAATGGAAGGACCAACGACAGTTGGGCAAACAACGAAGAAAAAATAGAAGCTCAATCGGCGGGAAATGGTTAACCTTGGTGGATATCTACTTAATTGCCGATAACTTTAGTGAAGATACGTGCATGTAAACAGCCGGACAGCGCCTAAGCAGACACGTGCCACTCAGAGACACACTTCACAACGAAACGAATAGGACTACGGTCATTTACAGCCGTTCGATTCGACCTCATCGTACACCACACATTACGATGATTACATAAAGGCTTTATCGTGTAAGGATGTTAACGGGCCTTACATGATGCTCTTATGGGAGATTGGATCCTTGTATAGTACACTAGTGATGTATAAGTTATTTATTCATAAAGCATGGTGAATAATAGAAAAGGGAAGTAAGGCGGCTGCCTTACATGGGGGTAGAACCTCGTCTGTCCTTCCAGTGGGCGGTCATCGCGGCGGGCCCTTATCAGGAGATGCTTCACGACATCTCCCTTTCCGAAGTAAGCTCGTCCTCGAGATTTGAAGATGTACGACAATGATCCATTCGTCCGAGTTCTCGTCGTTGTCAGCTGCATTCCATTGCGATCCATAACAGCGGAAGTGTTATGCGTAGAAGGCATAACATAAGACATGGTTGGTGTCGATGAATCATACAGAATGATTACGATCGACCGACCGAACAACAATCTAACTTCCATGTGAATGAGAATTAATACGACACGTACGACAAAATATACCGTCAGAACTGGCAGGACGAATGTGAGGAAGAGTCGTACTCTCAGATGCATATGAAGCTGGAGGATACACGATGTGAAATGGGTATGATTGATGTTGATGACTCTGCACACCCATAAAGTAACCTCGTCCTCGAGGTTCATCAGAAACAAATGTAGGAGGGATGAGTTATAAAATTACATCGAATAAGATACAAAACATCTCAACAATATGTTTTATACACGATTAAAACAAAATTTGAATGCATTGATACTAACATAAGATAAAATGCTTTCTCACTTGTTGCAAACATGCGAGGAGTGAAAAATACGATTATTGATCTGAATTGTCATTCATATCCATCAATAAACGAGCATCTAAGTGATTGTTCTTTTTTTTTAAAGAATTGAAATGGTTTTTAATTTGTTCAAAAGTGCGTTTTAGTTTGCGTATCTAGAATATAATTCTTTGAACTGCTAATTCAAAGAATCTTAATATAGTGTATAAAAAAATGCGCGGACGCAGCATTGAAGGCGAGGAGAAAAAAGGACCGAATGCAATGGAATTGCATTCGACATTTAGGCGTTTGTGGAGACTAAAAACAAAAATAAGGATTTTGATGTTTTGCAAAAGTGCTGGTTTTAGATACGCTATTATATTCTTACTGTTTCTTTGAACCGCCATTCAAAGAAAGTTTATTTGTGTTTAATTCATTTTCGGTTGCGCGCAGCAGCAAAAAAAAGACAAATGCATTGCATAACAAATGCAATTCCCATTGCATTCCATTGTATGCGGTTACGTTGCTGTTCTGGAATTATATTTTTCTTGCAAACGACGCGAACGTCTAAGAGGTTGTTCCGAATTGTCCAGTGCTTCGTTATTTGAATGAAGTGGGTTGGAATTTGGTGTGGAAGCACTGGCTAGTTCGGAACGAGACGAGTACAACTTAAGACGATTAATGTGAACAAGCTGTCGCTTAAGGCGATTAGATAATTGAGCTATTGTGACATTGGGACGATTTACATCGACCACTACAAACGGGCCCTTCCATTGGGAAGTGAGTTTTGGACGTACAGTGTCGTCGTGCAAAAGAACTAAGTCATCAGTGGAAATGTCTGTTTTTAATACCTTGTGTTGATTGTCGTATCCTATCTTGTATTGCTTCGTTTTATCGGCTATCGCGGTGCCAACATGGAGGAACGTTGTCTCCAAACCGGCAGACAGTTGTTGCGCGATGTCGTCAGTAGCATACAATTGAGTTGATGGGAGACGATGGGCTACGTCTGTCCATGTGATGGGGTGTCGACCATGGACAACGTAGTACGGACTATAGCCCGTTGTTATGTTGATGTCACTATTATAGGCAAACACAACTGGCTGTAGAAACCGTGACCATATCGCTCTCGCTTCCGAGCAATATGCCGTGAGCGAATCGTGAACCACTTTGACGATTCGCTCCGCTTGTCCATTTGCTTTATGGTTGTAACTTGTTGTGAATTTGTTACAGACTCCCAAAGTAGAATTTATCCTAGCGAAAAGATCGCTAGTGTAGTTAGAACCACGGTCCGAAACAAACTCATTCGGGATGCCGTGTTTAGAGATCACGTCATCAATAAGAGCTCCGATAACGAATTCCGTAGCTTGATTCTCCAATGGTGTACATATAACAAATTTACTAAAGGCACACACCGAAATAGAAATAAATCTATAACCTTTTAGACATTGAGGCAGAGGGCCAATTATGTCTATGTGAATACGTTCAAAAGGACGTTGCGGAATAGGAAAACTACCCAGTTCTTCACGAATTATGTGACTAGCTGGTGTTTTAATCTTTTGGCATATTGGGCAGGAATTTACAAATGTGACGACATCGAGATATTGCTTAGGCCAGAAATACTTTTGTTTGATAGCCTCATTCGTTTTCCTAATACCATGGTGAGAGCCTAATAGGGGATTGTTGTGATGTAACATTAATAGTTGGGTTTGCATTTGTTCATCGGGAATTACCAACCTACGAGTTTTATTAGACATGTAGTACAAAGAATCATTATAAATGCAATATTTGTGTGCAGTGTTTTGAAAGTTAGCAGGTGGTTCTGGTAATTTACCCTGTAAAAATAGTAATAGATCGCTGTAAATTGATTTTTGTTGGCTTTCTAAAACTTCGCGAGAAGTGGGAACGTAGGAAAGTTCAATTGAATTGACAGGCTTCAAAGGATAACGACTGAGATAATCGCAAAAGGTATTATGTTTTCCCGCTCGATATTGAATATCGATGTCGTACGCTTGTATTGAAATTTGGTATTTAGCTAAGCGGCCAACCAAGTCTGATCTGTGCATTAATGATTTCAAAGGTGCATGATCCGTGACTAAGGTTATTTTAGCGTTAGCTACATACGGGTAAAAATGGGTTAGTGCAAAAACAATTGCTAACGCTTCGAGTTCTATGATGGCGTAATTAATCTCGTGCTTTGTTAATGCACGACTGCCATAAGCGATTGGATGTGCACTACCCGTATCTGTCTCTTTTTGTAATAAACAGCACCCCAGCCCAACAGTAGAGGCGTCGGTGTGTATTATGTACGGAAGACCAAACTTGGGAGGAATTAGTACTGGCGCGCGAACTAATGCCTGCTTGAGAGCTTGAAAGGCGTTCTCGTGTTCTGGTTTCCAAACAAAAGGTGTGTTTTTGATCAAAAGTTTGTTTAAAGGAGCAGAAACTTCAGCAAAACGCGGAATGAACCGACGAAAGTATGAAGCAGCACCTAAAAACGATTTTATAGCTTTTGCATCCGTAGGCGCTGGTGTTTTCGAAATGCTTTCAACTTTTTCCGGATTTGGTCTAGAGCCATTTCGACTGATCAAAACACCGAGATACCTAACCTCTGTTTGAAAAAAAGAACATTTTTCAGGGGTTAGTTTCATTCCAAAGTCTAGTATTCTATGAAAAATTTCCTCCAAGTCGATCAAGTGTTCGTTCACTGATTTACTTGCCACTATTATGTCATCTATATATGCAAAACAACAAGCTTTTAATTCACGAATTAAGCTGTTCGCTACTCTCTGGAATGTAGCCGGAGCACCCTTCAAACCCTGGGCCATTACAGTAAACTGGTACAGACCAAGGAATGATGAGAATGCTGTGCGGTCTCTGTGCTTCTTTTCTAGTAGGATTTGAAAAAAACCACTTTTGAAATCCAAAACGGTGTAAAATTCTTTGCCACTTACAAGATCGATGATATCTTGGATATGGGGTATGCAATAAGTTTCGTTTTCTGTAATAGCGTTTATTTTACGGTAGTCTACTGTGAATCTCCATTGGTCCTTATTAGAACCTTTCTTAACCAATACTATCGGTGAAGCAAATCTGCTAGTACTTGGTTCTACGATGCGAGATTCCAGCATTTGTTCGATCTGCCGTTTTATTTCTTTACGCTTTTCAAGTGGAACCCGATACGCGTGTTGTTTTGGAATAGGCGCGTGTGGAACGAAATTGACACTATGCGTGATTGGCCCAGTATAGCGTCCTAATTCCCCATCAGGGCCAACAAAACAATCGCGAAATTTGTTCAACAAGTCTTTGAATTGTTGAAGTTGCTTTTTGTTCAATAAGGATTTGTCATATTTTATTTGTTGCTCAAGAGGAACGGATTGTGAAGATGGATAGTGCGGCATGTTTTTGTCTAAGTCTACTTCTGGGGGAGTATATTGCGCTGCTTCTCTGCTTGATGAATTTTCTTTTGGAAAAGTTGAAAAAACAGCAGGATGATGTAAATTGGATCCGATGAAAGTGGCATTTGCAACTGTTGTATGCTGCTTCAATGTAACCGTGCTATTTGTAGAATTGAAAATACGAAGTACTACATCTCCGTTCGTTGAAGGACACACAAGTGTTTTTCCTATGCATATTCCAAAAGGTAAAGGCAGCTGCAGATCATCGGAAACAAAAAATTCCCATGTTGAAGGTAAACAGGCTTTGATTTTACCGGATATGATGTTATACGACAATGGCGGTAGTGAAACGGTAGAAGCTAAATATACAGAAAAATCACGAATTATTCTACGGTTGGAGGCGTTTCGTACTGATGATGGCGAAATTATCGGTACTTCCACGTTATCAAAAAGAACGTGTTGATTTTCGTAATTAATTGTCAGTTTGGATGACAGTGAATGTATTGTATCATTACCTAAAATGAAATCTGAAGAGCAGTGATCATCATCTACTACGTAGCAGATGATTTGCTTTTGAAAATCTCCCACAGATAACAATACTTGAATTTGGCCTTTTAGTTTGAGAGGTGTTCCATTTGCCGTAACAGCTTCACTAATGTATGAAGGAAGAATGTTGACTTTAAGTTTGTTCACTATTGAGGTTGCAATTATTGTTAAAGCCGAGCCCGTATCCAGGAGTGCGAAAACTGGACAAGAGTTAATTATTACCGGAACATAGATTACAGCATTAGAGCTGTGCTGTTGGATAGACGAAACTTTTGGAAGAAATGATAATAATGGTGTGTTACTACTAACAATTTTTCGAGAGGAGATCATGGATTCTTCAGAAGATGAATTTTCAATTCCTACACACACTGACTTTTGCTGTGTTGTGTGATGTTCTTCAGACAACAAATGCATTGGGATATTGCCCGATGAAAATGAGTTGGTTGGAACGGACTTAGCGGATTTGGGTAATAAATAGGAAGACATTAGCGAAATTATCATAGCTGTTGGCTTGAGTAGAAATATGACACAATTTCTAATGTATGGGAAGTAAACACAAATAAAAAGTGAGATAAGTGCGAAAAAAATGATCAAAATGATGATGATTGTGTATTTAAGAAAAATTTGGAAGCGAGATGAATGTAATATTTTGTCTTTCTGTGTTTGGAGAATTTCGGCGGCATTTTCTTCGATGGATCCTACTGCCTTTGAGATTTCATGTGAGATATCGTCAGGAATGAAAGCTGACGGAGGTGAATCTCCATTTGAGTTTAGCGGAGAAGTGAAATGGTCTACCTGGTTTTGTAGCAGTCGAATTTGCGTGCTAAATTTTGCTAAGTCAGAATGAAAAACTGGTGGAGCATTGAAAACAAAATTTTGCTCTCCAAGCGAAGTAGGAAGACTAACGTGTACGTGCGATACCTGAACGTATCCCGAGGGAGACTTATAATGGTTCGCGCCGTCATTATAGATTCCATACGACAAATGATCACAGTGGGCTGTTGGACTGTGAGGAATTAAATCTCTACTGCCAGGTTTAACGAAGTAAATGATTTTTCCTACACGGACTGGTGTATATAGAAAACATTTATTTTTTACTTTGTGGTTTAGAAGAATTTCGTCAACAAAAATCGGTTTGCATTTGGAAATCAGCAGAACATCACCTGCGGGCAGCGCGAAAATATTATCTTTATTAAGTAAGATTCTTGCAGCAGTAGTAGGTGAAAACTGAGCTATACTTCTAATAGTACGGATTTTGAAATTTGTTAATGTGCAAATACGGTCAAAAAGGAAATTAAAATCGTTTTTAATAAGTTCTTCTAATTTAATTTTTAGAAATTGCATTTTAGTATTCAGTTCAAAATGCCTTTGATCTTGCCGCTCCTCATGATATAAGGATAGATCATTATTAACAGAGGTAAAATCCGGCTCGGTTTGTACTGCAATGTGATGCGCTATAGCAGCAGATCTGTCTACATGTGAGTTTGCTAGGAGGGGGTCATTTGGTTTATACAAAATGTCTGCTAGAGCATGTAAATTACTTTTGCTAATTTGTTCCGCGTGACGTTTTCCTCGTGACGGAAATTTAATACCAGGCAAATAATGTTTAGTATTTAAAAATCGGAACATCCTTTTAATGAAATCATGATCTTTAGTACTAAGTGGAATTTTGGTTTTGAGAATCTCCAGAGCCTTTTCAGGTGCTCTGGAGTGATGTGTGTAAACAGAATTTATTAAGTGAAGTAATTTAGAATTATTATAGTGCCTTTGATTAATTTCCATTACGAAGTCTGGATGTTGAGAAAATATTGTTTTAGGGTCATAAGGTTTAATTTCCGGCAAAAGAATGAAAACTCCGTTGTCCATAGGAATTACGTTAGTATCCAAACACCAAGTGGTGAGCTGACTATTAGAATATGTAATATTCTTGTACGTGAAGGCCGATTGCACTTTACTAAGAACTATATGAGCAGGAGTGACGTAAGCTATGCTTTCTACTCCTTTAACATACTTACAAATCTGTTTTTCCAAGGATATCTGAGACCATACCACAGTACCATGGCTTAAAGTACAATTTCCGTGCAAAAATTGACAATTTCCCATGTCCCCAAATGAACTGATTACAGTTAACCCATCTTGAGTAGCAATTTCACCCTTTTCTAGATAAATGTTCGATGTATATGTGCATTTTTCGCCAAAAAACCAAGGATAAGAGTAATGGATAGAATTAGCAGATCCAAAAACATCTGCTGAAAGCTTCTCCAGTGGAATATTTTGATATTTCTTAGAGTTTGCAATTGTTTGACACAATTGCGCGTCTATGGAAGTCATATACTCCTGGTCGTCCGTGATGGAGTAAGATAGGTGAAGATAAAACGACGCACAAACTTTTCTAGTTTTATTGAAACAATGGTACGCTGGAATTAATAGGGGTTCTGTTTGTTCAACATATATTATCGCTGTGGTGACCAAAATTTCATTACCTTGAGGAGTGGTAGAGCATAAAACAGGTTCTGGATAAGCTACCGGCCAACCAGATTTCCCAGCGGCACACAGCTGGTAATTACGAGAAAAGCACAAACTAGATGGTATTAAACAAGCAAAAAGGACAATTACGAAAAGTGAATTGACGTGGCGATTAAAACCCGTAGAGAAATTCCTAGTTGAATTATTGCTCCGATTTCTCCTTGGAGGATGTGGTGACTGGTGTCTTTCCGGTGATGGAGTTCGAGAACGATTACGATAATCATTACGCTGACGACGTGGGTTATTTCGGTCACTATTATTGTCTAAATTGAAGCGGACCGAAGAGCGAGAAGGTGTTGAATCACGAAATGATCTTGATGGGCTACGAGATTGATAACGGCGTCTATCATTGTTATAAAAATAGTCGCGATTAAATCCATTCGATGGATGTCGGCTTTTGGGTGAGTTATAATAGTTTTTTCGATCAAATTGTCTACTATTTCGCGAGGAAGATTGGTTGTATGTGGACCTACGCTGTTTGGAGAAGATCTTATCACTCAAAAAGTCTAGTTTTTTATCAATTTTATTGATTACTGGATCCATGGATGTGGATAAAGAATGATTCTTTTGATTAAGATGCCAAAATCGTTGAGCATCCTTCAATAAACATTCAAAATCGGAAGAAAGATGTCCTGTCAATTCCATTTTGTCAACTATATACTGCGGAAGCGCGTGTTTGAAAATTGTTTCACGTAAGAAACCTCGATGTGCAGTCATTCCTTCCGCAGGATACGCGTTTAACAGAGCAGTTTCTAATCTATCAGAAAAAGCCGCAGGAGATTCTCCGGATTCCATTTTCATTTCCATCACTGATTTTCTAGCTAAATCCTGGAAATGGTCACTGGAAAAGTAGTTGCTCAGAGCAGTTATTGTAGCTCTCCAATCAGATTTTTCCTCCGCTGGTAAACGATTGTATACTATTTTTGCTTCCCCGACTAAGTAGTCTGGTAGAATTCTTATCATGTCGTCCTCTGTCATGCGCATTATATTCCCATTTTCGTTGAATTGCCTTACAAACTCCATAAATCCTTTACTTCCTTTTTCTCCAGAAAATGTTGGGGATCTAGTCGCATATGCAGATAAATTCATTGCATTAAAAACAGATGACAAATCCGTGACGTTAATAGTTGGCTGCGAGGGATTCTGATCCATTGTTACTTGGTTTGCTACTACCGAAGAGTTGACAAGTTGTAGTGGAAAAGAAATCGGGGTTATGTTCAAATCGCTAAGCTGTGAAGTATTACGATGAGAGACAGTTGGATTTGGGACCCAAGTATGAACGGGAGAAGAGTTTTGGTTCAGATAGTAATTTGGGTGAAATGGGTTGGGAAATAAATGTGAATGCTGCAGTTGTGGAATATTAAACCAATAGGGTGGTTCAAATCTTTTGTAGATATTAGTAATAGTAACTACTGCGTTATGGACCAGTTGTGGGGCAGCAAAAATTAATGAGGTGGTTATTGTAGATTCTTGTAAGTCTTCGTCGTACTCAAAGATAGGATCGTGGACGTGCTCTATGCTTCCCGGAACTATGTGATGTAAAGCTGGGGTGTTATCTTCTAACTGATCGATGGATAAGGTAGAAGAGAGAGAATCAGAATAATTTGATAAAGGAACGAAGCTAGGGTCTATGGAGTTAGACTGCAAATTAAAGAAAAAATTTCTTGGATCTGACGGAACTGCTGTGAAAAAAGAGTTAAGGGAAGCAGACGGATGTGATTGAGTTGAAAGAAGATCTACTGAGAGATTTTTCTGCCGTTTATTATAAGGTAAGTAAGGAAACTTGAATTTGGGTTTGCGCTTTAGACCTATAAGACTTTCTGACTTCTGATGAGGATTGTCTGAAGTTGATGGAAGATGCGAATCTGATGTGCTCATAGAACAATGAGTAAAAGAAAAAAAAGTTTTTTTTGTTTTTTCTTCGATTAATGTATTATTTACCCTACAGCTAAGAGAAAATTAAAATTATAGTTAAGGTTAGAGATAAAGAAGTGCTAAGCAAGTTAAAAAGTATAGGTAATATAAACTAACTTGGATTGTTGAAGAATGTGTGTAGTGTCACCAGAGAACGTTGATTTCCAATCCACGAAATGTTTCCAACGTCCAAGACCAGTAGGAGGCTTTTGGGTTAGAAGGTGGAACCGACCAAGGAAGGAGAAGTTGAGTTGAATGGTAGTTCTTATCATTGTACCTTCTCGTCGTCGAGGGGCGTGGTTTACCATATATTTGCTTGGTTTTATATCCAGAGTACTGTAGCACTATTTGGTCAGTGATAGTGACCACTATTTGGCATAATTATCAGTGAACGCGTACATCAAATACGATAGAGACTCATCGTATCTTTGTGACCCTTAGCTACCGACTCCTGTCGTTGTTTGCTAATCTAGGTCGCGGGTCATATTATGTCGGTAGGCCTGAGAAAATTTGACTCTATAGATTACACTTACCGTAACCCAATACTAGTGAGCATCAGGTGGTGTTAGTTATGGGGCCCCAAAACTTATCGTAATCAAGAGGCAAAATTCCTATGTAAATCCGACTTTTTCCATTGTCGACTCTTGAAATCAATTGGATTTCGCATCGTACGGAGTATTTTCCCTTTCCGTACGGAATTTGCCGGTATATCCTTTCCTTTTTCCAGGAGGTTAGTGCACAATGCACTTATGCGCTTAATTTTTATCACCGCGGGAATGTGAAGTGTTTTCCTAGGTAACTGCAGGTTTCCCGCAATCACTCTGAACTCATGGGGGAAATTGGCCCTACAATTAAATGAAAAATGCACTTGAATGGCTAATTTAGAGAGTCCTACTCCTTGTCCGAAAGACCATGGCCGTGGCTCGATACTAGGAGTGTGTGGTGCTAGGCTCTAAATTAGTTGAACAGATTTCCTATTCCTTGGGTAGATTTTTCAATCCTTCTACACCGAGTTAAGAATGGAGCTCATGTTCGAAGAAAAGAAAGAAAAAAAAGGGGTAATACTACTAATTAGCAGCTCCCTAATATACATAATCGACTGGATAAGTTAGATTTTTATCGTTAAAAAAGAAATTCCATCAAATTTTTTGTTTGAGGGTAAAATATATAAAATTAAAATGAGAATAATAAAAAATATACTCACTTTTTGGACGATGTACGATGAATCCAGTCGGAGACGAGGTCCTTTGACGATTGGTGATGTTAAGGGGTTGTTATATTATGTTTTTATCATATTTTTTAAGTAGCGAAAGAAAAAATACAAAAGATCCAAATCTCGCCGGGACCTCCATATCGTGTAAGGATGTTAACGGGCCTTACATGATGCTCTTATGGGAGATTGGATCCTTGTATAGTACACTAGTGATGTATAAGTTATTTATTCATAAAGCATGGTGAATAATAGAAAAGGGAAGTAAGGCGGCTGCCTTACATGGGGGTAGAACCTCGTCTGTCCTTCCAGTGGGCGGTCATCGCGGCGGGCCCTTATCAGGAGATGCCTCACGACAGCTTCACGAGAGTCATTTGACATTCTGCAGCTCATAAATGGGTCTATCGATTGGTCAGCAAAGGTGCTAATCGATAAGATGGGTTAATGAAGGTTGCTAAGGAGATAAATGACGATATAAAGTTTGGTTGGTCACGCACTGTTGTGTTGTTCCATGCTGATGATCGGATAGGCGCCGTTTCGGATTGCAAATGCCGCGTCACCGTTGGTGCTCGATGGAGCTAAAATTGAAGGCATCTTTGAGTATCTTTGAAAAATACCATTTTTCCGGACCCCTAGGGATAGAAGACTTGATCAGTCTGGTGGTCGATCGCTCGACCGTTCGTTAGGAAGAAATACCACGTCCGACCACGACATCATTTGTGCCCTTTCGGCACCTTTACCTTGTAAAAAACTAATAGTTTGTTTAACACGTTGACGACAGCGCCTTTTTCGCGTGTCTGGCGCGTGGGACCAACCGATTTTCTAGCGCGCCGAGGCTGTCTCATGATGCCGGCATACGGCGACTTTTTTTAGAAACAGAAGTGAATAGTAAATCTCGAAGACTACATACATATACAGTCCTGTAATATCGAGAATTGTGACTATTCCTTTTTTGCAATGAAAATAGAAAAATAACAGCTGGAAGTTTTTAGAATGTCCTTTTTCCCCATCTAGGTTAAAAGGAAATTGTTATTTGTTTATTGCTCATTAATTCTTTATTCTAATAATCAATACTTGTTTGTATTTATGTGTTTGTTTCAGTACTTGTAAACAAAACCAGTGCACAATCAAAAATTCCGGTAAATCAGAAGCTAAGAGTCATTTTCATGGACCATGCTTCGTATAACAATGCGCAAAGGTCTACTAAAAAGTGGCAGAAAATCATCCTTCGAAATTCTGAAATGTATCGAGAAAAATACAATACAAGACTGTGGCGCAGCATTGTACCACACGGTCCCACGCAGCCGCTTGAGCGTGGCGCAGCATTGCGCCACACTGTCGTCAACGTGTTAAAAAGGTTCGAAAAAGCCTAGTCAGTGATAGTGAGAGGTGGCTACGTCGAGAGTGGGACCGATTATCTCCCGAAGACCTGCGGCCCATCACCGAAAATTTCGTCAAGCGTTTGAACCTCTGTATCCGTTCAAAAGGGGACTACTTCGAAACTGTCGGAGTATAATGTTACCAAGTGTTTATGCTGTTGTTGCATACTTTTTGTTTTCTTGAATTATTATTATGAATTATTAGCTCTTCGTTAGTTACAATAAAAAACCTTAACCACGTTATTTTGGGACACCCTGTATGTTGTATATGTTCAGGAATCAACAAAAAACTTGCGCAGAGGCCATGCTAATCTTCTCTGTAATGTTCCAATTTTAGTATAAATATTAGTATTTAACCGAGAAAATCGTTCGCTTTTTACTAAAGATTTTCGTGCAGAGGTATGTTGCGGGCGCGCGTGGAACAGTGGTAAGACGCGCTGCTGACACCCGCACGGTCGAGCGATCGATCCTGACCCGGGCTAACCAAGCCTACCATCCCTTCCGGGTGGGGTAAATTAGTTAGCAGACTTGTCGGCGAAGGTAAGAACGCTGACTTAGTATAGCGAGTGATACCCCGCAAGTCATTGTATAGGCCAGATACGCATTCATCAAGCCACCAAGCTCTACGATTCAGAATTTAACACTATTGCGGCGGCGCATCCTTCGGTTTCTGACCAACGCCGAAACCTTTACATTCACCTTATTATTGTATGTTCCAACTTCATTGTTAGGCTGCCCACCCCGGGGTGAAGAATTGGCGGTGATGGGCAGGATTTGCGCAATTTGTCAACGAACGTAATAGCGCGCTGATCTTATTGTGCGCCAGATTGCACGAACACGATCCGACGTTTTTCTGTCGGAAATTGCCTCCAGACGCACTCGGATTACTTGGGGCTGGCGATGACCTCCTCGCCGCACTTCCGCTCGCCGCTCAGATCTCCCACGTCTACTCTCACCACGTTTTCCTTTGTTCAAAAAGTGAGAAGTTTGTTCCATAGTTCCCTCCAAAACAGTAGAAGTGATTGATATTTTCAATAGCGTGAGTTCTTTTGCAAAAACTATGACACAGACTGGATTTGAACTGTCCTCCGATGTGTTGTTTCATCACTGAGCCTTTCAACTTCGCCTGGCCTTTGATTTTTAAGCCAGAAAGCTTTCACCTTCTAAAAAACTGAAAACGCATATATATGTCCTGCAAAAGGTTAGAGTTCTGACAGGGGCCTCGTAAAGTAGTTCGGACAGTTGCTTTTGTTGACCTGTAGCTCACCCCTACGTAGTCTTGACATTGTGTGATGGATCTGTTCTGGTTTCTACGTTTTTGCCCTTTAACACTCCCATGTACCGAATAAAATTATTAGGGAAATTGTCCGGAAATATTCTCCAGTGTTGGCGACTTCGATCCTTTCCCTTTGATTGAAATTAGGCTACATCAGAATACAATATAAAAACAAACTATGCGAAATATAAACATGTAAAATAAAACAGAGAACAAAAATAATCTCTTCAGGGCACGCGTGGTTTAGTGGTACGAAGCGATATTGACACCCGCACGGTCAAGTGATCGATCCTTGCCCGCGCTAATCCAAGCCTTCTATGCCTCCGGGGCCGGGTAAATTGTTACCAGACTTGTCGATGAAGGTAAAAACACTGAGTTGGTATAGCGACTGGCTCCAGCAAGCCATTGTATAGGCCAAACTCGCATTCACCATGCATTTAAGATTCTGAATTGAACACGAATGCAGCAGCGCATCCCAAGGAAACTGATCCATGCTGAAACCTTTACTGATCCATGCTGAAACTTTTACCTTTCACTTTTCATTGACTCCCGAAAAAATCTTTTTAGCTCAGGCGTCATCATATATTTGTAGCGGAATGTTTCTGAACTTTCTCGATCGAAAAACCCCGTTGATGCGGCGTGAGGAAATGCAACAACAACGGCATCTTTACCTTTACTTTTACCTTTACGTCAGAATTAGACTTTCTCGTGTTGTCGCTTTACTGGCTCCGATCCCTAGGGGTAATTTTCTCTGCCCATTCAGACCGAGTCTATTTGTTGATCTTTCTACCGTAATCCACTCCCATCTGTCAGCTCTGTACACCCTAATTATATTAGCCGGACGATGGTGGTGAGCGCCATCGTGGTGGGTGGGTGGATGGGTGGCTGGCGCATCGTCGAGCACTCTAAATGATCCCACAGATTTGCACCGTGTCAACTGCCAATTAATCGTGAACAGCTTGCCAAAGCCATGTCCACTCACTTAGCTGAGCAACAATCATCGCTTATTTCAGTTCTGTTAGCAAATTGGTTAGATCTTTTGCTAGTAGTACGTAGACATGGAGTGACTTCTGTGAATGAACGCAATATGAGGAAAAATTGCGTCGCCAAGAATGTTCTAAGCAGCATTTTGCCAACGATGAATTAGAAGTGCAATATCGGAGGTGATATGAACCAGGGAAGTTTGGATGGAGCAATATTGGCAATATTGACATGTGACTCCATAGCTTTCTCTCCATGCTTGAACTCATGGAGAAGAACGATACAAATAATTATTCTATATTGATATAAACACTTATTTCTTTATTTACTTGTTACGCCACATAATGACGCGCCAATTATGAATGCAAACATTAACAAAACAAAAACACCATGCCATAACACAAAAGGTAATACGAGACTATTCTGCTACTTGCCGCTTTTTTGTTTAGCAGTTCATAGACGAGAACTAGTTGAATGACTTCACTAGTCATTCAACAAAAGGTAATTAAATATTCAGTGAATAGTACAGAGAAAATATCACGTGAAAATTTGATGTGAGAAAAGCGTAATCTAACGCAAACCTACATATACTAAGTGGATTAGAGAGAGAGCAAATTTCTTCAGTTGAGCAAATACTGTAGAAGAAGATTGGGTCGCACCGCGATGTTGAGCTCACTTTCTGATAGGTTTTCTATCAAACCGGATAGCTTTTTTGCATGGAAGCGTATGGAGCTTTAGGTTCCAATTGGTAAGATCTTCTTGTCGCGCGTGGTGCAGTGGTAAGAGGAGCTATTGGCATCCGCACGGTTGAGCGATCGATCACGGCTCGGTTTAACTAGGCCTGTCCCCCCTCCGGGGTCGGATAAATTGGTACCAGACTTGCCTGAGAAGGTAGAGGCACTAAATTGGTATAGCGGCTTGCCCCGCAAGTCATTGTATAGGTCGAAAACGCTTTCACCATGCCTACGATTCTGGATGGAAGGCGCTTCCTTAGTGGACCGATCAACGCCGATCTCTTTACGTTTTTACTATTTTTTCCTTGATGCTCAGATGCTGTATGGTATTTTTGGATCACTTCCAGGTGTCATCTAAGTCTTTATTCTTAATAGATGAAAAGAAGGGCTAGAAAACAGAAATTTTCCTTCCAGAAATTCGATGAATTTCGCCCTTCTTCTGAGACCCCTTCACCTCTGTTCTACAGGCATTTGTCGACGTCTGGAACACAACAGGAAGATTCCATGACCACTCCCTCAGTATTTTAGACAGCTGAGCAATAAGGAGATTCTTATAGCAGAAACCCTAAACCATCCATTCAACGAAAATCAAACCCGGTCTCAAATTTCTCTGTTCGTCTGTGGAATATGTGGACGACAATAATTGCTCTGCTCCAGGCCTAATGACCACTATAGGCGATCATCTAAGTGAATTTACATGCGTAAACGTCACGCAGGCTTATCGACTTGTCCTCACCTATCGTACACCGTGCATCACATTGTGGTTCAGTCTATCTGAGAAACCCTACAGTGTGGGCCATTTGTATTACAGTTCTCAGAGAAATCCTTATTCCACAAAATACCAGGGATGCAAAGCAGATAGGAACATCACCTCATCTGTTGTTTCTGACCATCAGTTTATCACGGCAGAAAACATAGGACTGTGAGATTTGAGCTTATGAGATATATTTTTAAAAGTGGACGGTGTTGAGAGCGATGTTTGCAGGGAACTACTGACCACAAAATAGAGACACTCAAAAAATCAACTTCAGAAATCAGAGATTAATTGGCACACTTAAATTGGAAAATTAGTTTGAGCATTCATCCTTTCTCGACATAGGGTATTTTATTTATTGTAGATACGCATGTTTCTACACGTGTAGAAAAACCCAGGCAAAAAAAGCCAAACAAACAGAAACTTATTCTCACACATTGGGTGCCATATCAGTAGATATTGATTGAAAAGTAAGCAAAACTGTTCAAAGCTCTTCCCACAAATACAGAATACTTTTAAAAAACGTATCGGCGTTCCACCGCGCGTAGTCGTTCTCTACATATTTCATCTAAGTCTATTACGTACGAAAAGCGGTTTTGAAAGGTGCCAACTGCTGTGCCAGGTAGAGCACGCCGCTCTTTCCAGAAACGACCAGATGGAGAAGTCCAGAAGGATAAAAGGTAAAGGCGTCGACGTTGATCAGTCCCCTAAGTTCGCGCCGTCGCATTCGTGTTCAATTTCGATACAAAGAGGCATGATGAATGCATTTTTTTGCCTATACAATGACCTGCGGGGCCAATCACCATGCTAAGTCAGTGCTTTACCTTCCCAGACAAGTGTGGTATCAATTTACACAAACCCCGGAGGGATGGAAGGCTTGGTTGGCCTGGGCGAGGATCGATCGCTCAACCGTCGAAGTGTCAGTAGCGTCTCCCACCACTGTACCATTCTATCCCTAAGCAGATAAGGTCAATTATGTGGCCAAATTTCCACTTTTCAGATGAGAGCGACGTTGGAAAGAACCGCGGTGACTTCAGCCACTCACCTCAACTACGCAGTCACGATTAACTTCCAAAGCCCTACAAGAAGATATAGTTGTTGTTGAACATCTCTGATGGAATTTCGTTAATATCCCTTATCAGCCCTTCTGGCAGAATTGCCCGAAGCCTGTTCGTGGTCTGAATCATACGGACCGTGTATGGTGTCGGTTTTTGCGGAGACAACGGGCATCGAATATGCTAATTTCCTGCTACGTGGGAGTTTCTGTTTTCAGTTCTGTCTGCTCATCGATCGATTGAATGATAGAACTCTCGTGTCGAGACCGTATTCGTCGCCTCCGCTAATCCGCCGTTTATAGCGGCTTGAATACGGTATCTGTTATGAGAACTTGCGGAAAACAGCTCAAGTAGACAGCGCAGCGTTTACGGAAGCTGCCGTTGGAGTACATTACGTTTCCAGTCACATTGCGTCTGGCTCAACGTCGTTGAAGACCCACCGTCGGACTCTAGTTTTACCCAGAATAAGTTGCCATTCCCAATAGTGCCAAATGAGACATTGGAAAAAAAAGAACTTTTTCCAGAATTTGCCGAACAATAAGAATGCATGATCACATACCCACGCTTTATTCCAGATTTTCATCGGTCGTTTTTTCTCTAACGTGGGTCTTAAATTCACGTACATGAATAAATGCAAATAAATAAATAGGCGGATAAGCTGTCCTACTAGTCGTAGTGTTCTTGCAGCGGCATTTTCCATACTGATTGCTGGTGCTGATTCTATGATGTTAGCAGTTGATTCTACTCCAAGGCAAAGTTATGAGACCATATCCGATACAGAAATGAGATAAAATAAAAAATGTTCATCGAAGAATGTTCGGTAAAAGTTCTCAACGTTGTGGCCCTTATGAGTTTCAGGTTCGTATGACAAAATGTCTTGCAACAGTGAAAATCAGTTTCTTATTTGTGTCAAAAATAGAGCCCAATATAAAAACGAAGCAGCAGTATAGGTAATGAATATGAGAGAGTAAACGTTTTTCTGCTTCGATCTTCCTTCTTTTCTTCTTCCCTCTTCGTTACTCACTTTCAGCGGCAGATCTTACGAGTTTTTTTTCGATCTTACGCTCCGTGGTGTAGTTACTGAACTATGTGGTCCGAAATTACCCAAAGGACTCGATTTTGGACTTAGCCTGGGTCAGGCTTCTTGCGAATAATGTCGTAAATTTCTTATTAACTTCGGATAAATGTAAAAGTAAAGCAAAGGTGCCGACATTGATCAATCCCCTTGGGGAGCGCCGTCGCATTCGTATTCAATTCAGAATGGTAGAGGCTTGGTGAATGCGTATTTGGTCTACACAATGACTTAAGTAGACCAACCGCAATGCCAAGTCAGGGTCTTTACCTTCTACCTTTACCCGGAGGCGTGGAAGGCTTGGTTAACCCAGACCGGGATCGATCGCTCGGCCATGCTGATCTCAGTAGCCTCTCTTACCTTACGGCACCATACTTTAAGTAAGTCCTTTAAACCACCATTTATCTTGAGCTAGTAGAAATCTAACGTCATAAACTTCGGGTACACATCCAAAAGTCACCCTATCATTCAAACGGGACGCGATGCATGCTGTTCTGCATGCTGTTACTTATCTTTCAATATCGAAGTACTCCTTGAAATGACTCTCAAATAGTTCCTTTTTAGTATGCTTCCGAGAAAACCGGGCAGGCAAAGAAGAAGTATGAGCAAGAGAAGACGAAATAAGTGCTCTGCTCAGTAGTAGTTTCCTTGGTGTGCTCTGTGTTCAAAGTGTTCCAAAAAGCGTAAACAGTTCCGAACTCCAAGTTCTCTCTTCAGTAAGCCTCGGCACAGTTGGTGTTGACTTCAGACTTTTCGTCTTTTCTTTCAAATGTTTTCTTCTGCCGAGTTTGTTAAGGCGAGCATGGTATAGTGGTAGGAGGCGCTACTGACATCGGCAGGGCCGATCGATCGATCCTGGCCCCGACTAGGCGAGACTTCGTTCCCTCCTAGAGTAAATTGGTACCACAAGGTAAAGCAAATGTAAAAAAAGGTAAAGACAATGGAAAAGTAAAGAAAAAGTAAAAAGTCTGGGAAGGTAAAGACGACTGGCCCAGCAAGTCTCACTATTGGCATCCGCACGGTCGAGCGATCGATCACGGCTCAGTTTAACAAAACCTAGGGGATAGGTACCAATTTGCCGTCCATGGCTAATTGGTACCAGACTTGTGTGAGAAGGTGAAGACACTGACTTGGTATAGCGACTTGTCCCTCAAGTCATTGTATAGGCCTAATACGTTTCCACCAAGCCTACGATCCTGAATGGAACATCAATGCGGCGGCTCGTCAGTATGTGACTGATCAACCCCGATATCTTTACCTTTACCTCGTTGCTCATCTTTTCTGGACCCTACAGAAGCGTTGTCGGCGAGTGAACAACCACACCGACGATGACGGCGATGAGTCGCGCTTCTCTCTCACAGCAGATTATGGAAATGAGAGCATCAGCCCGATAGGAGTGCGGGGGGTGGGGGATGGCCGACGAGCTCCACCAAAGTGCAAGTGGTACTTGGATTAGCTCAGGTGACTACACACCAACACCGATCTCTGTCAGGACACCGCCGTTTCCGTTGAGCTTGGTGAGAAAGGAGCACTTCGATGAGAAACTAAAGTATGAAGCGGTGGAACGATTAAGATCTAATGACAATATACTCTTTGGACATATTTCTGGATTAATCCGTGATTTTTCAAAAATCTGAGTTCTTTTTTGAGGACTTCAAACTACTTTTTACCGTCCGAAAACAAAAAAACTCCGACCGTTAAGCCCTAATAGAATATGGTCCACTTTCAACAATTAGGCTTCAAACTCTTCTCTCACTGAACAATGCCTAGTTTTTAGAGCCATATGTACCTAGACCAAGTCTTAGCAACATTTTTCGAGCTTGCGCTTCGATGTCGTCGTCTCCTTATGAGCCCACAGCGAGACGAATTCATCCTGAGAAACCACTTCTAGCAGCTCACCGAACTTGAAGGAAATGGTAATACACACCTGAAAGAGCATCAAAGAAGTGGAAATAAACTCAGAAAAGGTTAACCTTCGGAAAGAAGGCTAGTTGCGCCTATTGTTACAAGTTCCCACAGCTGTTCGGAAATGTTATCTTTATTTTTATGTCAGCATTGAACAAAAGAAGAAAAAAATCAAGTTAATAATCACATACGAAACGAAAATGACCCTAAAAATTAATTGAACAATTAATTAATGCAGTGGAGAAATATTTGTAACAAGAAATTACGAGTGCAATCAGTGATATTGGTGGGTCCACGCCTTGAGACTACTCCTCTATAGGACATGGTGACCTTGATGTTACATACGTCAAAATTCCGACATTCGTCGGAAGTCGGAATCCTCTCACCGTCGAAGGTGGCTTTTCCTTTGTCTTCCATTCTCCGTTCACACAGGACTTGGATTTTTCGTGGTCGAAAGTGAAAATAAAAAAAAAGGCTACGGAAAATTCGCTAAGAAACAATAGTGATATTACTGGAAGGGTTGTATGCTTTCTAATCCTTTCTCCGCTCTTTCACGCACTTTTATTTGTATAATAACAAATTAAAAATCAACTGTTGAAGTAGACTGAGTTGCAGCACCTACAGCTATCCGTCATACCTATCTTATCCGAAATTAGCCTTCGTGACTTGCTCCAGCTGGGTAACAAGGAAAAATTCCAAATAGCTGGAAAGACGTTTGGGTGGTGTTGAATAGGAAAACTGAAATTAAGTTGGAAAGGGCTCGTTCTTTTCAGTAGCCGAGTTCTTCAATCATACTCCCGGAGCGTTCCGCCCCTAATTGAAGACACAAATTTTGTCCTGATGAGTCTTCATTTTTCACAACCGGTCATCTTCCTTTATTCTGTTTTCCTCCTTCTACCTGAATGATCGTTGACGGAAAAACGCCAAGCTTTGAGCAGTTTATAAAGATGTGGGAAAGAGAACATGCGAACGCTTGAGATAATTAGAGCGAGGCTGGCTCATCTAATTACTTGGTGATGATGCGGCAAAGAGTTGTTGTTTTATTTCCTCACACCTCCACATCAACGGGGTTTTTCGATCGAGAAAGTTCAGAAACATTCCGCTAACAGTTGTAGCTTTTTGTAGCGCCTGAACTAAAATCTTTTTTCGGTTGTCAACGAAAAGTAAAAGGTAAAGGTTTCGTCGTTGATCAGTTCCCTTGGAATGCGCCATTGCATTCAGGTTCCATTCAGAATCGTAGAGGCATGGTGAATGCATTTTTTGCCTACACAATGACCTGCTGGGGCACAGCCGCTATACCAAGTCAGTGACCTTACCTTCCCAGACAATTCTGCTATCAATTTACCCGACCATGGTTTAAAAGAAGACTTGGTTACCGCGGGACGAGGTCGATCGCTCACCGTACGGATGTCAGCAGCGCCTCTTACTACTGCACCACGCGTGCTCCAATGAAAAGTAAGGACTAGTAAAGGCTTCCTCATAACCTATTTTGGATATAGATTTTTTCAACGGCAACAAAGGAGAACAGAAAATTCAGGAATATGTACGAATCGTTCGTCGTTGAAGTTCTGTCTACGAAACTGACGTCACAAATTCTCCCCCCCCCCCCACCAGTTACTAATCAATTTCCCGCTTTGCTATTATTATTGCTGACTTCCAATTTCTTTGACTCTTTTTCAATTTCTGTGATTTTGCCTCAATTATTTTTTCCTAATCCAGTCAGCATTTATACACACACTCTTTTTTCTCAATCATAACTTTTGCTAAAGATTTAACTGCATAAATAAGCAAATAAATACATACATACACTAAGTACCTTGGCTGACCTGTTTTTGTGCTGCTTTTGTTTTTGTAAAATTCTAGAGATTCCCGAGATGGCTTTTTCTAGGGGGTCATGGTAGTCGATCGATCAGAAATCGATGGTATTCATATTCAGAGTTAATTTGGTTGTCTAATTGCCTAGTCTCTGAGGAAGGCGGATCCGCCGAAACGTTAACCGGAATAAATACTTTTTGATTAAACTTGTAACATCTTGGATATTTGGCTTCAGTTAGTCCATCACGTACTACTATATCGGAAGGAGCTTCCAGCTACGTTTAAACCAGCACTGCAGCCCGTCAAGAAGGACGGGCGGTAGTCATCAGTTGAATATTAGGAATTCTTAAAGAAAAGCGATCTCAGGAATCTAGAATTTTACAAAAACAAAAACAACACCAAAACCAAGTCAGCTAAATTGCTTAATCTATAATATGTTTTACTTATTCAATTCTGCAGCCGAAAAGTAATGATTGAGAAAAGAATGTAGGTATACTGACTGGACTAGGCGAAAAATGATTGAGGCAGAATCACAGGAATTATGGAAGGGAGCTAGGGATTGTGTGGTGTCACGTAGACACCGAGTCAAAAATAAAGGAAACTGTCTTATCTGAAGCGCTGGAGTTTTTTGTTTTCCATTGTTGCTTTTGAAACTCTCGGACGATCACCCAGGGTTCACTCGGTTACCGCAGCTTCGGATTTGAATCCGGCAGCCGTGAGAAGGTCGACGTGGCCTCTGAACCAAGATCTGTCCTGTGGCTGCCAAGCTGTCCATACGGAGTTGCGTAAGCGCGGCGGATATTGTTTGCGCGATGATGCTGATCACCTGGTTCGGTACGGGTGTGGTGGTGAAGGTGATGGGTATGCGGGGTATGCATCGTCGGAGCTGTTCATTCCTAATGCAAATCGTATGCTGTTAGCTCATTCCACCCTACTCAAGAATAATGAGAGCCGATGGTGGCAACGAAGAACTTCTTGAGACGTGAACTACACCTTTCGGAAACTTCCCTATCTTGGTGAAGAAGGTCCCAGCTGGAGGAGCTCATAGGCCTATCGTCACGGGTTGCTCTCCCCTCGTCGGTCGGGCGGCGTATGGTAGTCTCAGGCGGGGCCTGACGGACGGGGGGCGGGCGGTGGGGGTCCGTCCAATCACGGACGGGCGCGCCTTTCTGCTGAAACACATCCCGCCACTCGTCCATAATGCTGGCCAACAACCTGTGTCCATCGGAAGAAGCTCCCAACTACGCCCAGGTGAGCTCACAGGTCGTCGTCGCCTTCAGCACGTCCAGCTCCTCACCGATCGACCTCAAGCCGAACTCGCTGAGGCTGCTGAGGCTTTGTGTGGAGCCGTTTCGGGTCGTGCAACGATGCAAATGAACCTAATGTTTATTCATTTCTGCCTGCTTGTTAGGCGCATCTGATTTCGCGAACCAGCACTAATAGTTGTGCAGTCGAACTGCTTCGCCGGCCCGGCTTCACTCTCTCGCACCATCTGAGGCCCAGCCGCCACCGCTTCTCACCTGCGCCCTATCATCCGGTGGCTACCTGTGCTGCCTCCAAGCCGGCTGAATCGTCTGCCTTTCCTTTCATTGTTCTCTGACAATTTTTCTCAAGAAATCTACTGAAATTTTGTCCTAGATTCCCATGAAATCTTCCACCTTGTAGTTGTGGCCTTATAGTTGTTCATAACCAACGCTTCCATCGAGCTGTTTAGTGCGTTTCTTTTTGATTTTACATACTGAACAAATGAATGCCAACATCTTGAGAGGATCTGTTTAGAGCACCTCACGTTCAGCCCTATTATACCACCGGTTACTCAGCGTTTCTAGCCCGTGTCTCCCAATTGTGGACTCATATTGTTCCTTCATTTTCAACTTTTGCATTTCTTCTCACAACCTAGCCGGTTTTATCATATCATATTTATTACATGAGTGTTGATACAAACGACGGTTTTAAACGATGAACCGATTTTCATATACTAAGTGTTTGCGCACCTTGAAGTTTTATGGCTTCGTGAAAAAATTAGATGTTTCGGTTGATATTCGTACCTAACATAGTGACGTTGCCATTAGTTCTCTTTTGGCTCAATACTATTTGAGGCAATTTTAGAAAATAAAAAGCTCACATTTTGGAGGAACAAAAATGGAGCTTCCGCTATCCGATGGAGGGGTTTCGATAATTGCAAAAGAAAACCAGAAAATTATCCGTTTTATTCGTTCCTTTCTCTTTACCTCCTCTCTATACCACAACATAGTCCAATTGTTTTTTTCACTTCCACCATCTTTGTGTCCATCTTTTCTCTCCTATGGATAAAGCTATAGGTTCTGTTCAGAAAACCGCCGTAATATTTAGAGTTAAGAATCAAGATGGAAGCAGAAAGAGCATTCTAAACAACGGAACCTTTTACCAATTTATAGCGAACCTATTTCCGATCCAGCTATGGAGAAGATGCCCACTCTGCTCATTTCTTTTCTTTCCTTTTTCTTTTCGTCTGCCTCACAGCGTATTCCAACAATTTTGTGCGATTTCAGTTCCAAGTGATCAAGCCGACGTGTGAGGCGTTTCAAGAATGGAATCCAGCGGCAGCGGCTCCAGTCCAGTATCCTCAAGCTCAACAGTTCCCGTTCCTTTTTCCGCAATCAGAATGGTCCTATCCGACTCATCTGCAACTACAACAACCCACAATGCTTCAACCGCACGAGATGAAGGTTTGTGATGGTAATTTCACTTGATGAGTTCACCCTAAAAATCATGAAATTTGGTCAATTCCATTTTAAAATATATTCCATAGACACAGTTCCTGTTTCCGTTCGTTCCTTCCTTTCCCGTTCCCTTTTTAAAATGAGTCAGAGCTTCTTCAACCTGTTTTCTTGGCAAGTGAAACTGCAGAAATGAACGGTTCCCGATGGCTTCGATGAAAGAACCTTTTTTCCTTTTAGTTTCAAAGATGAACTGTTTTGAATAGCTGTATTAGTTCAAATCCTTACCTCTCTTATTACCGTACCTCTGTTTTTCCCTATTCTTTTTTGTGAATACCACCTATGTACCACCTATATACCGTTTTGCGTCGATTTCATTAACGACGTATTAATTACCGCCTTGATTACCCAATTAACTCGGTCAGCAAGGGTTAACTCCGGGGAATTCTGCCGCCAGAGAGTTCTCCTAACTTTCTCGCCATCCTTCGGTCCTTTTATCATATCTTCTTTCTTACTTCTCTGTTTTGATATGTCACCAACTAGGATGTAATAGATTTCTCTGTAAACCCTTAACCGTATGGACTTTTGCCATCTGATTGAGAGAGCTCTCCTTGCTTCCTCACCATCCTTCAATCCTCCTATCATTTCTTCTTCCTTTTGTTTCACTTCTTCTTTCCATTTCTTCTATTTGGTCATTCTTCCTTTCTCCTACCGCTTGAACGAGTGATTGTTCTCCTCACCAACCCGGGTTTAATCACTTTTTCTGCACGATGTGCACCGTCAACCGTAATAATTATGCCGTCAGAGAGCTCTCCTAGTTAGCACCCTCACCATCTTTCAGTCCTCCTATTGTAACTTCATCCTTACTCCTCTACTTCGACCTGGCCATTCATTCTTTCTCCTACCGCTTAACAAGCCATCGTTCTCCCCAGCATCCTGAGTGTAATCACTTCTTCTCTGCCCTATATGCACCGTCCACCGTGATAACTATGCCGTCAGAGAGCTCTCCTAGTTAGCATCCTCACCATCCTTCAGTCATCCTATCGTATCTTCTTCCTTACTCCTCCACTTCGATCTGGCCATTCTTTCTTTCTCCTACCACTTACCGTGTGATCGTTCTCCTCACCGACCCGGGTGTAATCAATTCTTCTGCCCAACGTGCACCGTCAACCGTATACCATCACAGCACCTCGTCGTCACGCTAGCCTTGCCGACTTCGCGCCTCTTCAATTGATTACGACTTACCCGCTCTCATCCTCCCACACTCGGTCTTAATTCTTCCTCTCCCACCCTCCTCCACATTCCATCAGTAGATGGCTCACGAAGTGCGTTCCGCAGGGGTCTAAGGCAAGTGATTTCAGGTTGATACCGAACGACCGGAGGTGATCCAACGACTACCGCATCCGTGGCCATATCCGTTCCCCACCGATGAAGCCGCCCACTCACAACTCTCCGACGACTCCGAACCTGGCTGTCCGGACGATTTGGAGGCGTTTGCGAAGCAGTTCAAACAGCGACGGATAAAACTTGGGTAAGTATAGGACTTGTTTGGTCTTCTTTTAATGCTTCCCTCACCAAGACAAACTGCGACGTTTCAGTTACACTCAAGCGGACGTCGGTTTGGCATTGGGCACCCTCTACGGAAATGTGTTTTCTCAGACGACGATTTGTCGATTCGAAGCGCTCCAGTTGTCGTTCAAGGTTGATTTCGCCTCACAATTGTTTGTTGCCATTTCCCCCCTCCTTCTGATCACACGCCCTTCGTTCTCGTCGATCACGACCTTCAGCTGGTGGTTTTTCGTTGGGTAACTTTCCTGAGAATGAGTCCAAAATCACCATTATGAGTTCAAAGGCGAAATTCATCGAGGAAATTTAGTGCATTTACCAAAGGCCGTTCCCATCTTCATGTTTGGCTGCCGCATTTTCAATGAGCTCCCCTATTTAAAATTTTGTTCCTTTTTTATTTTTGGATATTCCGACCTCGAAGAATTCACGAACTCTCAAGAACTCAAAAAATCAGATTCTTCACAGCTGTATAGAACATCTTCATAAAGATCCATTGGAATTCCTCAGTTAACTACCCTGATGGCATAGAATACTATGGTTCATCACCTTCTGGGCAGTCACTTTCAATTGGAAGATAAGGTAGAAACAAAAAAATTTTGAAAAAAAAAACACAAAAAAAATTCTACCAGATGTTTTCTTGATAGTGCTAGGAGCGCAGAATTGTGCTTCAGGACTTTTCAGGGCAGCTTAGTGCTACACTGCTTACCTCCTGCTGCTTTTTCGATTCATCATCAGCATTTAGAAGTCTCTAAATCTCTAAAAATCTAGAATACTTAAAAGAAATGGGAAGATCAAAATTGGCTTCTTCAGAATATGTGCAAACTGAAACCGCTGCTGTTCAAATGGCTGGAAGAAGCCGATTCAACGTCAGCCAGTCCAAACTCGGCGTTCGAAAAAATGACCGGTCAAGGTGGAAGGAAACGGAAGAAGAGGACCAGTATCGAGGTAATATTCCTCTCTCTCTTTTTTAACTGTCCTAATTGGTCAACACAATTTCTCTTCAAATTTCTAGTGATGATTGTTATAGGTCAATGTGAAATCGCGACTGGAGTACCACTTCCAAAAGAACCACAAGCCTAATGCGCAGGAAATCCTTCAAGTGGCTAGCGAACTTGGACTTGACAAGGAGGTTGGCTTTAAGGCTACCGTGTGCTTCATCTAAACAATTTTCACATAATCTTCTGCTGTTACCGTAGTCCTTGTCGTGTTCAGGTGGTTCGTGTGTGGTTCTGCAATCGACGACAAAAAGAGAAACGAATGACGCCACAATTCGACCAACAGATGATGATCACCAGTCCGTACCCACCGTCGGACATCTTCTACCCGACCGGGCTGCCGATCAATCCGTCTCAATTCGAGCTCCGAACCGGCTCCGGTTCAGCTTGAGAGCCTGCTTTCAGCATCTGCCGTTAGTCGTCTACCTCCTGTGTTCTGTTTGTTATCCTCTCCAGTCAACCATAACTATATAAGAAGTAGGCTACTCCACTCTTCCAACCCTCAACTCTCATCGGGCGCCCGATCTCCGAAGCCTCTCCAATCGCTTCCTCAGCGCATCTGATGAGCTCCGTCTAGTGTTTTGCCTCACTAATTGGTGAGTGTGTCCGTGAGTTCTTCCCGAGTGTGTACAGACCAGACATTCCATGACTGGGGCAATACGGCCAAGTGTGTGTGCTCTGTGTGTTTTTTCACGTATTCAATGCTCAGCGCTACCGTATCCCAGTCACTACCATAAGCAGCCATCGTTTTGTTTCCGATTTTCCCCCAATTTTTCGTCGGATGTTTTGTTTATATTTCACATGTTCTTCTTCTTCTTTGCATGCAAGGGTAGCGGGCCGTGATCGGCTCGCCAGTTTTCGATGATATTTTTTTATTCAAATCAGAGAGACGCTATTTATTTCATTTATCCGTTATATTCGCGTTGTTGTGTGAGACCAAATGTGTGATACAGCTGTAATAAAATCAATGTCATTTGACTAGAAGCTGTTCTTATCGATGCCACTACTAACAGTTATGATACTACTCATCGTACTTCCCTTATGGCTCATCGAAAATTTTCCGAAGGTTTTTCACCCAACAGTTTTTTGAGCAAAAGCAAAACCCTGCTGTGATAATTTCTCGAATCTGAATGGCTTTGCAGAGTTACGAGAATCGCCGCTCTGAAAACCTCCTAAAAATCGGTCGAGGGTTGTCCTGATTCACTATTTTCGAAACTATTTATTCAGGAATTTAGGTCAGTTACATAATGTGCACATGAAATAATCAAAGAAAATTTTAGGAAGGACAGAAATTGTCAGAAAAAAGTATTTAAATGATTGAAAAATGAAAAGTGAAAATTTTGATAGACATCAGACAATTCTCCCGAAAGAAAACTTCAAAATTCGAGCGTCCTGGATATCTTTCGGAATTTCGGAACATGTTCGGAGAATTTTAAATTTGGCTAGTTCTAGCTCGCAAGATACCAAAATCCGGCTCTCAAAACTCTAACACCTGGATTCTTCGGAGCATTTCCATTCTGGGTAAATTCTTCTCCCCAGCAAATCATTGAAAGCGATGATCCACCTCCGTGTACCAAACCTCCCCCAACACGTTTCCTCGCTCTATAAACTCCTTCTCAAAGGAATATTCACCCAATTCCAGACTGGTTGGCATTTTGTCGTTGGTGCTCGACCTGCACCGGTGTGATCGACATCTTCGGTGCTTCTCGGGGAGCTTGCACTTTCGCTCTTTTCCGTCCGAAAAACCATAAGCGTATTCATGTGCGGAGTCGCAGTCGTGCGAAAATGGACGCGTTTTTGTCGTCCGTCCATATACCTGTACGTCGGCAAAAAACGGCGATGATCGACTATATCGAATGGTGGGCTGTTCAGCTCTCAGGCTGGGAAGGAAACCAGGTGTATTGGAAAGTGAGGGAGAGAGGCCAAAAGTTGAGAGCAGCGGGATCATATTCAGGAGTTCAAGATCGCAGATATACCATTTTCATTTTAAAATGAACACCTTCTAAACCAATATGGATGTTTTTCAAACCAAAAAACGGACGTTGTTCGAATCAATCAATGGTAACGTCCTTTTTGATTTGAAAAACGTCCATTTTGGGTTGAAAAACGTCCATTTTCGTTTGAAAAACGTCCGTATTGGGTTGAAAAGTGTCCATTTTAAATTGAAAGTGGATTAAATTTCAAATAGTCAAACAGGTTAATCCCATTTGTCTTTTTTCTAGTATCGAACCTTAAGGTTCATTCATACTCAGCAGTAATGATAAGAGATGGCAGCGACGCAGAGCGAGCAACAAAGCAGCAAGAGCAGTGGTAAGGCTTTCATAGTTTTTGCTGATCAATCGTCCGGGAGCATTTTCTTCTGCCGGAGATTTCCATTAGCTCAATATAGGCGGTGGTTTAGTGGATTATTGAAAGCATGGTACAGTGGTAAGAGGGGCTACTGACACCAGCGCGGTCGAGCGAGCGATCCCGGCCCGGGCCAACCAAGCCTGCCATCCCTCCGGGGTCAGCAAAATCGGTACCAGACCTGTCTGCGAAGGTTCCGTAGACAGAACGTCAACGAAGAACGAATCGCACTTATTCCTGATGGCTCGAATTTTCTGTTCTCCTTTGTTGCCGTTGAAAGAATCCATATTCAAAATAGGTGATGAGTAAGCTTCTACCAGTCCTTATTTTTCATTGGAGCACGCATGGTACAATAGTAAGAGGCGCTGCAGACATCCGGACTGTCAAGCAATCGATCTCGGCCTGCGCTAACCAAGCCTTCTTTTCCTACGGGGTCGGGTTAACCGACACCAGACTTGTCTGGAAAGGTAAGGACACTGACTTGGTATAGCGGCTGGCCGCGCAAGTCAGGAGGCCAACTACGCATTCACCAAGCCTCTACGATTCTGAGTGGAACACGAATGCACGGCCATTCCTTAGAGGACTGATGAACCTCGACTCCTTCCCCTTATCTCTACAAAGAGATACCTGAAGGTTCTGCTCAAACACTTCTCTGAACCAGACCGTTCTTGATTGACCGTTGTATGTTCTGACCCGAGAATGAGCTCTACGAGCAGTCCTCCATGGCTGTGCGCTCATAAATTCAAATGCATTTAGTGCGTGAACGTCGTGGTGGGGGGGGGGGGGGGGGTGTGAAGAGGTTAATCGGGCATGGCATTGTCTCGGACGATGCCGTCACTCATCGAGTGACGGCAGTCCGTCCAAATGCCTTAACTGGTGGGGCGATGGTCAGCTTCGCGACCACTGACTGGTTACCGCCGTGAAATCCAACGGACGACGAGCACCTGCTCTTTCCATGAATACGGCAATCGAATTGTCTGGTCGCTTCGTTTTCGCTTCTCCCTGCACCCAATTATCGCCGTCCGGAAGAACCATCGACGGCGCTAAATGCGAATGCTAATCGAGCAATGACAGCCTCCTTAGAGTTGCTCTGGTCGGAACTCCGGAAGAGGTGACGGATTCTGAATACAACCCACAGTATCGCCTAATCAAATAGCTACTTTTAGGTGAAACACGGTTTCAGGGGCGATTCACCAGGCCAGGGCTAACCTAACAAAATCCTTTCGACACCTGCCAGTTTTCAATAGCTCCAGTGCAGCACTAACCTTCCTAGGTATAATTTGTGCGCCAATCTGAAGGGTTAGAGTATAGGAATTCAGATGAACGACAAAACAGTTGAGTTTTTTCGTAAATGCTTCTGTGCCGTACGAGGTTAGTAAGGTGGATCAGACTTTATTTTGGCCTAACGTTTCGAAATTTTCGTCGTCGTTAGAGACCTAAAAAGTAGCTCGAAATTCCTTGATCCTTGAACCCAACGGCCAAGCGCCGCATCCTCCCTAGCATTTCTGACAAAATTGAAGAATCCTCCACGAAATTGAGAAGTCTAGAGAAATTTACAGACTTACCCTGTGATCCACCATCAGACCGTGGCGGTGTTGAGTTTCTTTTGCAGGTAGAATGACTCACTCGCTTAGCTGCACTCAGCAGTGCTAGCCGTTTTTGTCGTTCTTTCCCTTTCAGATTTATGTGCAGTGGCTCGCTTATTCCCTTCACTAATTAAAAACCATTTATTGTTTAAAGCCACCGGACCATAATTTTTCTGTGGGACACGGAACCAGTAGACAGGAAGAATCATGTGTTTATGACCTCATGAAGAGGCGAAAATGAAGATGTTTGGGGGATGGAAAGGTGAGCGAGTTCTGCTTAAAGCGTAAAAAATTCACTTTAACTGTAGACCGACCAAGGTATTGGGGACAGAAACTCTCCAATATTTATTTATTTATTTATTTATTTATTTATCTATTATTTATTTATTTTCTTATTCATACATCAGTATGACGCATCTGTGCACTTAAAGCAAAAGAAACAGCAGCATCAACAAAGTTCACCAGGATAAATCTGCACTGTGAACATCGTTTTCTTGCCTTTATCTTATATTTTATTTATTTATTCAAGACGTCGGCAGAAGCGAACGCGTGCCGCGGCATACACATAACTCGAAGCAATCATTAAAAGTGAGGAAATGCATTAGGTCCATTAACAGGATTACATAAAATATACACACGAGCTAGTAGGTTCAAAAAAACACGCAGGAATCTTATATCTAACTTATCTTAAAATATCTTCACGTTTTTTTTTTTTTTTGAAATGAGAAAATGTCGAAGATAACATAATGGAGGTGTCCATCTCCTATCCAAGTTTCAACCGACCGACTACCAGCAACTCTCCTGGGGATTAGTAGGTGTTCTCGCACCGATAACTTTTGTTTGCTCATGGTATCATCGGATGGTGTGAAACGAGAGCGATCTGGGTTGGTGTCGTCCACCACCGGCAGCTGCATGGGAATCCGTCGGCGTTGATCCGCCACTCGACCTCGACGACCATCAGCTGTCAAAATGACACTATCAAGCCGTGCTCATCACCACCACATCAATTACTCCCGACGGCCCTCGACGCGTGGATCCGTCGCCCTCACTGGGCTCCTTTGTCTGTCGGTCGGATGGGTCCTATCAACAGAAAAATTCTTCGCTCGTTGGCTGGCTCCAGCTCTCACGGCTAACATACGCATCTAGGTGACTGCGGAGGTAGTTGGGACGGACTGTTTGATTGTTTGACTGTTTGATCAGACGTTAATTTATTCATGATATTCGGGCTGCTGCAGCAGCTTCGTGACGCCCCAACTCACGTCGGCGACCTGGTTAGGGGCTGCTGAAAAACAAACCGCCGATGACGACGAGGCGTCGCGCGACGGAATCAGACCAGTCGTTAGGTTTGCGTCCTGCTGTGTGGCTTCGCAACATTCGGTCGCTTTTGTGAAGAGGAGATAGCTGGCTGGCTGGCTGTCGGAGCGGGGCCCTAGACGGGGCACTTTATTTCAACAGATCCCATTACCATAACGATCCTCCTCCTGACGGCATTTGTCAGCCCCCAGTGCAACTGATGTCGGACACATAGAACGCGCATGTCGCCTTGGAGGTAGAGGGATTCATGGATTATCACCAAATACGAGCGTGGTGCAGCGATCAAAGGCGCTTCGGACATCAGCACGGTTCAGTGATCGACCCCGACCCAAGCCTCCTATCTTTCCGAGGTCGGGTAAATTGGTGTCAGACTTCTCCGAGAAGGTAAAAACACTGATTTGGTATAGCGGCTGGACCGTGCAAACCACTCTGTAGGCTAAATACGCATTCATCGTCTCTGAACGATTCTAAATGGAACATGAAAGCATGGCGCATCGTTAGTAGATTGACCACTGTTCCTTCTTACCTTTACTCATAACTATCTTACTTTAGGTTTAAAGAGAACAGGTAAACGACGAAAAAAGCCGAATGAAAAGTGACTGAACTAGAAAACGAAGAACAAGCAGATTGTTCGGATCCTTCCTGAACCTTGAGTAAGCAAATTACCAAGTACGCTGTTTCTTACCACTTGAAATCTCGGAAACTCCCCAAGTTGACAGCAGTTTCCTCATCACAAATGATTTCTTCTTATGTAAAACTTGTTGACTTAGCTCCATTCGTTTATTGTGTTAGCGATTATTTTTCTCATAGTGCTTGTTTGTTTTATTTGTTCTTTGGCGCGTCGTATGACGTACAAAATAAATAAATAAACAAATTAATTAATTGTCCTAAGTCTTCCTAGAAATCGCTCATTCTCAGTGTAGTTAGTAAGGAGAGAAATGAATTTATTAAAACTTAAAAGCAATTTGATGTCTTCCGAGAAATCTAGTAAGTGCATAAGTACAACGCTCCTGCTAACTGCACCTACATCTCGCCCCCTACAGTACCTCCCAGTCAAGACCTCATGCCCTCAGGCCGAAATGAGTCAGCGCGGCAGCAATTCCGTGGTCCAGTAGGTGTTTGAATCGACTGCCGGCATCTCCTCCTACGATATGCGTCTTCCCGAGTGTCGCGGGGCCACATAAAAACGTTCTCTCACCACCGCCGAGACAGATTACGGTAAGTGCTGGCGGCCGTCAAAAGGCACACCGCAACAGATTATAACCGTACGTAATGCCCACTTCACCCAGCCGTTACCTTTCACACCTCCGAAGCGTCTCTGTGATTTGTCGGAACGAGACGAGACTAGGATCTGCTCGTAACATTTCATATATATTAAATACACAGATAACAACACAAATAACGAGGGATGAGATTTCACGTTTCCGCGGTTTGTTGATAGGGCACCGGCTCGGCACCGACGGTGGCCTGATTCCTCAGCTCATACTGTTCCAGTTTCCATCGCTGATCTAAAAAAAACGTATAATATCAAAAATAGCCCAAAAACTATAGGTGAAAACACGTACAGAACATAGAAATTCATGTAAATCGACGATAAATCTTCTGGTACCTACAGCAGAGAATCGCTTGAATATTGCAAGCTGTTAAAAAAGGATTATAAGAAAAAAGATGAATAGAAAAATATCACCACATTTTCTACACCCTCTTCAACCAAAATACACCACCGTTGAAATAACTGTACAGCGAAAAACTTTAATGTAATGTACATGGCCTGCTTCTAGTGACCCTTGTATGGAAAAAATAATGTAAATAAGCTTTCTAACATTAGAAGAGCGAGAATTTTATAGCAAAAAAAACTCTAAAACCCAAGGAAGACAACTGATACATAAGGACTACCGAAAATAGTGATTGAGCCGCCACCAGACAAGGACTGAGGAACTTGCAGTGAGCATTTCGCGCAGTCAAGCACGAAACTTCAAAAAAAATCCGATATATCAACTATGAAACTCAATTTTATAACAATCCTGAGGGAAGGAAACACGCAAAAGGCAGCGTCCCATAAAATAAAGAAAAGAATGAGACCAAAGATACTCAATCAAATTTGAAACGAACCTTTCAGCTTAGCGTGCGCCTTCTGCAGTTCTCTCTCACGAGCTTCTTGCTGCAACACCTCCTTTTGCAAACGAGAAACTCTCTTATTGATCGATTTCACCTCGTGCTCAGCGAGACGCCTATGAATTGAATAATTATTGAAAACAGCATAGGTGAACTAAATCGAGGCGTCACACCTGAAAGTTTCCCTCTCGATGGCCGCCATCTCCAACTCGTTTCTCACTTCAGCAAATTTGGTGGCCAGATTGGTATGGATCGCCTGAAATATAATACTCCTTTACATTAGCCAGCAAGCGGGAAAGGCGTCAGTAATTCTTTCTCCAGCTCGCTAATCGTTGTAGGGCTTTGTTTTACGATCGACGGAGCTGCGGATAACGACGCGTCAAGGGATGCCCGTCTTTAGCGTGCGGCCCCTGCTACAATAGGCGATAGTTGTAAATCTGACAGCTACTGAGGTCGTACGACACTCGAAATTTCTCGCTCAGAATCTCGCGGTGAACGGGAGCAACAAGATGATGAGGGGAGAAGGGGTCAAGCGGGTATCTACCAATGAGTAAATAACCAAACGACAAAAACAGAATTTGAGGACGGCTATAAAACCGAGTTCAAAACAACGCAACACAGATAAATAATGGTAATTTTGTTTCGAAAGCAAATAATATGAGCCCAAAATAAAATTAGTGGAGGAATTTAGTAATGTGGTGACAGAATATTTAAAACAAAATCGATATGGAAATGTAATAGAAAAAAGTAAAACTGTGAGATCTCAAGCAGACTTTACTCAATCTCCTACGCTTCCCTTAATTTCCACCTTTTCCTACCCGTACAGAAGACCTTTATAAAAAGGGTTCAGGATAAGCTGCATACAACTATAACACTCTACAAAACAAAACAAAACCTACGAAAACCGAGTAATCTTAAAAAATGAATGTCTTAGTAATTCGAACTAACTAGATACGATCTATCCGTGGCAAATCGAATTTCAAAGGGAAAAATCGATAAAGGCAGCATAGAGGTCTCTACAAAAACTGCATAGCACTGATAGGCAACTGATAGTTGATAGCTGATAAGCAAAAAGGAAATCACGAAAATCACTGTAATCTATAGAAACTTAAAAATTAACTCCACGAAATTGCCGTTTTCTACACCGTAACCAATACTGTTCAAACCCGTACCTCTCTGGTTTACTATTCTCCCATCCAACTTTACAAAGTCAAAGTTTAAACTATAAAATTTATTTAATTATCTATTTACTTGACTACGCACATAGGCGCACAAAAGGGAAAGTGGTTACTAGGCCAAATAGCCGCGGAAATATGTATTTAATAAAATAGGAAATTAATTTGAGACCACAGCAAGAAAATACTTGAAGAAATTTAGTAGAACAAAACCCAGAACTCCGCCGGAAGGCCCACCCAGCTGTCTTTCACAAGAAACTTTTCTTTCTACAAGAACGAGGTTTGATTTTCAGTTTCTTCTCAAGTTTTCCGGTCTTCTTTGCTCTCGAGTTCTTGTAGAACTTCCTGACTGATCGCGTGTACATGATACCCATGGAGTCTACCTGACCGTTGATCGGCACTCCCACGCCCAAAGGGACCGTGAAGAAGTTTCCCAGTCCACTTCAGATAATCGACCGCCACCAACAAACACACACCAACACCTATCACCGTCTTCATTATGACGCAACCGCTAAACATGCATAATCTTTGCGAGTGAATATTTAATCAGAGGCCGATTGTCGATCATCTCAGTCTCTAATACACTTGCTTCTTTGCATAAACTATCGGGTAAACCAGGAAGAATTTCGGCAAGTATGTAGGTAAACATCTAAGGGCCCAACTGCCGTAACCCAATTGATCTTCTGCCGCCTCGTTGCACACGCAGCTTCTTGAAGCAGGCCAGAGCTAATCAAATTTACATACAAAATGTGCAACCGCTGGTACTCTTGGCCTGCATTTTGCTCGCGCATAAATTACGGTCATGAGACTTGGCCGACATCCAGGGCCCAATAAAACAGCGTGAGCTCCTCTCCTCAGCGCCCGATCGCTCACCACCTAGAATCTCGGGTCGGACGGCCGAAGACCATCGCAATGGAGTGTCCGGCAAGGGACAGAAATGCCATCGGAATTATTCACAAAGCAGAAGATGACCGACCTGGTATCCTCCGAGTTTGATTTTGAGTTTCTTCTCGAGTTTTCCTGTCTTCTTTGCTCTCGCATTCATCCAGTCGCGATAAATCTGCAAAAAAATAATTGCGGGAGTGATCTAGGCGAAGAAATTTTACTTGGAAGTTATAATCCATCGGATTCATACTAAATAAAATTCATTCTTCGGTAATTATTGATTTGGACTTAACCAATCTCAGAATATCTGAACAACTCGGTACCCAAGGGCTCCGTAAAAGCTATTCTTTTTGCTGCCAAGAACCATCAGAAAGAGTATAAAACAGTACTCTAAGCAGCCATGACCACCTATTTTTAATACCTTTCCAAGAAGTCGCGCGTGGTGCACTAGTAAGAGGCGCTACGGACACCAGCACGGTCAAGCGATCAATCCCCGCCGGGCCAACCAAGCCTTCCATACCTCCGGAGTCGGGTAAATTGGTACCAGATCTGTCTGGGAAAATAAAGACACCGATTTGTTATAGCGGCTGGCCCCCGCCAGTTACTGTATAGGCCAAATACGCAATCAGCGCGCCTTCACGATTTTGAGTGAAGATGAATGCGTGGCGCATCCTTAAAAGACAGATCATTGCCGAGCACTTCAGCTTTACCTATTACATTTCAAAGCTCATCGAAAAAATCACCAAACATCGCCCCTCCTTACCCACTGATTCTCTAAAGTATACTGAGCTGAACGAAGCCAACATTTCAGACATCTCATATTTGAGGCTGTTTCACTGAAAAAATGAATAAAAAATATAAAGCTAAAAATTCAACAGTTTTTTTTTTGAAAAAGCACCTGGAACTGCGAATGAAGCGCTTCGATCTGATCCCCGCGGTTCAACACAGCGATTCTCGTGAATTTGCCTCGACTCTGAACCAACTCGGAACAGCATTGCTCAATTACAGCCCACATCGACGCATCAAGTGGTGGTCCGGGATCGCAATTTTTACTAAAAAAAAAACTCTGAAGGTGCCTTCTTCACTTTTAGCGTGATTCCGAGGACATACGTGATCATCTCCGAGGCGGTCTTCAGTTCGTTCTCCTCATAGGTGTCGTTGGGCACCTGCTCCTGTACATCCCACGCAACAAGCCGTGCCATTTCCGCTTTAATGAGATCGTCAGCCTGGAAGATTCATGGCATTTCGTCAACAGCAGTCCATTTTCATCATTGAAAAGGTGCAACCTGGATGTGTGAGAGCTAATTTATCAGCCGGAGCAGCTGCGGGACATGACGTCCCGCCCGCGTGCGCCTATCACCACACACCATCTACAAACGCTCTATCATAATGAATAAGACGTGTTCGCGCGACAACACCCCCTCCCCTCTGGCTCCCAGCAATCTGTCACTTACATGCGGACAATGACAACGCGATAACACAGTGGCTAACAATGACACGCGGTCAGTTCATAAAAAAAAGAACAGTTTGCCTCCGAATATCCCACGGGGACCCTACAGAAAATGTCGGGTCCAAGAAATGGAAGATGAAACCACAGTATCTCATCATGTGTGTATGGTATAGCATTAAGGTATAGCATTATCCTAGCCCACTTTGATCCTATACAGGATCAAGCCACGGAATAGCCGTAAAAATGAGCAAGGTTACAATCCCCAACAATAAAAAGTGTACCATGTGTAGTTTCATTTTCTTTTTTCAAGGCACAGTGAAAAAAGGGCTTTCTTTTTTTCTTGGAAAAAAGACAAAAAACTGGTTGTCTTCCGTCATCGACCTCGCTTTTACAAGCAAGTTTTACAGGAACATCACCGCTGCGGCAATAAATTCAAGATAAGTCCCACCTTCAAACAGTTGTCTAGAATTTTGCCACAAGTTTTTCAGAAGAAAACTAAAATAAAGACCTAGAGTCCCACTTTCGGGCAGCTTTTCAAGGCTAGTCGTTCTCTACGTCAAAATCACCGACAATTAAGGAAAACGTTTAGATTTCCACCAGCTATTCTTTATTTAGTAATCACTATTACATGTGGAGAAGAAAAAAGCTTTGAAAAAGCACAAACCAAAGCGGATCCACCAAAGGATGTTATGTTTACCTGCGAGAGTATGGTAAAACAAAACAAATGTTGGGGAGATGGGAAGATCGACAGGGTAGAAAACTTGATGTTACGGTGCCAGATACCCCAAGAGTTTGATCCAGTTTAGCCAAGATTTCAGCTCTAATTTTCCGATAACTAAGAAAGACTGAGAAACAGAAAAAGCACAACAAATTGAGGGGACTAACCTTAGCTATATCCGTCTTGTTCAAAGATGGTTTGAAAGCAGCATCACATAACTTCGAGGGTTTCGGCAGTGAACGTTGGATGACCTGAAATTTCACACTATTCCTTCCTACCATTCGTTACGGTAAGTAGAGGAGGGCATGATTTTCATAGAAATTTCACCTGTGTTCTAGCAGCCAGTTCACGTTGCCGCTTCAAAGCGCGCTGTTTGGCATGAGATTCCTTTACTTCAGCCGCGTCATCAACCCATTCGACTTCCTTCTCCTCCGGTTCCTCCGACGCCTCACTTTCAGCGTCGGGCGCTACGATTTCGTAGTCATTTCGAGGTTCGGGCAGCGAAGCCAACGCCCTTCGAAGTTCAGCTCGAGCTTCCAGACCATTTGTCGCGCCTCCTTCATTGATGCCCATCTGGTCACGGTACATCGGAGTCGCACCTCCTGGCCCGGGGGTGAACGAGCCGACAGAGCTCGGGGTCGCTGAAAAATAGAACGAATTTGAGAAAGTTGTTGTGAATTTCGATCGTTTATTAGATCTCACCACCAAATGTGCTAGCCGGAGTGGCTGCGACAGCATTGAGCACAGTGTTCGGGGTGGCCTGAGCCCGAGGCGTCGGCAGAACACTGGAGAAGTCCGACTCATGTAGTGGGGTGTTCAGACCACCTTTGAGTGGTGTGTCAACATTTTGCAAAGCGAGGATGTTCTGGACTTCCTGAAAAAACACAAATCGCTCGTTTCAATTACATAATTGTGGAGCAGTTCGAAAAGCGAAGAGTTGGGATAGCGCACAAGCTCAGCATCACTCTCTTAGTATTGCGATCGTAACCGGGAACATTTGAGTAAGTTTCCTAAGTGGAAAACTAAGAATTGACGAAAAAAGATGAGTAGCCAGAAGAAAGATTAGTTTCCAGGTCAGTAGTAATTCCAATTGATCAGTACATAGCACGCGTAGTTCACTGGGAAGAGGCATTACTGACACCCACACGGTCGAGCGATCGATTCTTGCCCGGACTACATGCCTTCCATCCCTCAGAGTCGGGTAAATTGGTACCAGACTTGCTTGCCGTGGTAAAGACACTGAACACTGACTTGGTACGGATTCACTATGCCTCTTCGATTTTAATGAATCACGAATGCGGCGGCGCATCATTAGAGGACTGATCAACCACTTTACATTTACCTTTATTGATCACTACAGAAAATTCCAACTTTTGACGACCATAGTGCAACCGCAGCCAGCTAGCTACCGTAATCCGCTTGTTTGGTTGGTAGCGAGCGCGCGTCGCTCTCAAAATGGAATTATCCGCCGCCGTTCATTATTATTCCTGTCACGCCGTTGCTGGCGAGCTCGCTCTTCGCTACGTGCACATCGAACACCGTTAAGGAACAATACTATCATAACCAACGCCGGGGATGCGGAAAAAATTCACGCTGCAAATTTTATGTTCTGACGGTTGGCGCGAAAATGTTTACGCACTCGTGGATCGACACCATCCATCTGCTAATAAAACGAAAATTGAAAACACCGAGAATGCCTCCAAACAGCTAGTTTTCAGTGTTGGTCTGAAGTTCCACTTCGTGCAAATTTTCCTCCGAAAAAAAATGAAGAAGAAAGTTGAAGTAGTCCAATTTCACACCTGACGAACCACCCTGAGCAGTCGGAATGTTTTAAGAGAGAATCATAGATTTTGCTTGGCCAATTTTCATTAGGACAGAAATGCTTATCCCTATGGTTACAATTGATGAACAAATGAAAAATTTTGAACTAAGAAACCGCTATAAATTAAATTTTCTCATCCGACCAACGAATATAAGTGCTACTTCAGACCCACCCTCAGAAAAGAGAGCCTGTGGAATTTTCATATTCAGACATCACAGTTTGATTTTAACTATTTTCTACTTCGAGGCGAGTCTGAACAGAATGATAAAAAAAGCCTGCAGTAAGTTTTACACGGTCGAATGCAGCTGCAGAACTTCTACTCGATACTTCCATTCATCAACATCGTATTTCTAGCCTTCAAGAATTAAAAGATAATAAACGTCGCAAAACACTGATGCATACTCTTAGATGAACCGTAAACTACAGTATTGAACCTAAATGTCCCCATTCAATTGTTCTACAGTTTAATAAAAACAAGGTCCTACTGAACAATTTCCGTACGCTTTAGCACCTCGAACACCAAGCCGCTGGACTTAGAAGGGAAGAGAATGAAAAAAATTAGGAAATAAGGACGTTAAGTCGAGATGACACTGAGCTATAACTTCGTTTCTCAAGACAATATTTAGGACAAGAACTTCAAGGAAAATTGACAAGATGTTACCTATCGCTTATATCTGGTCGCAGTTTCCCAAAAAACGCCGGGCGGGATTACTATAACAAGAACACACAATCTAGCAACGTCCGTTATAGCCTTGGTAATGTCTAAAAGGAAAACTCGATTCCTTCCCAGCCATTCACTGTGTCGCCAGAAAACTAAACTACAAAAACTAGACTCTATTTACCTCTAACACTCTGCCGCTGGACTTGGGAGAAGAAGAAATTAGAGAATCCTTGAGGGGCTAAGTACTTTGGGTCTGGAGGAATCCATCCTTGCTTCGAAAGACAATATGACAAGGATTTCAAGGAGGATAGGTAACTACGATGATATCCATTGTCCACATCTGGTCGCGAAAGAACAAAAAAGCGAAATGATGTGCTCATCCGCTGCAGTTGGCTGGGCTCAGGTCGGTGGAACAACTGGATTGTGACCGTTGGCCACCTTTCAAGACGACGTTCAGCCGCGATAACTGCTCTGGAATGGCCTAATGATGAGACAGACCATGTTTCTACAACCGGCGGAAGACAACTGAACAGCGCGCGTGAGGAATTCAGCCGAGCGATCGACAAGAAACTGAACGAAAAGTGCCTGCAGGAGCTCACCTACTGGAAATAACGACTATGGGAGGAGCGGATAGGCGAGCAGCGCATTACGTACTATGAAATTCTAATCAGTCGCGTACATACATGCATCGTGATCAAACGCCCATACACCTCGCATCTCAATGAAGACTCTCTGTGTGTGTGCCTCCGAATCGCCAAGAATAGGCCTCGATGCCCACCACCACAGCCATACGAGCTGCGGCTGCTGAATCAACCGCAGCACTTCACAGCGTTACCGTCTCACACACACACAACCGACACGCTATTATGTAAATCGAAACGAGAGCTTTCCGCATCTTAAATTCATCACTAAAAGCCGGCGGCAGCCCATCGCACAATTCGAAAAAAGCCACCGCCATAGAGCCAACAAATCAAACTAAAACAACACCCGTCAACAATCCAATTTCCGATACCAGCATTGATGGAGGACAGCGCTCACGAAATTAGGGGCTTAGCACAAAAAAGACTGATGCTGCGGGTTTGAAACAGCGAATTGTGCACTATTCTAAGGATAAAACGAAAGGAAAACACAGCTTTCGTCTGGAATACTATACGATTATTCAGCTCTCCAAGCTATGGTCCAGCGAAAACGGTAAGAAGCACCTCCTCACTCTCGCGGTCGAGCGATCGGTATTCACCTGAAGATAACCGCTCTTTTCGCCACTTTGAAATCGAGTAAACTATTACCAGAATTATTCATAATCAGGACGATGAATTTATCGAGGATATTTTATCTAACACTTATATAATAAAGTCTTTAAAAAACAACTCACATTAATAATTGCCCTACTAATTTTTTGGATTACTCCCTTCATATTGACAGCAATAAAGTTACAGCTAATCTATACAATAGAACTGAACACTTCAAATTTAAACTCACCAGATTCTACCATTACAACAGCAACATTAGTTATTCCATTGGAAAAGTCATTATTTATAGTGAAATTCTTAGAATTGCTAAAAAAATGTAGCAAACACTCCGATTTTATTAATAATGTCAACTTCCTTTGTGATGATTTGAAATCATTAGGTTATAATAACGACATCCTTTACGAAGCTACCTCTTCTGGTCTTATAAGAGATGAATACATTATATATAGATATTATGAATCTTCACATAACAAAAACATGAAAAAATTGTTAGTGAATTTCTTATGAATATAGTTTCATAAACTCGTTTTTCGTCCTCTCTCCCTTTCCCCTTTCTTCCTCTTATCCCCTATTTCACCTACCCTTGACTTCTCTATGATCCATCTTTAACCCATTCTTTGATCTCATGTCGGTATATAAACGCCCCTCCACAACGATATCCCACACACTCTTTCCCTTACTAATGAGCCTCGAGGAGTGTTGTTCGCTTTGCCTGTATAGGGGCAAGAGGCGAGACAGATTTAACATTGCCTGTGAAGATGGAGACATTCATATCTACAGCTGCTGACCCAGCAAATCATTTAACGGTCTAATAAGCACGTTCTATGCTTCTACGATTCTGGACTAGACAAATCCCTAGACAATGGGTAGGTCGTCAGAAAATCAACCATTTTACCTTCAGCCTCAAGTCCTCAAAGCGCGGGAACAGATGATCAAGAACCTCTACCGTTGGGTAAGTTCAACGGAGTAAATGTAGGGAATCTGAAGACGAGGGAAAGGTGGAAACGTTCAGTGCTAATAAAGGCTTCCACCAAACAACCTCGTGCGACAGAAGAATAAAAACGTGAAAGTGAAAGTGTCGGAGCTGATCAGTCATCCTAAGAACGCGTCACGCACTCGTCCCCTGTTCAGAATCGTACAGGCACCGAGATGCGTACTTGGCTCAAACAATTACTTGCGATGCCAGTCGACTTGTGAAACCAGTCGCTACTCAAGCCGATGTCTTCACTTTCCCACACACGGCACCAATTCACCCAACCACGGAAGGATGGAAGGCTTAGTTAGCTCATACGAGGATTCAGAAAAGTAAATGTCGGGCACAAGAAAAGGTAAAAGGTAAAGGGTCGGCGTTGACCAGTCCCTTAGGAACGCGCCGTCGCATTCGTGTTCAATTCCGAATCGTAGAGGCAAGGTGAATGCGTATTTGGCCTATACAATAATTAGTGGAGGCCAGCCGCTAAACCAAGTCACTTCCCAGGCAAGTCTGGCACCAATTTACCCGACACGGAGAGGTCGAAGGCTTGGTTAGCCTCGACAGAGGTCATTCTCTCGCCCGTTTGCGTATCGATAGCGCCTCTTACCACTGCACCACGTTCAAAAATCTAACATTAATTCTCATCTAGGTTGGCGATAAGCATATTTTTTCATGAAGAAACCAGCAGGCTTAGGCTTAGCAAGCTCAACACGAACCTATTTCACCTATTAGCAAAAAAATTGAACGGCAACAGTGAAATGGGAAACGTCGCGTATCATGCATAGCAGCCAACTGTAGTTTGCCCAACTGTGGTCAATAACATACCTGAAAGAAAATAGGATAAAAATGAAAACGTACCATTTGAACGCTGTCTCTTGCCGCTGGAGTTCGAGCTGTGCGAGCGGCTGTGGCATTCGCTCGAGCAGACGCTGCATAGTCGGTCAGTAGAGAGCTGCAGAAAATACTTGACATTATCTATACAATAAACCTTTACCCTGAGAACACAGTTAACTGATAAATGACTACCTAACGATCTATTCGTATATGTTGCCTAAAGCACAACCTTACCAACGAAGCAGGACATAAACTAGACGCGAACACCAATAGCTCGCCAGTTTGTTTTGCATACTTGTAGGTGTTTACGTTTTTCTGGATCTGATCATTATTTTCGGAACCTACTCTAACCCAAGCGAGAGTCAAACGCTTCACGACATTTGTATGAGTCAGTTTTGAGATGGACGACATGATCTTTCAACTTATAGGAAGGCACAGCCTTCAGGAAAGAAATCGATCAGAGCACCACGAGCACCTCCTTGATAAACTCAGTGAAAAAGCATAATTTCAAAATAAACAGCGAATTACACCAACCTCGTCGCTCCACCGTCAGCATATTGACGGACACTATCACTTGCGTGACCGATTTTGATTATCTGCTCCATCTCTCGGTCACTGATCTGAGGTGCCGGAAGAATCAGTTTGCTCCTTTTCTTTTCCTTGTTTTTAAAAACAGACTCGGGCTCATCTTCAGGTCTAAAACAGAAAGTTAATTCACTAAAAATCTAATATCCTAAAGCATATCCATACTTCTTTCGTTTCAGTTTTTCTCTGTCTTGTTTGCGAAGTTCATTTTCGACCTCCATACGGCGAGGCTTCTCGTGGTCTGCGATTGCCTGAAGAACCGTAGTGTACCGTGTTTTGCAAAAAAAAATTGAAGCAAAAATTGGATGAGTCACCAAAATTGGTAACAGAACTACTGATACATACGCCAAATACATAGAAAGATCACTTACCCTTTGGTGTTTATCACTAGTATCGATTTTGTCCTCTGACGGATCATGGAAGCCAGCAGGTACAGCTTTTTCGAAGGGTATCTAGAGAATCAGTTTACGAATCAATTTTTCAATACACAACAATCAAAATTGTACGTTCCGTGCCGACATACCTCCCCACTGTAGTCGATTGCGTTTCTCTTCAGGCGTTTGAATCTTCGAACCAGGAGCCCTGCCTCACGCATTTCGCGGCGTTTTTGGAGTGAAGCTAGACGACGAGCTTCAGACAACTGGCGTTCTCTTGCCTAGAATGTGCGGCTGAGGGCAACAGTAAGTAAAATGAAGTTGAACAAATACAACACATAAATAAAATACTTATCACCAAGTCATGTTAAACTGGGCAAAGCCGGTTGGAAAGTTCACCCTATGAAACGAGACTAGCATTACGCTTGCCTTACACCAACTATAAACCCTAAGGGCTCGTTGAGACGCCGCGCGAAGAAAATGCAAAATCGAAGCGCAATCAATAATTAGCGTCATTGATCGAAATTGCTCCTTTACGTTAGTGGCGCAGTCCGGTGGCGCCGGTCCGGTCGAAGCAAAAATAAATTAGGCGTAAAACCACATCGGAAAAAATTAAACGAAAAAAAAGAATTTTGTCAAAATGTTCTTTAATAACTGACGGGACTGCGCCACTGATGCAAAGGATCAAATTTGATCAAAGACGTTACTTATTGATTGTGCTTCAATTTTGCGTTTTAGCCGCGCGGCGTCTAAACGAGCCCTAACTTTTTTCGGATACCGGAGTGAATATATACCAAATCCGTCATGATTACAGACCCTTTCCCAATTTAGAAGTTAGTGGTGAAGTTCTCATTTGATAACTCTGACCCATCTTTCAAGTATATAAGAAGGTATGCATTCAATAAAGTCAGTCTACTTTGATCAGCCGTGTTTAGTTCTTACTTGACTCATTCTACCAGAACTAACCGTCCGTTCTTTTTCTTTTCATCGCTAGGTCAGTAGTTTTCCCTCTCTCTCTCTTCTCTCAGCTGGATCCGTTTCTAAGTTGCCAGTCTGTCACCACTAACACTTCAATTCAACTATGGCACTTACTCCGTAACGTAAGTAAATGAATAAACGAATGGTTCAAGTTATTATGCCTCGAAAAGCAGCAATGAAACCGAACCTTTCTCTTCGCTTTCTTTCCCTGAGTATTCGCCAGTCTTGCACGAGCTTCTGATAGCATCTCCAACTCTGAAATATCTTGCATGGTCAGTAGAAATTCAGCAGAAATCGATAACGATTTCGACAACCAACTGCTAGTTGACTTACCATCGTCGTCCATATCAATGGGATCTGGTCGCGCAGGTTTAGTTTCCGGAGTTGGATCAATCTCTCCTGGCTTCAACCGCTTTGCCTCTGTTGCTTCGTCATCGACACCTTCGGCCTTTCGCTGTGCTTCGTCGAGCAGATGTTCGTACCTTTAACAAATAAGTTAAGAAATAAGCTTTAAGAAATAGTAGTTCAACTGATGATCAGATCAGCTACCTTGTTAAATGAAACACTTCTAGGAATCACTGAACTCCTCTAAAATAGAATAACAACTAAAGTTGCACCACCTAGCAACTTGCTCAAAATGGGGCATACCTTTCGAGACACTGAGCAGCAGTTCTACCAACTATAGGAGCGATAGTCCTCCATTGTGTTGGCATAAGCTTAGCGAGATGAAGCAATTTTTCATCTTCCTCACGAGACCATTCTGTCTTCTTGATTCCAGGATCCAACCATTCGAACCATCTAGCCTGAAACAATGTAGATTTATTTCTCTTTCAAACATCTCTTTTTTTCGCACTGCTACGTTTTCTGCCTGCTTGACTGTTATTTGCTCTTATCTGCTTTTTCTTGAATAATCAAAGATTCTGTTATTTAGGCAATACGTGTCATTTGATATTCTAGGAATTGGTTCCTTTGTTGGTTGTTGCCACACAAGATAACTTGTGTAATAAATATATAATATATACTTCGAAGACCACTATTATGACCTATTCTTACAGCGAATCCAAGGGCCGTATGCTCGTCTCTCCCGGCCGGGCGATGGGCGCCCTTCGCCCGGCAGGGTGTGGGCGAATAGACACACTGAGTTGTGTCTATTCGCCATAACCCGGCCGGGCGAAGGGCGCCCATCGCCCGGCCGGGAGAGACGAGCATACGGCCCCAAGACTACAGATAAGTTAGCCAATCTTAGCAGTAAAATTGCCACTAAAGGTAAAAGGTAAAGGTGTCGGCATTGATCAGTCCCCTAAGGACGAGCCACAGCATTCGTGTTCCATTCAGAATCGTAGAGGCGTGGTGAATGCGTATTGGCCTATACCATGACTTGCGGGGTCAGCCGCTATACGAAGTCAGTGTCTTTACCTTCCCAAACAACACTAGTACCAATTTTCCCGACCCCGGATGGGCGGAAGGCTTGGTTAGCTCTTCGGGATCGATCGCTGCACCGTGGGGGTGTTAGTAGCGCCCCTTACTACTGCGCCGTGCGCGCCATAAATGAAGTAGCCGAAAAAATCGAAAATTAGTCCGTCTCACCTTACACTGCTTGGCAGACTTTCTGTGAAGCAAAGAAGCAATTCGACTCCATTGATTCTTTCCATATTTCATAATCGCTGCCTTGAGGATTTCATCCTGAACAGAATGATTTTACCATGTATCTGGATTTGCCAGAGATATATTGAGAACCAATATAAATACCAAAAACATAGCAAAAGTTACCTCGGTGTTACGCCAAACACCTCCCTTAATGATGACACGCACCATTTTTCCGAGTTTGCCACCTTAAAAAGTTTTGAACATTCAAACCATTTATAAAAGCTAATCGATAAAGCGAACATCGAGACGAGCAGCAATTTACAGAACACGTACGTATAAAAACACTATGAGAAGGCAGAAAAATCTCTCGCTAACTGAAAAACATTGATAATCTACGGAAAACTGGTGAAATATAATGGACAACAAAATGACTTTGTAAAGCTATCTCGTCATGTTTATCTAACCAAACTACATGTCGAGAGAGTCGTGGCAAAAATTATTTACCGAAACCAAAATTAAATTCCGCCAACATTTCTTTTCTATAGGGCGCTGGCTCCTGTGCGGTGAGGCCTTGTAAAGAAACTATTCAAAACTAGTGATTCGAGACGACTCTCTAACTGTCGATTTAAGTGAGTTAAGACTGTCGTCTGAACTCACTTAAATCCAGTAAATCTAAATTTCTTAATACTTGATATCCTGATTATCACCGGTGGATAAATGTTCACTGCTGACTAATCGTCATTTTTATGTTCGCTCTGCCCATCATTGCTACGCATGATGTGTTTGATTTTTCTTGAAAAAAATAAACAAAATAACTTTTACAGCTTCACAGCACTTTGCACTTTACAGTAAAAAAATCACGCCGATTAAGAATTTCAGAATATGAAAGGAATGTTTGGAATGATCATCAACAGAGAGTTCTCACTTCGCAAAGCTCTACCAAGCGTTCCCCGTTGATCATATCGTTGAAGTGCGATTTTCTCCAAAAGGACTAGGAAAATCTGAACTATCTAGTAGGCAGTGTTGCCTAGTCGAACAAAATCGAAATCTCAATTAGGCTAACAGTGGTGAAGAAAGTTTAATCCACCAAATGCGAACCTTACGACGATGTTTAATCTCATAATGACAACAGCTCACTGAATATTATTGGGAAGTGGTGATGACATTCTCCTCAGTTATAGAACTAGTGGCTTTTAGTTGATGAATTAGTAGCGTCAGAGGCCCTAACTCAAAAGAAAAAATAGTGGTGCCATGTGCCCCAGAGAGTGCAGTGAAGTGAAAAAAGTTTTTGCACAGAAACCTGCTCAATCGGAGTTCGTGTGTGGAAATTTTTAGAACACTCGAGTAAATAATTTCACTTGATAAATTTGGCCTCCATTGAAATACTAGTGAGTGCAGCAAAATCAACGCTTCCATTGTTTGGTTTATTTCTTTCTTTTTGTGTTTAGTAATCCTCTATTTTGTTTTGGCATCATTCCACTTGTTGGACACCAGCACTCGACTTTTTTCAGCCAGAAATTTTTCTACAGAAATTCGCTGAAACTTGGCCTATGGGGGTGATTGGGGGCGCTTATCACGAATCTGCTGTCCGTTTTTCACGTGGGTGGCCTCGGACCACCCAAATCGCTACGTGGGTGGTCCAGTCAGGATCACCGATTTCGCTGAAACTTTGCCTGTGGGGGTTCTCTGGCGTCCTGAACACGATGGTGAACAAGCACGATTCTATCGGAGGGCGTCCATTTGTCCACCGTAATCCGCCATTACAGAGCACGCGAAAGGCGCCTCGCCCCGACTTTGCGTCAATGCGGCCCTTGGCGCGAACTCGGTGTAAATTCGGTCAGAGGGGCTGGCAAATTACGTCTGCGGGTTTGTATAAGGGTTAAAATCGACACGACATCATGTCTATTCTATAGTTCTTGCAGGAGAACGTATATAAAAGGTAAAAAATGTCAAGGGTATAAATTTGTTATTCACGAAAAAAATCACTGAGCTAACGACGGGTTACGGTAGACAAATGGACGCCCTCCGATAAAATCGTTTCTTACGATGGTGAGGTCCGTTTTCCAAATGACGGCCGAATAGAGTAGTTATAGGTGAGTCTCACCAGGTAAGGTCGGTAGGTACCAACCTATAACTACCGTATTCGGCCGCCATTCCGAAAACGGATTTCACCATCGTGATCAGGACACCAGAGAACCCCCATAGACAGAATTTTAGCGAAATCGGTGATCCTGACTGGACCACCCAAGTGATCGATATGGGTGGTCCGAGACGACCAGGTGAAAAATGGACCTCACCTTCGTGTTCAGGACCTCAAATAACCCCCATAATGTAAGTTCAACAGAATCGATGATCCTACATGGACCACCCAAGTAGCGATTTGGGTGGTCCGGGACCACCCACGTAAAAAACGGACGGCAGATTCGTGATCAGCGCCCTCAATTACCCCCCTGTGCAAAGTTTCAGCGAATTTCGAAATTCGAAAAAAAATCGCAGCAAAGGAAAAAAGTCCTCTTCGTTATATTTTTCCACAGAAAGCTGCTCAAATTGGTGTTTGTGTGTAGAAATTTCTAAATACTCAACTTAATAATTTCGCCTAATAAATATGGTCTCCTTTGAAATTCCAGCGAATGCAGCAAGATCAACACTACCATTAGAAGCACTCCAACCCAAACAGCACCAAATGGTATCCTGCGGATCGAAAAGAAGAAGAAAATAGAATCCGAAAGGGACGGTGGCTGCTTAGACATCTAGTCGGACATTTTCTTCAAAATTCATCCGGAAATTCTAACGACAGGGACCAGAACTTGGATTTGAACAGTCGTCAATACACAACATGTCGTCCTAACTCAAAAATCGTAGCATCGAAGTGGATGGAAAGACTCCGAAAGCAACTCCTTTCGCTGCGGTCTTTTTTCGTTTCACTCAAGGAGTTCATGTCAAACCCTACTTTCGAAAATAAGGTTTCGACAGTCGCAGTGTAGAGAAAAGAGAAGTAGACGAAGAACAAGTTTTTTGAGAAGAGGAAGGAACAGCAACAGCACAACAATAAGGATGAAAGGAAGAAGTGAACTCAAATGCGGATTCGCACCAAGGACGACCTCGACGTCGGTGCGATTCGCGGTCGGGCAGCGCTTTACCGCTGGAGCGCAGAAACATCATCTTCTTGGACATGATCCGCTTCCGCTTGACATTGTGTGCCGTGTTCATGTGTATTGCCCCATTCTATGGAGTTGGAGACCAGTCTAGCAACCTTAGCTCCACTCTTTCTCTTCCTGAACTCAAACAGCATCCCACAAAATCTGGAAAGTGAACGATAGATCGCAGTCTAGCCGAACTTCGTGGATGGTACCCAAAGTTTAGGTGCCCGACGAGTACAGGTCTCAACTGCAGGCAGAAACTCCTTTGAAAGGACGAAATACAAGCTGACTGGCCGGATTTTCCTCATGTAAGAAAACCCATTGCCAACAACAGTTGGCGAATTGTGTGCTCCAATGTGATCTGGGCGCTCCAACACGAATTTTTGGCAGCTTCTGTTCCGTGAAACTAACATTGCTTCTTTCTTGGGTGCTTAGGTTTTCTGGATGGTCTGGTACTGCAGATCGTTTACATTGAACACACCGTTGGTGATTCAAAGTCAAAGTGCAGTTATGTGAAAGATATTCGATTGATTTAATCGGGACTAATTTTGCGCATTTTTTGTTGTTTTGCGTCGTGACTATTTCTACACCTGTCTTTTTGATTTGTGTTTCTGTAACATTATTTTATTCGTTTAGACCATGGAGGTAGATTCTGGCGAGACTGTTGAAGTAAATGGAATGGAAGAGGATCAGAACAAAGTCACAGCTGAAGTTCGAGGAATGCCAAAGTCAGGTCGTTGGTGGAAGGAGGCACGACATGCCAGGTGGGCCATGGTTGAACCGCTTATCGTTCAGATCTCTTTTTTCGGCAGTAAGAACAACTTTCCGCTTCAAAGTGCAACGTTGAGCGCAAAAAGCACAACTCGGGATTGTTAGCTGATCGGAAACCTTCAGTTTCTAATTTTTGCTAGTTATAAGACGCTGTGGCGTAAGTGGAAGAATATTTGAACTCTACATTTTGAACAGGTTTTCATAATCAGACAAAATATTCAAATCAGTGTCCCACAGGTTTGTTATCGAAGAGGATACTAGTTAAACGCTCAAATCCCTCGGATCCGACTTTCAACAAAGATTCACCTTCCGTCTAATCTTGCCCTATTGGAATATTTGGGTGCGGGTCACAAATTTAACGTTAGTTTTTGAAAATGTGGCCAAATTCACCGATATCGTTAAACCAACAGGTCACACCATGGGTGGTCTTCGGTCAGGAATTCAACCTTATTTCAGACGAGGCAAAGGATTTGAGCCTACGCCTATGTAAGAATAGATAAAATCCACTTTTGTCGCAGTTTTATATAAATGGTAACGGAAATCAATGCTAGAATAGAGAACAGATTTATTGGTGCTGTTTCGTTCTCAATATTGTATCTGATAGATTCCTCGAAATAGTTCAAGATGTTCCAAAACATTCTTTGAAATTCCTCACACTCGAACCATTTGAGCAGCTTTCTATGAAAAATGAAAAAACGATATCCCAAGTTCTCTCTTCTTGAAACCTGGGCATGATGTTAAACTTCGCAAATGATTCTGTGCCGATCGAGGTTAGTAAGGTGGATCAGTCTTTATTTGTCCTTCTTTTCAAATAAAGACTGATCCACCTTACAAACCTCGTTCGGCGCAGAAGCATCCATAGGCAGATAGGCAGATTCCGCCCGTGCTAGTAGGCGCTTTGAGTGCAAAGATCTGATTGGTGGTACCTGTTCCCAGATTTCTTCTTTTTTGAAATGTGTACTGTTACAGGCACAGTGCTGTTGTGAAGGTGAAGCCACTGAAGTCATCATGGGAGAAGAAGATGGCTGATAAAGCGAAGCTCAAACAGGCGAAGCTGTTGCAGCAAGAAATCCGCGAACGACAACAGCAGGAGAAGCTGGTATTTTGATAAACAAATATTATTTACAATCTTCCTTATTCTGTTTGCATATGTATCTCACAGGAAAAAATCGAGAGAAAGAAGGAGCAAGAAAAACGGCGTCTCGAGAACGAAAGAAAAGGCGAAGTTGTACAGGTGGGTGACCGGCTTTGGCTTCTAAGCAAAGTGATTTATTCTCTGCATTTTTACTGTTCTCTGTCTAACGAATTGTTTTCTAGGTTATTAAAAACACAGCTAAGCTGCGAAAGGCAAAGAAGAAGCAATTACGTATGATCGAGAAGCGGGATATCAGTTGAACTGGAACAAAGTCTACATTGTTGTTGTTTGTTTTTTTTAGATTTTTGTTGATTTTGTTATTGTTTACTGCTGTTACATATGTGTACGGACATGCATCACAATATAAACTTCATTTCGTGCCTGAAAAAGTTCAAATTCGTCGGTTCTGCGCACAAATCTATCCTATTTTCCGTCTACACGGAGATGGTTGCAGCGTTCATGTGTTGCTATTTGGCATCCATACCCTGATTATTACTTCATATTAAGCGAAACCCAGTTGTTCAGTTGGATGGTTGGATGTCAATTCATTTTTCAAATGATTGGTGGCGTGGCGGTGCACTTCAGATCAAAATTTCTTTAACCAATCTTCCCAAACTTAATATTAAGGGGTTATTTAGAGTGCTGATGCTCATTTTGATTGTCTGATTTTAACGCAGAGGTCACAAGGTGCCCATAAGGGCGGTCAGGTCAAAAATTCCGACAACTTAACCTCCGTCCGGGTAAGTTATTTTGCGTGCTGATCACGATTCTAGGTGCTATTTGGGTTGAGAGGAGAGGGGTGATTGCAGCTGATCCCCGGATTCGTAATCAGCATTCAAAACAACCTACCTAAACGAATTTTCAGTCAGTCCTTGATTTCGATCTGATAATCTGATTCGACGTTTTGGATGATCAATTAACGGCGGCCGATAGGCCGATGAACGGCTGGTAATAGTATAAATAAGCAGTGGTAAAAAATATTGGGTCGTTCACGTACAGGTCCCTATTTGCTTCGAGGCTCGCCAGCCAATCGAACAACATTCAGTGGTGTTTAATGTAGGTGAGGGAAACTGACGACGATTCGCGTTTATGACCGAGCTTTTCGGACTCATTTTATAGCCTCTGCCGTCACTCGGCATTCGTCTGTCGCAACTGTGATATGCGTCCTCCGTCACTGCATTTCTTGAGGCGTCGAGTGTGCGCTATCAATACTTCTCGATTGAAGTTTTTGAGCCACGACTTTACCCCGAATTATCTTGCAATTAAATTTTGTCATAATTGTTTGTTATTGTTATCCCTCACAAGGTTGAAAGGTGAAAAGTTTATTGACGGCCTCACGTTCAGGGCTGTTCGCGGTTTTCAGAACCCTTTCTACCGCTCGAGTTCTTTCTCATTGTTAAAGCGCTTAGCAGGTGATTAACGAAACAATAAATTTACGATTCATAAATTCAATAATTAATCATTACTAACTGCACTAACGACAAACCACGGTTTGAGCGATGGAAAGGGTTTCTGAAGACGACGAACAAGTCTGTGATCGTCGAAGGTCTTTAGTGATCTGGAGCGTGGTGCAGTGGTTAGAGGAGCTACTGACACGACCATGGTCGAGCGATCGATCCTGGCTACGGTTAACTAAACGCTCCATCCCTCCTGGATCGGGTAAATTGCTACCAGACGTCTACGAAAGTGGAGACACTGACTTGGTTTAGCGGCTGGCACCCGCAGGTTATTGTACAGGCCAAATACACATTCAACATGACTCCACGATTCTGAGTGGAATATGAATGCGTGGCGCATTCTTAGGGATTGGCCACTCTTCATTTATCGGTTAATGGTTATTGCCGAGCACTTTACCTTAACCTGTTACATTTTAAAATTCAGCAAAAAATCACCAAACTTAACCCCATTTTACCCACTGTTTCTCTAAAGTATGCTGAGCGGAACGAAGCGGACATTCCAGACTACTCATATTTGAGGCTGCTTCATAGAAAAATAAAAAAAATAAAATATTTGAATGGAACATGAATGCGGCGGCGCATCCTCAGGGACTGATTAACGCCGATTAACGATTTCACTTTTATTGTGATTTCATTAGTGAGCCTCTACTTGCCGATTTTTTAGACGTTTGTAAAAAACGTTAGCATAACATGTGATGATCTACTCCTCGGCGCTCGCCCATCTGCGCAGATACATACAGACATAAATTATTACACTGCCGATATTGACGTGATACTTGGGTTGAGAGTTGAAGACCGAAAGCCCACCTGGGAGAGAGTTTACCGAAAGCACAAGGAACAGTACAATGTGTACAGATATAAAAAATAACCTATAGGTTCGGTTAGATGCCTGGATCGGTGTGCGATCAGAATGGAATTCCACATGGCCTTTCTACAAGACCGCTCATAACTTCTGTCCCAAAACGCGTGAAACATGCGGTTGCACGCGTTTTAGCGTGGAAATCGTTCTCAGTGAACTTTGGGCAAATCTAAAAACACCATTCGATTCGTCTTCTGATGCTGAGCTCAAATATTCCCTCGCATTTACTCCAGCTGTAGTAGGTGACCTAGTTATGGGCGGTTTTCTCCGGAGCCCTGCTAATTGTTTTACGACCACCCGAACCTTGCCACTGGAGTGTCCTAGGGATACCTTGCCTACAGGAGATAGTAAATTGTAGAAATTCTAGAGTTTCTCATTAGATTTGACTTCTTTTTTTCTTTTTTTGACTTCTTTTTTTACGTCATTCTCATCACTATGATACCAAACATGTCCTCAACCGAAACTCCACTGGAACTTTTCACCCGATGGAAAAAATGGAATTTTCCTATTTTTGAAGACAGTTTCTAAGATCACATTTCTAGATAGAACATGAAAGCTGAGTTTTTCCTAGTACTTGAGGGCAGTCCAACTCAAATCCGAAGAAAAATCAAACGACACACAGAGCTTTGTGTAGATTTGCTGCCTCAAACTTCACAATACACAACATTCTCGCTTCTGCTATGCGATTATCTTCATTCCTAGCGAGCTGTAGTGGGACCCTAGGAAAAGGCGAAGGTGTATTTCTTTTGATACCAGCAGAACACATTACTGCCTTCATCTGTGCCTGACGAAAAGCAATTTAAGGCCCCGCGATTCTTGTAATCCGTGGTCCATTTTGAAGCAAAATTCACACATGATTGTCCAATCCTTCATTTCTTCTCAACGGAAGGTTTATATCGAATTTTACTTTTACAGCGCTAACCAGCGCAAAACCGTGAATCCAACGGGGTATAGCTTTCGCATTGTTGTTGAATTTCATTTTTCATGCCTGTATAGCTGTTCATATGGTGGGCGCGACTCGAACTCTAGCCATCATGCTCGCCAGTCGGCGGTGAGCCGATGGTCGGTGAACCCGACCGCCGACGACACCGCTGCAATATCCAGTGGGGGTAATTAGCACCTGATGCGACTGAGAGGCCCATTCCTTCCCTTGGAGTCCTCTGACGTCCATTAATGGCTGTCGTAAAACGGAAGTAATTTCTCATAAATCTCACCTACAGCGAATGAAAAAATATTCAAATGGAATTCCATACGACATATACCGAAGTAGAATGACATTGTCGAATGTTTTTGAATTTATTTCTTTCTGAAAGTTGAAGCTGAAGCTGTCTAAGGTAAAAAAAATGAAATTAGCCTGGTTAATTCAGATAGAAGGTACGCTGTTTAGGGGGAATGCAGAAATTGCCTAAGAATTATAATATAAACGTGCCTCATGTAGCTAAGTTCATGTAGCTGAGTTAATTTGGGGACAAATTACATGAAATGCGTGATACTAGAAATTGCTTCATCAGGTCGTAGTCAAATACTGTGCGCTATTTTGCTTAAATATTTTGAAATCATACTTTTGCCTAACTCTGTGTTCACACCACAGCTCGTCAAAAATGGGAAAAATCGTGTATCGCACGTAAAGATGTTACGTATACTGCAGATTCAGGCTGAAAATCTCAATAACACTCTGTACGTTGTCCGAATTGGCTTTGGATTAGGATGAAACAACTACCATTCAATAATAAAAGCTAAGTCTTTCTGTTCTAACCGGAAATGTGATCTTGGAAAGTGTCTTCAAAGTTAGGAAAATTCCTTTTTTGTATCGGGTGAAAAGTTCCAGTGGAGTTCCAGTTGAGGACATGTTTGGTATCAAAGTGATGAGAATGACGTACTGAAGTCAAATCTAATGAGAAAATCTAGAATTTCTACAATTTACTATCTCCTGTAGGCAAGGTATCCCTAGGACACTCCAGTGGCAAGGTTCGGGTGGTCGTAAAACAATTAGCAGGGCTCCGGAGAAAACCGCCCATAACTAGGTCACCTACTACAGCTGGAGTAAATGCGAGGGAATATTTGAGCTCAGCATCAGAAGACGAATCGAATGGTGTTTTTAAATCTACCCAAAGTTCACTGAGAACGATTTCCACGCTAAAACGCGTGCAACCGCGTGTTTCACGCGTTTTGGGACAGAAGTTATGAGCGGTATTGTAGATCGTTGTAAGTAGTTCCGCCTCCACTCCTAGGGCTTCATCCCCCGATCTTTGATGGCCGATTGGCCCATTGGGCCTTGTGGCGCGCGACCCCTCCTTGGCGGCTGGGCCGGAGCTGTTTTGTGCGTCGCTCGCACATGGCCAGCAGCAGCAGTGATTGATGAGTGCTTAATAATCTGTCCTTATGGACCTTCGACTGCCTCGTCTCCCGCACAGCCGGCTGCCTGACTGACTGGATGGCAGGCTGCCGGGCCTGTCGCCCATCACCATCGCTCAACATTCTCTATTGATCCCCATAATTTACTCTCGTCGTAAAGCACATGTGTTATGTAGAAGATGTTCCTACTGTTTCACGACCGGATTCATCACGAATTCCGGCACTTTTTTTTGCAAAATTACGGTGCAAGCGCTTTTCTGGGATCAGTTGACCGAACCCGAATCGCAGTAGCGCGTTTCTGCTTCCGTAGCAGTGATTGACACGGTGGTTGTTTCTTAACATTCTTTTTACTGATTGGTTCTTGCAATCCACGTGCTATCATTCGATGATTCTACTTCAAGAGTAAACGCGATAAGGTGCTTTGACGAGTTTTTCCCATCTAACGATGAGGCACAAATCACAATTATCTTGGCGAAAGTTGGGGTGTTTGCTTCTTCAGAATTCAAGTAAAGAGGTTTGGGGAGTGATCCGACATTGCTCTTGGAAATGCTGTTGTAGTTCGAACTGAATTAGTATGTAGTCCAGATATGGCAAGCCAGCATTGTTCCCTTGTTTTGTTACTGAGCAGAGAAGTTCGCTTAGGGGCTAAACTTCGAAGGTCTAATTATAGACAGCGCTTTTCATCAGTTCGGCTGCTCTATTGGGGGAGGTAATAACGAAAATGCAACAAACTTTTTTTTATTTTTCAATAACTTCAAATGTTTTTGAAAAGAGCGGATGTGATGAATTCTCAAGTGGGCATAAATACAGTTGGACTGGGACCCCAGTCGGAAGTTATATGGGAAAGAAGTGGAAATTATTATACTTATTACTTTTGCCCCCCCCCTAACAGAATGACCAACAACTAGTTTACCTTTCCGTCCGTTTTACCCCAGAGTTTCAACTAACCGCTGTCCTTGAGAAGCAAAATTTGTAGATGTAGTTATTGAAAATCTTGGGTTCGTATGTAAATCCATATCGATTTCATGTTGTATTCGATGACCCAATTGTTTATGAGAGTACACACGATTTGTAAGAACTGTCTACAAAACTGCTACAATCGCTTTGGTTTCTAATCCCATTGTTGAAGAATTTCATGATGCAAAAATTGGATTTCAAAAACGAATGAATCAGCATTTCAAGCATCGGCTATTCTTCACTTTTCAACGATGCAAAAAAATCTACTGAAGCAGATCAAAGCAACTGTAACACATTCCGAGTGGATTCCTTAGACAAGTGTTCTGTACAAAATACCACGCAGAATTCTGATTTTTGAAAGCGATAATCTCATAGCCTATCGATAAGACACATTTTACTGTCGTGTTTACACCTTACTCTCGTGATTCATCACTGTCGTACCCCAATATATCCTGATGGACGAGACTGTGACCGTAGAGAGTTATTTAGAGCCTAACTGTCGTTACAAGGTATAGCAGACCTCGCAGCAGTTGTTTTAGTCGATGTGTGAAAGGGGTTTACTGGTTGAATCACATTTATCGGTTTTTAGGAAGAATAGCTCTGTCGAACAGTGGGCATGCTTCAACAGGGGATAAAGCAAGTCATTTCCGATTAAAACTAACAAGAAAGGTCAGTGAACTTCCTCTGACGATTCTTAACAATACTTATATGGTCTTACTGAGCATGAATCGTAGAACACAGATATGTAATCTATTTTTGCTGAATGGCAGTGGGTGGTCCGAGAATCGCAAAAAAAACCAACGCTCTTGAGAGACGCTAACTAGTCCCTGAGGTGAGAGACAATTTGTCACTCAGCAAAAATAGATTACATATCTGTGCTCTACGCTTCAAGCTCTTTAAGACCATATAGGTCTTGTTAAGAATTGTCGGGGGATGTTAACTGACCTCCCTTGTAAGAATAAAAGCGCTGTGAGTTTATCGATCAAGCCAGTGCTCCCTACTTATGCTACCATTTCTATACCAAATGAAAATGCTAGAATGACCGCTACAATTTTTTTGAGATCTATTTATTCATTTATTTGTTCATTTATCATCACATACAAATGGATATGCAAACCAAAATCAGTAACGAAATTGACAGAAAAGAACTATTATAATAATATTACACAGTACTCAGAGAAGATGTAACAAACAGAATACTCGAAAACTGCGTGAAACTTGCCGTTTAACCTTTCGGGCATCCCATACGGTCCACTTCCGGTGAAGAAAGATGATATCACGCTCATATTATTTGTTATTATTTATTATCATTCGCTTATATTATCATAGTATTAGTCATGTTTTTCATTTGGCGCATCTATTATAACAGTGTAAATAAAATAAAAATAAAAAATAATATATTTATCTTCCTGGTGCTTCTTTAAGCTGTTTTACACTGACTGGTGTTGTGGTCGACGGTATCGGAGGTGAGGCCGGTGAGGTCGGCGGATCTGACGGCTATCGTTCGACCTCAACACTCACACGTTACCTAAAGCCACACAGCAATCAGCTATCAATCATCACGGCTCAGAAGGGGCGCGTGCGGTGTGTTGTTATCACCTCATGTGAGGAGGCAGTCGGTCGGAACATTTCCGCTGCCAACGATCAGCCAGGAGCCGCTCATCCCCCTACAAAACCCCGTCGAGACCATCGACGCCTTCCATTATGCCCGTCAGCTGCTGCTCGTCGAGGCGCCCATTCATCGCTCTGGCTCTTTCAGTTCATTTTCTTCCCTCCTTCTACATTTTTATTCCATTTTCTGTCGGGGTTCTTCCCGAATGAATTCTCTCATGTTTCGTGGAATCGGCAGAAAAATCTCCACCAGCGAAACGCGGGGACTTCGATCTCATTAGCAGTGAATGGGTGGGTTTACGGAGGTGTCGGGCGCAGTGTCGGCATCGTTTGATGTGCTTTCATCTCACCGACTCACTGCCGCCCACCGCGATACGAACTCTTATCAGCGGCTTTTTGATCGCTCAATACTTCATGTTCTCCCCACTCGTAAAACACAGCCGAATCCACGCTTTCTGCTCTCTGCTGCCAGTCGATTTTTCTCGATTCTCATCAGTCAGACATTCTCTTCTCCATAGCACCTTGTGTGTATTCTCTCAGAAAACATCCTCAGAGCGATTATCAACCACCAGAAGTAATGTGTTTTACACTGAGGGGAGGTGTTTTCGAGAAAAGAGAAAAGAAAGTGATTAAGGTTCAAGGGCTGCTCCCGCGATGTAAACCGTTTCGTTATTTAATATTTTCTGGTTCTCTCTATGAGTCTTTCGGTCTAGCTCGCCTAAAGTTATAAAAAATCTTCTTAGAAGGAGTACTGTAAAATTAAGCGGTAAGGCGAGAATCTGGAATGGAATCCTGAAATTTTGTGAGTGCAACTTATATGCGATTTGTTATTGGGCGGTTCAAAACTGATATAATCGTTAGATTATCACTGACAGGGAAAAACGTTAACATCACCGATGCTAAGAATCACTTGGAAGTTCAGGACTTTCCTCCAGAACACTGGCGGAACTGATATTCTTGGTTTTTGATTGTCTTGAGAACAGATTGAGGGCTGTTTAACTCCACTTCTGGAATTTCGTTTTCGCTTTGTCTATCATCACCTATTTAGGAAATCACAGAACGATTTTGGCGGGATTCTATTTATTTATCTATTTATTTATTTATTTATTTATTTATTTATTTATTTATTTATTTATTTATTACTCATGCGCTGCATGTCGCGCCAGTATGAGCAAATACAGTACCGGACATAGCTTTTGATCACTTCCCGGAAAAGCCGCTTAGGAGCGTTCCAAAGCGGCTTTTTTCAACAATATTGTTGAAACTCAATTATTTGTAAAAATATACATATATCTGAGCTCAGCAGCTCGAACTCTATCGACTGGTATTCAAAGATCGGTGCAAATGCATAATATGGCCCTTTTCCCGACCCCTCAAATCTCGCCTGGTCGGTCCCGCTGGTGCTGGTCGGTTCCTCAGGGGCCGACTAGGCGAGATTTGAGGGGTCGGCAATGGGGGCAATATTTTGCATTTGTATCGATCTTTGAATACCAATCGATAGAGATCGAGCTGCTGAGCTCAAATATATGTATATTTTTACAAATAATTGGGTTTCAACAAAGTTATTGAAAAAAGCCGCTTTGGAACGCTCCTAAGCGGCTTTTCCGGGAAGTGATCAAAAGCTATGTCCGGTACTGTAGATATCGGGACATGAGCTTGCAAAAAAAATCAAGTGATTAAAATTGTAAAGTACAAAAATTCATCAATCTTAATGGTTCATATTGTTTACGAAATCCGGGATTCGAGTAGAAACTGCAGAACAACGTAAGGACAATTGAAGCCTGAAACGGGCAAATATAACGAGGTCTCCTACGAGTTCCAGATGTAATGGTTAAGGAACCAACGTTGATCAGTTCACTAAGGATCTGCGTTCGCGTCCCATTCAAATCGTAGGGAATTTGTATTTGGCCTAGCCGCTATACCAAGCCCATGCCTTTACCTTCCCATACAAGTTTGGTACCAATTTGCCCAACCCCGAAGGGATGGAAGGCTTGGTTCGATCGCTCAAACGTGCCCGTGGCAGTAGCGCCTCTTCGCACTGTTCCACACGCGCCCTTATTCGGAAGGTAGAAGAATTAAGCTGAACGATTGCCGAGGGTTAGGGAATGGAGAGCTCAGGAATTCTTTCTTTTTTTGCTAGCCCTGCTGATGATCCGAAGGGAGTGCTACCAGTCCGTGGGTGCGATTTCCTTCCATATCAATTATCCTGTTTAGGGCGAAATGGTGAAACAGGATTCTTTCTCTTTCTTCATTCATATTATGTTAAGTATACTCAACTAACCACTTTTATCTATTTAGTCGTATTTAGTCATATAGTCGCGTTCCAGGTCTGTGTCGGTGGGAGTGGAAACATTTTTTTGTTGTGGGTCCCTTTTTGCCTCGGGCAATTTCGGGTGAAGGTGTATGGTGGCGAGTCGGTTCCGAGAAGGACTTCTAAGCCATCCGCGATGTCGATCGCGTGAGATTCGAATCGGACGGGGCTGACCGGAGCGGGCGTCTTTCGCGGCCGAAAGGCGCGGCGCCCTTTGTCGGCCCGTAAGTGACTCTGAACTGACCGACACCCGCAGCGCGGCTTTCTCGTAGGGGCAATCATGCCCAAACACCTGTAGTGTTTGCCGAACAGATTCGTCTACCCATCGTGTCCGATCATCGACGGCTTCCTGCCACCGACACTCCTCTTCCCATCCAATCGAAACGAGATGTTCGTCCCGTCTTCCACTCGTCCGACGACTTGGCTGGTCGCCGCCACTCCATCTATCAATCTCTAATGCACTAGCGCTGTTTTTGTGAGAGTCTGCTTGGCGCGGTGACAAATTTCCCCAAGTTCTCGCCCTCCAACCGCATCTCGTGTGCTGCTTTCGTGCCATTATCACCAAGCACAGACAGCAATTACACCTCCCACGATCAGTCTTTCCTCGGTATCCCTAATCCAGGCCTATCTTCATACTCATATTCCTATTGATGTATTCACCTACACCTTCTATTAAAGTTGTCCTACCTTTCTCGAGACGCAGTCCTAGCAGTAATTTAGCGCAACTTTTCCCACATACTCCAAGTAGTTTTTGAAAGATTCGCTGGAAAATCTCTCTTCTTCTTTGGTGGAAAATTTAAAATCCTAGTTTTACCTAATTTACCATCATAATTTCAGAAAATTGATCATACCCAAAATCTCGGAGCAAGTGATCGATTAAATGAGCCAAAGCACAATGAAAAAAGCCGGTTGTTGTTGTAACGGCGATGGACGAGGTGTTAATCATTAGAGTCCAGCTTCTAGAACCGGATCTTTTGCGAAATGTTATTTTCAAAATTGATTTTGTCTTAGTTTTTTTTCCGTTTTATTTATTTCAGTCACTTTTTATGCACTGGTGAATCTCTTCGTACGCTTGCATGACAATACAATGAGAGAGCCAATGCACAACGAAAAAAGCCAGTTTTGTATTTCGTGCCCTCTCATGGATAATGTCATATTTTCCATTTTTCATCCCTCATGTCGTCCTTGACTGTTCCGATCCTTTTATCGTATCGTATTGTTACTGAATGTTACTAACTATCTGTAATAAGCTAGAGCATTTCCTGGGATTTTCCCACTTTAATCACCCGTTTCATTCATTTTATCAATCGTACGGGTATTGAGGTCTTGAATAACGTTTATTTTATGTTTTATATTAGTATTTTGATAGTCAATTATTCAAATCGAAAGGCGTTGTTTCTATTATTGCAGCTAAAAATGTGTTCGATTTGAATTTGAAATGGAATGAATTTGAAAACGGGACCAAACGTGCATTTCTAAGCTGGAACCCATCCACCTCACCTCGTTATAGCGGTAGCGTTGACATTGGGGCTAAAATAGGAGAATAATTGGTTCTTCGGTTCTTTTTGTTTCTTTGTCACACCAATTTGTGCAAATTGAGCAACTCAAAACTATGGTATAAACAGGCGTGTTCGTTTAATGTTCAGTCCCCGAGATTCTTAGCCGAATTCCCTATCGGTTGAAAAACATGGCAAAACGAGGACAGTTCGCGGGATTTTGGTGCAACGTTGTATTTTTTTAATGTAGACACTTATGTTTCCACACGTGTAGAAAAGCTCTGTATACTACAGTAACGAAGTGATAAAATGGCGCCAGCGGCGCTTTCTTGCACAGAATCCGCCGTTTTTCTATATTTCCTTCAAAACTGATTCATTCGTAAAGATAAACACGATTTTGGATTCAGCGACACGAGCTCTATCTTTTCATATACAAATTCTCCAAATTCGTGGAGCTTTCTAGCAAACGACTTTTTTGACCCCTCGATTTTCGATCCCCTGCCCTTTCTATTTCTTGCCTGATGATATCGCTTGACTAGGCTCCGGCTTTGGACTTACTTCCACGCGCCCCCCCCCCTTGGAATTGCGGTGTAAATGAATTGAGGTAGGCTCTGTCCGGGTCACCACGTGTGGACCTCAAAAACGGCACATTTCGGCGCAAAAATGCGCCGCCACCGCCGTTTTATCGTTGCGTCACGTCCGGTACTCTAGGTGTGCGACACACAAAAGGGTGGCGAAGAGGGAATTATTGTTGAGATTTTCAGTAATAGAAAGGCCCATTCGGTCGTAAGAACCTTCTTCTAGTAGTTAAGATTTATTAATATCTGATAGCAGTTTGATTTTGTACTTCAATTTTCGATACTCGATTTTGCGCGAAACGGCATTTGTTCTATCTGTCGTTTTCACTTACCATTGCAGCGACGGACCACCTAATCCAATATACAGATGTCCTTCAGTGTCTGGTGTAGAATTTTTAATTATTTAATTTTTCTTTCGATTTTCAGATCTGTATCAATGGCGCTGGACGCGTGCAACTTCTCGTCCAGTGTCGACGCTGTGCTTCACGATGCACACGCGTTACAAGCATTTCGAGAATGGATCCGATTGGTGAGTAGATCTTTCTACTTATAATTCTAGATCTTTCTAGTTAAAAAATAGTTAGGGGAGCAGTTTCTTCTTTTTTGTTCATCTTCGATAGTGCATTCGCCTTAAGACGCCCTCTTCAGGATCCATCTCGGCCGTCCGACTGCCTCGCGTTGCATTTCGCTATCAAAGGATACCAGACGTATCTCTCACGGAAGGAGCCGAACACTTCCAGCATGGCATGTACCTTACACAGGAAATTTATAAGGTGTGATTTCCGGCACAATAATTCTATCTGAAAGCATTGGAAGTCAGCCTTACTATTAGTTAGCCCCCCCCCCCCGAGATTCGAGGAGTTGATAAGTGTATGCGAGACGAATCCCCCGCTAGTGGATATTCGGAAAAAGATGGCAGAAAGAATATATGTAGAGTGCACAAAATATCGTTCTCAAAATTTTATTTGTTCTTGATATCAATTTTTTGAGCTGAAAAACGTACGAAAGGTACATGTGTCTAGAAACCGCAAGATCTTACCTGATTAATCGCGAAACCTCTGGTCAAGGTTACGAGATTTCTCAACGATTTCTCCTAGCAATTCGGGACCTACTCGCCCATAGGTTCCTTTTTGAGAATTGACCTCAACTGAGAATAAGGGATCAGGAGCCGCCATTTCCTGATAACGCTAATCTTTCACCCTTGAATAGAGGCGGATGAGCTCCGGAAAACTTTGGCTACTTTCGGGAACATGCTGATTACTGCACATCGGGATGAGCATGCGGGGGTGAAAACGACAGCAGGTGACCGTGGGAACCAATTCTGTTTGTTTAAGACGTTCTCAATGGGGCTACCGCCTGTAAGGTATCGGGGACACAGGTATCGGCGGCTTCTGTAGTATCCTTGAGAGTAGCCCAACCCCCATGTTTCTTGATATAGTGATTCAAGCTGAATTTAGTGCTCAACGACAATTTTTCAGCCAACGGACCGGCTCCTGCTCGTTCCTTCCCTCCGCCATACGAAAGGAAATGTCAACCCGAGTTCATTCTCTCAATAGCCAACAACCGCCCTACCCGGAGCTCTTCGATCCGGTTCTACCAGCTCTTCGGAAGCAGCTCAATGCCTTGCATTCGCAGTTTGTCGCTTCGCACAGCTTCATGGCGGTGAGTTGACTTTTTCTTTCATTATTCATAGGCGCGTGGTGCAGTGGTAAGGGCACTACATACTTCCACGAGCACGTCGAGCGATCGATCCTTGCTGCTAACCAAGCCTTCCACCCTTCTGGGACCGGGTAACTTGGTAGCAGACTTGCCCGGGAGGGTGGAGACACTGGCTTGAGCAGTGGCTGCCACTAAAATATTAGGTTTTCGGGAAAGTTCTGTTACAAATTTTTCAAAAAATTCATAAAATTCAGCGAGAAGCGTTATGACCTACCCATGACTACTGATCAATAGACCAAACATTCTAGAATATTCTGAGCACAGAACCTTTCTTATATATTGCTGGTGCTGGGTACGCGACTTCATTGAAAGCGAAGCTATGGCTCAAGTTGACAAACGTATTCTGCGACCAGTTCTGTACTAGAATTCCTTGAATTGAATAAAAATAAAAATTTTTGAAAAAAATGTCCGATTGATGACAGAACTTTCCCGACAACCCAATAGAATATGTAGGTCGAACCCGCTTCCACCATTTCTACGATTCTGAATGGAAGGTGAGTGCCTGGCGCGTCCTTGGGAGTCTGATCATCACCCGCCGCTTAATTTGTTTCCTTATTTTTGACGGATATTTAGTTTTACTTTGCAGTTTTTGGCAAGGAACAGCAGCGAAGGATCTTCCAACTCGACACCTCTCGATGAACTGCCTCCATACCCATACCTCGGTCCGACGTCAACTTTAGCTCGAGAACCAGCACGAAAAGGTCGAGGGTGGGTAGCAGATTTCGAATTGTCGATTTTTAAATTAAAATAGTCGCTGATCATATTTTTCCAGTTCAAAAACTCGAGCCTACTCCTACGATGCTTCCACTAGCCGGCACAACAACGACTCTTCGAGATCAATTGCCATCGATAGAGAGCGAAATCTGTTCAAGGTGGTAGTCACCCTCTAGACTTGATTTTCGAATCTTCAGCATCGCCTAAATGATTGGAATTTATTGATTTCTCGATTTATTATTTGTTTGGTTTTTAGCATTCGGACGGTTCTATACGGCACGATCTTCCGGAAGCTCGCCAAGCATTCGTTGGCGTCCTCACCGAGCGATTGGACGTGATTCGAAAAGAGTTGGAGAGATGCGATGAGAACACCTATGCACGGTAGAATTTGACTCTTGGTAACCCAGGTCGGAAAAGTCTCTATCCACGCGTTTCAGCGATTTGCCACGAGATTTGGCAGCATGCTCTTTGTTACCGTCTCTGCACGACAATAGAATACTGGAAGAAACCACCAGCGACGAGGAGGTGGAGAAGTACGTCGGCAGAATTGACGGCAACAAAAGGCGATCAGGTGTGGATAACCGAACTTTGTTTAAAGAATCTGATTATGAATGAGCGGGCCCGCGTGGTGCAGTGGTAAAGGCTTGTTTACAGTCGTGCTGCCAGCAGCAGCAGCAAAATGGGGGCGGGGCGTGGGCCCAAAATTCTGCTGAGGAAGTTGTCGTGGTGGGACCGAATGAATATGGCTGCCGGCGAATGAATATGGCTGCCTGCGCCCCACTCAAAATGGCGCGCCAATCGTACGGTATTATTCGCGATGGGACCCCTGCTGCTGCTGTCGATACTTGAAACACCCCCCTGCTGTCGGTCTGCTGCCGGACGCTGCAACTGCGTTAAACCCCCTATCCTCCACTTCTGCTGCTGCTGCCGGCAGCAAGACTGTAAACAGGCCTTAAGAGGCACCAGTGACAACCGCACTGTCGACCGATCGATCCCAGCCATCATCGAACCGAGGTCTGATAAATTGACACCATACTTGTCTGGGAAGATTAAAACATTGATTTGATATAACGACCAAATTCGCATTCCCCATGCCTCTGACTCTGAATGGAAAAAGAATGCGCGCCCTTAGGGGACTGATCAGCGCCGACACCTTCACCTTTACCGTTACCTTTATTATGAATGGAATTTTGTAAGGAACAACCCTTGAAACTGTTGCCCATTAAATGCTAATCTTGCATTGTCTCTTTTTCAGAGTCTGTCTCTCCAATTCCATTCAACTTCCCACAGAGCAAAACGAATCCGTACGAGAACGGATTCGCCCCACCTCCTCAAGAACCTCATCTCAAGTTTCCAGATGTACGCACACCACTTCCATTTCCGGCAGTTTCAAACAAGTAAGCATTTTCGCTTATTCTCGGCTATTTCTCCCGAGAAATCTGTGTTTTTCAGATCTATGGATTACCGCTTCTCCGATTCGAGCGGATTTTGCAGTTCGGAAAGCGCCTACTTGTCCGATAGAAGTTTCGGAAAGAAGAAAATTGGTAAGCGATGAGATTGTGTTGGAAGAAAAAAAAGATGACAATAAATGTTAGAAAGTAAAGAAGCTCACTTTTGTTTTTGCACTTTTTTCATTGCTTTCATTACCTTACATCGGTTCTCTGTGGCATTTCTAGCACTCAACATGTAGGAAAAAGTTGTTGAAAAAAAGGCAAAATGAGGATCAAAAACTTCTGGAAACGCGGAAATTCCACTACTGAATTCACCAAGAGTAGGATTAATCGGAGCCAATAGAAAAGAACCCATTTAGCAGGTGGTATTCCATTCCATACCGCAAGGATGAAAATAGGTTCTTAACGCTGGTAAAAGGCTTACTGTCAGTTGTGTTTGAAGAAACGAGCGACTTTTTAAAAACATTCTAGTAGGGATTATGATAGATCTTTTGAAATATCTCTCCATAAACACCACTATTCTAACGCTATTCCACCTCAGGAAGTGTATTGCAATATAAAAAAAGAGAAAAAAAGAAGAAAATTCTATCCTCCTTACAGGCTTTGACTTCACTCCAAATCATCTCGGTATGATCAGCAGTCCACGGAGAAACAATAACCCTGTTCCATCGCAGAGTATTTTCTGTGCCATCCAGTGAGTTTGAATATTGGTTCAAATATTTCCATTTTACAATAGTATTGCTGCATCAGTGCTCATGGTACAGTGGAAGAAAGCGCTATTACCACCATCAAGGTCGAGCGATCGATCCTACCTAACCGAGCCTTCGATTCGTACCGATTCGACTGAATTGGTACCAGATTTGTGTAAAGTGGTGAAGACACTGACTTGGTATAACGGTGGCCTCGCAATTCGTCGTAACGCATGCTAAACATGTATTCACCATGCCTCACCAAATTTGAATACTACACTAGTGCGTGGCGTAGTCTTACAATTAGAAGACTTATCTATCCCGTATACCTTATTTTTATTACTGCCCTTACCGTAATTCCATGCGACGGAGCCCGTGCAACTGTAGTTCGGAGACATTCATACGTCATTTTTGCCTACTAAGTTTCTAACCTCCTTAGTAAGTTCACTAATTTCGAGCAGTTTTTTTAGGAAGACCTAGGGCAAGCTGCTTTTTCAAGGTTCAGGAAGTTTTTTCAAGGGCCCAAACCACTTACTTGTCCTTCGTTTTCTAGTTCAGTCACTTTTCATTCAGCTTTTTTATCATTTACCTGCTCTGTTCAAATGTTAAATAGGATAGTTATGGGTAATGATAACAAGGAAGAGTAGTCAATCCCCTGAAGACGCGCCACGCGTTCGTTCGGTTTTGTTCCATTCAGAATCGCAGAAAGGTGGTGAATGTGTACTTGGTCCATAGCGTGATTTGTAGGGTCAAGTCGCTATACCAAGCTGGTGTCTTTACCTTCTGAGACAAGTCTGGTACCAACCTATCTGACCCTAAAGGCATGTAAAGCTCGGTTATTCTGGGCTGGGATCGATCGCTCCACCACGCTGGTGTCCATAGCGCCACTTACCACTGCACCAAGACTTCCAGAGAATCTGATGAATCGAGAGCAGTAGCTTTGACCCTAGTTGTAATCTAGTCTCACGGGACTTGACTCTGCCAAACGTCCAACAGCGGCTGTAAATCAGGTCTAATTAATTTTCCTTCCAGATGTCCTCCATTTCCATCACCGCCGTTGACGCTGATGCTGAGGGAAGCCGGGCAGCCACCGATGGTGGCGAAAATTCCCAACGAGATGATCACGCTGGCAAAGTTTCGCAGGACGTTCGGCATTTCACGAACAGAAAACATGAGGTGAGCCGACGTCAGGATCTGGAGTGATTTGAAATCAGATCGATGTTTGATCCTTATCGACAACAATGAAATAGAATACTGAATTCAGTTGTCAAAATCGTACCGACGGGTTCCTCAGGAACAGAAATTTTTCCTTTCCGAAGTTCATATAATCTAGGCGAGAGGGTGAACTTTGAGCAGATCTTTCACAATGAATAAATCAAAAAAAAAACTTAGCAGTTTCTGCAGATAGTTTTAAATCAATATATTTTGAAGTCCGAATCTGAAACGAAGAACCTAAATAATGGTACCATTTCAGGGTTCCACCGAATGGTTTTCCGAGAGCTCAATTTTCTGATGGGAGAAGACATATATGTCGTATCGTATGAGCGAGTGATTCGAAAAGTGTAGAATCCGACTAAAACTGGTTGAAACTCAAAATGCTGTGGCCTAGGGGTTAGCCGGAACTCTAAAAACCTTTCGGAGAGGAAACCAAAAAATTTAAAAATAAGAGTAAGAATTCAAGAAATTAAACCGGCAGGTGGCCATTTTCGAATATGATGTCAAGTTCATGAGATATGTAGTTTGCCATAAGGGATAGAAAAAGAAGAACCCATGACATCAAAGATTTTCAGGGCAACTTAATAAGGGTCAGTGTTGTGTTATCCTTCAGCACACCACCTCTTGCATTCCAACAGAAAGTCCGAAGAAACCTTCAAGATTTTTTTCGAGCAACAGAAATTGCCATTTTTCGTTACTCGAAGAAGTCGTACTCACGAGCGGTTGTTAGCCCAAATCATACAATTTTTTTCAAATATAATTTCAGAGAAACGAATGTTGAATCTCGGATTTCAGGTTTCTGTTTAAAAGCACATGTGAAGACGGTTCAGCCCCATTTCAATGGAGTCTCATCACCGATGACGAAGCGGTCCTGCCACTGTTCGACGGAAAAATCAGCGCCGAATGTCGACGTCTGACGGACTCCGATTGATATCGATCATTGAAGGCGATTAGCGCTATGACTTGAATTCTTATGAACACCAAATGCTTTTGCAGTCATGTATTTTCACACAGGGTTCTGCTTTATTCACTTTGACATCCTCGTATTTCCCAGATTATGTACATTACCATTGCTCAACTGTAATATATTAATACATTTCTTCGTTCTTCATAACAAAAATTCTGAACTTCTTCGTAACCTGTTCCACATCTACCAAGTGTTTGAAAGCCATCTGTTCCACGTAAAAAAGCTAGAAAGAGTTCAGAACAGAAACCACTTAAAGCATTATATGAGTGAAATTCTAGTTTTATTACCACTTTCTGCTGGTTACTGAAAATAATGTTGGGGTGGTGGCGCTAGTCTCATCGCCAAAATCGCGGTTCAGGCGGGATTCGAACCCGTTTCTCGCGCCTATCGTCTGATTTCTGGAGATTTCTTTCTTTTTTTTCTTTTTCTTCCTAGGATGATAATTTAACAATATTGCAAGTGTAAGGGCTCGTTAAGACGCCACGCGAGGAAAGTGCAAAATCGAAGCGTAACCAATAATTAACGTCATTGATCGAATTTGCTCTTTGCGTTAGTGGCGCAGTCCGGTGGCGCCGAGTCTAAGCAAAAAAAAAGGAATGTAATCACATAGGGTGAAAATCAAACGAAACAAGTGAATTTCGTCAAATGTCCTTTAATAAGTAATAGCAGCCTCCTAAAAACCCCGAACGGCCAAGTAAGTTTGCCTAAATGAGGCGCCACCGGACTGCGCCACTAATGCAAAGGAGCAAATTCGATCAACGACGTTAATTATTGATTGCGCTTCAATTTTGTATTTTCGGCGTCTACATGAACCCTAATGGGTTCTGTCGTGACTATGCACGGTGCTGTAGACAACTAAATTGAAGTTCAGGAAAACGGAACTGTGGTTCCAGCTCAGCAGCACCAATTATGGAAACGAATAATACTCGCGTGGACAGCATGTGTCAGCAGTTCTTCCGCAACCTTATAAATTTTTGCTGGTGGAAAATGTGGTCGTCAAATTCGACGGAGTTGGAAGGAAATCAATGTCTGATCACACACGTTTCCTCGAATCGCGATGCTTCACCAGTGTCAGCTCTTTAAGAGCGCTCTCGCTACCGACCCTTGTCCAAAGATCGTCGCGAAATCGCATTACGCGTTCTCTCGACCTGATCTTCGAATACACGGCTCATGCGACTGAGTCTCTGATCATCGGCTGCCGACGTCCTTCTTTCTACTTCGTTGTACGCAAATCGCATGTTCATCCTGCTTGTGTTACGTCCAGAGCTATGAGACAGAAGTTTAAGGAGGAAGAACCGTAGAGTCGAAGAGATGGGGACGATGCTATGGATACGGAACTGCACCGTGAAGATCGCGGCAGCTGAACGTAAGCGGGGACAATTTTGTGTTGTGTGTCGTCGCGTACGTGACGCACTCGTTACGCGCATACAAGGCAAGCGTAGCTCACTCGCTAGTACCGTTTTCAAGCTGTACTCCTGCGCAGTTGTGCTATTAGGTTGGTGCAAAAGTTCTCGGACATTTGGTGTACAAAACAGTTTATTTTATAATATCTGAACAATAGCAAGGAGTCATTTGAAGCGGGCACAGTTGACATCAATGGTCTTTTCTTCTCTATAAAATTTTTTGACTGGAGCCGAAAATGGCGGGGAGATTCTTTCAAAATTCAAGAAGTCGCGAATGTCCGAGAAGTTTTGCACTAACCTAATAACATATGTATGTAAGAGTGACTGAAACGAAAGCTTACAGACTTCTGCAGCTGTACTATGCGCCGTCAGGAAGAAATGTTCACTATGGTGCTAACCGTCTGCTCAAGGCTCGCACCCGATAATGCTTACGTGCGGAACGAAATGCCAACATTGAGTGAAAATACTGGGTACTGAAATGGCACAGCACGGTTAAGTCCGAAAGAATAGGCATCGTACACAAGCTTCTCTCCCATTTCGGAAAGCGTCACCCTGCACCTCGCAGAAACGATAACTTCCTCCGTGCCCCTTGCTCTACTCTCTTGGCCATACGCCCCGCGGATCGAATGCCTCCGGCGACGTAGGTGTGATGAAGGCAAACGCGCTCCAATGCAAGTTTCATGTCATTCCACTACATTTGGCTAGGGGATGAATGAGTTGCAGTGGCCCCAGGGCTTCTCATTCCCATGGAGATAGACCTGTCTACTACTCCTGGGATGATCTACTATTGCACACCTGCTGGCGTGCCCTTCAGCACTTAAGTTGGGAATGAAGTTGCTTCACTATCACTTTCTCTCATCTCAGTCTGATGATGATTCACTGGATCATCAAACATCACACGTGTGGTAGGAATTTCCTACATCTCCTGCGCAGGTGTACGTTTTCAAATGCCAAAAAGCGCGCATCTTCGTTAAAGTATTATAGAATGTTGGTGCATGAGGACACGAAGCGGTGGTATAATCTTTACTGTAATCACGTACAGCTCCGCAATAAGGGTCATAAGAAATGGCAGATATTGTGACAAGAGTGAAGAGGCATCGTCGACGACACTGATCATGCAACAGCGACCACCCTCCCCATGATCGGTGCGTTGTGGGACCTACGACGACCGGTTTCGGTGGCCGGACCTTTAGGCGAGTTGTGCTCTTACGGCTTTACGGCAGCAACGTAGCGCTGACGAAAGATAGGGATCGGAGCCCCTTCACACTCTACTGTGGCAGTAAACCAAAGTAGAGCTGTAAAAAACCGGTGTGCGTATTTCCGCAATGGCTGCGCGCTTTTGCGGCCGTCCACTGTACTGTCGTTGGTCAAAAAACTATTTAGTGCATAGTTGACGATATGGGTGGTTGTCGTAGAGTAATTTGAAAACGGATTTCAGATTCATTATCAGCGCTTGTGATAGTCTAAGTGAGCAAAATTTAGCGAGAAATAGTTTGAGTGAGGTTAAATTCGACTGGCTGCCGCAGCAAAAAATGGCCTAGGACATTCCCTGCTGCGGCGGCACTGCGGCAGCGCTGCAGCAGTGAAATACTGACAGCGGCAGCAGCACTGCCGCTACTGCGCCGCTGTCCGGCGCGCCGCCGGTCCCTGTTTTTCGTCATTACTGCGACAGCAACGCGGTAAAGTCTGAACGAAAATTCATCGGTAGGCGAGCGCTAGCCTTGCTGCTGCTTTCAGGGTTTCACTGTAGCAGTGCTGTGCTAACGGCTTTCTTTTACTGCGAAGTGAAGAGAATCTTTGACAGTGATTGCAGTAGTTCGCTGTCGGGACTGCTTCGCGATTGTTGCAGTCACAACAAGAACTACAAATGCCTCATCGCTGCCCTTGCTGCTTTGCGCCGCCCTCCTGGCACCTAGAGTGGCGGCGATGGAGGAACCGTTGCCGCGCACAAGCTGTGGGTTTGGGTCCGCGATAACTGTTCCCTCACTGTGGTGGTGCGAGTGACTCTGGTACGATCTGTGCCAGTTGTCCTTCCCGTCGCTGACCGTCGTCGTCCCGTCGGCCGCCGTCGTGCCAGCCCGCGATATCGCGCCGCCTGCGTCTCTGCGGGCGAGGCGCAGACATACAGAGTGTCACAGATGGAACTCGTCCAGATCGCCGCAGCAGCGCTTTTGCTGCGCTGCGCTCTACCGAGAGTGCATCGTTCAAGGTGTTCCGGAAGCGGTGGTGACGACACAGTGTGTAGCGCAGTGGAGGACGTCGCCGTGACGAGCCGCACTGATCGCGGGGTGTTCGATCGCCGTCGATTTGCGCCGATCGCCGAGAGATGATCTGCAATGTGATGACTTCGGCGCTGCGCTGCGCTCGCGTTAGCCTGCGCAGACCGTCATCGTTTAGAGGTGCGCACTGCTCTTTCTCTTTCTTAAGTGGTTGTTGTTACCCGTAACCCTTGGTGTGTAGTTCTACCCTCGGGGATTTTTCATCCTTGGCTTCAATGTTGATCATTTGAGCATCTTTCAAGTGATTGAGAAATGGCGGGAACTCTCTCCATCTCCAATCACACCCTCCCCTCGGTCCAGTTTTTGCTAGGAGCCCTGCTTTAAATTTATATTTAATCTTATCCAATCTTATATTTAATCTTTAATCTTATCCTGTGAATTGAACAGAAGCATAGCGTTTGGCTTGACCTTTGACAGAATTTCGACGAGCCACGGTTTATCACTCCAAAACCTGGTTCCATGTTTTTTTTTCAACGACTGCAAACCGTTGTACCTGAATCTTCATCCTACCTGTGCGTCCTGATCCCAATTCGAACACCTTCTGACGAGGTTGTGGGAGACAGGGTGCGCCACACAGGGACCATATCTTTTTATTTGCTGGTTTTTTTTTTGTTGCACGACTGGAAATACTTTCACCAGCAAGGGACCACGTCTTCCAATGTAGTCCTCATTAATAGCCCACACTTACCGCTCGTTTCAAAGTGAATTTATAGTTGATTCTTAGCTCAAAAACATTGAAAAGCGGGATTGTCTTTTGATGGACCTTCGCCTTCGATTAGTTCTGAACCTCTCCTTATTGAATGTGGAAAATTGAAAATGCGTATCTTAAAAAATTTGGTCTTTTGAGGAACCTAGCAAGTCCAGCAGCGAGATAAAACATCAATAAGTCGATATATGTTCAACATCAATAAGTCGACAGTTCAACGTAGTTCAACATCAATAAGTCGATATACACCCCGGTGCAAAATTATAGGTTCACCCCGCGATTTGTCCATAAGTGCCTCAAATCGAAAGGAGTCTGGTACGATTCGGTAGTCCTAACGACTCTATTCAAAAATATGTCGGAACATACCATTTTTGCAAATTTTGTGTTTTTTAAAAATATTTTATAGTGATTTTCATATGCTATTTTAAAGGAAAATATTTCAAATATCGCTGAGCGAAGGATCAATCTGAGACGATATTCTGATAGAGCATAGTCTAGTTATTATAATGTGTTACAAACATTTGATTCACATCGCGATTAAAATATAGATTTTTGTGAGCAAACATTTTGGTGGTCAAAAAGTGGTCAAATTTTAGAACAATGTTTCAAACAAAATTCTATATCTTTCTAACTGCGCAACGAATTTACACCAAATCTGAGTACGTGATAGAAAACGCTTTTCTCTTTAAAAGTCTCATTTTTGTTTCTAAGCTCTTCTCTTAGTTTGTGAGAAAATTTCTTTTATAATTGAGATTGCGTAAACTGTTATATTCAAAAAAGTTCAAGAGGAATCGACTTCATTTTCTCACGGTTCATAGTACATTTATGGTACTCTTGATACTGTACGTATGCCAGAATAAATCAAAGTTCTTCATAAAAATATATCGCTTTGACTAACAGACGCTGTGCGCGCCTCTGCCCGCCACCATCTACTGTACTGGTGGTGACGGCGCATGCGGCGTGTGTTAGTCAAAGCGATATATTTTTATGAAGAACTTCGAATTATTTCAGCATACGCGTAGCATTGAAAGAACCATAAATGTACTATGAACCATGAGAAAATGGAGTCGATTACTCTCGAACTTTTTTGGATATAACAGTTTACGCAATCTCCACTTTAAAAAACATTTTCTCACAAACTAGGAAACCATACTCGTAACAAAAACAACCATCTTAAAAATAAAATCATTTTCTATAGGGTTTTCCAATTTGGTGCAATTTTGATAAAAAGTTAAGAAGATATAGAATTTTGTTTGAAACATTGTTCTAAAATTTGACCACTTTTTGACCACCAAAATGTTTGCTCACAAAAATCTATATTTTAATCGCGATGTGAATCAAATGTTTGTAACACATTATAATAACTAGACTATGCTCTATCAGAATATCGTCTCAGATTGATCCTTCGCTCAGCGATATTTGAAATATTTTCCTTTAAAATAGCATATGAAAATCACTATAAAATATTTTTAAAAAACACAAAATTTGCAAAAATGGTATGTTCCGACATATTTTTGAATAGAGTCGTTAGGACTACCGAATCGTACCAGACTCCTTTCGATTTGAGGCACTTATGGACAAATCGCGGGGTGAACCTATAATTTTGCACCGGGGTGTATGTACATTTATGCTATGAATTCACTGCTCTGCGGTGCGCTAGAATTCACTGAAATATTATACATAGAAGTATGGTCTCTAATCTTTTCCCGCTTCCTCAGCGTCTCGAAGAAACGGTCGTCCAAGAACTCTAAATCGTGCCCACTCCATCAGTTATTATGTATTTAGAAACAAGTGGAAAGCCTCCCCAGCACCTCAACCCCACCTCTCGATCCCGAACAGTCCCTTTCAAAAAAGTCAATTTGGCCATGGCAGTTCGTGAACATTTTAATATCTGGATTTTACACCTTCGTCCGAAGGAGGTCGGGCAGGCCGCAGGTTTTTGACTTTTCTTAAAGACTTAACGCATTGTATTCAGTACTTCTTGCATCAGCTCCTGTCGTCCGCTATCCACGAATCGGACTAGCCGCCTACTGTAACACTGGTGCGGTGTTTTTGTTTTCTGTTTACCTTTGCTTATCACCGATTATCATGACTAATCATTGTTCCGTAATCTGTCCCGGTGATGCTTCATTTGCCGAACACCGACTTCAGAAATGGCTGCCGTTGCAGGTCCGAAAGAGGCACCAGCAATCTCACACGAGAAGATGGCCACCTGCCCAGCTCCGTTGAAGGAAAAGTATGAACGCCTGCCCAAGTTTGCCGTGCCGGAGCACTATGATCTGAAGCTTGTGCCCGATTTGAAAGCGTAAGTCTCTATTGCAGTTGCTGTAGATTCCGTCATCTGTTTTCATTCCGTACGACCTTGATCAACGCTTTGACTCCGAATTGGGAGTCGATTTCTCGGCAAATTTAAGTGGTCGCTGTGTAGAAAATCTCTACGAAGTAGTTTGGTAATCCTCTCTGTAATAGACGGCTAAATAACTGATGAACGGAGCCGCAAATCGTGCAGTTCAAGGTTCAAATAGTCGGTATCTCAACTTCAAGTTTACGTTGCATTCAATAAGTTTCCATGTCGTTATCCGAAAATAGACTTCACTGTGCACCAGCCGCTATTGTGTGCTGTGGGGAGGAAAATGAATAGTCGGTCATATGGAATGGTATCATTCCTCGCAGCCCAGTCGACGTCTTTATCGTGTCTTTATCGTTTATCAATGCAAAGCTCGATATGAAGAGTATCGTGCGTTCACAAATTTTCCCATGGGCATTGAGTGTTATCTGGAACAGGAATTGGGGAAAATGCAAATATACACCTTGTGTTACTTTCTAGCCTTATCCAGTTAATATACCTAACGTGAAGTAGGTCAGGAATAAAGAAACTAGCTGTTCTGTGAGGTTTTTAAGAGCCGATGATACCTGCGCCTACTATTCCATGACTTCGCACCGCTTGATCTTTGGTAGTTTGTCACGGTAAACAATGATAAGTGGGTTCGCTGACTGTTGTGGAGCAGCAGCGGGTCAAAACACGGGTGAACAGTTTTTGCCGTCGTTACCTACGTCAAAATGAATCGCTGCGCATCGGCTTTTGAGATTTCGCTACAGCTCAGAGTTTAAATCGGACGGGGAGCCTTTGCGGTTTATCAAGGGCGTTTGTCATTCATTATTCTGAATGTAGGGTCCTTTAGGCTGCAAGGCAAACTAACCGTTTACCTATGGGGATGCGAGGTATGACCTGACTGAGTTGCAGCCCACATGACTTATCCCTTTTCGGAGAAAGTGGTTTCCAGGTGGACTGACAGGTGGAATCGGCACAATATGCCCAGAAACGAACCCGAGCGACAGTTCCTGGGTGAACTCTCTGCCAAAGTATTGTAGAGAGGAAGGTTGTTCTCATTTTACTGTACTTCCAAACCAGATCGCACGAAGAAGTGAAGACCTAGTCATCGGAATGAACAGAATCAATCAGTCACTCCAAATAGCTCCAACGAACAACACTGAAATGAGCACAACATCGTTGCTTTTCAAGGTTCACGTTTGCTGGAAGTCTTAATCTTACCATCCGGGTGCTGGAGCCGACAGATGTTTTGAAACTTCACATGGTCGCCATCAAACTCCAGTCTGCAAAAGTAACCTTGGAAGACGAGAAAGGTGAGGATCTTCGTTGTCAGCCCCAGTTTAACGCTACAGTTGTAGTTGATTTTTATTCTGGTTTCACGAACAATTTTACTGCGCATCATCGTGTTAATCATATTCGGTAGACCCTACACACCAAAGTTGAAGCTCAACAACTGCTGGAACCACTGCTTTGTTTTTAGTGTTGAAGGATCTCGGTAATACCTATGACCAGAAATTCAACATCGTTACGATCAACCTGGGTCACACGATTGATCCTCAAACGGTTAGTTATAGCTGCTGATATACACGGAGCCGTTGTCACCAGATAATCGAAACCTTAGTTTTTCTCATCCTAATCTTCTACAGGTTACTCTATCACTTGAATACTCCGGAGAACTGAACGATAAAATGCGCGGATTCTATAGAAGTTCTTATCGAGATGAGAATAATCAAGAGAAGTACCTCGCCTCTACGCAGTTTGAGGTGAGTATAGGTGGAAACTTTGTTTCTCTTTTGTTTACTATGATTTTAAACTGTCTTTTACAGTCAACATACGCTCGCTACGCATTCCCGTGTTTCGATGAACCAATCTACAAGGCAACCTTCGATATCTCTCTAGTCATTGATGCTGGCTTGACCGCTATATCGAACATGGTGAGTTTTGAATCAGCTCAAATGCGGTTTTCCGTATCTAGGTTAGCGACCAGAAAGGTCGAAGTATTCTTTATATGCACGTTTCTACTCTAGTTTGGAACCGCTACTCGCAGATTTTGCTGAGTTCTTTTTAAGTTTCTGATTCGTGTATAAGCTTCCACAACCAGCTCATCGAAACGTTGTAATCAGAGGTTTTTTCGGAAACAGTGTGATCGTAGCTCTTAGCACGGTTCTCATGCGGTAGATAGACCCGATCTCTATCCTCTAGTCTAGTCGATTTTGGGATTAAGCCCAATTTTCCGAAGCAATGCTCGTGGGCTCGCTGAAAAGAGTTTCGCCAGTGGAAAAGTTCCGTCTGAACTTTCGTAAAGGGATTGGCTTTTTTTGTCGAAGGTAACGAGACAGTGACGGGACAGTGACAGTGATTCTGAACGTAATTTATGTGATTACTGAATAAGACTATTTCCCATCGTGCACCACCCTCCCAGGAGAAAGGTCTGTTATTTGCCGCTTTTTTGTTTAGCGGTGTATAGAAGAGAACTAGTTGATTGACATATATATTTGGAGATGCTAGGTTATTCGCAAAACACTGACATCGGACGGGAACGTATTTCCCGTCCGATGTCAGTGTTTTGCGAATAACGTAGCATCTCCAAATATATATGTCAATTGAAAAAAATTGTAATTGTATGAAATTGTAAAAACACCCTTGGTATAGCGGCTGGCCTATGGAGGCCAAGTACGCATTCAGCATGCCTCTACGGGTCTGAATTGAACAGGAATGCGGCGGCGCGCCCTCATGGGATTGATCAATCCCGTTATCTTTACTTTTACCTATATCTGTGCATTGGTTTGGTGTGCTCCAACCTTCCCTTGGAAGGGTCTTTTGAGCCATGCTTCATACGGGCCTCCTTTTATATGTGATAGAATCAACGAGTTACTGACTGTAGTGTTAGAAAACCAATTTCATTCAATTTCAGCCAGCAATTACATCCACTCCTTGTGACTTCCACGGAGCCAAGAAGATGTGGATCAAATTCGACCGCACTCCTCAAATGTCAGCATACCTAGTAGCTTTCGTCGTTGGAGAGCTTGACTATATCCAAGTAAGATTTAAGCCCAATGTTAGTTTCGCTAACGTGAATTGTTGCGTTCTTTTTTCAGACGACTTCGAAGTCTGGAACGACTATGAGAGTGTACACTGTCCCGGGAAAGAGGAGCCAAGGCATATACTCCTTGGATTTGGCTGCAAAGTTTGTTTATTTTGAGGTTTTTTCGACATTCCTTGCAAGAAAACGCTATTCTTCGACTCAGGGCTATTGACTGGTACAATGACTGGTTCGGCATTGACTATCCTCTACCTAAATGTGATCTCATCGCTATTCCAGATTTCAGCATGGGTAAGTTACGATCTTCAAAAATTATTTGGTTTCTTGCTCTCATGAATCATCTTATTCTATCTTAAAATACTTACGCTAGTTGATTTAATTACATTAAATGCAACGAGCGGTTTCATCTCGTTGTATCCTAGATATCCTAGATTTCAATCCTAAATATGTTTGCGCAACTTCTCTTCCATAAAGGTCTTTGTCCATTTCCCGAATGCAGCTATCGTGGTGTCGTAATTACGAGAAGCAAATTTTTTCCGAGCGAACTTTGCAATTCTTTCAAAGTTCAAATTATTACTGTTTCAAAATTTCAAGAAGTCGACTTTGAGAATGATTTTGTTCTGCAAAAATCGCTTCAGTAGCTCTTATATTTACGCTTACACATTCTCAACTCATTTGTTTAGGTGCAATGGAGAACTGGGGACTGGTAACGTACCGCGAAGTAGCTCTCCTCATCGATCCATCGAAATCTTCGACTCGTCAAAAAGCTCGTGTTGCCCTTGTCGTCGCCCACGAACTTGCCCACTTCTGGTTTGGAAATCTGGTGACTATGGTGCGTTTGTGAATCAGCTCCAGACACAGCTCGTACTGAAAGTACTGAACGTTTTAGAAATGGTGGACAGACCTGTGGTTGAAGGAAGGATTTGCTTCCTTCATGGAATACTTATTTGTCGGGTACAATTGTCCAGAATTCAAGATTTGGGAGCATTTCGTCAACGATGAGTTGGCTCAAGGATTCAACCTTGACGCTTTGCGAAACAGTCATCCCATAGAGGTTAGAGGTTCAGGGTGATTTGTCGTTTTCAGAGGTTTTTTGAAAAATTGGTGACTTCAGGTGGAGATTGACAACCCGTGCGAGTTGGAAGAGATTTACGATAATATCACGTATGCTAAATCGAACGCGATCAACCGTATGTTATTCCACTACCTGGGAGAGCAAACGTTCCAAGCCGGCCTCCGCCTCTACCTGAAGAAGTTCCAGTATGATAACGCTGTTACGTTGGATCTGTGGGAATGTCTACGTGAGGCCTCCGGACAGGTAGTTTTCTAGCGTCGAGTACTTTTTGGTCGTATGTGATCCATCGTTTTTCTGTAGGATATCGCGAAAATGATGTCCACGTGGACGAAACAGATGGGCTATCCGGTGGTCACCGTCAGTGATCGCCAAAAAGGAACATCTAGGATTTTAACGCTTTCACAGAAGCGCTTCCTTGCCGACGGAGGTGAAGACACCGAACATTCACTGTGGCAGGTGAGCGTCGTTGTTGGGATCTTGTTGCGATTTTGTTTGTAAGTAAATTAGACAAATGATTTTGTTTGTAAGTAAATTGGACAAATTGGCGAGAGATGTATCCATCTCACCCTAACGTTGCCCTCCTTTTATTTTTGGTTTTTTCTACTTTTTTTTGTCAAAGGACGATGGATAATGGTTCATCACGTAAAGTGGGTGGAACGATAGTGAGAATACGATTTCGATGGACTTTCACGAAACGATGAAGGCTTTCAGATGGGAAAACACCCGACTTTATTGAGTAGTATTCAACTCCTTCGCCAACTGTTTCATAACTGCATCGTCGGACGTGAAAGGGCCATAGAATCGCTCAAAACAGGGCTCTATATTGCGCCTGGAACAATCAAAATATCCAGTTAGTTTTAATGATACAGCCACCACTGCTCGCGGCACCGCCTAAATCTAGTTAAACAGACAACATTTTTACCGAAGACGTTTTTCATGTTCATATTTCCAAATTACACTTACATAAATTTTGTGCTCAATTTCATGAACAACATTCATGCTATAAGCTCGAAATATACCCCGAATGACGCGAAAAATTGTAGCGTCAACGTGCATGACTCGTCGCCGCGCCAATGAGGTGTGCTATACCTCATACAAGCCCCAGATAAATCCTGATCAAGAACAGCTGCTCGTTGATGAATCATAATTTGCGCCATTTGTGGTACCCGACGCCTTGCTGTGCTAATGAGTTATGTATACCTCCTATAACCCCCCCTACTCATTAATGAATCAGAATTTTAGCGTCAATTGGAACCGGTCAATGCAGCAATCATGCATTGGGGCCTTAGAGCTCTTTATCTCGTTTTTTTGAAGTGTGCTATTGCAGATCCCGGTAAATGTATGTGTAGGGTCGAATCCTACTGAGGTGAAGGGCAAGTTCCTGCTCACCGAACGAGAACAAGAAATCGAAGTGCCAAACGTTGCGGAAGGTGATTGGGTGAAGGTATGCTTATTATGTGTTTTGCTGTTGTTGATTCAATGATTGAACTATCTTTTTCGGTCCCTTATACAAAATTATTTGTGAATTGTGCATGTTTTAGTTGAATGCCGGTACCACTGGTTTCTATCGTGTTGAGCACAGTCCCGAGATGCTAAAGGCGATGACTTCCGATATTTCGTCGGGAAAGATGCCCCTCCTTGATCGGTTCTCGATCGTCAACGACTTATTCGCTCTTGTAAGTTTTCGATAAATCGATAATCGATTTGTTAATTTTTTGCCCTATTTATCTGTCGTACTATAGGTACAATCAGGACGTTTGCGAGCATCAGCTTTCCTGAGGATAATGAAAGCGTTGAAAGATGAAGACGAATATATTGTTTGGCAGTCAATAGCTGGTGGCATTGAAGATCTGGCAAATGTGCTGCAATATGCACCAGGCGATGTTATGAAAAAGTAAGGAATGTTTGTCATAATTTCATTTATTATTGCTAAGGGGGCCCGCGTGGTACAGTGGTAAGATGCGCTGCTGACACCCGCACGGTCGGGCGATCGATTCCGGCCCGGGCTAACCAAGCCTTCCATCCCTCCGTGGTCGGATAAGTTGCTACCAGACTTGTCTGGAAAGGTGAAAACAGTCTCTTGGTATAGCGGCTGGCCCCCACAAGTCATTGTATAGGCCGAATACGCATTTACCATGCTCACACGATTCTAAATTGAATCCGAATGCGGCATCGTGTCCCTAGAAGACTGGTGCTGGTACATTTTGGCTTTTATTGCTACGTACATTCTTTAGATTCAACGCTTTCGTCGTGAAAGTGATGAAACCTCTAGGAACCAAGCTAGGATGGGATTGCCACGATGGTGAAGGTGAGCGATTTTGTTCTCTTAGATTTTACCCACACTTTTCTGCTTCTCTTTCACAACTTGATGGACTGAGCTCAGAATCGACCCGCCCTATCCTACGAGCGGTCGTGCACAGTCGTCTCATGAGAGCCGGTGATCAAGACACAATCAAGCACGCAATGGCGCTGTTCAACGAGCACGTCAAGTCCCAGAGGCCTCTAGCTCCCGATCTCCGGCTTTGCGTTAGTTTTTCCTCAAAAGCTTACCTTTTATTGATGACTCATAGGTGCTGTTTCCAGATCTTCGGTGGTGCGGTACGAAACGGTGGAGAGGAGTCGTTCAACCAAATGTTGAAGCTGTATGAAACCGCTGGTTTCCCTGAAGTTGAGCGAAACTGTATTACGGCACTTTCCCAAACACAAGATCCTAAGCTTCTGCAGCGGCTGTTCAATTACAGTATTCATGAAGTAAGTTAGCTTCAGAACTTATTTACATTCCGCTACGTGGTCCCGGGTTGGTCCGTGTTAAAAGTCACCCAGAAATTTTTAATGCTTCCCGGGGTGTACCACCGGGCAAATGGACAATGTAAGGTAGCGAGAAGGAAGCGGTTCGCCGTTTCTTGAAAAATAACTTTTGAGTTTGGAGTACTAAAAGCGACGGAAGGTTGGTTAATTATACTATGGTCATCGCAACTATTCGAGTAAAGCCGCTAGAACTGCAGTGCATGCTGGTTTTCGAAAAACTATTCCGATTCTTCAGGGAAAAGCTCGTGCCCAAGATCATATGCTGTTATTCTACGGAGCAAGCACCAGTAAAGTTGGCCAGCAGTTCCTGTGGAAGTACTTCAAAGACAACATGACATATTTGGCGGAGAAGTTTGGTGGAGTAGGATCGAGTTTGTTCCAGGTAAACCCCTTCTGCCTAAGTTGAATCTTTCCCAATTTGATGTCGAAAGCATTCGCTTGCAGAGATGTATGAAGATGTCCATAGAGAACCAGTGCAGTGAAGAGTTTGCTCAAGAAGTGGAGGTATAACACCTTCTTATTCTTATTGTGCTTTTAGTTAAATCCATCGTTTTTATTTCAGAATTTCTTCTGTAGCACCCTTTCCCCGCAAGACCAGCAAACGCTTAGCCGTCCTATCAAGCAGGTACGCCACCATTTCTAAATTTTGAAATGTTTCCTGGGTGTTTTCTGCTTTCCTATTGCATCGATTTCCAGGGAACGGAAGCAGTTCGCCTAAATAAGATGCTTTTGGAGTCGAATGCTGACGACATCGCTGAATATCTGAAAGAGCATTAGATTTCTGGAATTCTACGCTAACAAGTCATTTCTTTTGTGTTACTGTCATTTATACGTTGCATGGGTATTGCTTGTTTTATTTTTATTTCAATAAATGTTCGTAATAAGGTGATAAACTACGCGCAGGTGAACAAGGTAGCTGCAGGGTGTTAACCCTATTAGATTTCTGTTGACTCATGGGATGTCATAGCTGAAGGCAACCATAAGTGCGACACCAGGGCTTTGACTCGAATACTAAATTGAACACCTGTTCCCCGTCGCCGATCGCCGGCGATCGGGGAGCGCAACTCGTACGGATCCTGCCAGGATCGTAAAAATGCCACTGTGAATGGTAGTCTCGGGACGGAGGAGGTGCTTTGTACAACAACGGCCAGCGACCGGCAAGGACCATCGATGGGTTTTATTATTTGCTCGTGTTTGTTTTCCATTTTTGTATGTTTGATTCCTCTATTGCACTTAATCGGTCTTCGTTTTTATTCTAAGCCAATGTTTGCTAACAGCATATTATTTTGAAGCTTCCTTTTACTGTTTGTCGGTTCAACTGTTGAGGAGAGACTCGGGTCCTCCCCGTATAAGAGAATGTTTTTAGAAGGCGGATTGAGCGAAGGGGTCTGTATGTTGTTGTAGGCGGGGCGCCAGAGGCCATGGCGACTGTTTCGTATCCCAAAAGTAACTAGCCAGTCACATCTCATTCCTTCTTCGGCTGTCTGCTTGTGTGGCGGTGTGTGCGGGACTCAGTGTTCCGAGTTCGTTTTGCCGTTTTCTGCTTAGCCTGTGTGGCATATTTCTGTGGGACTAAGTGTCCCTGTGGTATCTTTCGTGCGATGGTGGCTAGTGAACTACGTACAGAGCGCCGTGGTCTCGGGCAGTATTTTTCGAAAGATTTCGAGGAGACACTTCGTGACCCCAACGTTTAATCCTCCTCCTGGCTTTTGGTAATTTGTTGTAACATTTATCTCATTGTATGCTCATTATCATATTTCAGTTGATACACGCGTACTCGATCTCAGTTAACCGTGCTTAACCGAACTAATCTCACTTACCGTAAGAAGTTGCATTCATTCTCGTTGTATTTTTTGTCACTATTTGTAGCTGTTCGATATTCCAGATAAACGTTGGTACAAGAAAAGTCTTGTGATTCGTGAAAGAAAGCCGTAATATCGGCCTATATCGCATTTGAGTGAATCCGGTCTTGGCAATACGCCACACAGCATAATTTTCAAAAATTGAGAAAGGAATTAAGAAGTTCGATTCATTTAAATTTAAATTTTCATATTCAACTCGAACTCAATCTGAAAATTTAAATTTCAAATTTTCTCTGAATTCGAATCCAGAATAAAGTTGAAATACATCTAATTTGAATTTTTAATTTCGAGAATTCAAGGAGAAATTCCGAATTTCATTTGAAGTGAATTTGAGCCTATTACTCACTCAGTTTTTCAATTTAACTGACGAGAAAAAAGAAACAAAATATCGAAACAACAAAGAAAGCTTCAAAATAACACTACATATATTAGCGGACATCGACATAAAACCCGAGGAAAGTACGAAAAAGCTCAACAGAAAGATCGGACATACGAATAAAATCAGAAATAAGCGTAGCCTTGCGAGCTTTTCGGGGTGCGGGTCATGAATTTGGCTACCGTCTTCTGAATATTGACTGGAGACCACCCATATCGCTTGCAGAAGCTACCGGAGTGCTACAGGTAATATCACCCATTGAAATTTCATAGGGTGGTAATTGTACGTGCTGATAACGATTCCAAAAGTTGTTTTTCGAATTTCGGCCAAGGATCACCCATACCCTCAAATTGGGTGGTCCTGTCCTGACAGCGGTTCGATACACGAAAACGCAGCCCAATGTGAACCGTCGCCGGTCATCGGTGACAATTGCCGACGGTCTGCTACGGTCGCTGGCCGGTTATAACAGGGACCTCAGACGTGATGATATGCTTCCTTTAAATAACTACTCCCACACCCTACATTTGATACTTAGTATTTCATATGATCGATAACACATTTCTGAAGAATTTGGCCGTGAATCACTATCGCAATGGAAAGAAACATCGAAATTTCATTTCGCCCATGTTTTGTCTGCGCTAAGAATCATCCTACATTACTGTGTCTCTTTAGATTGATTATCAGCAGTGATTGCATTCCTTCCGTCCGTGTATCAGCCGAAGGCTTCTCTTCATTTCGTCTGGCAATGAACCGTCTGAAGCTGTTCTGTGAGATGACAATAACACCCTCTGTTCTATAGAATTCAAGATCACTAATTCGCGATTCGTTTACCTTGAAAGAAAAAGGTGGATGCGGAGGATTCTGATTCGACAGCGCTCTGGATCGGACGATTCATCCAGACGAGAGACGGCATACGGAGTTCCGAGCTTCATCGACAGTCGAACATCAGATACGCAGTCCCGTGGACCAAGTTGTCAAAGATCAGATGAGGCGGACACATAATGCGATTTCGCGGCGATCGTTGGACAAGAGCCGTTAGTGTCTGGATTCCAAAAGACGTCAGAAGAATATCAGGTCGCTCACCTCTGCGATGGTCGGACTCCTTTGTCAAATCCCTTAGCGAAAAATTCGATGCTCTTCGTGTTCCTCGAACGAGCAGGAACCGCTGGTCTACTTCAGCACGCGGCAGAGACGAATGGACGTGGCTGGCTTCCGCTCGAGCAACTTGATGAACAAACAGAACCGCAGATAATCCTTACTATATAATAAGCGAAACCCAGTTGTTTATTTGGATGGATGGATGGATGGATGGATGGATGGATGGATGGATGGATGTTTGGATGGATGGTGTCAATTCATGTTTCAAATGATTGTTGGTGAGGGCGGTTGGTGGTGGTTCAGTCTCTGCCATAGTGATAGGAGAAAATTTCTTCGATCACCGGAGTGCAATCAGTGGAACAGTGTCGAATTTCAAATGAACCAAGGATGACTTAGCTTGGGAGTGTTCATTTGTTTATTTAACGAAGTTAGTGAACAGACGTTTGGCGGCCGATAGGCCGATGAACGGCTGGTACAATAATGATCTCAACAACGGTGTTCTAGAACTCACTGAAAGATGATAGAACGGTGCTCTTCAATCTGTCCTCAATTCCATAGCGTTTCGGAGAAATGCTCGTCCAAGGGCTCTACATATATTGACTCTGTTCCATCGGTTATTAAGTCCTTTGAAATGACTGAAAAGTTTCACCCAGCACCTCAACCCTACTTCTCGGTCTCGATCACTGTTCCGTAATCTGTCTGGGTGCTTTACTGCTTGTTTTATTTACCGAACACCACCTTCAGAAATGGCTGCCGTTGCAGGTCCGAAAGAGGCACCAGCAATCTCCCACGAGAAGATGACCACCTGTCCAGCTCCGATGAAGGAGAAGTACGAACGTCTGCCCACGTTTGCCGTGCCGGAGCACTATGATCTGAAGCTTGTGCCTGATTTGAAAGCGTAAGTCCATTGCAACTGCTCTGGATTCTGTCATCTGTTTTCATTCCGTACGACCTTGATCAACGCTTTGACTCCGAATTGGGAGTCGATTTCTCGGCAAATTTAAGTGGTCGCTGTGTAGAAAATCTCTACGAAGTAGTTTGGTAATCCTCCCTTCATATGTTAGTCGGATAACTGTCAACAGAGCCGTCGTCATAAAGAGTATCGAGCGTTCACAGATTTTCCCAGGGGCATTGAGCGTTATCTGGAGCGGGAATTAGGGAAAGATACCAATATATACCATGTATTACCTTCTGATTGGATTGGGCATCAATCAGGAAGAGGACACAGATCATGAAGAACTTCTGGTGCGATGGGGACACATCGAACTCGATGGATCTCCCATCGCCGAAACGAAGTCCTACGTTTACCTGGGGCGCTCCATGAACATGAACAACGACATGAAGGAAGAACTCATCAGACGAAGGAGGGCCGCGTAGTCAGCCTACGGGTCTCTCAAGGAGGCCACTGACCAACTCCAGAATGCTGGCATCAGCGCTCATTTGTTCGATTCTGCGGTTCTTCCTGCACTGTGCTACGCGGCTGAGACGTGGCCTGATACGTCAGCCACGGCGAAGTCCCTGCAAGTCACACACAGAGCGTTGGAAAGGTGTCTTCTGAAGTTCACCCGGCTATCCCAACACCGAGCCGGACTTCGCAGCTCCGATCTAAGGCAGATGTGCCGTCTACGAGAACCTACGGAATACACGTCGAAAGCCAAACATCAATGGGCCGGTCATATAATGAGAAGAGACGACGACCGTTGGACAAGAGGAACGGTGGATGGCTGCCGCGAGACTGCAGGCGACCTCGTGGGAGACCACCTTCCAGAAGATCTGAGGTGTTCGTGGAACTAAGAACATCTTCTATTTTAGAATGACTGATTCTCGCTTTCGTTACAGTCGAATTCGTCCAAACAGCTGGATAACGACTGCGAGACAACGATGCGAATGGAAGCCGTGTTGGGGGCGCACGATCAGTGAAGCCGGGCCATCTAAGCTAAGCTAAGCACCACTTTCTAGCCATATCCAGTGAATATACCTACATTAACTTGATGTAGGTCGCGAATGAAGGAATTAGCTGTTCCGTGAGGTTTTTACTTCGCAGTGCTTGATCTTTGGTGGTTTGTCAATGATAAGTGGGTTCGCTCACTGTTGTGGAGTAGCAACTGGTCAAAACACTGGTAAACAGTTTTTGCCGTTGCTACCTTACAGCCCACATGACTTACCCCTTTGGAAAAAGTGGGTGCCAGGTGGACTGACAGGTACAATCGGCACAAAATTAAGCCCAAACTCTGCCAAACTACTGTAGAGAGGAGGGTTGTTCTCACTTTACTGTGCTTTCAAACTAGATCGCACGAAGAAGTGAAGAGCCAGTGATCGGAATGAACAGAATCAATGAAGCGTTCAACAGTCACTCCAAATAGCTGCAACGAAGCCAGTATTGGCGTCCGTCACTATTCGTATGCAAAATTACAGAAATGAGCTCAACATCATTACTTTTCAAGGTTCACGTTTGCTGGAAGTCTCAATCTCACCATCCGGGTGCTGGAGTCGACAGATGTTTTGAAACTTCACATGGTCGCCATCAAACTTCAGTCTGCAAAAGTAACCTTGGAAGACGGAAAGGGTGACGATCTTTGTTGTCAGCCCCAGTTTAACGCTACAGTTGTATGTAGTAAATTTTTATTCTGATTTCACGAGCAATTTTACTCGACGCGCTGCAAGCACATCATTGTAATAACCATATTTGGTAGACCCTAGACACTGAAGTTGAAGTTCAACGACTGCTTGGAGCACTGCTTTCTTTTCAGTGTTGAAGGGTCTCAGTAATACCTATGACCAGAAATTCAACATCGTTACGATCAACCTGGGTCACACGATTGATCCTCAAACGGTCAGTTATAGCTGCTCATGTACAGGAAGCCCTTGTCGACGCCCGTTCAAAACCTTAGTTTTCCATCTTAATCTTCTACAGGTTACTCTGTCACTTGAATACTCCGGAGAACTAAATGATAAAATGCGCGGATTCTATAGAAGTTCTTATCGAGATGAGAATAATCAAGAGAAGTACCTCGCCTCTACCCAGTTTGAGGTAGATTGTTTATTCCAACATAGAGATTTATTCGTAGCGAAAATTGGCAAAGGCCTTGTTTCGCTTTTGTTTGCTACGATTTTCAACCGTCTTTTACAGTCAACGTATGCTCGCTATGCATTCCCTTGTTTCGATGAACCAATCTATAAGGCAACTTTCGATATATCTCTAGTCATTGATGCTGGCTTGACCGCTATATCGAACATGGTGAGTTTTGAATCTGTTCAAATGCGGTTTCGATACCCAGGTTAGTGACAGCTTAGATTGAATCGCTACTCGCATATTTTGCAGAGCTCTTTTGAAATTTCTGATTTGTGTGTAAGATTGCACAAACAGCTCCAGTTTCGTGACCAGAGATTTCCTCGGAAGCTGTAATCGTAACTCTTTGCGCGATTTTTATACATTAAATTTACCCGATCTCTATCCTCTGGTCTAGCCGATTTTGAAAAATTAAATGGAAAACAACTTTTTTAAGGGAAACACCATCATATATCCAGTACTTTACAAGACAAATAATCAAGGAAATAAAAATAATGAAGCAGGTAAACCCTACAAACAAGAGGATTTTCTTTTAGTCATGTGCATTGGGATCCGCGTGGTGCAGTGGTAAGAGGCGTTACTGACATCCACACGGTCGAGCGATCGGTCCCGGACTGTGCTAACCAAGTCCTCCATTCCTCCGATACCGGGTAAATTGGTCCCAGACTTCTCTGGGAAGGTGAAACACTGATTTGAAATAGCGGCTGGCCTAGGCAAGGCATTGTATAGGGCAAGTACGCATTCATCATGCCTCTACCGTTCTGATTTGAACACGAATGCGGCGACGTGCCCTTATGGGATTGATCAACGCCGGAATCTTTACCTTTATCTATATCTGTGTATTGGTGTGGGGTGCTCTGACCTTCCCTTGGAAAGGTCTTTTGGGTCCCGTTTCATGTGGGTCACCTTTTATATGTGATAGATTCAACGAATTACTGACTGTAGTGTCAGAAAACCAATTTCATTCAATTTCAGCCAGCAATTACATCCACTCCTTGTGACTTCCACGGAGCAAAGAAGATGTGGATCAAATTTGACCGCACTCCTCAAATGTCAGCATACCTAGTAGCTTTCGTCGTTGGAGAGCTTGACTATATCCAGGTGAGATTCAAGCCCAACTTTAGTTTTGCTAACGTGAATTGTCGCGTTCTTTTTCAGACGACTTCAAAGGCTGGAACGACGATGAGAGTGTACACTGTCCCAGGAAAGAGGAGCCAAGGCATATACTCCTTGGATTTGGCTGCAAAGTTTGTCTATTTTGGGGTTATTTGCGTCATTCTGGGCAAGAAATAGCCGTTGTTCGATTCAGGGCTATTGACTGGTGTAGTGACTGGTTCGGCATTGACTATCCTCTACCTAAATGTGATCTCATCGCTATTCCAGACTTCAGCTTTGGTAGGTTACGATTTTTAAAAATGATTTAGTCTCTTGATCCCTGACGAAATCATCTTATTCTAGCGTTATATATCTTACACTAGTTTATTTAATCATATTAAATGGACAGAACGGCTTCATCTCGTTGTAATATTTTAATTAATTATTTAATCATGGGTGTCCATGCAGGTGGCGAGGCCCGCTCCTCCTAGTTGGTGCCACTGGAAACTGTCGAGCTAGTCTGGGGTGAGCTGATCGCGGACCAACAAGTTCCCGCGAGGGGCCCTTTTTGAGGAGCCCGCCGATGGACACAGGCCCTAGAAGGTGAGGACATAGGCTGCTCGATGCAAAAAGGAAACATTGAGAGGTAAGCAGGCTAGTCTGAAGATGCCAGGTGTCGGGATGTTGTCAGGTTGCTCGAGCGAGCTTGCCGGCGCTCTAGAGCATCGCGAAGTGGATCTGCGTGACACACTGAGGTCAAAAACCATGCCGTGAATGAACAGCAAAAGTGGCAACGATCCCAGTCTCAGACCCAGGTTGACAGGCCGGCTGCTGGTCAAACTTTGTCACAGAGCTATGATTGAAAGTCGCCAAAATAATCGAGTGAATGCTAGGTTGTAACCCGGAAAGGGCGCGAGACCACCGTCCGAGTCCTGGTCAGCATGCGAGGGCTACCGGGGGACGAACGACCTACGTTAAAGAAGTTAGTTCGAATAGAGACGCTCAATGTCGGAACGCTGAGCAGTAAGTCCAGAGATGTTGCTGATCTGATGAAGGGAAGGAAAACCCAGATCTGTGACTTCACGAGACGCGCTGGAAGGGAAAGATGGCCAAAGAGATTGGAGAATGGATCAAACTCTTCTACAAGGGCGAAGATGGCAGGAAAAACTCCGCAGGCATAGCAGTCTCAGAGCCTGTCAAAGATTCGGTGTTAGCTGTTCAAAGGATCAGCGATAGGATCATGTTCGTGAGGATAGATACGAAGGAGGGGTGCTGGACAGTAATATCAGTGCACCCACCACAGACCGGCTGTCCCAACAAGAAGAAAGATAAGCTTTGTGGGATACTGGATGACGTTATCAGGTCTGTCCCAGAAGACGACTTCCTCACCACTGCGGGACATCTGAATGGTCATGTAGGCACCGACCTTAGAGGAGTGGAAAAAGTGCATGGAGGAAGAGGAGTTGGATCCAAAAATGGAGATGGTGAGCGGATTCTAGACCTGGCGACCTGGCCATATGCAGCACATTCTTCGCTAAGAGAGAGACACAGAACCTACATGACCTACAGCAGCGGAGGTCGTAAAAAGGAAGTCGACCACATTTTAGTGCGTAGGCGGACTCTAAAAGCAGTGCAAGACGTAAAGGTTCTACCTATCGAAGACGTCGCAACGCTGCACAGACCACTAGTTGCAGACCGGGACGTCATCCTTCCTTCTGAGGTGAAGGTTAGAACGGAGCCCCGAATTCGATGGTGGAAACTGAGAGGTCTTGAGCAGAGCGAGCTCAAGAGGAGAGTTGTAGCTGCTGGCCTTCCGAACCCTGATGGGCCAGTAAACAAGACATGGCGGCTGGCAACCCAAACAGTCTTGCAGTGCGCTAGGGGAGTCCTTGGTGAAACCAAGGGAGGACAGAAGGAAGACAGAACTTCTGGTAATGGAATCTCCGAGTAGGGAAGCCTATAGCTTCGAAGAAATAATCTCCTAGTGAAAGTGTTTTGAACTTTCTCTGAGGCATATATGTAGGGTAACGGCCAAGAAGATATGTCACTTTTCATTTTTATGCACAAATAGCTCAAATCGAAAAAAATCTGATACCTATCGATAGTTCTCAGGACTCTATTCGAAAGTATGCGAAAGCGTACCGTCCTTGCGAATTCTGTATTTTTTAAAAATATGTTATAGTGATTTTCATATGCAATTTTAAACAAAAAGATCTCAAAAATCGCTGAACGAGGGGTCGACCTGAGGTGATAGTCTGATAGAGCATGGTCTAGTTATTATAATTTGTCATAAACAAACACTTGATTCAGATCGCCGCTAAATTATAGATTTTCTGAGCAAACAATTTGGGTGTTCACAAACTGGTTAAATTTTGGTACCATGTTCCAAGCAAAATTCTATATCTTTCTAATTCCCAAATGAAATTATACCAAATTCAAGTACGTTATAGAGAATGATTTTCTCTTTGAGGTGTTTGTTTTTGTTTCGACGCTGGTCTCTTAGGCTACAAGAACATTCCTTTTAAAGTTGAGATTGCATAAAATGCTTTATTCAAAAACAGTCAAAAGGAATTGATTCCGTTTTTTCTTAGTTCATAGTGCATTTGTGGTTTTTTTATACTATACGTACGCTGAAATAAATCGAACCCCTTCATAAAAATATATCACTTTGACTACACGACAACACACGCTGTAGTCGCGGTCCCTACCGCTACAGTGTATAGTGACGGCGTGCACGACTGTGCTAATCAAAGCGATATATTGTTATAACATCATACTATTATAGTACAGCTTCAATAATACAATATAATATAGCAATATATCATAATATATTATTATTATAATATTTTTATGATGGACTTTGATTCATTTCAGTGTATAGTATTAAAAAATCCATAAATGTACTATGAACCGTGAAAAAAATGGAGTCGATTGTTCTTGAACTTTTTTGAATATCACAGTTCTCACAAACTAACAAGGAGAGCCTTTCTGGATGTGCCAAGCTTTCGTGATGCAACTTTTACAGGATGTAGGGTCCCTTGTAGGTACTCGAAAACCATACTTCATTTTTCCTCTAGGCACCTCTGTGATGGGAAAAACGGCTGCCAAAAAAATGGAAGGCGAGCACATCACACGGTCAATATCCACCGTAACTTACCTTAAACGAACGCAAATTCAAAAACTGATGTTACATTCGTGATCAGCGACCCAAATACCCCCCTCATGCGATGTATGGTCCGAATCGGCTATTTTGACCCAGGCACCTCACTCACCCACCCTTACTATGGCTAGCGCTCACCAGTCAGAGCTCAGGAAACGAGAATAAAATTCATGATCAGCAGTTTAGGCGAGACTTTCAGGCAGTTCCTGGGACGAAGGTAGTGGATGCTGAAGATTTTCTGACAGCTAGAGTCTGAATGGTGGCAAATTATTACCAGTGGTTCATTAGAGACTGAACTTTGGGCAACTCTACCGACACCTGACGCGAGGCTCGAGACATCATGGTCACCCATTTCGCCCAAACTTCGCATGTGGGGGTTATTTGAGTCGCTGATCAGGAATCTGACATTAGTTTTAGAGTATTCATGTGCATTTGCGGTATCTACGGTGATTTAATGGCGTGCAGGTCCGATCCATAGGAAAGTAACTCATACAAGCCCAGGAATACGTGCTATTTACTAACAAAAAAGCATTATCCCCGTAGAAATTGCATCCAGTGATTATGCAAGCACATAATAACGACAGCCAAATAAGTGCAAAAGTATTCGCCTGGTGCGTGACCGAACTCACAAGCCCAGCACAAGACGCCACATCGCTACCACAGCGCCAAGTAGGCAGGTTCTGCCTTATACGGCGGTCTCTAATGAGCTCGCGCGGACTGTGTGATGTGCTCGCCTTCCATTTTTTTGGCAGCCGTTTTTCCCATCACAGAGGTGCCTAGAGGAAAAATTAAGTATGGTTTTCGAGTACCTGCAAGGGACCCTACATCCTGTAAAAGTTGCATCACCAAAGCTTGGCACATCCAGAAAGGCTCTCCTTGTGAGAGATCATCCTCGAAACAAAAACAAGTACCTCAAAGAGAAAATCATTCTCTATAACGGACTTGAATTTGGTTCGTTTGTAACAAATTATAATAAGTAGACCATGCTCTATCAGAATATCATCCTAGATCGACCTTCGTTCAGCGATTCTTGAGATATTTTGGTTCAAAATAGCATATGAAAATCACTATAAAATGTTGTTAAAAATACAGGATTCGCAGCAACCGTATGTTTCGACATACTTTTTATGTTCTTTCGGATATGAGCTATTTGTGCATAAAAATGAAAAGTGACATATCTTTTTTATCGCTACTGCTCGTCCTTTCTTTTATAAAGGCTGAAGATAGTGGCATTGCTCTCTAATATAGGACGTACGTATAACTTCAACGCTCTCAGTGGAGTGCTTTGGTCTCTTGTATGTAGAATCCTGAAGATGTTAAGAACTCTACGATAGCCTTTAGTTGTTATTGATTTGTGACACGCGTCAAAGTTTAGCTTGGTAGAGTATGAGACCCCCAAGTCTTTCACCTCATGAACCATTTCCAGCGGTGCTCCCATCACGATATATCTTGGCCGTCTGACTATGAGATGCTTGAAACATGGTCCTGAAATTCAACAAGTTTTTGATCACCAAAATGTTTGCTCAGAAAAATTTATAATTTAGAGGCGATCTGAATCAAGTGTTTGTAACAATTTATACTGACTGGACCATGCTCTAGCAGAGTATCACCTCAGTTCGACCCCTCATTCAGCGGTTTTTGAGATATTTTTGTTTAAAATTGCATATGAAAATCGCTATAAAATATTTTTAAAAAATACAGAATTCGCAAGAACGGTGCACTTCAGCATACATTCAAATAGAGTCCTGAGAACTATCGATAGGTACCAGACTTTTTTTCGATTTGAGCTATTTGTGCATAAAAATGAAAAGTGACATATCTTCTTGAGAGATATAGATATACTCTACATATACTCTTCTTATACTCTACATATATGCCTTAGAGAAAGTTCAAAACACTTTCACTAGGAAATAATTCTTCGAAGCTATAGGCTTCCCTACTCGGAGATTCCATTACCAGGAGTTCTGTCTCCCTTCTGTCCTCCCTTGGTTTCACCAAGGACTCCCCTGCAAGACTGTTCGCACTGCAAGACTGTTCGGGTTGCCAGCCACCATGTCTTGTTGGACTGGCCCATCAGTGTTCGGAAGGCCAGCAGCTACCACTTTCCTCTTGAGCTCGCTCTGCTCAGGACATCTCAGGTTCCACCATCGAATTCGGAGCTCCGTTCTAACCTTCACTTCAGAGGGAAGGGTGACGTTCAGGTCTACGTATTTTAAAATCATTTGTCTAGGTGCAATGGAGAACTGGGGACTAGTAACCTACCGTGAAGTTGCACTCCTCATGGATCCATCGAAGTCCTCGACTCGTCAAAAAGCTTGCGGTGCCCTTGGCGTCGCCCACGAACTCGCCCACTTCTGGTTTGGAAATCTGGTGACCATGGTGCGTTTATGAAAGCTGCTCCAGATACAGCTTGTACTGAAAGCAAAGAATGTTTTAGAAATGGTGGACAGACCTGTGGTTGAAAGAAGGATTTGCTTCGTTCATGGAATACCTATTTGTCGGGTACAATTGTCCAGAATTCAAGATCTGGGAGCATTTCGTCAACGATGAGTTGGCTCAAGGATTCAACCTTGACGCTTTGCGAAACAGTCATCCCATAGAGGTCAGAGATTCAGGACCATTTCCGCCATTGATGTTTTTAGAGATTTTTTGAAAGTTCGACTGTCCCATTAAATCATCCTCACCATTGGTGATTTCATGTGGAAATTGACAATCCGTGCGAGTTGGAAGAGATTTATGATAATATCACGTATGCCAAATCGAACGCGATCACTCGGATGCTGTTCCACTACTTGGGAGAACAAAATTTCCAAGCTGGGCTCCGCCTATACTTGAAAAAGTTCCAATATAATAACACGGTCACGTTGGATTTATGGGAGTGTCTACATGAGGCCTCCGGAAAGGTGGTTTTCTAGTGTCTTGCACTTCTTTACCATTTGTGATCCATTGTTTTTCTATAGGATATCGCGAAAATGATGTCCACGTGGACGAAACAGATGGGCTATCCGGTGGTCACAGTTAGTGATCGCCAAAAGGGAACATCCAGGATTTTGACGCTTTCTCAGAAGCGGTTCCTTGCCGACGGAGGTGAAGACACCGAACATTCACTGTGGCAGGTGAGCGCCGCTGTTGTGCTCTTGTTGATATTTTGTTTGTAAGTAAATTGGACAAATTGGCGAGTGATGTACCCTTCTCACCTTATCGTTGCCCTCCATTTCTTTTTGCTTTTTTTACTTTTTTGTCAAAGGACGATGAATCTTGGTTTATCTCGTAAGGTGGGTAAAACGAGAGTGAGAAGACGATATCTTTGATACTTTCACGAAATGATGAAGGCTTTCAGATGGAAAAACACCCGACTCTATTGAGGAGTATTCAACTCATTCGACAATTGTTTCATAACTCTTTCGTCAGATGTGAAAGGGGCATAGAATCGTTCGAAACAGGCTTCTAAATTGCGCCTTGGACAATCAAAATATCCGGTTACGTCTTGACGATACAGCCACAACTGCTCGCGGCTCCACCCTAAATCTGATTGAACAGACAACATTTTTACCGAAGGCATTTTCATGTCCATATTTCCAAGTCACACTGGCCCGAAGTGCCCGAATATGTATACCCCGAATGACGCGGCAACTGCTATTCTTCAACATTCGGCAAGGGTTATTCAGGAGTTATGCGGGCTTTCATGGTCTTCACATGCCATTACTTTTTTAAGGTCTCCGATCTTTAAGGTCTCTTCGCCGCGCCGATGAGGTTTGCTAGACCTCATATAACAATCACTTCTTTATTCGCTAGTCTACTTGAAAAGTTTGTGAAGAAAAATATTGTGAAGCATCTTGAAGAATTGCATATTATCTCTCCATGGCAGCACGGTTATCAGCAAGGGAAGTCTACAGTTACGGTGATGATCCAGTCCCTGAACTACTGGAATAAGGTCATAGACCACGGTAATAGGATGGATGGGTTGTATTTTGCTTTAATGAAACCTTTGATAGGATTTTCCATGAAAAACTGTTCTATAAAATGGCCTTAGTCGGAATTCATCCCAGGATAATTTTATAGGCCAGTGCCTTTTTGACTGGCCACCAATACAGAGTGCGGGTTAACAATGCTTTCTCCGAACCTAAGTTTACCAATTTTGGTGTTCACGAGGTGGTGCGTTCTCACCGATTCTTTTAATATCTACACCTTCGATTTGCTCAATCTACTCTCGGAGAAACAAATCGAATTCTGTGCGTTTGCCGTCGACCCCCCCCCCCCCATCAACCTCAAAATCTATGGGTTGGCAAACAAGATAGAGCACACTGTCAAAGCTAAGTACTTCTGCCGCACGAGGTTGTTAGATGGAAAACTCATTTAATGGCCTAACGTTTCGACCTTTCCGTTGTCTTCGGAGGCCTGAACATAATACGCCCGCGTGCAAGTACATAAGTATTAGCAGCGGTTCGTTTCTCCTTCATTGCTACTAACATTTCTAACTTACTCGTTGAGCACATCGCTCAAGTGTGGACAATTGTGGTACGTTCGTTTCTTTCAAGTGTCTTTTCTTTATTTTCTTTCTACATACGATCAAAAATGCTAGGATCTAACGGCTTTTGGTGGGCTAGTCTGGTCAGTCACTAACTTCGATGTGTGTTCAGGCCTCCGAAGGCAACGGGAAGGTTGAAACGTTAGGCCATTAAATAAAGTTTTCCACCTACCAACCTCGTGCGGCAGAAGTACTTAACTTTAACAAATTGTCGTCAATCCCGAGGTTTAAAGACGAGAGAACATGGGGATAGAACACACTGGTTCCCTCCAAGAAGATTTACCGCTGCCAGAAGAGAAATGTAGAGTACTGCCCTTCAGTAGAAATAGTAGTAGGTAAGTACGAATACGCAACTGTTGGTGATATCTCGAGAACCGTGGAAGGCGTCATAGATTAGGGATTTATGGTTACTGCGGACCTTTCATTTGATAAACATTGTGAAATGATCGCATCGAAAGCAGCACGGATGATGTGTCAAATGCTTAGAACCCTTAATACTACCAATGCTGCTGTACTACTTCAGGCATATAAGGTCTGCATTAGGCCAATGCTCGAATACGGTACACCTGTGTCCAATTCATGTAGGAAAAAGAGCGTACAACAATTAGAAAAGGTCCAAAGCAGCTTTACATAGTAACTGATATTTAAGGCAAATGAGATACAACTACGACCTGATACCGAAGAGTGAGGAAAGAAACCTCAACATTGGTCTCTTTGGTCTTGTCAGAACTTTGGAGTACAGAAGAAAAAGGAATGATGTGATTTTGTTCCATAAAATTATTCACAGAACATGCGGTATCGAGCCATCATTACCTACTTGTTTTAAGAACAACTAACACAAGGAGTGAATGCACGAGATATGACCCGGGTTGTGCGAAAACTAACGGTAGACGATATTTCTTCACGTTCAGAACTAATCCAGCATATGGAATGCTTAGGAAAAAGGGCACAATTCCGACACAATTTTTCTGATTCGACATCTAAGTTAGTAGAGCTCCTGGTCTTACAACTAGATGTACTCCTGTCGATCTTCATGTTTGTGTCATTGTTACTTGCATTTTCGGTCGTTGTTCGATTTCCACTAGTTATCATGTTTTCCTCAGAGACTTTGTTGTATTTTTCACACAGGTATGCTTGTGCAATAAAGAATAATAATATAACTCCCGAACAAACCCTGACCAAAACCCGCTGCGTATTGCGCCCTTTGTGGTCCCCGACGCCTCGCTGTGCTAGTAAGTTATGTATACCTCGTGTAAACCCAGTTACGTATTTTTTTTATTCCACAACGTTTTTATCCCGATCAGTTACGGGGTACGTCTTTCATGATGGTCGCTCCGTCTTCTTTCCCCTTGATGCTGTTTCCCCTTCGTTGAAGTTACCACACTGCTATCTTGTCTCAGTCTTGAGCTCCTTGTGGGGTGGTCATGTCGTCCTCGATCGCAGGTTCTTGAGCGCCGCTTCCTTGCATGCGACCATCGATCCGTCTTGTGATCGTGACAGTTTTCCTCCATCAGCCGACCTGTCACACGGGTCTGACGCTGGTACCGACACCCTTTTCAGCTACTTCTAAGCTAGGCAAGGGTTTCTGCCTGGGACGGGATTGAACTCTGATCACAGAGATCTTGGGACTTAGCTCTTAACCTCTCGGCCATCCCGCCCCTAAACCCAGTTACGCATTGATGAATCAAGATTTCAGCGCCAATTGGGCCTGGCCAATGCGCCATTCGTGCCTCAGGGCCTTAGAGCTCTTTTATATTTTTTTTGAAGTGTGGTATTGCAGATCCCGGTAACTGTATGTGTAGGATCGAATCCTACTGAGGTGAAGGGCAAGTTCCTGCTCACCGAACAAGAACAAGAAATTGAAGTGCCAAACGTTGCGGAAGGTGATTGGGTAAAGGTATGCTTATTATATGTTTTACCCTTGTTAATTTAATGATTGCAGTATCTTTTTCGGTCCCTTATACAAAACTATTTATTTGTGGGGTACTATGAAGGACCGTGGACAGGGCCCGCCCCCCCCCCCCCCCCCCCCCCCCTGCCGCTACCCCCCATCGATAGTCCTATTACCTATTACCTATTATAATGAAAACGCGTGGCTTCGCCACGCGGGTATATTGAAACCGCGTGGCTTCGCCACGCGGTTTCAGGCTAGGGGAGGAACTCCGGGGCGGGTGAGTCGTCCTAAGCATTGTTGGATAGTTCACGGGCTTAGGATGACTCACCCGTCCCGGAGTTCCTCCCCTAGCCTGAAACCGCGTGGCGAAGCCACGCGGTTTCAATATAATCGCGTGGCGAAGCCACGCGTTTTCATTATAATAGGTAATAGGTAATAGGACTATCGATGGATGGGTAGGGGCAGGGGGGGGGGGCGGGGAGGGGGGTGGGCGAGGGGCGACGCTATTGACCGGTTCGCAGCAGGGGCGGGCGCCTGTCCACGGTCCTTCATAGTACCATTTGTGGATTGTGCATGTTTTAGTTGAATGCCGGTACCACTGGTTTCTATCGTGTTGAGCAGTCCCGAAATGCTAAGGGCGATGACTCCCGATATTTCGTCTGGAAAGATGCCCCTCCTTGATCGGTTCTCGATCGTCAACGACTTATTCGCTCTGGTAAGTTTTTGATAAATCGATAATCGATTTGTTAATCTTTTGCCCTATTTATTTGTCGTACTATAGGTACAATCTGGGCGTTTGCGTGCATCAGCTTTCCTAAGGATAATGAAAGCGTTGAAAGATGAAGACGAATATATTGTTTGGGAGTCAATAGCTGGTGGTATTGAAGATCTGGCAAATGTGCTGCAATATGCACCGGGCGATGTTATGACAGAGTAAGGATTGTCTATCATAATTTCATTTATTATTGCTACGGGGGCCGAGCCCGGATAGCCGAGTGGCTAACAATGTAGTCTCTCGCGCGGAAGGTCCCAGGTTCGAATCCGGGCTTAGGCAAAAAGCCATGCCTTGCAAATATTGCAGAAATGGCAACGGTACCAGTGTCAGGCCCAGGATGACAGGCCGGCTGATGGTCAAAACTCCGTCACAAGACCAGGATCAAAGTTGCACAAAGAATTAGAGATAATGCTAGGACGTCACCCGGAAGTGACGCGCAGGACCCCCGCCCGAGTCCTGTGGTCAGTATGCGAGGGCTACTGAGGGACGAACGACCTCGGTTGAAGAAGCTAGTTTGAATAGGGACGCTCAATGTGGGTACGCTAACAGGGAAGTCAAGAGAAGTGGCTGATCTTATGAAGAGGAAGAATATCCAAATCCTGTGCCTGCAGGAGACGCGGTGGGAGGAAGGAAAGACAAAGGAAATTGGGGAAGGTGTCAAGCTCTTCTACAAGGGCAATGATGGGATGAGGAATGGAGTAGGAATAGCGGTCTCAGAAGCTCTCAAAGACTCACTGTCCGCTGTACGAAGGATCAACGATAGGATAATAACTGTACGAGTAGACATGAAGGACGGATGCTGGACCATAATATCGGTATGAGCACCACAAACTGGATGCACCGAGGAGGAGAAGAAGGACTTCTACATGACCCTTGAGGACGTCATCAGAACTGTCCCTGAAGGTGACTTCCTTACCGTAGCGAGTGATCTGAGTGACCATGTGGGGACCGACAGACGAGGGTTGGAAAGGGTGCATGGAGGCAGAGGAATCGGGTGTAAGAATGAAGATGGCGAGCGAATAATTGATCTGCCAGTCGCCCACGACTTGGCTATCTGCGGCACATTCTTCGCAAAGAGGAAAAGCCAGAAGGTGACCTACAGCAGTGGAGGTCGAAGAACGGAAATCGACCATATCCTAGTACATAGGCAGGTCCTTAAAACGGTCAAGGAAGTTAAGGTTCCCTAAGCATCACCCTCCCTCTGGAGCAAAAGGTGAAGATGGAACCCAGAATCCGATGGTGAAAATTGCGAGGCCCTGTCCGAAATGAACTCAGGAGTGATGGCTGCGGACTTACCTGATCCGAATGGAGCAGTGAATGATACATGGCAAACGATCCTGCAGTGTGCTAAGGAAACCCTAGGAGAGACGCGTGGAGGGTCAAAGGAGATAAAGCTACCTGGTTCTGGAATGACGAGGTTCAAAAGGTGGTAAGAGAGAAGAAAAGGGCATACAAGACATGGCAAAAGTGCAGATCATCAGAAGACCTCACCATCTACAAGAAGTACAAGAGGCTTGCGAAGGCAGCCGTGGCTAAAGCCAAGAATGGAGATGGACGGCCTCTACGAAAAACTGGAGGAACAACAGGCAGAAAAGTTCGCCTTCCGCCTGGCTAAGGCGCGACATCGAGCAAGCTTAGACGTAAGAGTGGTGAAGACGGTGAAAAATGCCAAAGTATGCCTGCTAAGAACGCCAGCAGACGTCAAGTCCAGGTGGGAAGAATACTTCAAAGGACTCCTAAATGAAGAATTTTCAAGAGAAAATCTCCCTGAAGCAGTGCCAGTGGAAGGCCCAGTACACATCTGGTCAGAGGAGGAGCTCCATAAGACTATAAGGAAGATGAAGGTAGGAAAGGCAGTGGGACCGGATGGAGTGCCGGTGGAGGTATGGAAAGCGCTCGGGGAATACGGAGTTGGATGGCTGACGAGGTTCCTCAACAAGATCACAGCAGAAGGTATGATGCCTGAAAGCTGGAGAGGCAGCATCATCGTACCCATCTTCAAGCAAAATGTAGACGCCACAGAATGCTCAAACTGCAAAGGTATATCGATTCCCATCGATATTGTGATACACTATCAATCATTACTGTCTGTATCATGTTATATTTGTGTAAAGTAAAGTTCATTCTCCACTAAGACCCGCGTGGCAACGGCAGCTCCACACTCACAAGGAGCATCAACTACACTCGGCGCACAGCTATATTTGGTGCATCAGCCGGGCGTGAGTTCAACATTTTACCAAATGTCTATCAGGCTCAGAGGGTGCCAGTCATGGCTCACCCGCACGAGGACCTCTTTGGAAGAAACACTCACCAAATGGACGAAGCCACCAGGAGCCGTCGTGCATGAAATCGACCTGAAGCAACTGCAGACAGCCCAACGGGAAATCGAGATGAAGGTGGAATACTTGGAAAAGGCCATCGCCAACTACACAACAACAGCCGAAGAACTGAGTGAAACACTCGAAGATGATGGCACGATTAGCAAAAATATCGAGTTAGCGCAAGAAGCTCATCTGAAGGCTCAGAACCACTTGATCGAAATCGCCATTTCTCTACAGCAGAGAACTGACACGACGATTGTTGAGCCGGACCAGCACGAGTCACCTTTGCCACACTTAGCACCCCTTCGGATTCCAGAATTCCATGGCGATCTCTGGGAGTGGGATCACTTCTGGGGAGTTTTCGAAGTTATCGTCCATCGTCGTCACATCAGCAAGATCGAAAAGTTGAATTACCTCCTGCAAGCACTACAAGGGCCTGCCAAGGATACCGTAAAAGGACTACAGATCACTGCTGACAACTACGATGCAGCCGTCCATCTTCTAAAGCAGAAGTACGATAATCCAGAAGCAATAGTGGGCCAGTTATTGAAGCAGCTACAGGAGATGCCAAGAACAACCACCAGCATCCAAGAACAGATGAAAATGCTTCAGCGAATCATCCTTATCACCACTCAGCTAGAGAACAAAGGTGAAAACACGAACACACAACAAATGAGACGCCTTATTCTATCAAAATTCAGTGATAAAATTCAGCGTACAATGCTGAAAAAGAAGGCCGTCCCAGCATCCTCATGGACCACAGCCCAACTTCTCGAGGACCTTCAAGATTTCTTCAGTGTGGAATCTCAAGTCCAGAGCATACAGGAAACCATGGAAAATACGAAGGTCACCTCTTCAAACGGACGAACCGCAGAAGCTAGAGTAGCGCGCACAAAAACTAGAAGTACTCGGTCATATCCATGCTTCTACTGCCACTCGGACGATCACGCGCCGAAATCGTGCCAGCTATACCCTACGCTCGAGCAGCGGTTAAACTTGATCAAGCAGCGAAATCTTTGTCGCAATTGTGGATCAGATGCACATGGATCGAATGATTGCACCCGAGGAGCATGTCGACAATGCAACGAAAAGGGTCATCATACGTCGATCTGCAACAGGCTTCAACAGTTGCACCAACTGGCATCGAAGCAACCCAAAAATGTGACTCCAAAAACTCCACAAGAAGCACATGCTGCAAAAAGAAAGGATGTCGTCCAAAACTACGCTACAATAGTCGCTGAGCAACCTTCGCCAGCACGCAAAGTCAACGACAACGTAATTCTTCATTATGCCGATGTGTCAAACGCATCGGAACGCTCAACGAACGTTCTTGTGGGACAAGCTCAAGCGTTCAACGTCATAACACAGGATTTCGAAGACGTATATATCATGCTAGACTCTGGAGCAGATCAATCCTTCATTACCAACGACTACGCTCAGCACTTAGGCCTTGAGAATACAGGCAAGCTGCAGCTGATGATCCAGACATTCGGCAACAATTCCCCTACTAAGCAGATATGCGATACAGTCAAGGTAGAAATTCAGGACCGTCAAGGTACCCGCTACAATTTCGAAGTAGCCAAGACAGACTTCATCACAGGAGACATAAAGCGAGCATCCCTACAAGAAGAAGACATTCAGTACATACAAGAACACGAAGTCCATCTATCAGTGTCCCCTCGAGTTAAAACATTGAAAACTCCCATTCTACTTGGCTGCGGAGACCTGTTCGCCTTGTTTGAGAATGGTTTTGGATTCAAATGCAATCTTCCATCGGGAATTCAGCTCATCCAGTCAAAGATAGGATATCTTGTTGCTGGAAAAAATGATATTGCTTCCAAAGAACCCAACGCTCCACTCAACACATCCTACACGTACGCAACCGACTCCACGGCAAATGACAGTGACAGCACACAATGGGATCGCTACTGGAGCTTGGAGTCATCAGGAGTGGATGAGTGCACAGGGCCCCTCGCCGAAGAGATCCAGGCAACTAATGCCAAAGTCTGGAAACAATTTCGAGATACTGTCGAGCGCCATGAAGATGGTTACTACGTCCGTTTACCATGGAAAGACGACGCTAACGACTTACCAGACAATCGAGCACTAGCTTACAAGAGGCTCAAAAATATTCACTTCAAGATCAAGCATCAACCAGAATTGCTTCTTCAGTACCACAATACGTTTCGAGAACAATTAGAAAAAGGAATCATCGAAGAGGTCGACGAAACTGCAAAGCCGGATGGGAAAATCGTGCACTACTTGGCACATCATGCAGTTGTAACACCTCACAAAGACACCACGAAGCTTAGAATAGTTTTTGATGGCTCTGCGCACTACAAAAACGCGCCTTGTCTCAACGACAAACTTCATCAAGGACCAGTTATTCTGCCGTCACTGATCGACATGCTTCTCCGTTTTCGCGTCGGGAACATCGCAATCATAAGTGACGTAGAGAAGGCTTTTCTACAAGTCCACTTGCAAATTCAAGATAGAGACGCAACACGCTGTCTGTGGATACGCGATACTTCCAAGCCCGTAGAAGACGCCAACATCGTCACGTACCGCTTCACACGAGTCACGTTCGGACTCAACTGCTCACCATTTCTGTTGGGTGCTACGATTGTGCAACATTTGGACCACATCGATGACAGAGAAATGGGAAAGCTGATCAAGAACAACGTGTACGTGGACAACCTTTTGATGACTGCAGCTACGCCGTTTGAAGCACATGAACGCTGTCACAAGGCACAAAGAATATTCGCAGAGATAAATATGAACTTGCGCGAGTTTCGAACCAACTCAACAGAAGTCAACAAGCGTATTCCATCCGACAAACTGAGCAAATCGGCCACACCAAAGGTTTTGGGGCTCAAATGGAATTCAGCAGAAGACACTATTGATGTAACATGCAAATACCCCAACAGGACAACTATAACGAAGCGAACTGTGTCGGAACAAATAGCCTCAATATACGATCCTCTCGGTTGGATAACCCCATTAACGCTGAATGCCAAACTGTTTCTTCAGAGATTATGGAAATTCAACTACAGATGGGATCAGGAGCTATCCGAAGCTCACCAAAACGAATGGAAACAAATTCTGGAACGATCGCATGGATTTACGAAAAATGTCGCCAGAAAAGCGAGCGATGGATCAAAGGCCACAGCAGCGCGCCTTGTTGCCTTCGCTGACGCTAGTAAACGAGCTATGGCGACCTGCGTTTATTTAGTCCACAACGGATGTTCAGAGTTGCTCATAGCAAAGACAAAACTTCCATCCATCAAGACCAAGTTGACCATCCCGAAACTTGAAATGAATGCTCTGACAATGGCAGCAAGACTCGTCAGTGCCACTTTACGTGCTCTTCGAAGTCAACTGTGCATATCGTCCATCACCATATACTCTGACTCGGAAATTGCACTCGCATGGTTAGCTTCATCAGACATTAGCAACAAAGCCGGAGTGTTAATAAAAAACCGATGTACGGAAATACGCACAATAACCGAAGACATCATGAAGGAAGGAATAACAGTCACATTTGGTCACGTCAACACGAATTTAAACCCTGCTGATTGCGCAACTCGCGGACTTTCGAAAGAAGACCTCGCAGTACACTTGTGGTGGAACGGACCTTCATTCATTACAACCAGTTATGAACAATGGCCTACTACATCAGCCTTACCGAATCGAGATTCGTTCGAGGAAGATGCGCAGCTTGAAGTTAACCAGAATATATTACGAACTACAACAACGGATCGACAGAACCATGTTGAAGAGATTCTGAATTGGAGACGTTACTCATCTCTAGATCACGCAACATCCGTATTTTCCTACGCCCTGAGGTGGCTCAATCGAATAATCACCAGAATCCAACCCGAACTGAGAGACTCCATATTTACCCGCAATCCAGAACTTGGGACCTGTCATAACGACGACTTTCTCACCGTTACAGAACGTCGAAATGCTCTAACGCTACTCATACGCAATTATCAGCACGTGCATGTGGAAAAAACTGTTCAACCTACGAAGGACCGCTTGATACCGTTCAAGGATCCGAATGGACTCATCAGATGTCGTGGACGTTTACTAAACTCTGAGTTGTCTGATGAAAGCAAACAACCCATTCTGCTAGCAGCAAACACTGCATTTGCAACACTCGTCATTCAAGATGCTCACTCAAAATTCCATTTGGGAACAGCTCATACAATGGCAGAGATTCGCACTCGCTACTGGATACCGCAACTACGACGACAAGTTCAGAAATTGATACGCCGTTGCATACCATGTCAGCGAATGAATAATTTACCATATCGCTATCCAGAATTACCTGATTTGCCACCAAGGAGAGTCGTAAGAAGCCGACCCTTTCAACACATCGGTATCGACTACTTTGGACCAATCTCAATTAAATCGAACGAGGAAATTGGCAAAGCATATGGAATAATTATTACCTGCACAACAACGCGACTCATACACTTAGAATGCGTTACGGACATGTCTACAGGGCAACTACTTCATGCCCTCCGTCGATTCTTTGCTCGAAGAGGAGTGCCAGAAACGATAACGTCTGACAACGCACCCTATTTTATCCTGGGAGATCAGATTCTCAAAGACGCCATTTCCATTAGTCCTGTGGACTCAACTGTAGCAGCAGCAATGGCAGTCAAAGGGATTGAATGGAAAACAATAACTCCTTACGCCCCATGGCAAGGGGCATTCTACGAGAGACTGATCAAAATCATCAAACATTCCCTAAGCAAGACCATCGGAAAATCAGTGCTATCGCTATCTGATCTCAGAACGCTCCTGATAGAGATCGAAGGAACGCTGAATACACGCCCTCTAACGTATCAAGAAGAGTGCTGGGAAGATCGTCCGATCCTACGCCCGATCGACTTCATTCAACGAGATATGATAATCACACTTCCAATGGATGGACTTATCGCAGAAGCCGACCCTGACTACCATCCATCAGAAGAATCATTCCAACTCCGCAGCAGAACACAAACAATTGAAGCTTTACGCAGCTCGTGCCAAATCACAGAACGATTCTGGAGAATTTGGAGTGCAGAGTATCTTACAGCTTTACGGGAACAACATACTCGCTTCTTATCCAGCAAAAGCGACACAAGCAAAATACCAAAGCCGGGTACGGTTGTACTGTTAATGGACCCTAATATCCCCAGGAATACCTGGAAAATGGCTCGAATCACCCAAGTACACCCCAATAAAGACAACGTTATACGAGAAGTTGAACTGATGCTTCCCAACAGACGCAAAACTAGAAGACCCATCAACCTTATCGTCCCACTCGAACTGGACGATTGCACAGAGGATCAAACTGATCTACAGCACCAAACAGAAGAACCGAACGACACTCGCCAAACGTCAACAACACGGTATAACCTCCGAAAACGACCCCACACCAACTACAACATGCTCCTCAGAAGCACTTTCCTCACTGTTGTTCATGCCATTGCGCTCATTGGGATCGCAAATGGTGACACTATGTCACCTCCTATCTGTCCCCATGATTCGTGTTGTACGACGAACGCTTCCTATGCCCAGAGCCCACCGCTACGAGCCCCACTCTCCTGCTACCCCCGCGAATTCCTGGAAACATCTGATGTTTCCACGATTCTCACCAACTACCCACGACCTGTACTTCAATCGTCACGTACATGGCTCTCATATGCGCCAACCCATCAGGAAACCCACAAAGGACCACCGGATGACAAATCGTACCCTCCGTTATTCGACAATCGTCGAGAAGCAGAACGTCCACATTTACAAGCGCCTCAGCCAAATATCATGTTCAATGTATTCAAGTGGATGACGATCGCAGCAGACATCAAATGGTTCAAGCGACAACAGGACTCCAGCAACACACAAGAAGTTAGGACACGATTATGGTAGACGCAACATCCTGTCGGCCCGGAATATATCGATTCCCATCGATATTGTGATACACTATCAATCATTACTGTCTGTATCATGTTATATTTGTGTAAAGTAAAGTTCATTCTCCACTAAGACCCGCGTGGCAACGGCAGCTCCACACTCACAAGGAGCATCAACTACACTCGGCGCACAGCTATAAAAGGAATCAAGCTGATATCTCACACCATGAAGGTCTACGAGCGGCTGATAGACAGTAGATTGAGAGATGTGGTCGAAATCCCACAGCAACAGTTCGGGTCCATGCCAGGGAGATCTCCTACGGATGCCATCTTCTACCCCGTACGCTACTGTGGTGGTCACCGCGGCAACGAAATGTGCCCGAGCGCTTGATCCAAACCATAAGGGATATGTACGCCAGAGCAACAATTCGCACCCCACACGGACACACGAAGAAAGTGGACATCACGGTAGGTGTACACCAAGAATCAACACTGAGCCCCTTGCTCTTCCTTCTCACCCTCAACAGTATGGTCCGGCATCTGACGGAGGATCCACTCAGAACCATCCTGTACGCTGACGACATAGCTCTAATAGCAGATAGCAGAGAAAAACTGCAGAATAAGGTTCAACGGTGGCAGGAGACACTGGCCAAAAATGGCCTCAGGCTGAACGTGAAGAAGACCAAGTTCATCAGCTCAGAGGATGGCTCGGAGCCGATACTGGACTGCTATGGGGAAACTATCGAGATGGTGGACCAATTCGGAGAGAAGCAACTGGAATCCTCTGTGAAAAGAGATGCTCGAGGGTCCTCAAAGGAAAGCTGTACCGGGCCGTTGTCAGACCAGCACTGCTCTACGGCAGCGAGTGCTGGCCCACGAATAAGGCACATGAAAACAAGTACACTCAGCCGAAATGAGGATACTCAGGTGGGCATGTGGGTGCACACGGAAGGATAGGGTACGAAATGAGGACGTATGATCGGTCATGGGAAGATGGCGACTGTAGACAAGAACAGCGGACCCTGCGACGACGCGGGACTAAACGCTAAGGAGAAGAAGAAGATTGCTACGGGGGCCCGCGTGGTGCAGTGGTAGGAGGCGCTATGACATCTGCACGGTTGAACATCCGATCCCGGTCCAAGTTAACCAAGCCTTCCATCCCTCCCAGATCGGTAAATTGGTACAAGACTTTTGAAGGAAGGTAAAAACACCGACTTGATATAGCGGCTGGACCTCGCAAGCCATTATATAGGCCGAATACGCATCTACCATGCCCACACCATTCTTAGTGCATCATGTCCTTAGAGGACTGGTGCGGGTACACTTTGGCTTTTATTGCTACGATTCTTTAGATTCAACGCTTTCGTTGTGGAAGTGATGAAACCTCTAGGAACCAAGCTGGGATGGGATTGCCACGATGGTGAAGGTGAGCGATTTTGTTCTTTGAGATTTTACCGACATTTTTCTGCTTCTCTTTCACAACTTAATGGAGTGAGCTCAGAATCGACCCGCTCTATCCTACGAGCGGTCGTGCACAGTCGCCTCATGAGAGCCGGTGATGAAGACACAATCAAGCATGCAATGGCGATTTTCAATGAGCACGTAAAGTCGCGGAGGCCTTTAACTCCCGACCTCCGACTTTGCGTTAGTTCTTCCTTAAAAGCTTACCTTTTATTGATGACTCATAGGTGCTGTTTCTAGATCTTCGGTGGTGCGGTACGAAATGGTGGAGAGGAAACGTTCAACCAAATGTTGAAGCTGTATGAAACCGCTGGTTTTCCTGAAATTGAGCGAAACTGTATTACGGCACTTTCCCAAACACAAGATCCTAAGCTTCTGCAGCGGCTGTTCAATTACAGTATTAATGAAGTAAGTTAGCCTCAGCACTTATTCGCATCTTCGCTCCTGAGCAGTTTCGCGTTAAAAACTACACAGAAAATTTTGCTGCTTTGCGGGGTATACCACTGGGCAAATGGCACAATATAAAGTAACGAGAGGGGAGTAGATCTTGTGTATGTTGGTTGGGAAGCTGTGTTGCGATGGTAAAGAATCTTGAGCATTTTGACGTTCTTTTATCAAACTTTGAAGCGAAGGAGCCCGAGACGTCTTACAAGGGAGGTCAGTGAACTTCCCCCGACGATTCTTAACAAGACCTATATGGTCTTATAGAGCTTGAAGCGTAGATCACAGATATGTATTCTATTTTTGCTGAATGGCAGTGGGTGGTCCGAAAATTGCCAAAAAAAAGTAAGCACGGCTCTGACAACACTGCTGAGGGGCGCTGAATAGCCCCTGAGGTGAGAGGTTCGAGAAAGTGTGCTTCGGTAACGCAGTGGTACCGCAGTGGACTGTTGTTCAGAAGGTCAAGGGTTTGGATCCTGTTGATGTGTTTTCGTTTTGCTTCAATCGCACTGATACCAAATAGGGCTCGTTTTGCGATTTCGTCATGGGGATTGAAGAGAATCATGTTTGGAGCACTCTAAACCGAACACATTTTAGTAAATGACAACATTAATATGGGTAGCCAATATCTACCGTAACTTACCTTAAACAGACGCAAATTCAGAAACTAATGTTGGATTCGTGATCAGCGACCCAAATAATCCTTACACACGAAGTTTGGACGGAATCGGCGATTTTGACCCACGCACCTCACTTACCCACCCTTACCATAGCTAACGCTCACCAGTCAGAAATCCAGAAGCAAAAGTAAAATTCGGTATCAGCAGTCCAGGTGAGACTCCCAGGCAATTTCTGGAACGAAGGTAGTGGATGCTGACGATTTTCTGACAGCTAGAGTCTGAATGGTGCCATAATAATACCAGTAATTCATCAGAGACTCAACCTTGGGCAACTCTACCGACACCTGACATGAGGCTCGAGACGTCATGGTCACCCATTTCGCCCACTTTTTGCTAATGAGAATATTTGAGATGCTGGTCACGCATATAGCACTTGTTTTGTGATTTGAAACAAGTGAGGGTATCTAATGACGGGTTTCGTTGTGTGTGGGCTGGTGAGCCCTTGCAATGGTAAGGGTGAGTAAGTGAGGTGCCAAGGTGAAAATAACAGATTCTGTCCAAACATCGTATGTGAGGGTTATTTGGGTCGCTAATTACGAATCCAACGTTAGTTTCTGAATTTGCGTCTGTTCAAGGTAAGCTACGGTAGATATTGGCTACCCATATTAACGTTGTCATTTACTAAAATGTGTGCGGTTTAGAGTGCTCCAAACATGATTTTCTTCAATCCCCATGACAAAATCGCAAAATGAGCACCATTTGGTATCAATGCGATTGAAGCAAAACGAAAGCACACCCACAGGATCCAAACTCTTTACCTCCTGAACAACAGTCCACTGCGGTACCGCTGCGCTACCGAAGCACGCTTTGGTGAACCTCTCACCTCAGGGGCTATTCAGCGCCCCTCAGCAGTGTTGTCAGAGCCGTGCTTACTTTTTTTTGCAATTTTCGGACCACCCACTGTCATTCAGCAAAAATGAATTACATATCTGTGATCTACGCTTCAAGCTCTATAAGACCATATAGGTCTTGTTGAGAATCGTCGGGGGAAGTTCACTGACCTCCCTTGTTAGTGCTGTGTTGATTGGTGCGCAGCCAACAAAAAATGCTTTGTTGCTATTGCTGTGCTCCCAAGATTCTTCGAAAAAGAGTCAAACTGTTTGAAATGAATTGAGCTGTTTAAATCATCTTTGATAATCAATGGCTCACTATAGCAGATCTCCGTGGAAATACAAGACTTCGGAAAATAGATCTTCTCTTGTACACCACAACCCACTTAGTACCGGCTTCATTACCAACCTATTGTTATGAGTGGGGTGTAAATAAAACCAGCCATTCAGCGGCCTGCCAGCCGACAAACGGCTGCTAAATACACACTAAAAACAAAAATACATTGACCGAGATAAAGATTTGAAATAAAACAAAAAAGATTTAAAATAAATCGATGAACAAATAGCATGTAGCAAAGATGGCGAGCTAAACTGATGAAATGCGTCCCTGGGACTACGGTAACGGGCAATCGCGGTGGGACCCATATGAGCCACCCATTACAAACATCGCTTGGGTTTCGCTTGTTATATAGTAGGATAGCTGGGCGGAATGGTCGAGAGGTTAGGAGCTTAGATTCACAATCTCCATGATCAGGGTTCAATACCGTCCCATGCAGACCCTTTCCTAGCTTAGAAATAGCCGAAAAGGGTGTCCGTACCAGCGTCAGATCCTCAGGGTCAGCTGATGGAGGAAAAACTGTCACAATCACAAGACAGATTTATGGTAGCATGCAAGGAAGCGGAGATCAAGAACCTGTGGTCGATGGTGATATGGCCACCCCACACGGAGTTCTGGACCGAGACAAGATGGCAGTGTGGCACCTCAACAAAAGCGGAAGCAGCACCAAAGAGAGAGAAGACGGAGCGATTACCATAAAAGACGTACCCCGTAACTGATCGGGATAAAAACGTTGTGGAATAGAACAAAAGTAAATACAATAGTAGCTGACATCTATGCATTTTGTTCGATCAACTCTGTAGAATTAATGACGGTTTGTATGTGATAAATGCAATCGGTAGCAGTTAGCTAGTCGAGATGTTCCTTAAGGTTGGTTTCCGTTTATTCCTAATTCTCAAAAAGATGTTCATTATTTTGTGACGATATTATACGTTGATCGTAAGTATTTAAGTGAAGCCGCTAGAAGTCAGCAATGCATGCTGATTTTCAAAAAATCATTCCGATTTTCCAGGGAAAAGCTCGTGCCCATGATTATGTGTTATTATTCTACGGAGCAAGCACCAGTAAAGTCGGCCAGCAGTTTCTGTGGAAATACTTCAAAGACAATATGATATATTTGGCGGAGAAGTTTGGTGGTGTAGGATCGGGTTTATTCCAGGTAACTTCCGTAACTTCCTTCTGCCTCAACTGAATCTTTCTCAAATTGCTGTCGAAAGCATTTACTTGCAGAGATGTATGAAGATGTCCATAGAGAAGCAGTGCAGTGAAGAGTTTGCTCAAGAAGTGGAGGTATAACACCTTCTTATTCTTATTGTGCTTTTAGTTAAATCCATCGTTCCTATTCCAGAAGTTCTTCTGTAGCACCCTTTCCCCGCAAGACCAGCAAACGCTTAGCCGTCTAATCAAGCAGGTACGCCACCATTTCCAAATTTTTTAAAATGTTTCTTGCGTGTTTTGCTGCTTTCCTATTGAATCGATTTCAAGGGAACGGAAGCAGTTCGTCTCAATAAGATGCTTTTGGAATCAAATGCTGACGACATCGCTGAATATCTGAAAGAGCCTTAGATTTCTGAAATCCTACGTTAACAAGTCATTTCTTTTGTGTTACTGTCATTTATACGTTGCATGGGTATTGCTTGTTTTATTTTTATTTCGATAAATGTTCGTAATACGGTGATAAACTACGCGCAGGTGAACAAGGTAGCTGGCACCTCACTTACCCACCCTTACCATAGCCAGGCTCCAGCTCGGGGCTCCAGAATCGAGGGGGGTCATGATGTGTGGCCATCTGAGGGGGGGGTCGTATTATACTAGGACTTGACCTCATAGAAGAACAGTTCATAGAAGCAGGTTCGAGGAATAATTATAAAATAAAAAAACAAAGTAAGCGACAATATATTGTAAATCTTCTATTGTCCCTGCGACATCGGAAAAGAATATTTTAATTTGGGCCAAATGACACTTCGGAACCTGCAGAAATCCATGTAGAGCGAGACAGTCGTTTTTCATGTAGGTGGCGGGGATCGTATCACAACCGTCCTGGAAGGGGGGGGGGTCATTAATTTTGTGCAAAAATCGAACCACATGCTTGAACCTGACCATAGCTAGTGCCCACCAGTAAAAATTCGATGGTAGTTGTATCGTTAATTTATGAGATCACCTGATCCTTCAGAGCAGGTATGTGAGTGACTAGCGAGAGTCTGTTCGTAAGAAAATCGAAACATATCCCTATCAGTCAAATAAGTGACAGCCGTACGATGACATCGTGAGCTACGAACTAGTCATAGTTCTTATATCATAAACCCAAATATGACTATTCAAGCGAGATAGAGCATACTAGAGAGACAAAGAGGGAGAAAAAGGGAAAAAGCAGGAATTCCAAGGAACAGAAAGCGAAACATTTTTAAGGGTCGCGGCGGGCCTCGCTGAGTGTGACTTCATTGCCACAACGTGCCGACGTGGATGACGTCTGTTTCTCGTTAATTTTCGTCAAGATCCTGTGAGAGGTTTGGGGACGAATGTTATCAGATTAAGTCATCAGTTAAAGTGCCTACTTACTGAAAAAAGGTCTTGGATGGTGCAGTGGTAAGAGGCGCTGCTCCAGGCCGTGCGCGGTCGAGCGATCGATCCTCGCTAGGGCTAACGAAGCCCTCCATCCTTTCGCTACCAGATATATTGGTATCAGACTTGTCTAGGAAGCTTGAAACTTAGAAATTCTCGTAGCCTAGCTCCCACAAGCCACTGTATAGGCTGAAATTGCATTCGTCATACATCTACGATTCCTGAATGGAAGACGAAGACATGGCGTGCCTTTAAGAACTAATTAGCGCCGGCCATTTTACCTTTTATCTTTCATACATCATGAAATTAGATGCCAATCTAATGTAGGACTCTTATAAAGAGCGACGATTCCCTGTTTGAAAGATTTTTGAAGCTCAGCGTTACCAGAATTGCTGTTCTTCAGTACACCCCTGACTCGACCAAATAAGCACAAAGAGGAAATTGAAAACTGAAAAAAGGAATTGGAAACTTCGATGAGTCGTATATCTCAAACGAAGCCGAGTACCCAAGTTGTAGGTATAAGCCTTAATAGCAGATGTGATTGGAGGAACACCCTCCAGTCAGATTCATTGCAAGGGTGTCAGGAAGTAGACATTAAACGGTTTGAAGATCTCCGACAGCATAAAAGAATCAGATAATGAAAACAAGAATAAAGAAAAATAGTAATAGTTAATGCAGAAAAAGAAGAATTGAACGGAAAAATGTTTATCAGTGACCGCATTCGGACTGATAAGTGGAGAATTTGGTCGCGGTGATCTTCTTGACGAGAATTGTATCGCGTATCAACGGCATGACTGAAGTATCTGATTTGATTATTCATCTATTTACTACGTTTGTCAACAAAGTGTCAAAAGAAGAAAGCATGTAACACGGTAAACCGAGTGAAAAACGAGAAATAAAACAAATGTTCGAACAATACTTTAGATGATAAAATTTTCCTTGAACAAATTATAGAAAACGATGCGTACTCCTAGTTCAATCAGAATAATTTCACATCCTATCGTGGAGCTGAATGTCAAACTTTCGGTTGGTGACATATAGGATCGTACTAGTATGGGACCGTAGGAAAACGTAAGGCTATTTGCTTGCAAATTTCAGAATTTTTGAGTTAGGGTATTCATTATGCAACGTGCTTTACTGGTTAGTCGACTTCTCGACTAGTCGAACTCGAATTTGCGCTGTGAAGGGTATAAATAGTTATGCAAGCCCTAGACTTTTGCATAGCACCAGAATATCTTGAGCTGGTTTGCTTGAAAATTTCAAAAATTCTGATTAACAATATCAAGGTCGTAGCATACTATGTTTATTTGTTTATTACGCCACATAATGACGCGCCAATCCTAAATGCAAACATTAACAAAACAAAAACAAAACAAATTTTTCAGTCATTAGTCATTTTCGCACCCATATTTCCCCCCCCCCCCACATCAATAAAGTTACATAGTTAAGAAAGAATCATCCTGAAGGTGCAATACAACTTGGTGAACCCTGAATTGTTGAATCACTACTTTTAAATGTGATTATCAGCCTTATCAGTCACGTTATTACCTCATGTCACTGTCTCATGCAGTATTTTCGGCATCCCCCACAAACTTTTTCAGCATTCTTCCCTTCCGCCTAGAACCTTCGCAGAGAGTTAGGGAGCGTTGGCCAAGCCGCTCTTATCACACGTAGTAGCGCCTGATAAGGCGGAAGAACACATTTCCTTGATCAGCTTATTGTAAGCTGTGTTTTATGGTGCAGATGTTTAGGGCTGAGAGAGCAATCATTCGATATTCCATCTACAATTCTCAATTTTCCTGGAAACCGCTTGTTCACGCCTCGTTCACCCTAAACGACTACTTCTTTCTAAGTTTACTAACTTTTTTTTCAACCTGTGGAACATAGGAACCAGCAGTCAGAACTCGCAATGTTAAGGAATTTTTGCCTAACAACAGATTTAGTAAACTCCTGTCTAAGAACGCTGAATCTACTGAATCGAAATCAAATTATCCGCGCTAGTCTATCAATACACTCACTGACGACTGATCGAATTTCTCGTACGATTTTATTAAATTCTGTGAAATTATAATTAAACACTGCTAGACACATGCGAGTGATGTGGAAGAACATCATCACGAAAAATTTGGCAATTTTCACAACGCTTTTTTCAGGTTGGATTGATTAAGCCGTTCCGATTCCCTCGTGTTCTTCATTTGGTAGGGTTTGCACTAAGGCGATTTAAGAAAAAGCTACAAAAATTTCTCTAAGTTCTCTCTTCTTGAGATCTCGGCATGATATTGTTCTATGCTTCTGTGTCGGACGAAGTTATGAACCAGATTTATTGGCCTAACGTTTCGACTTGAACGTCTCTTCAGAGGCCCTGTGGTTCACAGTGAAAGCTTTGTCAACAACCAGCTCTGTTAGTTGACGAATGCGACGTCATCAGCTACAAAAAATCTCACTTTGCTTTTTTTCTCTCAATTTCTCAGATATGTTATCTGCAATAAGTTCTTTAGTGCTAACTCCGATGATCCTATTACGGCAGTTTTCTACAAAGCTCTACGGTCCTGAACTCGAGTTTGGGCGTCTAAAAGAGCTTGTTCACTAATTATTGAAATTTGTAGAACGCAGCAGGTTCTACACACCGATCTTTAAATGTGCTGACTTTTCATTCACCTCAAAAATTTTGTCGCTTTTAGGCCTACGCTCCCAAAACGCCATTCAGGAATGCTTATCCGTACTATTTTCTGAGATTGATAGTCCTGCTTAACCGTACTATTGTCTGAGATTGGTAAAAAAGAGCAAAACAAGATTTTTTGTAGCCTTTTTTAAAATCTCTTTGAAGAAATCCTAAGCACTCTGTTCTCTGGTATCTTGTGACGCAAACTGTTAGAAAAATTTGATTTTTACGATTCTCTTCCACACTTAAATAAATGAAATGCAAGCTTTCAGCAATTCGCAATCCAGTAATGCACCTCATGCTGTCAGTCGTCGTCCTTTGTGGTCTCGTGACGGTCTCAGTTGGTAAGGGCCTAGAGTGTGCCGTCTGCCAGCAGTTTGTTGAAGGCCTCGACAAGGAGGAAATCAAAGCGGACAATAACTTGAAAAAGGCAAGCAAACGTTGATAAGAATCATGACGCAACATCACAGCTCAATTTCGTTTCAGAAAGCCGAACGTGACTGCCGAAAAATCCTTGACATGCCGGTTATTGACGACTACTGCATAAAGTTGGTCGACGAGGAATTCGACAAAATCACACAAATGATTCTGAACGATGAAAAACCGAGCGTGATTTGTAAGAAAATTGATATGTGCTGAGAATGGTGGAAAAAGATGATGCATTTGAATCTCGTCATTGGTGATATTTTGCCATGAAAATGATTAAATCTCCTACATCTGGTGCTGACTGATGTTTTCGAGAATTCAGAGAATTGAAGGAATGCTCTAATGGTGAACTTCATACACAGAAGCTATAAAAATTAGCCCAAATTGCAGAAAGATGGCAAGGAAAGTAGGGTTCGGAAGAATGTTTCCAATAAATTCGTCCTGCGAAATTTAGTCTTTGATAGTCGACCGGGGCTAGTCAAGTGCACCATACCTCTGGATCGGATAAACTGGAACTACATAGACTTGTACGGGTAGGTGAAGACCCTGGTTTGAACATCGACTGGCACCTCGAGGGACTATTTATGTAATATCCGGATTTTCAAGCTTCTACGATTCCGTATAGAAGGCGAGTGTGCCTCCCGGCACTTGTTACTCTGGAATACTTCGCGACTGACGCTAAAGATTCACTGGGAAAGTGCCTTAATGTAGATGCTTTCTACTACGGTAAGCTACCAGCTGTTACCAGTAGCTCGCATCGCTTGGAACAAGTCAGTCAACGCTTCTACCTTCTCACCATCGCCACAAACTTCAGGTAGTATTAGCTGACTACTTATTTGCCTTAGCTGTTGGCGTAGTATGGAAAGCCTTTGTATTTATTAGGGTGACCCTAAAGCTCGTATGCACTTCAGATTCTGAATTCCTTTATTCACAGCTCTAGAGAAACAAATGAACGACCAACAAGGATGGCTTGGTCAAGCACGATTCTTTAACGGATCGCTGGCAATTAATTTTGCGTAATCGTGATACCCTAACTAATTATTTAACTGTTTCTCTCGAGTATGAGAGTATGAATAAAGGAAGTCAGAATCTGAAATGCACACGAACTTTCGAGTTATCCTAAAGCTCTTGTACTAGTAGTACTCATATAAAGTTGGTGAAACATCGCCACGGATCCTACCATCTGAGGTACGAGTCGCAATTAGGAGTATGAAGAGCGGCACAGCTCCACGATCAGACAACATCTCCGCCGATCATCTTCGGGCAGGAAACCATATTCCACGCTCTCTCCTTGTGGCGCGCATGACATCTTACCTTCGGAAGAAACGAAGCCTGGATCAGAGGAGGAACTCGCGCATAGTCATTGTGCACTAGAAATGAGACAGAGATGACCATCGCAACTACCCACCTTGAGGGTGGAAAAGGTCACCCACCAATCTATTTAGGTATGCAGCCATAACTCTAAAAATTGTCCATCAGAATTCAGCTTAATGAACATTTATCACCTCCCACACTTGACACATGTAAAGTGCTCACGGCGTGCAAAAGAATAAATACATGTACGATCTTTTGATATCTCGAATTCTTATAAACTACTAGACTCTGTGTACTTTGCTTAGCTTAACATCTACTGTTACCGTTACTTACACCGATGTAATTCATAACGTACGTAACCCGCACTATATAGCAGTCAAACAACGAAAATAACAGAACAAAAAAAATAGAAAACGGTGAATTTCAGCGAAATCTCGAAAAACATGCAAACACAAGACTGATAAAACACACGAAAACACCCGTAAATAGATCTTTCAAACGTGAAATCACAAGCTACAGCCCAGCGTGGGGCGACATAGTTCCTAAGAGTTGTTCAGCTCAACAGCATGTGGCTACCGAGGTGCTGAGGATAGCAGTGAGGGCCTAACCATCGGTGAACCTCGGTATTCGTCAACGAGCGGACTACGGTATTCGGTAGGGTTATCGTCGCGTGGGTACCGTCGATCCTAAAAAGTTGAACATTGCTAGGTAGAAGAGAACTGCTTCATGAACAGTGTACCTGAAGTATACCCCAAATGGCGCGTGAAACGTAATTCATGAATGTACGCAGCGGCGGAATTTATACCGATTTATTATAAAACACAGCTGGTTGGGCGAGGAAGGTTCGGATACCCTGAATAACGCACATTCCCTGGGTTACCAACGCGGCCTGGGCCCAAATTCACGAACGGACCAGCGGTCTCCGAAACCGCGGCGCAGCCATAGCCAGACGACAGAGTCGATGAGAGATTGAGTTTAACGTAGGAAATTTAGGATACGTAGAGAAAGGTGCGCGTCGCTCACAGGCTATATCTCGGGGTTTATCGGGGTTTGGCAATGATGAATGTGGGCCCAGGTGTTCATTCGGGGTTCAGACGCGGTAATCACAATGTCTCCGAATCGTCGCTGCACCAGCGAGGTGTCCTTAGCCCAGTAGAAACCTCGAATGAACCTCTAAGCGAACTGGCTAATGAGGGTTTACGTGCTATTCAGGGCCCAGATTCATCATTTGTAAACCGCGATAAGCCTGGAGATATACCCCGAACGGCGCGCAAACCGAGATTCGTGAACGCGCGTCGGGTTTAATCGGGGTTTGTTGCGGGTCAATCACACCTTTAGATGAGGCAGGGTATGGGAAACCACGACGGCTTAAGGCACAAGTGCCGCAATCACACTCACACGGGCGACCGGCCATCCACACAAAATCGCCGTATCGATTGCCGCAATTATGGGTCGACGGCCGCTTGCCCACAGTGAGTGCGATTGCTTCGCTTGCGCAATTAGCCGTCGCGGTCTCCGAAACCTCGACCTTCATGAATCATAAATGACGGCAAACTCGCGGTATGGAGCGGGTTTATCGCTGGCGGGGTTTCCGAGACCGTTCGTCCATTCATGAATCTGGGACAGGTATCCGAATCCTTGCAACGCTAGTACGTTGTGTTAGACTTGGAATGAGCCGTGAATAAACCCCGCTGATGAACCACGGTTTGCGCGCGCATTCAGGTATATTTTGAGTACACCGTTAATGAATCTGGGACCTGAAAAGAAACGAATCATTCAACAATTATGTTCACCTTATTCCCGTGATGCGTTTTATGGTCCTTCAGCGATTTCTCGGTTTTGTGATGATGATGTTTTTTCTTATGTTCCTTGTCATCCTTTTTATCTCTGTCCTTATCTTTCCTCTTCTCTCCATCATGCTTTTGAGGCGAATGATCCTTTGGTGCGTGGTGGTGATTATGTTGGTGTTGATGATGATCACGATGTTTGTGACGATGGTTCTGGAAGAAAAAAGAAATCGGTGAAGATTACGGATTAAAAAACACTAAAAAACTAAGAAACTAAACGGCTGAACTTACGGCAATGCAGAGTTCGCGATATTTCTGAAGCAGTTCCATTGGCTCTTGCGAAACAAATTTCGACAAGAAAATCCACATATAGTTGTACCATTTCCTAACATTCGTCTTTGGTTTCCTGAAAACCCAAAATGATCCGCGATGGGAATTACACGGTAAACTATTTCTCCACCTTTTGAGTAGATCATCAAGTTGGTCGCGGCAGTTATCTCCAAGACGCATCAGATATTTGGAGGCATCTTTTTCGCTACTTGCTTCCGCCAACTTCTTTATGTATTTCTGCACCGGCCTCATCATCTTCACACATTCTAAAATTATGAAAAGATATGTAGAGTACAAGTGAAATGAAAAATAAAAGCTCGGAGAGGTGAGTTCTCTATGGGCACGCCGCCGAATTCATGTTCCATTCAAAACCATAGAGGCCAGACAAATGCGTATTTGGCTTTAGGGCATTGCACACTCGGCGACGCCTTACGCGCCGTCGTCGGCGGCGTATAATTGATACAGCCCTGTATCTAGCCAACTTCGACGCCCACCTATGACGCGTACAAATCACATTCTATGACGCGACACAAATCATAATCTATCGAGACAGTTCAAAAGAAATCGCAAAGAAAACGATCTGAAAGGTTGACAAAGGAAGAGGAAGATAGGTGGAGGAGGTTGCACCTAACATCGAGTTCGCCTGGTATCATTCCATGACTTCCAATACCTTTTAAATGGATCCATCTCCACATCAATTCAAGTACTAATAATTTGATTGCTACATACAAAACGTCCCCATGCTAGTTTTACTTCACCCAAAATGGTTGTCTTTGTGGTAGGAAAAAATCGGCTTTTAACTGAGTGAAAAAAAAGAATTGTAGAGCAAAAATAAACAACGATCGAGCGATCGATCCTTGCATCGCTAACCAAGCATTCCATCCCTCCGGGTTCAGGAAAATTGGTACAACACCTGTCTGGGAAGGTAAAATCACCGACTTGGTACAGCGGCTGTCATTGTATGAGCCAAAAACGTATTCACCAAGCCTCTACGATTATGAATTGAACACGAATGCGGTGGCGCGTCCTTAGGGGACTTATCAGCGGCGACATTGTTACCTTTACTTCATACATAGAGCTACTGGAAATCCACCAAACCACGGAAATGATATCTCACCTGAGAACGGACGTTCGCTGGGATCCTCGAGAGCGCTTCCATATATAGACTTCTCTATAGCAACCAGAGCTAGCTGATCAGCTATCGCGTTCTCTTGTTTGCTGTGCTTCGAATGATGATGATGATGGTGGTGCTCTTTCTCTCGCCGTTTCTACAATTCAGCGACATCTACCAGCAAATAAAAGCCACTAGAAAGCTAGAACAGACCTTTTCTTCGACCACCTTGTCGTCATCCGGTGCCTTCCGCTTCCGACTGACTACCTTTGTTGGCACCACTTTCGTTCCGTTCGTTGACTTCTCCATCAGTTTCAGCAGATAATCGACCCTCTGTTGGACATGTCGGGGCTGTGGTTTTCGGATCTAAAGGACGCATAGATTATCCGCATTTTTGAACAAGGTACCTTATTTGCAAGACTCTGCATAGATAGGAAAGCTTTGAATGGTTGATCAAATAATGTAGGGAAAAGGACGACCGACGGACGAAAAGGTTAGTAAGGGACCAGAAGATACATCCGGATGGATGCTTTGATATTTTCAATCAAAGAGATTACTGATTTAGCTTCACCCAACGATACCTTGTCTTTGAGGAAGATCTTATCAGCAAGTCCCAGTTCAGGGTCCATCTTGATGGCTTCCCAACTTCCTACTCCATATTTGTAGACTCCTTGCAGTACAGCGGCATCATCGACAGAGGTCCACTCAACATCCCATCCCTGCAACGAGTAATTACAGTTGACTGTCAAATAATGAAGGAAAAAAGTAAAGATGCCGCCGTTGATCGGTCCTCTAAGCCGCATTCGTATCCGATTCAGAATCGTAGAAGGCTGCTTAGTTGCGCATTTGGCCTATACAATGACATGCGGAGGCCAGAAGCTATACCAAGTCTGTGCCTTTGCCTTCAAGGACGAGTCAGGTATCAATTTACCCGACCCCAGAGTGAAATGGGCAGCCCGGGCGAGGATCGATCGCTCGACAGAGCGGGTGTCAATAGCACCCCTAAGAAAACTACAAAAACAAATATACCTTCTGAGGTCGTGCTTTATGCGGTGGCTTGAAACTGCTGGACGCGTCTCCTGATAGAGCTGCGTGCAACGGTTGCAATTCCCTGTGCAGTTTCCTTATGGCGCGGACATTCACATCAACCACTCCGGCGAATTTGAACCAAGGTCCACGATCCTTTACCGCTTTCTCGGAATCAGGCTAAAAACAAACATAGAAAATAAAAAGAAAATGAAAAGTAACGCTGTAGTGAATAATGGCAATTTACCTTTAACTCGTTCTTCTTCATGTCATGTTCCTGTTCAGCCTTTTCACACCCGTCCAACAGTGCTTCTGCGAGCTTTTTCAACTCCTCTGTACTGTGCTCCTCGAGCTCGGCGTCCTGTGCTAGTGCTTCTAACCTGAACCAGGGAAAATTTACCGCAAGCAAATCGAATGAAATTGGAAATTATTGGATATTGTGTCTTAGTAGTCTCAGTAACGTCCTCCGTTGTATTCAATTGGGTTTTTTTCAACACCTTGTGGAAAAAAATTGCGTCAAAGTCATTACTGTAGAAAGCCGAAAAACGGTGCTTACCTCTGCAGTGGATACGCAAACTTCCTGAACGATCGCACAAAGCGCTTCACTTCACTGCCCATAAAATCACCGAATGCCTTCTTGCGTTTCTTTCGGCCACTGTTCTCCGTTTCGTCTTCGGAATCCGAACCGTCGGCGTCGTCCGCCTCCTCGATCTCCACCTTCACACGCTGCCGCGGAGCTAACTCAAGATCAGCCGCCATCTGAAAATACAGAAGCAGTAAACAGGCCAAGTTTTTTCAACAACTTAGGCCAAAGCCACCTTGCAAACTATAATCTGGCGGCGGCATAAATGAACACGTGCGGTGTATTATGATCATGTGATCTTTAGTGTACATATATCTCACATTGATCGCGGAGTACTTCCAATTCGACGAAAAATGAAAAAAAAATGAAAATCACTTACCTTTCTGCGCTCTTCCTCCTCCACCTTCTGACGTTCCGCTTCGGGAATGATGTCGTCCCACTCGGCTCCATTCTCGTTGCCTTCCTTGGCAATCGTCTGGTGCATCGCAGCCGCCGCAACGTCCTCCTCTTCGTTGATGGAAAAGTTGGCATATTTGAACGAGTTCAGAAGTTCGTTTCCACTTTCCTTCAAAACCATATCACCAATTTTAAGAAAAAGAAACAGAAATTTGATCAGAAAAATTTCTCATGCAACAATTGAAGTCGAATCAGGAACTAAAGCAAGACAGCGTCTTGAGCCTCACCTGAGTCTCATCAGCGTCTCGTGTCTCGGCAACACTAAGAATCCTATCGATGTCCACTTCAGGTTCTTGTTCTTCGCCATCTCTTTCTTTGAATAGATCAGCAGCGCCAAACTTCAGAATATCATTCAGTTCCTTCTTATCGAACGGGACAGCTTTAGCACCAGCTGTGGACGTTTTCGAAAGCACCTAAAAATTGAATGAGCGGAGATACACACTCGTGAAGATAGAAGAGTGACAAAAAACGAACAGTTCTGCCTGTTGTGTCCATACGCTGTATGACTAGATGATCGAGCACGAGCTTCCGCTTCGCTCGTTCAACAATTTCCTCTTCCATTGAGTTCCGAGTGACTAGTCGATAAATGTTGACCTGAACCAAATGGTTGCTTATGGCTAAAACCACGAGAATCTGACAGTCAATTGAACTAGCATTAGAGCATCGAAAGCAAAAATGATAACAGATTAATGGCAGAAAATTTTTAATTGAAAATAATTCAGTTGGAAATTCAAAGTGAATGATTGCGAGAAATCGGCAGGCCGCAAATTTCCACGGCTCGTGACTCATGACGCCACAGATTTTTTCATCAATTTTACACCGGGCATCACTTGCGAAGAGAAATGCAGAAGCATGTCATACTTGCATAGTAGATAAGATTGATTGATCGGGATTGAGCTGCCAATTCCAGCTCAATTTCATCTCTTTGATAATTACTGATTGGTCTCTGTAGTTCCTTTCAGACTACTTACGTTAGGGTTTTCTTTCACATTGCTTAGGCAGATGCCTGAGCTATAGACGTAAAATTTTCGTAAAGTGATGAAAGAAATTACATTTATTAAAAATCTCCTTTTGGAATAGAGCACTCCGGAGCTCAGGAGAAAAAAAGGGCACTATTCAACCTAACGAACACCGGTACTCGATTTTTTCCAGTGGTCGAAATTCGCTGAAACATTGCACAGGGGTATCTGAGGGAGCTGATCACGAATCTGCTATCCGTTTTTCATGTGAACGGTCTCGGACCACCCACGTGAAAAACGGACAGCAGATCCATGTTCTGGACCCCAAATAACCCCCTTAGACGAAGTTTCAGCGAACTTCCACGACTAAAAAAATCGAGTTCTGGTGTCCGTTAAGTTAAATAGTGCCGAAAAACGTGAAGAACAGGAAGTCATCGGACCTTTTTAAAGCTCTAGCGAACTTATTCTAACAGGTAAGATTTTTGTTGAATCTATGCCCCATTTACCCCATCTTAAGGCTTCACATGAGTGTTATTTTCGTGTTAGCGGAAATTTTTACAGTGCAATGAATCCATAAAAGGATAAAGGTAAAAGCGTTAGCGTTGACCACGTCCCTAGGGCGCGCCGCTACATTCGTATTCCACTCAGGATTGTAGAGGTGTGGTGAATGCGTTTATGGTATATACAATGATATGCAGCTCCAGCTGCACCAAGGCAGTGCCTCTGCCTTTCCAGACAAGCCTGGCACCAACTTATCCGACCCCGGAGGAGTGCAAGACTTGGTTAACCCGGACGAGAATCAATCGCTCGTCCGTGCGCGGGTGGCAGTAGCGCCTCTTCCCACTGCACAACGTGCGTGTCAATAGGAAAGATTCCCTTTTATTAGAATTTGGAAAAGAAATGCAAAGCGGTATCAACGTCGCGATTTGAAGACATACCTGACGAGTTTGCCCTATTCTGTGAGCACGACTCATGGCTTGCAAGTCGTTCTGAGGGTTCCAGTCCGAGTCGAATATGATGACCTTAAACAGAGAGATAGGCAACTGCATTATATAAGAATCTAGTTAGAATTATCCTTCATGAATCTAGTTAGAATTATCCTTCATGATGTTGTTCATGATGTTCGTTGTGCAGTTAAAATGATCATCTGAGGCAACAACATCATGAAAGAAGTTTGATTAACTCACTGTGTCAGCAGTGGCCAAATTGATACCCAGGCCTCCAGCTCTTGTTGAAAGCAGGAACGCAAAGTCTGTAGAACCCTCAGCATTGTAATGGTCGAGTGCTTGCTTCCTCAAATCGGCTCGCATCGAACCATCAAGTCGCTGAAAACGTGGCAATAACAGCTACTATTTTTTTGTGATAAAGATAAAGACAGAGGGTAAAGGGTCAGTTGACCTGCCTCCAATGGCGCCGCATTCGTGTACCATTCAAAAGGCATGGTGGATGCGTGTTTGACCTATACAATGACTCCCGGGTGCCAGCCGCTATACCAAGTCAGTGCCTTTACCTTCCCAAACAAGTCTGGTACCAATTCACCAGATCCAGAAGGGAGGGAAGTTTCGGTTATGGGGCGGGCAGACTAGGCGCGGCAAATTCGCAGCGGATTTGCCGTGTCTAGTCTACCCACCCCTTTAGCCCAGGCAGTGATCGATCGCTCGATTGTGTAGATGACGGTGGCGCTTCTTACCACTGTACCACGCGCGCCCACAGATTGCCATTATCTTCTCAAAATTGATGGAAAATATTATTCTGAAGTTACCTGTGCTGGAAACCGTCGCAACTGAAGGTATTCCTGTAAAATATCCAGCATCATAACCATTTGCGAGAAAATCAACACACGGTGGCCGGTGTCCTTTAATCGACAAAGTAGCTTGTCCAACAGAATCAGCTTTCCGGACGATTTAAGCAGTTGCTAAATTTCACAATAGTTTTGGACTGGAGGTATTAGTAAAGGTAAACGTGAGGCAAGTGTCCATCGTTCCACCAACGCCATTGGGTATATCATCCTACCTGCAGCCGAGCTTGTGGATCAGACTCATAATTGTCGTACTGTCGTACCAGTGAGGCGTGATTGCAACACTTTTTCAACTCCATCACGAGGTTAACAAACCCGTTGATAGACCCTAAGCATAGGCAAATTAAATTTGATAAAATTCTCGACCAATAAATGTTCCCTTACTCAACCATTCATAACACAACATACCTTTTACGCCCTTTGACAATTCACGATAGTTTTTCGTCAATATCCACTTGTAGTACTGTTTCTGCTGAGCAGTCATGTCCACTCTCAATATTTGTTCCAACTGCAAATGACATTTTTTAGGATCTCACACATTTCTTATGAAAAATCTTAGGAGGATACAACGAACCTTTGGTGGCAAACTTTTCTCAACGTCTTTCTTGACACGCCTGAGAAGAAAAGGCTCCAATTTTCGGTGCAGGGCTGATATTCCTTTATGGTCCTTGTCGTTGTGCCCAGCTTCGAATTCGGGCCAACTGTCAAACCTGAAACAACATCGCAACATATGTGTTTATAAAATAGAAAAATTAAGAAAAATATATTGCAGGAAATGTCTACAAGATACAGGAAATACAACAATACTATAGTAATGGAGCGGTAAAGTATTTCTACCCAGTATTTTGAGCGACTGTGTGTACTTCTCAATCTTTACACCATTTTTTGTTTCTCACTTCGCTAGTTTGCGATTGTTTTTTACATTGCCCGCCTGCCTTTTTTTACTTTTTTACCTTCTAAGTTACTGATATGACCTGCGTCAGCACGTCCTCCGTGCCGTAAATAAAGGTAAAGGTAAAATTGAAGGTGTCGGCGTTAATCATTCCTCTAAGAAAGCGCCGCCACGCATTCGTGTTCCATTCAGAGTCGTGGAAGCCTGGTGTATGCGTATTTGGCATGTCCAAGAACTCCCGGGGACCAGCCGCTATACCACGCCAGTGTCTTTCCTTTAAAGTCTGGTACCAATTTATAGGGATAGAAGGATTGGTTAGCCCGTGCCGGGATCGATCGCTCGACCACGCGGGTGACAGTGGCGCCTCTTACCACCCCGCATCACACGCGCCCTATGTGACGTAAACGAGTCAATAAATCTCTTTTTATAATAAGTTCATCAACAATTTTGCAGGACTTGGAAACTTTTTTGGACTGTCTTTCGAAACTTAACCCCTAACCTGTAGCTATATTTGAGAAAAAGAGGCGGAAAACCTAATAGAGGAAAACTAAGGACTTACTTCTCAGGCATGATGAAGTGGAGCAGCGCCCAAAGCTCTTTGAGAGAATTCTGTAGTGGGGTGCCCGTGATTAAGAGACGATGATCACAGTTGAACGAAGACAAGCAGCTGTACAACAAAGACTCGTCATTCTTCAGCCGATGCGCTTCATCGACAGCCAATGCTGCCCATTGAAAACTTCCAAGGAATGGCTGCAAAGGTAAGTATATTTGGTAAAAAAAAACTAAGCAAACAATATCGATTGGATACATTCAAATATATGTTGCTTACCAATTATTCTTACATAATCTAGGATAAAGCATAGACTAACAGCTATATTCAAACCTTGAGATGAACATAGTGCTTACTCCCATATCAAAATCGGAAAACAGAACTCCTTTCTCATAGAAAAGAGACGCTATATAGAAGAAACTTACAATCACCTACAAATAAACATTCCTAATTCCCGAAAAACAAATTCAGCTGCGCTAAGAGCAAATCTGTCAATAACATACCAAAGTGTTTTACAGACATGAAAATCAAGAAATAAGTTATATAAAAATACTATGTAAATATTTGAATTTAGAGGTAAAACTAACCTTGTCCTTCAGGAGAATTTCGTATGTTGTCAACACTGCGTTCACCTTGATCTTCTTCGTTCCAGGCACGTACCACTCAAATTGACGGATCTAAAAATTATCACTATATCAGATCAAGCTGATCAACACAAGTTAAAATCCTAATTTTATTACCGCGTTCTTGCGAGTTACTAATATGTACAGTAAGAGTAGATGTTGTACTGATAATACTATCGTCTTACTTATACTACTCCCCTTCTACTACAGTGTAATGACAACTTGATTTTTTTAGCAATTACGTCACTATTTTATTCTTATGTGTCAATTACATAGCGAAAGGAGCAGCGCTTGATTTATACCATTGTATATATTATTACTTCCACCACAAACGTCGCAGCACAAGTACAACATCTACTTCCACTTTGCCTAGGAACGGATTCATTGTTGATTTATAAGATTACGCCACATTTAAGGCTCGCTCACCTGTTCTCGTGAGTTCACATCGCCCATATACGTGACGAGGTTCATGTCCGGCGCCCACTGTGCGAATTCCTTCTGCCATGCCGCCATGGTGGACAGCGGTACTACGACAAGGAATGGACCAAACAGCTCGTATCGGTGATACAACGCAGCCAGAAATGCAATCGATTGAATGGTCTTGCCCAATCCCATTTCGTCAGCAAGTATACTGTAAAGTACAATGAAAATTAGTTCAAGATAATTTAAAAAAAAAACAGGTTTAAAAAATGCAGCACCAAGAATTGTGCTTGCACCACGCGTGCAGCATCCAATTCAAGCCCTCAAGTTGATAATCACGGAGAGTCTGCTCTCTTTGGTCATTCTCTAGGAACGACGGCATCCCTTCGATCTTCACGAACTTCGGCCTTCTTCGCAGCACCTTGAATCAAGAATCAGTTCCTTTTACTACCAAAATGCTACTCAAAATTAAACTAACCGAAGCGCTTTTGCTGGGTGCGCGATAATTTTCAATTCTCCGATGGTACGCTTGGACTTTTTCCGGGGGAAGGAGTCGAACGTCTTCCCATGTGCAGTCAGAGTATGAAAGACCACACCATTTCACATAATATTCCGTTGCTTCATGTCCATCTGCGTTACGATCCCGAGACACCTGGAACAGAGAAACTGACTAATTTTCCACAAGACTTCACAGATCCATTGCCAACCAGTAATTACATAAATCTAAACGATGAGAATTCCTTCGAACAAGGCAAGAACAAAGATAGGAATGTCAAAATAACTACTTCTCTGGCAAAAATTACTGTCAGGTCAAAAATTTTCAGTTACAGAATTCGCACTTATTTGAATCGGGATCACCGTTCGTATAGTTGGACCCTATCGGAACCAAATTTTAAAAGGCTCGTGGCGAAGTTCGCTGCATAGATTCGCTGTTTGAACTCAGCTGTTAAGTCATAGTTATTGTAATCTTTCACTGAATGTTATACTGCTATCCTTACTTCTTCCATGACTGCAATAATCTATGTATTGATACGTCTACTTTCTTTTATGTGCGCTGTCGCCCCTACAATAAATGAATAAATAAATACTATGAAAAGCGCCGTGGTTCGAAGGTTAAAACCAATGAGATCTTACCTGATGGGCGACAATTCGCTCCACTTTCTTATACTCTTCACAAAGCTCTTCACTCATAACCTGCTCGCATTCGTAGAATTCGATGTATTCCTTGTCTACGGTACGTTTCCTGAATAATCGTAGCTTGTAAATTAAATTTCATCGAGCAAAAGAACAAACCTAGAAATCTCAAATCTTAGTATAGTGCACTGATCTTACCAGTCTTCCATCTCTTTCTGCTTCTTCATGAAATTCTGCACTTTCTTGATACCATTCGCGCCCATGGCGGCGATCGACGCTTCCGATTCCCATGTATTGTGGAGGTGACTCCATCCGACCCATCTAAACCGTTTAGCCATAACAAGTGGAAGAAAATAAAAACGATTTAAAGCAAAAAAATCAAAAATCGAAAACGATCAACACACGCACTTAATGAGGAACTGTTGCTCTAGGGTGCTGGAAGACGGATCATTAGGATCTCCCTTTTCAGCCACATTGTAACAGGTGGTTGCAGATCCTGTAGCGCCAACAGCACCCATTCTTGACTTGATCACCTATCAGCGTTCACATATAGTTCAAAACTTACTCATTAACAATATGATAAGCAAGTTACTGAGAAAAACGTGTTTTCGAACCAACCCGCTCTATTGTTTCTGCGTTCACGGCGGGTGAAGCCGGCGACTTTTTCGTCTCGTCCTCCCATTCAAGAACGTCATTTTCATCGATCTAAAAAAATATTGAGACAAAAAAGGAACCCAAGATAGAATACGATATCGAACAGGATAGAACGAACGTCTTCGTCGGATGCTTTCTCTGTATAGTCCACAGCGGATGAGTTAGGTCCACGTCGTTTGAGGACGGTTTTCTTAGCCTTGGCCGGCACGGTCTTTCTAGCTTTTCGTTTGCGATAGCCGTCATCTGACGAATATTCCTCACTTTCGCTGTCTTCTTCCTGAAAATGAAAAACGTAGCATGAATTTTCATGGTAGAAACAGATCACAAACGACAAAGTCTTTATCACTGCTAGTGGATACGGTCGTCTATTGATCATTATCCACCACAGAGCAACGTTCGACTATGGTTCACGGTCCTTCGCAGCTCAAACTCGTCCTTATTTTTGTTCAGGTCCTGTTACACACTATAGGGTGTCAAGAAAGTTCTGAGGCAACTGATTTTGTTTTGATGGTCTTTACTATGTACACAATGTAATTTATTCAACGATACTATCACCATCATTAGATTCGACAGCGTTACACCCAAAGAGCTTATCAACCATCCTTTTCTCCCAGAATTGACGGAGGTATCTGAGAAATCGCTGACCGCCCCTACAACTTGCTCCACTTGGGTGCTAAGGAGGCCTGAGGGGATGATTAAAATAGTCACGAGGAGCAAGGTCTGAGGAAAAAACTGGGATGGAACAATACTCCAGCTAAACTCGTCCAAATTTTCCCGGATCACATTAGCTGTACTAGGCCTTGGCGACTCGAATATATTCATGGTGAATTGTCATTGTAATTGAATATAATGAAGAGGGCTTGACTATATGCCCGTCACAGGAACGCTTCAAGAATGAAGAACAAGTACCACATGTTATGGTGGTACCGGTGACTGAAAATTCACGCAATATTTTAAAGCAGAGCGTTTTCACCACCTTAACACGGTCAAAATGCCGAGGACAAGATCTTTTTGTTACCGAATAACTTTATTTATTTTGTTTTTATCACGCACCCAACCCGAAACGATTTCAAACCACACCTGTCACGCCCAGATGAGTAACTGCAAAAGGACAAACCTCTGAAAGACTGCCACTCTTCCGACCTCGATCGCTTTGTTTCGAACGTGCAGAACGTCGCAAGTAGTTGCTTTCTTCCAATAACTAAACAAACACTGTGAATTAACACAGAACTGGAGGAAGTGTATTTTACCGAAAATTCTACCTTTCTAGTCTTCTCATCGAGTTTCCCTTGAGGTTTTCGCCGAGGCACATCACTGCTGTCACCCGATGAAGTACCGCTCTCTGCAGCTTCACCATCATCACTGCATTCGCCGCTTTCCTCCCTTTCTGCAAACAAACTCATCGAAACTGAGGGATCGATCCAGCAGTTGCCAAAAATCGTCGAGTAAACCAGGAAGTCGAGTTGCTCAAGTTTTTCAAGGGTGAACCAATAGGTCCTATCAACTTACATTCCTCAACTTTCGTAATTATTTTACAAAAACATACGAACATTAGCATTTGAAGTGATGTTCGTTGAAATCAATGATTCAGGTTCATCACTCAGCATTTGGCTCAATCCAGCAACGCGACCGTCGCTTGCTCTTGGAGGCCAAATGCTCATGAGTTTATGAAATTCTTCCAGTTTACTAACAATAAGAGGCGACCGTTAAGGACAGGCGCTATAGAGGTCGTTCAAACGCTATGCTATGGTTCAAATGTGGACGTAGTTCAGTCCACGGCAAGTTCTTACTTCTTCTCTAATTCGTTTTGCGAAGAGCACCCCTCATGTGGTGCTGCTGAAAGTCTCTCCAGACTCTATAAAAAATGGATACAGTCCTGATCAGAAAAGAGAAAACACTAATAGAATCGTGGAGAAGGTCCCTTATAAGCTGCTGAGGAGGTCCAAAGAACCCACGTGCTATGTTACGCGAGTTCTCGAAACAACCCCGAAACACCACTTTTGGCCAGTTGTTCGGACTATTTAATCGATAAATGGATACAGTCCTGATCAGAAAAGAGAAAACACTAATAGAATCGTGGAGAAGGTCCCTTATAAGCTGCTGAGGAGGTCCAAAGAACCCACGTGCTATGTTACGCGAGTTCTCGAAACAACCCCAAAACACCACTTTTGCCCACTTGTTCGGACTATTTAATCGATAAATGGATACAGTCCTGATCAGAAAGGAGAAAACACTAATAGAATCGTGGAGAAGGTCCCTTATAAGCTGCTGAGGAGGTCCAAAGAACCCACGTGCTATGTTACGCGAGTTCTCGAAACAACCCCAAAACATCACTTTTGCCCAGTTGTTCGGACTATTTAATCGATAAATGGATACAGTCCTGATCAGAAAAGAGAAAACACTAATAGAATCGTGGAGAAGGTCCCTTATAAGCTGCTGAGGAGGTCCAAAGAACCCACGTGCTATGTTACGCGAGTTCTCGAAACAACCCCAAAACACCACTTTTGCCCACTTGTTCGGACTATTTAATCGATAAATGGATACAGTCCTGATCAGAAAAGAGAAAACACTAATAGAATCGTGGAGAAGGTCCCTTATAAGCTGCTGAGGAGGTCCAAAGAACCCACGTGCTATGTTACGCGAGTTCTCGAAACAACCCCAAAACATCACTTTTGCCCAGTTGTTCGGACTATTTAATCGATAAATGGATACAGTCCTGATCAGAAAAGAGAAAACACTAATAGAATCGTGGAGAAGGTCCCTTATAAGCTGCTGAGGAGGTCCAAAGAACCCACGTGCTATGTTACGCGAGTTCTCGAAACAACCCCAAAACATCACTTTTGCCCAGTTGTTCGGACTATTTAATCGATAAATGGATACAGTCCTGATCAGAAAAGAGAAAACACTAATAGAATCGTGGAGAAGGTCCCTTATAAGCTGCTGAGGAGGTCCAAAGAACCCACGTGCTATGTTACGCGAGTTCTCGAAACAACCCCAAAACACCACTTTTGCCCAGTTGTTCGGACTATTTAATCGATAAATGGATACAGTCCTGATCAGAAAAGAGAAAACACTAATAGAATCGTGGAGAAGGTCCCTTATAAGCTGCTGAGGAGGTTCAAAGAACCCACGTGCTATGTTACGCGAGTTCTCGAAACAACCCCAAAACATCACTTTTGCCCAGTTGTTCGGACTATTTAATCGATAAATGGATACAGTCCTGATCAGAAAAGAGAAAACACTAATAGAATCGTGGAGAAGGTCCCTTATAAGCTGCTGAGAAGGTCCAAAGAACCCACGTGCTATGTTACGCGAGTTCTCGAAACAACCCCAAAACACCACTTTTGCCCAGTTGTTCGGACTATTTAATCGATAAATGGATACAGTCCTGATCAGAAAAGAGAAAACACTAATAGAATCGTGGAGAAGGTCCTTTATAAGCTGCTGAGGAGGTCCAAAGAACCCACGTGCTATGTTACGCGAGTTCTCGAAGCAACCCCAAAACACCACTTTTGCCCAGTTGTTCGGACTATTTAATCGATAAATGGATACAGTCCTGATCAGAAAAGAGAAAACACTAATAGAATCGTGGAGAAGGTCCTTTATAAGCTGCTGAGGAGGTCCAAAGAACCCACGTGCTATGTTACGCGAGTTCTCGAAACAACCCCAAAACACCACTTTTGCCCAGTTGTTCGGACTATTTAATCGATAAATGGATACAGTCCTGATCAGAAAAGAGAAAACACTAATAGAATCGTGGAGAAGGTCCCTTATAAGCTGCTGAGGAGGTCCAAAGAACCCACGTGCTATGTTACGCGAGTTCTCGAAACAACCCCAAAACATCACTTTTGCCCAGTTGTTCGGACTATTTAATCGATAAATGGATACAGTCCTGATCAGAAAAGAGAAAACACTAATAGAATCGTGGAGAAGGTCCCTTATAAGCTGCTGAGGAGGTCCAAAGAACCCACGTGCTATGTTACGCGAGTTCTCGAAACAACCCCAAAACACCACTTTTGCCCACTTGTTCGGACTATTTAATCGATAAATGGATACAGTCCTGATCAGAAAAGAGAAAACACTAATAGAATCGTGGAGAAGGTCCCTTATAAGCTGCTGAGGAGGTCCAAAGAACCCACGTGCTATGTTACGCGAGTTCTCGAAACAACCCCAAAACATCACTTTTGCCCAGTTGTTCGGACTATTTAATCGATAAATGGATACAGTCCTGATCAGAAAAGAGAAAACACTAATAGAATCGTGGAGAAGGTCCCTTATAAGCTGCTGAGGAGGTCCAAAGAACCCACGTGCTATGTTACGCGAGTTCTCGAAACAACCCCAAAACATCACTTTTGCCCAGTTGTTCGGACTATTTAATCGATAAATGGATACAGTCCTGATCAGAAAAGAGAAAACACTAATAGAATCGTGGAGAAGGTCCCTTATAAGCTGCTGAGGAGGTCCAAAGAACCCACGTGCTATGTTACGCGAGTTCTCGAAACAACCCCAAAACATCACTTTTGCCCAGTTGTTCGGACTATTTAATCGATAAATGGATACAGTCCTGATCAGAAAAGAGAAAACACTAATAGAATCGTGGAGAAGGTCCCTTATAAGCTGCTGAGGAGGTCCAAAGAACCCACGTGCTATGTTACGCGAGTTCTCGAAACAACCCCAAAACACCACTTTTGCCCAGTTGTTCGGACTATTTAATCGATAAATGGATACAGTCCTGATCAGAAAAGAGAAAACACTAATAGAATCGTGGAGAAGGTCCCTTATAAGCTGCTGAGGAGGTCCAAAGAACCCACGTGCTATGTTACGCGAGTTCTCGAAACAACCCCAAAACATCACTTTTGCCCAGTTGTTCGGACTATTTAATCGATAAATGGATACAGTCCTGATCAGAAAAGAGAAAACACTAATAGAATCGTGGAGAAGGTCCCTTATAAGCTGCTGAGGAGGTCCAAAGAACCCACGTGCTATGTTACGCGAGTTCTCGAAACAACCCCAAAACACCACTTTTGCCCACTTGTTCGGACTATTTAATCGATAAATGGATACAGTCTTGATCAGAAAGGAGAAAACACTAATAGAATCGTGGAGAAGGTCCCTTATAAGCTGCTGAGGAGGTCCAAAGAACCCACGTGCTATGTTACGCGAGTTCTCGAAACAACCCCAAAACATCACTTTTGCCCAGTTGTTCGGACTATTTAATCGATAAATGGATACAGTCCTGATCAGAAAAGAGAAAACACTAATAGAATCGTGGAGAAGGTCCCTTATAAGCTGCTGAGGAGGTCCAAAGAACCCACGTGCTATGTTACGCGAGTTCTCGAAACAACCCCAAAACACCACTTTTGCCCACTTGTTCGGACTATTTATCGATTGATTAGTGAACGACTACATAGGATAATGTTTAAAAATGCCTGACAACTATGCGGAACCCATGCTAGCGTAGAGCAGCTGCAGAAAGGTCAATAAAGTGAGCTGTACTAATGAGCTACTTTATTACAGAGGATACTCTCACGGTGGTAATTGATTTTTCATATAATTGCTACTAATCGAACGAGATAGTAATAAATTATAGTTGAACAACTGTAGACCTACCCTCTGGGTTTTCATAGTCCGAGTCGGGTTCAGCCTCGCTCGACGCCTCTCTGGTTTCCTGGTCCTGATGTGAATCTGAGTGTGCAGCTTCGACCTCATCGTCTTGCTTCATACCTTCTTCAGTACCATGTGATGACGAATCGTCAGATTCATCCTGCCACATGGTAGAGGCTTTTCTGAAACCATAAAAGCAAGTAGGCGGTGATGATTTCATGTTTCTCGCAGAAATGGTGGGTTACAGTTGGTGCTCACCTACAGGTGCAAGCCAAATTGGTGAAAAATACTGTTAGTAAATATAGCAGCCGAGTTTTTACTCATTTCGCTTTTATTGGAGAGTGAGAAGAAGCACAGCCAGTAAAGTCCGCCCGAGCATGGAGTTGGGGGATGGGTGCCCGCCCACGGCCACATCGGCCCACCAGCGATCGATAAAAAATTCAGCTATTATTTGAATATTTTAAAGTTTATTTCATGAAGATTGGAGGAGGGTTTTACACAGTAACAAATGGAGGGGTATGCGAGAAGCACGGCGCATCAACGGGCCGCCCGGGTGGCGGTTAACCTCTACCCGCTAGTAATGGGAGCACACGTAGTCAATCGTGTGGGCCTTCTAAGCGGCACATATACATATTTATTCATATCTATTGCCTTATAACATTTGTATGCGTCCAGGGTTACTGTATGGTTCCCTAGGGGCCAGCGCAGGTGCACGATGAGGTCAGTGAGTAGTGGATGAGACGGAGAAATTCCACCAGACTTAGCTAAACAGAACTGGCCGCGACGCAACCGCACGCCAGACGGTTAGCGTCCAAATGAGACCAGCAGAGGACGTTCCTAGAGCTGACTTTCCTCCAGTTTGCCCGCCAGAAATTCGCTTCTATAGCCCCCTAGAGTCGATAGAATGTCGGACAGATGCGTATAGAACAAATTTATTCATCTTCAATAAATTACAACTGCATAGAAAACCACGCGGGACACTGAAAACGATGAGGAAGGCACGTAATCAGCCTACATAACAACAACAACCGTGGGGGGCACCCTTGGAATGAATAAATAAAACAAAAAACATGCACAAAAACGGCATTGCATCACATGTTTCATGACCGCATGAGGATATGCAGCAATGAATGGAGAAAGGGGTAGACCGTGCAAGAGTGGCGAGGATTTCTCTACAATTCGGTCTTCTTCTTCTTCTTTCCATCGCGTGAGTAGCCCTTCAAGCCATCAGTGGAGTGCTTGGCAATGAATGAGATGAAGTCGTTCACTTCACGGCCACCGTTGTATGGGATCGGTGAGTCCTTCTGGTTCTTGGGCAGCCAGTACAGAGTGGGGAATCTGCAAGGTAAACGTTGACGCACGAAATTGGAAAGGGGCAAGAGGCATGTGGTAACTGAATACTTACCCTCGTACTTCGAAGAGGGGAGGTACATCATTGGCAGTGGCATCCATCTTGACAATGAGCACGTCTTCTTTCTCCAGCTACAAATACCAGATATTCTTAATGATGGAAGGACATCCGATAAGTTCCGCTTACCTTCTTCGCCAACTCCTCGTATTTTGGAGCGAGCGCCTTGCAATGTCCGCACCATGGAGCATAGAATTCAATAAGTGCGTCTTGCTTAGCGTCCATGACCAGCTCTTTGAAGTTCTTTCCAACAGCAACCTAAGCAGTGCTGGTGATTGTGTGGAGTTGAAGAAACGATTTCAACGGCAAAATCACCTTGAGCGGCTCAGTGTTGTCCGGAATAGGCTCCGACTTCATGTATGGCTCGAGCTTTCCACCCAGAACATTGTCAACGAACGCCTTCAGGTTCTCCACACTAGAAAAGTGCTGTTGTTTTGCATCCTTATTGTTTCCTTACAGCAATCTCAGTGCTATGCTCAGTGATGTGAGAATATTGGCATACCCCTACATTTGCAATATAATTTTTGATGGTACCGACCATGAAAGAAGCACGTCCTCGCAATCGTCAAGTGTACTCATTGACTGGTGGGCAAATGGCTGACTTCCACTTTATATAGTGGTTTAAACACTGATTAGGATTTTCATTTTCATCGTGCTGTTGATAAGTTTACCAACTTCCTGTTTACTCAACACTTCCCACATCCTATCAGTAGTATGACTATGGTGAAGTTTATAAGTTGTTCAAAAAATCACCTGAATTCGTCATCCATGGGGAATTTGCCTTCATTGGTAATAGCAGCAACAATAGGCTTATCAGAGTCCTTACGCATGGCAAGTCCGTTCTGATCGACTTCCGCTGAGAATTCCTCCTTGTTTGACACAGCGAAGTGAACCTTTCTCTTGTAATCTTGAGCTACCTTCAGCACACGATTGCGCCAATAGTTTGATCCTGAAATTGATACTTACTAGATGCAATAGAATTCAGTAGAACCTACGCAAACAAACCTTTAGGATCCTTAAGGTAGTCAATGTTGTAGTATACAACAACAAGAGGCTTCTGTTCGAATTGGAATAGATTGCCCTGAGTACGGATGCCGGCCATTCCAGTTGTTTCGTGAATGAGGAAATTCTTGATTTTGTCGGTATCGTAGTTGCCATCGTATTTGAACTCGTTGGGGTCGAACTTGTTGTGCAGTTTCTTTGGTGTGAAGACGACGATGTCACTAAAAAAAGCTCCTTTAATGAAACACGTCTGAGATACAAACCTGCAGAAATTAACTAGGCTTAATGCTGAAGGATTTGTCCACTTGAGTACTGTTGATGCTATTTAGTACCATGTTGCAACTGCATAGTGTTTTCCGCTGAACAGCTCACACCTAGTGTTCAAATGAACATACTTATAGGGCGTATTGTCACTTGTTTCTTTGTCGTGATAACAGTTTATATTATCTTGAGTATTAAGCCATGAGAATTCTTCCATGACAAGGCCGCTTGTTCAACGAAACTTATCTTATAAGCACGACGCTACAGTCAAGTGTTATGGAGCCTACTGAAGTGTAACATCGATTCACGGAGGCTCATGTTAAACTGACACCACACGCTGTTCGAATCAACGAAGTTCGAACATCGGGTAGGGTCCATATGAGTCTTCAGTGAAACTTGCACACTCCACGGTGCCTAACCTAAGAAGCAAACTTACGAGGGATGTCTTCATTTCACGACGGAAATGACCGTTGAATGTAACTAATCTATCATGTAACATACTTGAAAGGGCACCTACTAATGGATTCTATCATTTTCCCTTCAAGTTTAATATGTATGCTCAAAAGGAAGACGAGTACTAAATACGAAATCGTCCAACATTTCATCTACATCAACATTTACCAAATTTTTTACCGATTTTAATTCATTCAAATGTGGGTCATAGGAGTTTAGGTAGCGAAGGACCTTACTAGGTGACAGCGTATCAATTCATTACTGATTTGTTATAAAATGTGTTTGTTGAAGATGTGTTCCTCCATTTTAGCAATTAACAGATGTTCATTCGATCATAATAGCGTAGTAGTGTGTACTGCCGGTACACACTAGTACTATGATCGGAATTCCATGGGAAGCATTGAATCCAGGGCCTAAATTCATGACGGGTATCGGCACAATATGCCCGAGAATAAACCACGATCGGCTCTATTATTCGCATTCATGAACGCGCCGCGGAGTGGAATAGACCCGCGATATCCCCGAAATGAACTCCGCGGCGCGTTCATGAATGCGAATAATCGCGCCGACCGGGGTTTATTCTCGGGTATATTGTCCCGATACCCGTCATGAATTTAGGCCCAGGCATCCGCTCATATTGTACAAATGTCTTCGTACTGTGAAGGATAGGAAAACTTGAAGTCATTCAACAGTCATTCAACAGCTCCATAAACACCGCTTTTTGCGAAAAGGTAAATACCTTTTCGCAAAATCCGGTATTTATGGAGCTTTCTACAGAAGGGTAAACGCGTTTTGCCTCTGTATACTATAAAGCAGTTTTTACCATGTGCCTTGCATGTGTTGGATATTTCATCGTATCAGTGTGGAGACATTTCAATCCTATATCCAGGTTCCTAGTCTCGAGATCCAACCCACTTTTAGAATCCACGTATGAGTGGTCTGCAGTATTTAGTTTTCCTTTTTTTGCAACGTCATGTTAAAAATCACCTCCGCACTAGAAACCAAGCCATGGTTCCATAACATCTTTCCTTTGCGTAATTTTTAGTGTTGTAATGAATATTTGATGATTTGTTGTTGGCTTTTAGAAGCTTCAAGGGCTTTACTAATCTCGAATTATCTGATTTTTTCACCCTCGTTGCATCGCATACTAGGGGAGCTGATGTTAAGTTAACTACTTCCTCTGCTCGGGCATTGGTCAGGGTCCTCTGCTCGGACATTTGTCAGGTCCAAGTTCTTCAACCATAGAACTCGTTCAAGTTTCAATCTTGTACTGCGCTTATTGGATGATGAGATTCGAAGCTTTCAGAAGCTACGTATCCAAAATTTGTTGTTTAGCTGTATTTGTTTGTTGGTTGTCTTCGTTTGTTTTTGTTATGCATAACTTAATTTCGTGCCATTCGGCACCCACAATAAATAAATATGAAAAGCCCTGGACCTTCAGGACAGGCTTCTCAGAGTTGTTTAGAGCGCTGAGGGCAACGCCCAGTTCATGGTTTGATCGCGCAACGAACTACAATCATGGAATGATTAAGTCATGAATCAATTAATAAATTTCTCGTGAGCAGCAAAAGAAGGCCCATCCGACGCTGACTAGAGCCCCCAACACATTTTAAAATCAGAACTTTGACTAGTCGACTCTATCCACATGCACCCTCTACATTCCGCTAGTCAGAACGACAGAGTATGATTGGTAACAAAACGTAGTTCTACCGTTTACTCGGTCAGGAAAGTTGAATCCTTTGACCTATCTGGATAAAAATAAACATTCCACACTGATTTCTCGGGGACACTGCCACTAACAAAACCTTTCTGGGGCCGTATGCTTTGTGTCTCCCGAGCCCGAGATATCTACCCGCGACGGCGCCTCTCAGGGGCTTTTGCTCGTTTCTCCCCGCGACGAGTGGGGGAGTCCCCGCCCTCGCCCCCCATCCGAAATAGTACTTAAACCTAGGAGGTGAGCGAGGGCGGGGACTCCCCCACTCGTCGCGGAAAATACGAGCATACGGGCTCAGGACGTCGGCGCGGGGAGATATCCTAGGCTCGGGAGAAACGAGCACGGCACCTGGAGCCGACCGAAAAATTTTTAGCCCAAAGCAGGCAGTTGTGACAGCAAAACTGGCAGTGCAGCACTTTCATGAAATGCGATAAGTATTGTAGCTGCAAACGTACTCAGTGTAGCCAGCGAGCTTGAGCACAGCAGGATCCGATGTGTATCCGAACTGGAATCTGTCTCTCTCAGTATCAGCAACCTTGAGGAAGGAGTCCTTGAGTTTGCTTTCGCTTTCGAAGAAGCCTAAAGAGCAGCATAAAGCTACCTGCCTTAGAAATAAAATAGTGGAAAGTAATAACACACCAACAACTGCATTCTCATCGCCATCAACGAATTTCTTGTACTCCTCGACGGTCTTGAGCTCCTTGGCAGATGGTCCAGCCTGGCCACGCATGTACTTCACGATACCTTCGGCTTCTCGCGGTCCATCGTAGGATTGGGCTTCCACTCCGTTACGGAAGATCTTCAGCGTTGGGAATCCCTTCACGCCAAACTTGTCGCAGGTAGTCTTCTCTACGGTGCAATCAACCTGAAATTGATAAGAGAGTTAACATATAGTAGCAGCGTCCAAAAAGTGCAAAAATTTTGAGCAGGTGAAACTGAAGTTGAAATCATGTTCGGTAAGAAATTTGACTCGCCAGGAAACTCGTAAAACTGCTACGGTAGCAAGATTCATTATTGAAATGTAATACAAACCAACTGCCGAAAATATTAATATCCCATATTTTCATTTCAACTTTGAGAATTCACGGTGTTCAGCGATTTCCAAGCAACTCATGTTTTCAAAAATAATCGACGGTGCTAATCCGAAATTTGCTCAACTCTCTCTAATCGGACTGCGCCATGACAACCAATACACAAACACCCTTGAATTTTTGGCTAGTTTTGTAAGCAAAACCAGTACCTAGTTGACTGGGGCAGAGAAATCATCGATTAAAGTGAATAGAAATGATAAAAGGAGACAGTTACTTTTGAAGTTGTTCCACAGATATCGGAATACAACGTTTGGTATACAACTGTATCAAGTAACATACACCAAATACTTCATCATCAAATACTGTGTTAGCACGTGACGTATTTGTTGAATGTTATTTGACACGACTACACACCAAGAATTGTACTCTAATAGCTGTGAAACCAATTTTTCGGCGCATTGATCTCCTTGTTTACTTTTTGTCTCACGAAAATCAACTGCGCTCTGCTCGATCTACTAGCTTTATTTATTTTTGCACTAATCTAAACTATATAAAAATATTGGATTATCCCATACTTGGCTCACACCATTTTCATGAATTTTTTTCGTGACCCCAGCATAATACCGACACAAGGTATTCAACCGATAACTGGTATGTTTGCCACCCGCGTACACAACCTTTCTTCAAAAATGGAGACGGAGGTTGATTGCACTCAGCCAGAAAAAGCTGTGTTGCTGCCAGCTCATTTCTCGACTGACTGCAATCAACTTCCGATAGTGGTCTGAGATCGCGACATTACGAGCACCGTTTGTGCCTACAGAAAGGAATAGAAGCCACAGAATGCTGCATGGCCACAAAGGCTTATAGCTGGTGAGAATACATGGTTCTTAATCGCTTCGTGATCTTCTCATTCAATGCGGTCACACTGTCAACGATCCGTACCAGATCATGAGTGCTTATCAAGCATCTCATGTTCGGCCTTCAGCATGATGGCCTTCAACGGACAACTTTGCTGTAGCCGTCTGTCCTCCATTAGGTAAAAGCGAGTAATGCACAGACCGACGCGAAAGCCTCCTGTTCAGCAGGGGCAGTACCAGAATTCGTTTTTGTATTGTGTGCTTCGGAAAAAAACATTCGTGTGTTGTTACCGCATAAGTACCACTTCTCGTAACGTGCTAACCACGACGTCGTTTTTGAGCGGTTGAGATTAATCTGACAAGTGATCACATTCTGGTCAAGCATCCATCACGGGAAGTTTGCCCTTGTTCCGCTCCGCCACAGCTAGCGATGGACATTTATACGTGGAGTACCGGTAACCTTCGATGTAACCATTAGATTATTAGCGAGCCGTTTCAATGTTGCGAGCACAACACATTTATTCGACCTGATTGATCTTCCAACACGCTTGTGTGTGAGTGGTTCCTGGAAGCAATTGAACCAAGTTCGATACTTTGAATTGCAACAGGCAGCTGTGCCTAACAAAGCAACGTTGTAGGGCAGTCCAGTGTGAACATACTTGAAGGTGTAAGTAGCAGTACCACGACTTCTGCCTCATTTTCGAAAAAAGCAAAACGTGGAAGGCGTCCGAAAGAGTGAACCAATGCGCTACTGTTGAAGATCTCGTTCGGATCCTCCATAGATAAGTTGTTGCACGTCTAACGTGCATGGTTCACGTGAACCTCAAAATTAAGGGTTCTGGGTGCGCCACTATAACTGGCACCAAAAATAAGGATGGCTCACAATCATTAGCAAACATGTTTTTCTCTCTTTCAACAAATTAAGCTTACATAAAGCCGACCACGACCGGAAACTAAGCGTTGTGTTTTTAGCTATCGCTCTCGAGTTTAACGTATTTCACAATACGATAACAGTTTCCAACCGTGAGGAAATGATGAATCCATGATTCGCTGATGATGACGCCCTTGAATCGCCGTCTAACAGCATCCAATACGCCACGTCTTAGTTGCCGTGCAACCAAACGTTGATGAAGAAGAGTCCTTCCTTCCACGTCCTCTGATTGACAGACTTCATGACATTTTCTATTCCTTGGAAATGAGATCAACTTGACCACGACAATTATGAAACTCAATCACGTCCGTATGACTGGGAATCGTTTTCCTCAAGGAATTTGCTTTTCCTCTTTCCAAATGTGAACTCTATAGATTTGTGATGATGTGCGCACCTGCGTACAATCGGAACGAAAGACGTGAACACTATTAACCAGGACACAATGTTAGTCGTAATCGCGATCTTGACAGTTATCTATAATTCCCGGTTCCCGTGAGACTCAAGCGACTTGGAATACCTTTTGCTGGTAATTATTTTTATACATATATTCAGACCCTAGGACCTAGAACTGGCACCTAACTAATAGAGAAACTTTAAACTATGCCTAACCCTTTCTTCAGTCATAGAACTGCACGGTGGTAAACAAATCCACCATCCTAGAATAACCCCAAAAATAATTCGAATTTAGTCAAAAGCGTTTAGTGAGAATACATTACGCGTTTTTTTGATACGCAGGTTTTTTTGATAAGTGAATTAATGTTCAAATACGTACCTTGATGAGTGTGATGGGAGGGTCGTTGGCCTTCAGTTTGGTTGCGGCTTTGTCGAACTCAGGTGCCATCTTTTTGCAGTGGCCACACCTGTAAAATAACTAATAATAATTAAAATAGTAAAATATGTTACATTTACTTTGCATATTATACATCCCTATACTGACCAGTGTCCGGAATTCCTAAACCACAGTTTAAGAACACGTAACTGGTATGCGACCTAAAACTTTATAACACGGTTATTTTTCCACTAAGCACCCCTAAGACGACGCAGCTAAGCATTTAGGAACAAAGAGTTTAAGCAATGATCCGAAAGAAATCAGCGCTTTAGGTGATTCTGGTAAGCAACACTTTGATCACAAGAGAAATGGCAAAACGTATAGAGGCCCCAACCACTTTCCCGCTGTAACCTTTCCAAGCGATAATCAATCCGATTCCCTCCTTTCTTTTACGCAGTAGATACATATATTTTGAACTGTGAACCTCTCTGACAGCAACTAATGCGAAAGAAAACAACAATCTACGGTGCAAGACATTGGTGAGCTTTTGCTTGAGAGAAACCCCAACGTTACCATCTGTCTTCAGAATATTCATTTCCTGTTCATCTCTTCACATTACAGGGCAATGAGGTTCCGTAAAACTCGACAGATTTCCGCCCACGCGTTCATGTCTTCTCTGGTTACCTTGGCGGAGAGGATATCATTGCATCGTTTGCGGTGGCCACGAACGCAGCTAGTCAAATACCATACGTAGATAATCACTATCAAGCTCAATGGGAACAGTCTTTGTTTGAACAAGCTAGCACCATACCGCTCGCTCTACGAGCCAACGACCAGTAAAGAAGGACTAGATGGGAGATATGGCAGCAATTTCAAATTTTTATCGAGACATAAATCCTACCCCTGCAACTCGAATTCAGTGCCAAGTTCATCTTCATTAATATTCTACTTTTTCTGGCGTTCTTTTGGGTTAATTTTACGCTCATCGCAAATATCACAATTCCAAAACGATTATACATCCGTGTGTAAGACTAGTGAGCATTTTCGTTCTTTTTAGTTTCAGGAACTTGATAAGTAACCCGAACTCAGCCTTGGTCTAGTCTACAAATTGGTTTCCTTATTAGTTAAAATATGTTCTTCCAGAAGGACAACCCGGAGGGTATCCCTCTCCTCATTTCAGGAGAATCTCATGGGTCATCAATAATTTCGTTCTCGTGTGCTACTCGGTAACGCAGTAAACTCACAAACGGCGCTTGTTAGAAGGTAGGTAAATTCTATCCTATTAGGCATACCGATCCCCCAGAGGTTTTGGCAATGGTCTGCAATTAAGGGTCATTTCACCACTACCAAACTGAATACACGTAATTCCCGAGTCATAAATGACCTTTTCTAGTTAAATCGTCCCGTCGATGACTATTTCCATTTGTGACAGAACGCCGTGAAAGAAACTTTCTATTCTCTCTCATTCATCAGGAAGTTCACAAGAGACCTGAACCGCTTCCTAGCCTTGATCGAACGTACTAATTCGTTTCCCCATCGGGAACACTTACAAAAACGCAGCCGAACCCTAATCTAGTCCACTCCGTTTTCAATTTTCATTATTACTAAGCGCATATTTTTCGTGACCTAACATATTGCACCCAAACCAGCACGGTTCTCCTAAAAGGTGTGTAAATTTTATCCTAACAGGAATACCCCATTCTTAGCAGATTCCGCCAACAATCTGAGAGCCCGTCTCACCTCGCTCAATACGAATAACCTGAATACCAATAAATTCCTGTCTTTCCGGAGCCGCAAAAACCCATTTCTAAATCAATAAATCCGCCATCGACCGTTTCATGTGTTTCCTTCCCAAAATGATGAACCAGACGGTGGATACTGTGGAAAAAAGGGTCTGCTTCGCCGTCACATAACTCGAAATCTATCGATTAGCGCGACGCAAACGCTCGCGAACCCCACTGTTCTATTCTCATCCGTTTCGTCTGGGAGTTAACAGATCACTTTCTTACATCAACCTCCAAGTAACGGTGGGCTAGAGACTGATCGGATGAGGCAACAACACAATCAGTACACCGTGGAAGCAAGAAAATAACTGCTGACACCCTCCCTCATCTATTGGTAAGAGATGCTCCTTGGTGGTTTCCAACGTGACATTCAGGACCTCTAACGTGAGAGGGATACCCATGGAGCTGCAGCTTAACTGGGTACGTCTACCCGTGACTCCAAGACCCCACCCGTTAAACAACCAGGTCAACACCCCTACTGACAAGTTCATCTGTGAAGTTTTGTTTCGCAACCTAACTTCAACCCCATTGAAGATTCAATCCCCATTCCTCCGCTAAGTATTTGTGACTGTAATTTGAGAACCAGTGTAAACGACTAACCATGGTGCGTAGAACTTGACAAGCGCCACTTCGTGTGATTGGATGAGATCGTCAAAGTTGCTGTCGGTATACTCCAACACATCACCGGCACCAAAAACGCCAAGGGTGACGGCAGCTAGCACGCAAAGGATCCTCATCCCTGATTTTTACCCTGAAAAATGTTAAATTAAGCAGAGATGAACCACCAGGGGACGGATGACGGCGCAAAACACTAGAAAATAGAAGAGGGGAGACGAAACCGCGCCGCACGTCGGTTGGCCGACTGGGAATGGCCGCAGCGCAGCCACCAGCGGATCGATATCTTCTAGAAAACACTAAACCGAAATGCTGTGTGGTGGTGGGGAAAGGAGTGGAGTGGAGATCCGTCCCCGAATCTTGACCCTATTACAATGCTGGTTCCGAGGCTGATGAAGGTCACCTCGACTGCGATCGATCCATGGATCGATCAGAGATCGCCTATGGGAGTGACTCTATTAGGCGCAAACTAAAAAATGAGGTAAGGGGCGTCAGGGTAAAGGGGGGTCGGAGGGTTGGCTGCCCCCGGGGCCCAACCGCATCCAAATGGAGAACCCGGGTGACGACGTTGGCCACCAGTCGAGTGCTGACGAGAACGGGTCCGATGTGTCCAACCGCGATTGGTCGATCGACTCGGCCGACCCCGCCCATCACCTCAGCCACGAATCCATGTGTGCACCCCAGCCAAGAATCCATGTCCGCATCATCGGCGCGGATACGGTAGCAGGAGGGCAAGGTTTGCCGGAGGTGATTCTTCCTTTTAGAGAATTTTATATCAAAATCATTAGAATCGGTTCTTTCTTTCTCTCGCCTCAAGCACTTCTAGTTCAGAATATACGTTTTCAGTGCAATTCGGTTGGGTTTGCTAGTATTCCGTGGTTTTTCGCTGGTAAATATTAGACGCAGCCCGATTTGTCATGCGTTCCATATTTCACTTATAAAATTGAAGAAGAGTTTAAAGGTCGGTCATTGCCTGGGTAACTCCCAGCAATACGTTACCGGCAACGAGATTTTGTTTCACGATGAATGACGCAACATCAGTTTTCCAATTTTTAATTTCTTTTTTAAGTATTGTACTGTGCAATTTATGGTAGATAACACCCATTGTTCAGCCTTCCAGATTCGAATCTTATATGAAATCTGTTGAATTTCTTAACCAATTATTTATTTTTCATTGCTATTTCATTTAGAAGGTGCGATGACTTCATAATGACGATACCATGCATTTTGAGCAATTTCTATCGTAGACTGATTATTATGTGTGAGAAAAGCTTGGTTAGACCTCGGGTTGACTGAAAAGATAAAACTCCGCAAAACAGATTTTTCGTCAACCGTCGTAAACCTAATGGAACAAATACTGACGAATAATTGAATAAAGGCTGAAATAAATAGTTGCTTAATAAAACAACACTTTTTGCACCCACTTCATAACATATGAAGCATGTTTTTAAAACGTATCATCGTAATATTTTGAAAGAGCAGGTGAATTACTATTTATTGAAGTGAATTTGTGACCGGGAGAGAAAATAAACTAGACGAAAAGGCAAACAACAGGAAGCAAAAACATGCTTATAATTAAGCACTTCATATTAGGTGATATCTTTGAACTTCTGGAATGAATGTAAAGTTGCCGGCAAATGTGTTTCCGGCGGAATCTGGTCCATTGAGGGTCAGGAAATTAAGTTTCTTACGACGAAAGTAAGAAGTATGTCAGCTCAGCTCCTGTTTTAAGTGTTTCCTTGTTAACTGCAGGTGAATCACTCCAGGATTGAACCAAACAATCAAAATTAATGATGCCATTTAATAATGAATAATAATGAAAATAATAATGAATAATTATTTACAATGAAAATTATAATGAGGAATAATGAGGTTTATGGTGCGTTCTTTTAATAAGAAAAATTGCTCTCACATTGCTAATTCGAGCCACACCACATTATGATCTCTTTGATCCCCTTGTCACTTGTGTTTGGCCTCCGTTCCAGCTTCGATTCTACTTGTGAGAATAAAAAAGAGCTTGGGAGAAACCCGTTTAGGGTCTTCTCTAGCGAACAGTTCCTTAATTTTCCGCCCGTACATGTTTTTATTTCTAGCTAGCCGTGGTGGATTGTCAATCTAGCTGGTCAGTCGTAACATGCGCCTATCATTATCACCGCGTTTCATCGAATCATGCTTGTTAAGCGCTTATCTGCTGCTTATCTCTTTCGTTAGCTTCGTGTAAATTTGCTCATCAGAATGCTTACCATTTTCTATCCAGTTTCGGCCAGAAAAGGTAAGTACAGAACAGACTGAGCGGTGTGGATATCCGCAAATCGAGTTTAATCTTGCGCATTCCTCGCTGAACTACATTTATAGTTCTGTTGTGCTCAAGAGTGGTGTTTTACAGAGATTTTCCAATCATGAGTGACGTCGAGGACGAAGCAGTGCCAACAATTTCGCTGAAGGTTAAGACGACAACGACCGCTTATGATGTTCAGGTCAAAGCTACCGCAACAATCTCTGACGTAAGTAGTTCTTATTCGAAATTCGAAGTATTTGGTTTCAACTCTATCCATTCATTTCAACCTTAACTATCAGTGGCCAAAAAAGATAAGAGGCTTGTGTAACTTGCGAAAGGTGCGCAGGTCAAGATAAAAGATAAAAGCAATCAATTGTAGAGTTCTCAACGTTGGGTTTCGATCCAAAAAATGTCAGCAGTACAAACCCTTTCTCTCTCCTACTGAGCAACAACAAAACATTAAGGACCAGTTACGTACAATAAATAGAAAGTCAAGATAACGGCGTCATCGTTTCAGGTTAAAGATGTGCTTGTTTCAAAGTTAAACAATGTGGAGAAATCTCTGCTGTGCCTCATCTTTTCCGGAAAAATTCTGAAGGATCACGAGAAGCTGGAGACTCATAGTCAGTTGGTTTTTTTGCGTTCCATTTTCATGCAAAGATAGTTTCGTGAGTAAACCAGCTGTGGAATGTTTTTTGTATACTCAATGTTTTATCATTTCCAGTGTTTACTACTGAGTATCTGTTTCTGGTGAACAATTTACGATGCGATCCATCTGACACTTTTTTAGGACCTCTTTTGGGAAGATGAACAGAGTAGGCCAATAAACGAATAAAAGACTGTCATTCGTTTCTATTCCTCTGTGTAATATTGGAGCTGATGAGAACACTCCGATATCACCGTTTCCTTGAGGTCGAAATGACATTATTTTCGTTTTGAAATATTAAATCTAAAGCCATGCCTTTCTCTCCCATTAACCTGACAACCCAGAAACATGTTCATTAGGTACAGAAATCGGTTATGCTCTTATGATTCAGTTTACACAATTTTATAGATCTATAAGTCGTTTTGAGTATTGTGATGTGTAGATGATTCGAAAAGGATGTAGTGGAAGAGCTTTGTTGGGTGCTTAAGCTCGGAGAAGGTTCGCGAATTTACTTATTGGGCTGCTTCGGCAGTAACGAGCTCTTCAGTGGCTCAGCCTGGCCCACTGTCCGGGCCAGGAGGAACAAGGAACCGAATGGTAACAGGTATACCGGAAAAGAGAAGAGTAACCACAGATCAGCATGCCAGCCTTTTCTAGTTTGTACGGGCTGGTCAGTGGATGAAACACTGAAAAAGGTGGTCCCCCGGAACGCTAGACAATTAAAGAAATTTGGAAATTTGCCACTCTTGTGTCGATTCTAATTAGAGAAAGACTAGGATGTTGTGCCAGAGTTCATCAAAGCTTTAATTGGCGAATTTAAAGAGCTTTGATCATTATCTACAGTTGATGCTGTCTGCCAAAACAATCACTTTGTGCTGCATTGTACCATAATCAACGAAATTAAATTTTGTTCGTTCCAGGTATTGGCGATGGCATGGCTCTGCACCTTGTGGTCCGACAAGGACAAAATCGAGTGAGTTTGTGTTTTTTGGCTGTTCATCCTGTATACACGCAGTTCTGTTAACTAGAGTATCATTTCAGCCCAGCCAGGCAGCTTCGGCTGCACCACAGATAACGACGAATCCACCTTCGAACTCTAATCAGGTAAGAGTTCAAGGTTTAACGCTATCTCAGATTTTTCAGATACTGCTATCCCAGATTTTTCAAATACTAACCGAATAATGCCTGTAAGCTTAGCTCACCCACTTTTATACATCTCAGTTCCTCAAACATTTTCGCTTCAAGTGCAGTAGTTCTGCCTTCCGTACTTACTACGAGACAAAGAGAGTTTTCCTTCATCATGAAATTTGTTCTTCATTTGTTTCCGCCACATTCATTTGGGATAATCTCAAATTATTGGCTAGGGGGCATCTCACCTTCATTCAAGTATTGCATGATGTATGTTAATAACTAAATAAGTGGGAATTTGCAGTCATCCACTACTACGCCGTTATCCAATCCTTTGCTTGGCGGTGATCTTTCTGCTGGTGGTCCTCAGGTAAGTGACTATTACCACCATATTTGTAGTTCAATATTTATGTTCTTATACCTTATACCTCTACCATGACATCTGCAACTTCATTTCGTTGTTTAGCAGAATCCAAAACTGTGCAGGGACATTGACTAGAGCATCAACGTCAATGATTTCCTAATTGGCGCTCAACAAAGTATGAGAGGGGTGATGGGCTCATGAGCTGTAAGATGGAACAGATTGCTATGAGATAATAGTCTTGTGAGATAATAGCCAAACCTAATGTATGACGTGATACAGTGGTAAGAGGCGCACTGACTTCTGAACAGTTGAGCGATCGATCTCCGCCCAAGTTATCCAAGCTTTCCATCCCTTCGGGGCGTGGGCGCATAAATTGATACCAGAATTATCTGGGAAGGTTAATATACTGACTTGGTATAGTGGCGGATGTCCCCCGCAAGTCATTGTATAGGCAAAGACGCGGGTCGCCTCTGCATTTCTGAATTGAACACGAATGTGTGGCGCGGTCTTAGGGGACCGATGTTCACGGTTCAATACCGTCCCAGGCGGAAACCCTTGCCTAGCTTAGAAATAGCTGAAAAGGGTGTCGGTACCAGCGTCAGACACGGGTGACAGGCCGGCTGATGGAGGAAAACTGCCACGATTACAAGACGGATCGATGGTCGCATGCAAGGAAGTGGCGCTAAAGAACCTGCAATCGAGCACGATATGGCGGCCCCACAAGGAGCTCAAGACTGAGACAAGATGGCAGTGTGGTAACCTCTACGAAGCGGGAGCAGCAGCAAGGAGAAAGAAGACGAGACGACTATCATGAAAGACGTACCCCGTAACTGAACATGATAAAAACGTTGTGGAATGAAAAAAACAGCAGTAGAATATGCAGCGTTTGTCTAGATTGTAGTGGTTACTCGCCTATATACTGACTGCTGTCTTGTGGATGCCCTTTAACATTTTAATGTGTATCCAAATTTAGCTATCCTAATATTAATTTTTTCATTGTCAGGCAATGGCGCAGCAGATGATGAACAATCCCGAAATGATGCGTCAAATGATGGACAATCCTATAATGCAGAATATTATGGGTAATCCGGAAATCTTCCGTTCACTTCTTGCAAACAATCCGCAAATCCAACAGCTCATAGAGGTACGACATCACTAGATTGGATGATTTGCAACGTTTTACATAGTTTTGATCTTAAACTTCGCTCTGTTCTGAGAACGTTTTGCGATTTTTCAGCGAAATCCGGAACTGGGACATGTGCTAAATGATCCCGACATGATGCGGCAAACAATGGAGATGATTCGCAATCCGAACATGTTCCAAGAAATGATGCGCAATCATGACTTGGCTATTCGTAACCTACAGGTGAGTTGATAACGCCTTTTAGTCGCAATTGTTTCTTCTCAAACATCACAACTACGTGTTACTCCAGCATAATTTTTTAGTGATTTTTTGAATTATGTAGACGAGGAGCTTTTTTTGGGGCAACACCACAATGGGGAGCAATCGATAGGATGAAACATCAAATTTAATCACACATTGAACGGCAGCGAATGCGTCGAAGTTGTGATTTGCCCAACAGATTGTTTGAGGTTTGAAAGCGAGCAGAAAACTTTTCGGATACTCATAGGGTATAGCGCATATGTGATCCAGTGGTTAGAGGCGCTATTTACTCCCGTACGGGGCGAGCGATCGGTCCCTGCCCGTGCGAACCAGGCCTTCCATCCCTCCGGAACGAGTAAATTGGTACCAGATTTGTCTGGGAATGTAGGGACACTGACTTGGTATAGCAGCTGACCTTCCTCAAGTCATTGTATAGCTCAGATACACATTCACCATGCCTCTACGATTCAAAACGGGACACGAAGGCTGCGGTGCGTGCTTACATTTAGGGAACTGATCAACGTCGACCTCTTTACCTTTACCAAAGAGTGTAACTGATTAAGTGGAGAGAGTTCGTGTTCTGTTCTCACAAGAGGTGGTTCTCTTGGTTAGTGTTAGATGCAGCCAGTGTGTGTGTAGGTTTCGTATTTTTCATGGTGATTTGACATGGTTGCCGCATTGCATCGAAAAAAGATTGAAGTGTAACCGATATCGAAACACAGTGTTATCATTGATTGTTCCCTACCGTACACGCGCTTTGTGCCTGGGGGTGGGGGTTTTAATAAATGCCAGATCTCTTGAAACGTAGTATTTCCCGGAAAAAGGTGAACTTACTGGCGTTGATCAGTCCTCCAGGGCGCACTGGCCCGTTCGTCTTCCATTTTTTAGTTGGCGCCTGCCGCTGTCTAAGTCAATTTCTTAACAAATCTAGGAGAATTTGCGCGACGCTGGAAGTATGGAAGGCTTGGTTGGCTTTGATGAAGGCTGATCGCCTGAGGGTGTTGGGTGAAGTAGCATCATATACCTCTTCATATACCGCGCTCTTTCTTCGGATGTAATGAGTATAAAAGCCCTGTTGCTAACTCCCACACCAGAAGCAGTGGTCGCTCGACCTTGTGGCAAGAAGTAATCTCAACGAGGACGCATGTGATGTTGTGGCAACGACCCTCAGAGTCGCCCTATTGACCGGTTCAAGTGCAAGCTCAACAAGTTTTAGGCAGAACCACAGAAGCGGTGGTCCTTTATTTCAAGTATCTTTCTATTTTATTGATTTATTTATTTTCAAGCATTAGGAAAGATCCTAAAACAAGTGAACAGCTCAGATAAAATTAACTAGAGGAGCAACAGGAACGAATTCAATAGAAAAAACAAAGGCAAATAAGCGGTTCAGTATTGGCAAAGTCGTATTGGTCGAAATGCGGCGACAGTTCCAGTTAAGAGATATGCGAAAAAGTCGAGGAGGTTATTTCAAGCCCTATACTCATTGTAAACTGTTTTCAGGGAATACCTGGTGGTGAAGCGGCGTTGCAACGTTTGTACCAAGATGTACAGGAGCCGCTACTCAACAGCGCTACAAGTTCGCTAGCTGGTAACCCGTTTGCCTCGTTGCGCAGAGGAGACGACACCACTGGTAAGTTAAATATTCTGAAATGTCATTTCGCGGTTAAAGGCAAACATTTTGTGAAAGTGTGGTGTTATAGCGTCCCGAAGTCAGCGAGCAGGTCAAGAAAATAGCGAGGCGCTACCGAATCCATGGGGAGGTTCGTCGACCGGTCAGAGCCCGCAACCAGCTGCAACAGGTGGAAACGCTCCCGAAGGAGGATTGTCGTGTAAGTATTTTACTTCTAGTAAAAGCTGCCCCACACACGACCTTCAATAAATCTGGGTATAACGATGAGCGGTCGTATACAGCAGTTTGGAGCTCTGATCCGAAATGTTAAAATCTTTGTTCATACAGACTGACGTTTCGGCCTTCTTGACTGTCTTGGTTTCTCTTCCTAATCTCAGGCTTTTATGCATTCCTTCCGTTCTTGGTTCGGTTATGAGACGTGGTCTACGTTGTGTCCTACTCTCAACAGCTTGTAGCAATTGATTACAAATATCAAAGCTCAGAACCTTATTTTATAAAATACTGATAACATTGATAAAATCTCGGTTTCGACCTCTAAACTGATGCATACCACTTCTAGAAGGGTTTGTTTTTGTTCAAAGCGGGAAGCGGGTAGCAATTGTGGGGTTTTTGTTGCAATGTTGTATCTCTACGAATAGTGCTTGCCTAATTTATAAAACTGGAACCAGCAAATCAGTCGTGTTCAGCGGAAAAGCTATCTTTTGTTCCTTCCGTTCTCCTCTGCAGTGAGACCCTTCCTAATTATGGAACTGGATGAACTGATAACTAATCAGGGATTGTAGTGGATGGTGTTAAGTGGTAAAGGTACAAATGTCGGCGTTGGAACGGAGATCTCTTACCATTGTACTCGGCGCTCCAGCATGACCTGAATGTAGTAAAAATGTTCTGGAAGGCTAGAACTTGCTGCAATGTCGTCGTATTCAGTACCTTACCTGCTCTGGATTAGCAAAAAAGTTCCAAGTCCAATTTTCTATGCTTTTATCCTCTAAGAATGAGGAGTTAGTTCTGTTCAAGGGTTTACTTCCTTCTTTCTATTTCGTGTTTGCGTGTACTTAGCCATGTGCAGGTAAAAGTGCTCCCATCAAATGCGCTGGCTGTTAGCAGGCAGTTTATCGTCACGACCTTTTTTTTCCAAATTACCCGCCAATGGAAGCATCTTAACGCTTTGCAAATCGGTATTGGCCAGATGAGAAGGTGGAAATTTTTGGATGCATATTGTTAAAGGCATTCACCTTACCATATCGTTTGCTGAATGAGCAATTGGATCACTAAATCTCGCTTTTAAATGTGTAATTAATCATAAATATTGGTAAGGAGACATTCAGCGTTACTGGGCTCAAGTGGCATGAACTCCTTGATGGAGCAGATGATGTCTGATCCAGCCTTGATGCAGTCCCTGATGCGTCCTGAAATGATGGACCTGTTCAGGCAAAGTCTTTCTCAAAACCCGCAGGTTGTGCAGCAGGTACGTCTCGCTTGTTCTGGTCCATCTTTATGATGCTATTTGTGTCTTTCTTACTTCTATGGAGTTAATATAATTTCAGATAATGGAGCAAAATCCACTGGTAGCAAACAATCCGCAACTGGCGGAACAACTTCGTGCCCAGCTACCTAATATGATGAACATGGTAGTATCATCCTAACTTCTGTGTCTCTTTCTGTGGGTATAACTGAATTTTGTAGATGAGCAACCCAGAAGTCTTGTCAGCGATGTCGAATCCTCGAGTTCTTGAAGCACTTCGTATGGTACAGCAAGGAATGGACATTTTGCGACGTGAAGCACCGTCTCTGGCTGGGTACTGTTTGTTTTTGACGCAATTCAGACATGATGTTTATTTTTATTTATTTATTTATAAGGCACACATAAATGCGTGCGTAAAAATAGAACAACCTAAACTAAAACATAACATGAACCAAAACAATCAAAACAGAACAAACCAACCAATCCGTGAGCATAATGGAAGTAATAAAGGAATAAGGAAGGCATAGTAAGAGTACCAGAAAGCCTACTGAGGAATAACCAGATCTTTAATGAACTTCTTGAAAGTACGGAGCCGCATGTTCAAACAGCCGTTAGATATTAACGAATTAAATATTTGCACAACTCTGTTAGAGAAAAACTTGGATCTGACATTCGTACGGCTTATGTCTTTATTTTATTTTAATCTTCGCTCTCCGACACCATATACTGTTAGAGAACGATGAGTGTTGCATATAAATACTGTTGTGTCTTCGTTCTTATTGCTAGATAGTATCATTTACTAATGCACGCCCTCAACTGTGGTTCAAATACATTATTCAAATACATTAGCGACCAGCGCCGTCTTGTTCAACTTCGCTGCTATCCAAAGTCACCTATCCAGAGAATTAATGCTCTGATTCATTTGGCTTTGGAAATTTCGTTGATTTTCTACGCAACATATTTTATAGCACCAGGAACCCGCACACTTAATGGCTTCAACTGTGGTTTAGGGTTGCTTGTTCTCTTATTGTTATTGGCTCAAGTTGGAACTAGTTTACCCAGCATGGGTTTCTATATTTATCGGTATGAAAGAAGGGTTGATTCCCGGTAAACATCTCTTGATACTGTTGTTTCGTAGCTGCGCGATCATTCCACACTTTTTGTAGAGGGAATTAGTATAACTCTGGGTTTTCTGGCTTGCTTCAAGTGTTCTTGACCGCATGCCTCCATGGCCCGTATTCATCAATAAGTTGAATAGAGTCGAATACCTCGAATAAACTCCCGCCTTATCACGTTATTGCTGCGATTACTGATCCGTGAATCCTTATCCGATACTCTGGTATGATGATCACTCAAGTTGGTGTGCAGAGCTGGTTCTTCTCAAAGGTACTCGTAATGTTGCATTCGAGGATTATTAGCCAGTTTGTCAGTAAGGGGGCCTCTGGGTTCAGCTATGGGAAATGAGGTACCCAGTGAGGTGTGCGACTTAGCTTGGCTCTATTTATATTGGAGGCGAAGTTGGGAAGCTAGTCAAGGTGGTTGATTTACAGGATGTTTGGAAGCGGATTCTCGTCGTCTCCATCGGCTAACAGTTCTCAAAATGCCTCTGGAGCAGTTAATCAGGACCAGATGAATGCCTTAAACAATATGTTCGCTGGAATGAATGCTACTCAGGTGCGTTACTTTTCAGAGAAAGAGGATGTGATTATTTCTTTGTTGCTGACTTCAGTTTTTATTTGCTTCGTTTGCGAGACTGATGATGTCCTGGTTATCATTCCAGTAAGATATGTGAAATTTTTTTTTAAATAAGCAAATCATACAGCTACCGCAGTTTCCATTCTTAATTCATCGTGTCGTTAAGGTCTGTTCAAATGCTAGAAGTTCACTAAAATTTTCGTTCTGAACCAGGGAACATTCTAAGTTTTGTTTTCCAAGTTCCTCCGAATACGAATTAATCTTCTCTATTGGCATTTTTATTTATGGACCTCTTTCGGCTATTGTTTGAAGCAGTTCAGCAACGTTTTGTGTACAACTTTGCGTTTAATGAGCAGACTTTGTCACCGCATTACTTTTCGAAAGGATTTTGTTGATCAAATTCGTTAAGTCTATCACAATACGTGTTCTGACGTTCTGGCTTCCGAAAATCTGCGGTCACTCAAGAAAATCGGCGCTGGTATTTTGTCTGCGAGCGCAGTCTTTTTACTTTTTGCTTGTTCGGTGTCCTTTTGTAAAGCATACGCACTACTTGTTTTGAGCCGCAAGCTCACCTTCTCTGTTTTGGAGCAATTTGCTCGCAAGTCGAGTCTTAATTGAAAGGTTACAAATGTTCATGGAGTGATTTTCAGAAGAGAAATTCGAAGTACGTGCAGGAAGAGAGTATCTAGAGTAGTAATAGGGTTTCCTTCTAAACACTGGCGCTTAAATGCAAATGATTACATAAAACTTCCCCCCATAAGTGAGTCGGCCTTTAGGCAAGCAATTCGGGAGGAACTAAGTGTCCTTCGTTTTTTATATCTACGGTTTTTAGAAGTTTTGGTTTTTTTAGTATGAAGTTTGTGGCAAGTTGAATTTCCTATTCTAGTGAAACATATGTGTGGTGGTTTTGATTCCATACGTTTTTCTTGAATCTGCTGTCGTCCTTATGAACTGTAAAGGTAAAGGTAAAGGTGCCGGCGTTGATCAGTCCCCTTAGGACGCGCCGCCGCATTCGTGTTCCATTCAAGTCGTAGAGGCCTGGTGTATGCGTATTTGGCCTATACAATGACATGCGGGGGCTAGTCGCTATACCAAGTCAGTGTCTTTACCTTCCCAGACAAGTCTGGTACCAATTTACCCGACCCCGGAGGGATGGAAGGCTTGGTTAGCCCGGGCCGGGGTCGATCGCTCGACCGTGCGGGTGTCAGCAGCGCCTCTTACAACGCCCCTTTTTCAACCACGAACCACGCGGGCCCTCAATGGAATGAACTGTATAAGCCAAAATAACCCATCCAGCGCGGTCCCTCTTCCTAACATTCATCAAATCAGTCAGGGGCACGCCTTGAAGGCTGCAACAAAATTGCTTTTGGGAAGCAGGAGTTGAAAACGGGGCGTTGTATAACATACTCTATTTCATATTCGATCCGTATACAAGATACACAAACATAGTTAAGGAGAAGGAACACAGTTCGCAGAATCGTCAGTAAAAAAGGAAAGGGGGCATATAGGGTAACTTCACACTACCAAGTTCCTTCGCTCCCACTGAAGAGATCACCTCTGTTGGTTTGGAAGACCATTGTAAGAGTGTATACAAGTAGATCGACTATTTTAAAACTTGCAAAATCTTTCCTACAACTTCCTTTCTTCAGAAGAAAATGTTCCGGGTAATTAGGTAAATCTTTTATCGCGCGCTGCACCAGACATCGTTCGACATCCGCATTAAAATAAACAGTTTTTCTCCCCGCCCACCATTGTTTGTTTTCCATTTCTTTCATTTTTGGATGCTGTTAGCGGTTTTCCATTGCGTTTTTTGCTTTTCTTTTTGTTCGGTGTTGTTTTGTAAAGCTCACGCTCACGTTTTGGTCAGTAACAGTGTATCAAACTACATTTGCGGTGAAATAAGTTGTCGAATAGAAAGTTGGAACGAGGATGACTTGGTCAACGTTAAGGTTTTTTAGACCCGTATTTTTATTTCACTCTTCTGAAATTTTTTGAAAGATGCATGACTACATTTTGTTGCTAAAATTTACCACGTTTTGAATGAGAACTGGTTGGTAATGAGCAACACGGATGTCTCTGATTTGCCCTCGCCTCTAATGCAATTATCATATCGAATTTCGTCTATAAGCTCTTTATGCTCGTCGCTGTGAGGACTGAAGGGTCGGGTTGCAGTTGAGCGTTGTGTCTCACGTTCATCTTACAGCTGTGAAAAAATTAAAGAATAGAATCTTATCCTACAGTAAAGTTTGGCTGCTATTTTTTTTATCTCGTATTTGATTCTGGGTAAGGTTTGGTTAGCAGAAAGGGTAGCGGTAGGATGCGTTTGTGCTCGTTTGCGTGCCACGCGACGAAAATGCAAACTTGATGAGCAATCAATTTTTAACGTCCTTGATCGAATGTGCTCCTTTGCATTGGTAGCGCAGTCCGGTTGCACCTCATATAGGCAAACTTACTGGTCGTCCGGGTTTTTAGAAGGCTGCTATTCCTCATTAAAGGACATGACCAAATTCACTTTTTTCGTTCATCCTGTGTGATTATGTGCCCAATTTTTTTGCTTAGATGCGGTGCCACCGGACTGCGCCGCTAACGCAAGGGAGCAAAATCGGTCAATGAGGTTAATTATTGATTGCGCATCGATTTTGCATTTTCGCCGCGCGGCGTCTAAACGAGCCCTTTGAGAGCGGTTTGTTCAGGCTCAGCGTTTCATGCGGCATGTAGCGAGGCCGTCAGTTGTGTGAGTGTGAGTGTGTGTGAGGCGAGCGATGGCAGCATAAGTGATTAGGCCATTATTGCATAAGCTGAGCAAACAGCCATAATGTCGTCGCATCACGAAATCGCAGTTGACATAGTATATGGAGCATTGTCATGCAGCTTTCGGAATGCATTACGCTGACTGACTGAAGCTGTGCCGCTCAGATTCCGTGATTGCCTTCCATGGTGATCACTCAGCTCGAAAGTGTGGAAGGTTGTGGTTGTGGTGATGTCTGTCGGACTACCTTCACTCCTAAGTAAAATATTTGCTCGAGTAATGCGTTTCATTTTCGAAGTGGAAACGAAAGACAACAGAAATACTCTCTCTATTTTGCGTCGTTTCCACCGTTCCTCGTCCCCTTTTTTGCTTGATAATGCTGGATGCTGCTCTTCCGGATGCATCCTTGCTCCGGATTCTGCATACCTCTGGGTTTGTGAACGATACCTCGAATAGACCGAGATTTTTCGAATCACGAAAATCGATGCATTTCATATAGTCCATATTTAGGCCAATTGACTGGTTACAGAAGGGGTGTTTTCCATTTCATTCCGGGCAGACATTCAAAAGTTGATGCCTATAACTCCTGCAAACATCTCGAATATCGAGAGACATTCTTAATTTTAATTTCCGACTCTAGTATTAGGATGACGGTATGGGAACCTGTGTGTATTTTGAAGCTAGCCATAGTTTGCATTTTTTAAAGCTAGTCTTATTGTTACTGATATGAGGTTTCTAACTGAACTGTTCACAGGCTTGTCTTCTTTTTATCTACTAGTTTATATGGATTTAAGACCTACGGTAGAGAAAATAAATCATGCAGGAAAGATAAACATTTAGGAAATATGTCGGCGTTGATCAGTCCGCGCCACGCTTTCGCCTTCCATTCAGAAACGTATAGGCGTTGTGAATAAGAGCAGGGTTTAAACAATTACTTGCGAGTGTGAGCTGCTGTACAGCTCGCTGTTTATACCTTCTCAGACAAGTCTAGTATCAGTATACCCAACCCCTTAGAAACGAAAGGTTTGGTAGGCCGGGCGAGGATCGATCGCTCGACCGTGTAGTTGTCAGTAGCGCTTCTTAACTGCAAGACGCCCACCCTAGAAAGAACGACAAAGATGGCGGACAATGATGGGAAGCACTACGCATAAAATTCAGTAAGCAAGAATTTTGCGTTTGGCCAAGCACTTCTTGATCATTTACATTATATTTATTTGTTTATTACACCCAATATAATGCGGTGGTTGACAACAAACAGACCGTGCCATAAGTGAATAGATTCGTGAAACCACAACCGAACAGCTAAAACGGTTACAAAGGCAAAGGCTAGGAGGGTGTGATAGGTGTGCTAGCCAACTTTCTATAAGCATAGAGCTCAAAAAAGCTATTGAACGCGGCCAAAGGTGCACGGTAGGAGTGACTCTAAATAAAAACTGGCGTTTTTAAGGTCCCTGGGTGGCTGAAAATGTAATTGTCGTCGTCGGCGATTGATCGCGATCCGCGGTGATCGTTTCGCATTCAGTGCCTCCTCCGTCCGTGTAGCTGCCGTTCGCATTTGTCATCGCCCGAAGAAAGGCGAATTTGTATCGCGCACTATATAATATGGCTGTGCGCCGGGTGCGAACACGCGGCACTGCTCTTTGTGTTGAAAGACGGACGGCCGGACGGACCTCGATGGTGGCCCCGGCAGTTACTGTAACGAGCCTCTTGCCGACGATTATTAATGTGCACAGCGCTTGAGCCAGTGCCACGGGATGACCCTCAACTCGACCTTATAGTGCTAGTGTACTCTGGACGCAGCTCGTCATGTAGTTCAGAGAACCCGGTTAAGTCGTCTTTATACCTGGGTCGGGATTCATGAACGGTTCACCGGCCGCTTGCAGTAATATTCACCTCGGATACCCGTCACTACGTGATTCATAAGCGCGCGGTGAGTCATTTTGGCGATGAACTGGCCGGCGAAGTCTGGTACTGTGGTAAAGGGCGCTACTGACACACGCACGAGGTCGAGCGATCGGTTCCCGCTCGGGGTAGGCAAGCCTCCTATACCTCCGGGGTCGCGTAAATTGGTACCAGACTTGCCTGGAAGGGTAAAAACACTGACTTGATATAGCAGCTGGCCCAGCCAGTCATTGTATAGGCAAAATTCGCGTTCACCGTGCTTGGAGTGGAACACGATTGTGGCGGTCCTCAGGGGACTGATCAACGCCGACCCCTTTATCCTTTTCTCATTGTTCTACGACTGGTTATCATTTCGTCGCTTGACGCTTTTGGAGCGGTAGTTGGATATTTTGAGTTGTATAGAAACTATCTTTTAGAACATTGAAGGGTTGAACTTTTCAGGCTGAAAAGTACTTTTGATGAGGCAAAAACATGCATGACACAAACTCGTATCCCACTGCAGTGTTCTCGCGGAAAAGAAATATCTCTGGGCGTGTTTGATTTAGTTCTGAAAGTTGAGTAAGGTAAAGGTAGAAGTAAAGTAGCTTCGATCAGTCTCTTAAAGACGCGCCATGCTCCAGACTTCCGCTCAGAATCGTGAAGGCATGGTGAATATGTATTTGGCCTGTGAAATGCCTTGCTGGGCCACCCTCTGTTCAAGTCACTGTCTTCAGTTTTCCAGACAGGTTTGGTACACATTTAGCTGGCCTTGGAGGGATGGAACGACCGATTAGTATAGTATAGCGCTCGATCACTTTGGTGTAAGGGTGGTTGTGACGCCTCTCACCATCGCACCACGTGACGTGCTAGGAACGTTTACAAATTATAGCAAACTAGAATAAAAAGCATGATAATTATACATGTATTTTCATCTTTCTTCTTAAACTTATTCTGGGGTCAAAAAGTCTTTTCTTATTGAAAGTTCACAGAAATGTGTTTTCTTTCATACCATCGCATGCCATCCCTTAAATTAAACAAGTTGAATTTTCCTTGAATCGACTCAAAAACAAAAACAAAAAGAAGTCGCATGTCATTTCATACCATCGCATACCTATCTCCTGAATTGAACAAGTTGAATCTTCTTTGAATTGACTCAAAAACAAAAACAAGAAGAAGAACCAAAAGGAAATCTCCTTTTTTCACATGATCCGCCATCTTTGGCTGTCTATGGTGGGAGAGCAGGTATCACTAGTTACATATTCGCACATGGTCTATTATGAGTTAGCAATTCCAATTCGTAGGAGTTAGAAAACAGTATTTGAGTGATCAATTTATTTGTGTTCAAGGCTCTGAAACTAGTTGATCCGTACCATTCTTTTGAGTTCTTTTGGACGTAACTGAATTCTCCAAAAAGTCCCTCATCAGGGAGACCAGCGACCCCTAATAGTCGAAATTCCGTGGAGATGATCGTATGCGGTCGTTCGTCGTAACTCTCATCCTTCATCGCCAGCGATTACGCTCGATGCTATCGCTGTTTTATTAATTCCGCATGGCGCAATCGAGCTGTCGCGAATTGTGACGCCATTCCGCTCTGAAGTACTTCTGCACTTGTGTGCCGTCGTTCTGCTGCCAATTAGAAACGGTAGTATGATTTTGGAGTAGAATTTCTCCCTCACTGTGCTTGATTTCGAGTTTTGAAGAGTCTTTGTGGGAGAGGTGTTGAAGTTTGAAAGAACGGTGTGAACGAGTTAAGAATAGGCGAGCAGTGGCGGCAGCTGTGTTTGTGTTGAGGAAACGGCGGTGGCTCCTTTGCTGATAGAAGGAGAAGGCAAGTGGCCAGCCACAGCTCATTGTCTTCGCGAATCGGTTGCGCTTTCAGTGGCCGCCACCGTTTGTTACATCAAAGCTGAGCCGGCTTTTCGCTGTTGCGAATATCGCAATGCATTGAACAAATGACTTGTGAGGTCAATGCGAATCGTAGAGCACGCGAAAACCCTTACTAATTACTGTGTAGTAGTGTATCATATACTAACATTTATCACATGTCAATAGAACATGTATAATACTCAAATCATGCAAGACTAAAAGCGAAAACGGCACAACATTGTATAAGGTATAAAGCACAATGTGAGGCAGAATGTATAGCTAGATAAAAGAAAAGAACGTACTTTTAAGATAAGACTGTAATGTCGCTCATTATAAAAAAAGTGACTCAGGAACAACTGAGGCAACCTTTAAGGTGCCTGTCTAGAACTCTATCTGTTTAGGTTGATTGGAAAGGTATTTTTTGTATTGAGCTTTGAGAATATATTCAGAATACTTCTGAAACAAAATTCGCTTACGGATGATTCATACTTTCCGAATGCAAATCGTTGGCAAAAACAAAAGGCTCATTCATAGGAAATATTTTTCCTTTCTAGGGTGAAGTTCTGAAATGTTTTCATGCAAAGGAATGGTCTCTTTCCAACAAGTCGTGGGGATTTTACATCTGGGCCTGTTCGCGATTTCTTATTTGGGATTTTTGTGAAGCGGAATTTGTTTTTTTTTTTCAAGTATTACGGTAGTAGTAAAGTCGTGAGCCGTTTTCCTCGGAAGTTTCAGAACTTTTGTTCAGCACTATAGTAGGTTGTGTCTGACGTATTTCCTGGCAGGAAAGAGTTTCTACGGACTTTCTTCTGCTGAATATAAGTTAGAAATAAAGTATTCAAGTAATAAAGATTGCACCGCAGCAGATCATCATAGGTGACGTTATTACTTCTACGTAAAGTGTTTTCTCGAAGTATGTATTAGAACATGCAGTCTTCTGTAGGTTTCAATACATTCTTTTTCTTTTCTTTTTAAGCTGTATTTTCTTGCGACTTTTTATTTCTTTTCTATTTTCTTTGATTCCTTGTGAATGAACGTGGACGGCCTGATTGACATCTGAATGAATTCATTTCTGTAGCATTTTTGAAGTGCTCAAAATCAAGTGTAATTTTACGTGTTATAGTGTAATAGCCTCAAGGTGTCGTAACCTAAGTCAGTCTAGATCTTTCTTACGTGGTGTATTCAGGATCCGGAGGTGTTGTATGCATCGCAGCTAGAGCAGCTGGCTGGAATGGGCTTCTCAAACAGAGCGCAAAATATTGCAGGTTTGCCTTTTTCATTTTTTGAAGATTTTTCTCAGTGGATTCCCTCAATAAGATGAATCAACTTCTTTTTTTTTGCAGCATTACGTGCTTCATTTGGTGACTTAAACGCGGCTGTGGAACGTCTTCTGAACTCGCCATAACTCCATTACTTCTTTCTCTGATCGATTAAAGTTTTTTCTTCTCTTTCCTTCACTTCCTCCAAATCGTCGCGGAAGTTCATTTGTTTAGCATAGCTGGCTTCCCCATACGGTACCTTGGTGTGGTATGTTTATCATCAGTTAAGAGCAATCTATGATTAACGCGTTATGTTTCATTGTATTCTGATTGTGGAATATTTCCACCACAAAGATTGGATTGCGGTGGCTGCCCACCGTCGTCTAATTCTTCTTCTACTTCTCCTTCGACGCAGTCTGAACAACAGCCGCTTACGCTTCATCGTAGGTAGCCAGCTGGTAGTGTTGCGAAGAGTTGCAGAGTAGTGGTGGTTGTTTGTCTCCCGGCAAAGGCCCCCGTTGGTGGAGCTGCGCATGTTCTGTGATCATATCCTCTTGTCTCGGCCCCCACGCTTCCCACGCTTCCTTATCTCCGAATTCCGTTTACTCGTCCACATCTTATTGTATTATTGCAATGTATCTGTTTGTTCCATTGAAGTGTAGTATGAATGTTCATAAATTATCTATCTGCGTTTATTTCGTGCCAAATCACAAGTTTTTTGATAGCTCAGTAACCATTCTTCGTTTCTCATACAAGGGTAGGATCGGGTATCGCTCGATTTATATATTTACCAGCCATTCAGCGGCCTGCAGGCCGTCAAATGAACTGATGGATAGTATGAAACATATTTAAAACATTTATAGTTACAAATAAAACGAAGAACAGAAAGCATGCAGCAAAAGACAGCGAGGAACTGATAAACAACGTTACTGGAAGCACGGAAACGAGCAATCGCGGCGGGACCCTAGAGTGGACAAACAGACATCGTGGTTTTGCTTATTTATTCGTAGGACTACATGGAAGCTTAATGTAACGATTCATGCATGAACAATTCATTCCTAATCTAAACTGACATTTTGCAAATTTGGTGAAACAGAGGGAGTCAACAACAATGAAAAGGGATATAAAATCATCGAAAGAGGTAAAATACAACGAAAAAGGTTAATTAAAAAGATGGACTCAGGTACTTGGTGACCGTGTTTTTTAAACAGAGCACCGAGCATGGCGGGTTGCGTTTTTAATGAATTTTACGTAATCTGCAGTTGGCTTGTTAAAAAAAAATTGGGGCTAAGATTCAACCTAACCTTGGGAACAACGATCACCCTTTCTGTTGACCACTGCTGGATTGGCACGCACCATATTCTCATGCATTCTATGAATTTGATTACATTAACTGTCTGCAATAATTGAATCACCAGGTTTCATGAACTCATGATGTGCGAATGTTTCAAAATTCCACCAAGCAGTAACAATGGTCTTCTTCTCAGGCATCTTTTGCTTCGGAAAATGTTTTGGTGGCTCGTCTTTGTTCAACCACTGGGCAGAACGCAGATCATTATTGTACAAAATCCACTTTTCGTCACGGGTAACATTTCGTTGGAGAAAAGGCTCGTTCTTGTTACGTAAGAGCAGCGTCGATGTGATCCGGACACGACTTAACATCTGTTGCGCACTTAATTCATGAGGCACCCACTGATCCAACTTTTTCACCTTCCCGAATTTCTCCAGGTGCGTGGCAACGGTCTTATGTGAAACGTGAAGTTCTTCGGCTAACTCCCAAACGGTTTTCCTTGGATCCGACTCCACCAGAGATTTAAGGCAATCGTCGTCAAGTCTAGAGTCCCGACCTCGACGTGGCTTATCGTGAAGGTTTGTGTCTCCGGATCGAAATTTTTGAAACCAGTGCTGAAGTTTACTAGCATTCGCATGAGCGACACGAATAGAGTTCTGTAGCTTTATGTGGTCCCTGGGAGCAGATATGCTTTGATACAGTTCAAAGTCGTCAGCAAAGGCACAGCATTCAATCGTTGTTGAGGTAATGAGGGTAGGGAGATGATAGGTGTAGATATTAAAGAGTATGGAAGACAGAACCGTTCCCTGAAGTAGCCCATCAGTCACAGCTCCAGAACTAGAAGAACAGTTGTTAACCATAACTACTATTGATCCATGGTTCGAAAAGGACTCAACCCATGCAACAGTGTGAGGGTAAATACAAACCTTGACAAGTTTAGAGATTAGCATATTATTAGGTACCCTACTGATAGCTTCGGAAAAATCTAGGTGATGAACGTCAGTAGTCAAACCATTATCAAGTACCAAGGTCCAATCGTTCAGGGATTATAATATCGCATTGACAGTGGATTTACCGAGTTGAAAACCGTGCTAGTATCCAGAGATGATTGGCTGTTGACTGTTGACTGTTGACATTCAGATGTTCCATGATTTCCATTATTAGTCCGTTTTCGAACATTCTTTCAAAAAATGGAAGTGATACTGAAGGGCTAAAGGGCCTGTAGTGGGATGGTAATGAATGCGGAGATTTATTATGCGAGGAAAGGGGCACTGTATAAAAATACCGGCAGTTATCGAAAGAAAAACGTTCAGCAAAGATCGCGCTTCGTGAGGTACCTGAGGAGTTTTCTGTTAATTTGCCAGAAAGAATTAGCACTCAGGATACCCAGTTACTGCTGTATCCGATGCTTTTCATTTGACAGCTCTAGAGTGTTCACTGCCCTTACCAGTTCTGTTCAAACCTACGCCTCGTGGAAAGATACTCTGGGTTTCAGTCACCGTTCTCTCAAGAGGGTTTCTCAAATTTCGGCAGAACATGTTTTTCGATTAAAAAGTTTAAGGGTTTAGCCAAGCGTGCATTGTTTACTTATTAGTGTCGTTTGTTCTGCTGCTATGTATTTATTTATTTTTTACTTATTTTGAACGTTTAAAGACGCACCAAGAAAGACACAAATAGCACAAGAATGCCAGACCTTAACTGAAACAAATTCAAATTCAAATCAAACTTAGAACCTTAGCAAAAGACTAAGCTGGCACTAACATATTTGGAACCACTCTCATCAACTTAGGAGTTATCCAATGGAAAAAAAGCAAAGTTTACTGTCCTCGTTTTTCTTCGTTTGTTTTTTTTCTCCAACGTGGGTCCTCAATTCGCTTAAATAAATAGATAATAAATGAATGTTAGGTAAATGTAGGTAGAAAGGGTAGTGATGCAATCACTGATTTGAAACATGGCGTAGTGTGCTTACTTTGGGGGATCGAAGTTTGGTGATTTGTAATGATGATTATCAGTGATACTGTTGGGATCTGTTACTGAGATCAGTGTTGCTCAAGAAGGGCTTTTCCTACAGGAATTCCCTTCGTGCGTCGTTCCTTCGGGCCAATCATCATGTCTTCGCCTCGTCTTCCGTGCCCTGAGGCGGAGGTATTGGCAACTATCGTGTTTCGTCGGCCGCTCATCAGTGTTCTGCGGTGGGATTAGCGGCGGATCTTCACAGCGTGGGAAACGGCTTGACCCCTTCAAAACCCGCCCATCATGGAAGTGTCTTCTAAGTCTGTGCCACCTGGCACCACCTCCGGCGACATCATGTTCACAACTCTCATTCGTCACCGGTCAGCTTACTTCTGCTCTGCCATGTCTTCGTCGTGACACCGACGTGGGCCCACAACGTCCGTTATTTTCGTTTATAAGGGCCCGTATAACTCGAGCTGAGCTCGGTAGGAAAAAATTGCCTTAAAAAAATTCAGCGTATACAGTACCGGAGATGTATTTCGATTACTTCCCGGAAGGAGCGTTCCAAAACGGCTTTTTTGGATAACTTCCTAAAATGTCAACTATTCGTGAAAGAAGACGCATTGTGAAGTGCAGCTGCCCGAGCTCTATCGTTTGGTGTATCAATTATCCACACCTTAATTTTTTTGAAATATTATCCTCTCTGATCTCGCCTGCACGGGTACCAATTTACCCGACCCCGGATTTTGATACCAATTTATCCCGGATTAATGGGAGTTGTAAGGTTTCTTATGGATTTACAGTTGTACCGATCTTTGAATACCAATCGATAGAGCTCGGGCTACCGAGCTCAAATATACGTATATTTTTACAAATAATTGAGTTTCAACAAAGATATTGAAAAAAGCCGCTCCAAATCGTCTTTTTCGAGAATTGATCAAAAGATGTGTCCGGTACCGTAATTCAGTACTAGCTACAAAGAAGCTTGTTCCATAAACGTGAATTGTGATTGATCACGAAATTTACGAAGTCTCGGATTTAACAAGGCTCGAGGATTGGATTTATGAGTTCTTTTGAAAAATTGAAATCCATCACCCACCGAAGAAATATAAAGTAGAGCCTTTCCTGAGTGAAACTTACACTCACAGTTCCGCATTGTCCGGACACTTTTCCATCCACTCGAAGTTGCTAGGACTCTAAGTGCCAATGGAAAGCAGCCAGAAGCTCAATAGGCGCAGAGCTTGCAAGTTTTTCTGCTGCCTACATTCTGTAACTCTTTCATTCTTCATTTCTTCCGTAATTATCAACCAGAAAAGTTTTAAAAATTGATAAGTACGTAACAGAAAAAAGAATTTTTGATGAATTTCCATGCTTCACTTCATTCAGAAAAATCCAAAAAATTGTTTGTTCTGTACTGACAGAGGAAAAGAATCATATTCCCACTCCTCACTTTCAACTCGTTCGAGTTCGTTCATTGCCGTTCCCTCAGCTGGCCGGCGAGAGGCGAGGCGTGTGTGTGTCGTCGTCGGTTTGACTTATTTTGCAGTGGAGAGGCATTATTGCGGAAATTAAAATGAAGCGACGCCTCAATAAGGTCTCCTAAGATGGACGTGATAACGGCATAATGAGCATTCATCTCGTCTCGCCCCGTATGAAGGGCGCGGCCGACGATGCCGCTGCTGCATCAGCAGCCGAGCTAATGATGAAAAGTCGCCAAACAAGGCCCGACCGCCGACACAAGCTAGTGAAACTGCATTATAGAAGATATGTATGAATGTAACAAGGTAGGATGAAGCCCGTGCCTCCCAAGGGTAAGAGGCGCTACTGTCGCCCGCACGGTCGAGAGATCGATCCTGGCCCACGCTAACAAAGCCTTCCACCCCTCCGCGGTCGGGTAAATCGGTACCAGACTTCTCTGGGAAGGTAAAGACATCGACTAGATATAGCGTCTGGTCCCCACAAGTCACTGTATATGCCGAATACGCTTCCACCAAGCCTACGATTCTGAATGGAAGGCGTATGCGTGGCGCTTCCTTAGTGGACTGATCAACGCCGGCCTCTTTACCTTTTCACTATTTCTTCTCCGTTGCTCAGATGCAGTATGGTATTTTTGGACCATTCCTCACCCAGTTCTTTATTCTGGATGAATAAAAAGAACTGGAAAACAGAGAACGACAGAAACTTTGCTTCCAGGAGTTTGATGAATTTCGCCTTTCTTGTGATGGACACAGATAAAAAACAAAGACTTGAATATAGAAACATAGGAAAATTGAGAATTTCCTAAAAACAAATAAAACATTAGAACAATGGATTAGAAATGAGCTTGAGAATAAGGCTGAGAATGAAAGAATTGACGAGCATTGGAACCATAAGAAAGTGTGAAAGCTAGGTGGAGGTGTAAAGCTAAACTGAGAGAATTTTTCAAAGAAGAACAAGCGAACATGCGTTTGGATTCAGCTTTTGCTCTTTAGGTGGTTATTAAGTGGCTTTTCAAATGTACGAAGACAAGGTGAGACATATCATGTTTTACTGAACTTGTCGAACTCCCGTCCCGCTTTGCTGTCACTTCACCTTTAGCTTTACCTTTAACAAGGTGATCGTGAATTGGAGCTTGTTGTCCCATTTTGAAGTTTCATCAGCCAATTTTAGAGTATCTGAGATTGTACATAGATGGATCTTGGCACTGATTCCATTCTTCATAACTGGCGAACCATGACTGTTTGAATCGTCGTTGTATCGGTACCACTAGAGATGATTTGCCTCCGGCATCCCCAAACACATGAATCTAAAATCCTCTGTGACGTCAGAACATAATTTCTATGAGTATAGTTCTTTTTCATTTGAAAGTGAAGTTATTCACTTCAGTTGTAATGATCAAACAAATGAATGTTGATCAAAACGGCAGTCAATGTGACTGCGGTTCTCAAGCGTAATCGACGCTCTTCAGTCACCTCTACTTATTCCCTTCGTCGTTTTTTCGAAATCAATCTTTTACTTTTTCGAAATTTTCCTCTCGATTGTTTTCGAGGTGATTCCGGAGTATTTGGAGTACTTCTTTATTATATATTCGTCTGCGGGTAGGGACGAAACAATCATATAGTTCCACTTCTTGTTATTATTTAATTGGTTGCTGGCTTCACTTTTACATATTGTTGACCATTTTATTCATTTTTCCTATTTACTCAGTCTCCTCTTCATTTCACGGTCTTCTGCTATCTACCAGAATGGCGGATCAGGATATCTTCAGTCGAAGTAAGAGAGTTCAAAAGGCGGAGATAATACGGAGATAGTGGTTCGACCTGATGGTCAACATTTCCTCAGCAGCGGTGTGGCCGCTGGTTTTCGCTTAGGTTCCGTAAGAAGATGTGCCTTCAAATATTTATACTTTCCTACTTTCAAAAATCCATATGATTATCTGTCCTTTGAAGTACCTATAACTTCTGCCTTGAAACTAGAACATTACAAAACCCTAAACCCTTCTGCCTGCTAAAGCTACCCCCTACCTGCAACATCAAATTTCAAGGTCGCAGGCTTACGGAATACACATACGTGACTCCATACTCTGTTTAGTATTCGTCTTCACTATTCAACTCGATGCGATTCAAGTCGTTGTCTACTGATTTGGCGAAGATGAGCCAGAGGTAGATAGCGGTTCCCTGAAGAGCAAAACTTCCCCTGTAGCGGTGATGGTCGGTGGTCCTGGCGGGGCGTCGAAACGGAAGCCTGCTGACCCCGGCGGTGACAACTCGGTTGTGGTTTACGATCAACAACTGTGACGATCCATCATTACGCGAATCGGTACTCAAATCGCACCGCCGAACAGAAGAACGCCAACATGTCACTCAGCCACCTCAAGCAACCTCAACATCAGAACAATTACCGAGCCGAAGTGTACGTCTCATCTCCAAACACAATAAACCTCCATCTTCCTCTCTGGAATCAGAACTCTGATGGAATATCATGCTCGGCATAATTACTCAAGTTTGAAGCTCTGAATAAGGCGGTGGCGCTGAAGCGTATGCCGTGAGTAGTCTGTGTAGACCTTGGTGTCCAGCTGAAGCATCACTATTTCATCTATTCAAAAGTATTCAAAATCCATACTCTGATAGTATCTGAAGACTTTCGTCCCATTATTGTAAACCTCTGCAATCTTCTACCTTCGCTAAGAGGTAGTTTAAAACGGTAGTTTTGCAATCGGCGGCCTTTTCTTAGTTTTTTTAGTTTACTCCGCTTTTGAGATCATTTGAGATCGATAGTATGACCGAATGTTATTCCTGTACTTTTGTCTCGTCTCGACACACAAAATGTCTGTCCCTTCCCATTACGGCTGCCCCTTCTGGCTTCTGAAGAAAAGAAACGTTTTTTTCAGAAATTATTCAATAGGTAGAGTGCATGGTTGTAGGGTAAGCTCGAAGAATTCGTGAGTACAGTAACTTGATAGTGCTTTCATTAGTTTAGACGGGAACTCTCTCTACCGTACCTCTTCACTGTCCCCTTTTAGATACTTCACAGTCTTCGATATTACCTATAACTGGTTTAGTGTGTTAGTATGCCTTGGCGAGGTTGTTATGTAGGTGGAACTATTTATTAACGACCCGACGTTTCGAGCTGTTCGTCGTCTTCAGAGGCTTAAGCATGGTTCGTGGTAAAAGACCAGAATGGCTCACCCCGCCAAGGGCCGAAGCCACTTTAGCATTTTGAAAAATTTATTTAGAAAAACACACACAGTGTGCCAGCACTATTCAAATGGAAGTGGGTCAAAAACAAATTGCAATGAATACCTTACAAAAATGTGCTCGAACGAGAGTAATCTCGCCGATTCCACCGCTTGAGCTCTTGAGTCGCCGTCAGTGATGTAAGCGAGTAAGTAATTGTCAGATGCGCCGGCATTCTATAATACTTATACTCTTTATACTATTTATGAGTATAAATAGAATGGCGGCAGTATCTGACAAAAATTTACTTACTTGTTTACATGACTAACGACTATTTGAATAAGTAAATAAATAAATAAACGGCAAGCCAGGAGCTCTAGCGCTGGAAACTGAACGGTTACACTCCTTCGAATACATGTCCGCAATTTACTATTGGAATTTGTACTTATTATTGCATTATAATTCAATTTTTTATTCATAGCACTTTGTCAAAAATGCTAGAGCGTGCGCGGTCTTTGGCAGGGTAAGCCGTTCGAGTCACTTACCACGCACGAGGTTCAGGCCTCTGAAAAAGACGAGAAGGTCGAAACGTCAGGCCGTTAATACTAACATCAATGCCGGGATTTAAAGAGGAGAGAACTGGGGAATTACCTATATCGTCCCCTTGAAGACGTTTCAGGCAGGACTTCTTCTCGTCGATGTGAGCGCTGAAACCCTCTCGAGAATCATCACCGAGCGCTTCGGAGGCTGCTGCTCTTTCCGGATGCGGCTCTGTGTGTCCGTGATTTGAATCCAAATGCATTAAGCATTCTACTGCCATCGTAGATAATTGCCATATTTTTGTCAGTGCTCGGCTAGGCTGTGAATAATTCCAAACGCGCTGCTGCGTTTATCGCTCGATGCTCTTCTTCCGGCCCGGAAGAGTCGACGACGACTGACACTGACAGAGTCGAACGACGACGGCGACGACGACGAAACAGACGGCCACATGCAACATATCGAAATCATTCATTTCCACTCCATTGTCTCGACAGAAAAAATGTAGAAAGAGGATGCCAACTGCCACGAAACGCCCGTATCAGGACTAGATGGGCATCATGACAGCGGCGCATGGTTCAGCAATCTCCAAGTCCCCTCCGTCTTTGAACCCGGTAATCGTTGGCGGTAATTTCAATATTGTTTTCTTCTGCCTCACGGGGTTGTTGGGTGGAATTTTTCTATTCGAAGGCCTAAGGTTTTAAGCTTCCAATCGTTTTCGGAAGCCTTAACACAGCCAGAAGTTAGTGATCTACGAGACTGGCCCACCCAGCGATTCTAGCTTTCCTGCGAAAATGTAGAACGAACCCAAAGAAATGTCAATCGAAACGAATATGCCCACCTTAAGTTTCCACCGTTGGTAGTTACTTTAGTAATCATTCCTCGATTACTACATGTTCGAAATTAAACATACCATGCGATAGAGCAAGAAATTCTGCTCAGAAAAGTGCCCAGAAATCAACTCAGACTTTCAGAAGAAAACCAGGAGCAGCATCGAAAAACCATTCCTGTCTTTCGAAAGACAAACTCTGGGGGATTAAAACTTTATAATTTTCAGAATATTATATAAAATAAGCATTATATTTTCTGATGGAGAAAATCGTCGTCTTTTCGTGACCAAAATGATTTTCTCTGACAAAAATGTCTGCAAAACTGTTAAGGACACGTTAAATTCTATCTAATCTATATTCCTTCTTCTTTGACCTCGCTCTAGGTTAACGTACGAGACTGACCTATCTCCTGCTCTCTACCATTTGATCTTCTTTCGGTATATGAAGGGGCTCTTGTCGTGTACATACTGTGTACACACTTGTACATACTCCCTGCCCTATTGACGAAGCTCCGGGAGTACAGTTTGGTCAGTTTGATCATAATTGACGTCAACCTACAATTCTCTCATCTCCACCTTCATCTTTGTATATCCTGTATAGGACTTGGAGGTGGAACAGGATATCTCTTCATTCCATTTATCATCTCTTTTGTTTCCCGAACCTCTTTTCCTTATTTCCAGTCTTCAGAAGCGATTGCGACCATCAGCAATTCGCCGCGCTTCCCGTGCTCCACCTGGGCGAGAGAGGCTCAGCGGCGACAGTTGCTGGCGATGAATTATTGACGTAATACGGCTGAGATTTATGATCTGCGTCCCGATGTTTCGAATTTCTCTCGATCGTCATCGACTCCTCGACATCGGCTCTGATCGATGCATCGATCGAAAAAATCCACTGAACGAAGTTTTTAGTTGTTTTTTTTCAAACATGCACGCGGTTGCACAGAATAGGCAAAGGACTAGTAACCAGCTAACCAAAAAGAAAATTTTCAGAAATCTCAGACGTAGACTATGTGTTAGTAGCAGTATCCGTTGTAAACGGATCGGTGGAGACCTTAATTTCTTAAACAATCAAAAAGCAACTGATACAGTAGTGCGTTTCGTACACACTTGTAAGTGTAACTGCCATACACTGAGATGGATTTTGGTTTTGAGGGTCAGGTATAATTTATTTATCTTATTTTATTTTATTTTTTTTTCAGGTTTAATTTTTTTTTAAATTTTTTAAAATTTCATTTACAGTACCGGAAAAATAAAAATGTCATATTCAAGCTAGAGGCTACAGTACCGTCGGTGTAAATTCGCGAAAATGCCGCCAGCGACCGGTTAAGCTGCCGTTTCTGCCGCTTCAGCACGACTCTTTCTTCCTCCCAATTTCTTCTTTCCTTCTTTCTTTCTTTCTTTCCTTCTTTCTTTCTTTCTTTCTTTCTTTCTTTCTTTCCAATGATCTGCCTTTCTGTCTTCCTTTCTTTTGAATAGATTTCTACACATCTATAGCAAATTGGCCGAATCATTAACTTCAACCATGCTAAAGCTTCTGATGACACACCACTAGACTGGCTGTACAAAATGGAAGAATATGGGAATTAAAAGAGAAAAGTCTATCCCATAGGCGCATTGTTTGACGGATACTGTTGCCTGTTTTCTTCCTTCTCGTCCATGCAGTCTGTTTTGTTGACAACAGAAATCCATGAGGTGATCCGACGAAAATCGTCAAATCAACAACTAACATCACAAGTGACTCTCATTGTCTCGAATGCGTGTTGTCTGCGAAGATTGATCGGCTTGCGAGTGATGTCAAAGCTTAGAAAAACAGTTGCGATGATGGCACAGTTTCAATTTGCTAAAAATCTCCAAACTTCTCCGTATTTCTATGCTTTCCTTCCTCGTAGTCACAAAGCAACGTTCAAATCTTGACTGATCGGTAGCTTTCACGAATACTTTACTATCATTCGAATCACCGATCATCTCCATCGAAGAATTGACTCTTCATGGCTGTTTTAATTGTTGTTCTTCGGGGCAGCTGTTATCTCTTCCAATTAAGGGTTTAGATAAACGCTATCTCTGCTCAGCTCCTTTGAAAATTAAGTACAGGGGTTTGGTGAAAAAATGGTGAGGCATAAACACATATTAACTGCATTTCCTTCTGTAAAACCCTAATTTTTCTTTGGCTTTTGCGGTTTCGCGGGGAAATTTTGCAAGTTGGTCAAAAAATGCCAGAGATAATGAGACGGTTGGCCGGGTAGTTCTACAAGGTTGAGAAATTTCGAGCCACTTTTTAGGCCTCTGAAGACGACGAAAGTATTCGAGAAATCTAACATCATGCCGAGATTTCAAGAAGAGAGAACCTGGAAAATCCCAATTTTTTTCATTCAAATTCCAAATCAATACCCCTCCTAATGGTACCATTCCTTCTGCAGCAAATTACTTACTTCAAATGTTTATTTAATGCATTTGTTGAATGTGTACCGATATATAGCGATAACAGTCTCCTTCTAAACTCTCATAGAAATGGCTTGATGCTGAGATATTAAGTCTAATTTATATAATTTGTTTAGAATACAGTTTTTTATCAGAAATTTGAATTTCGGATCTTTTTTATAGGAGAAGATCTCTACGGGTAGCTCAAGAATTAAACCCAGTAAAAGATAAGACTTGTGAAGGGTCAGCCGTTGTCGTAGCGGGTGATCAGTCGACAGGTCGCTCGAACCACGGTCGGGGTTACGGTAACTGGGCAAAAAATGAAACGAGAACATGATCATTAAAAAACTGTGACTGAGGCGGATGACGTGATACCATCCAGGAGGTCGACGAATTGACATGCCTGTGAAGGAATTCCGAGAGGTTTATGGGACCACCGTTCTCAGCTGAATTTCGCTAGTTGTCGGAAAAAATCGATCGATCAGTGATTTATGCAATAGGTCCCACCATTGTTGCAGTACGATGGTTAGGGAATCTTTTAACCCGATGTGGTCGTGTCGGCGGCGATGCGCGAATTTTATGGCCAGCTGTTTGACCCGCTGGAACGGCTGTGGACTGGCGGCAGCCTCACTCCAATGAATGCGATGCAATTAAGCTCGTTGTGACATTACTCCACGATTAGGGCCTTATTAGGATCTTGTTATAACGACACGCTCTTAGCTCATTAGTATGCACGACGACAACAATGCTCCAAACAAACAGACACACACACACATCAACATCACACAGCACATAGGCTGAACCAGATGTGGTGCGGTGCGGCGAAATGCGATTAGACACATGCAGAATCGCTTTCGATGGACAATACTCCGAGATAAATACGAACCCTCAGGGGAACGAGTCGAGACTGAGTGGTATGTAGTGCTCACATCCCTCCGGAGTTCGTTCGGACCACAGACGCTGCTTGCTGAGTCGCTCTTAGGTTAGATAGTGAATTCCGGTTAGATTCGATGGGACGTTTGGTCGAATAGAGTTTCTCAAATCGTCTCGACCCTTTCAGGCTCCGAAGAAGGTGATTCCAAAAAAACGTCAGCCAATGAATATAATATACCAACCTTGTGTCGAGCTCAAATACAGCACAGGAAATAGCTCTCAGGTTCATCATTTCCCCTTTTTTCTGAAGAACCCACCCCTCTAATGAGAGGCAAGAATATCAGAAGCTCGAAGCGGATCGCATCACCGACAATAAATGCTTGATGACTCTGCTGGGTCCAAGGGGAAGTGAGAGACCTAGCCCAAGATCCATGAACGAAGCCGCCGGTTAATTTCACCGGTTAGATTTCACCAAACAGTTCACCGCCAAAGTGACTCACCGCGTGTTGAGGAATCACGATTTGGCGGGTAACCGAGGTGAATATCACTGTAACCGGCCAGTGAACAATTCATGAATCCCGGCCCTGAAGGCAGAAGTGGAGTGGTACATGAAAGGTAAGGGTAAAGGGGTCTGTGATGACCTGTCCCCTAACGAAGCGTCGCGCATTCATCTTTCGTACAGGATCGTAGAGGCATTGTTTCAGCCTATTCAATGACTTCCCTGAAAAGCCAATCTTCAAGTCATTGACTTAACCTTTCCAGGCAAGCCTGGTGTCAATTTACCCGACCCACGAGGGATGGAAGGTTTGGTTAGCCTGGGCGGGGTTCGATCGCTCGATCGTGCGGGTGTCAATAACACTTCTTTCCGCTGCATGTCGTTCAATTTCTCTGGGCGGAGGTAGTTTCTAGCATATCGCTACTGAGCCAAAATGATGATATCCAGTTCTACTGTCTACAATAGACCGTGTCACTAATACCGTATCGTCTACGTGGTAGAATAGCAACAGCACACTCAATTTCTGCAATTCCTCTGTATTGCATGTGTAGAAATTGGAGCCGTGATTAGTCCATCCAGGGCGGAAAAGGCGACGAAAACTGTGTACTTTTAGCCGAGAGGGCTAGCCCTTGCTTTGAATTCTGTACGAGCAGCAGTATTTCCCTACATCTTACGGTTAGCTGTGAGAATGTGAAGGGAAAATGGAGGGAGAGCAGGGCACTGTTTCACGACTCCTTTGAAATGCTATGAAGGTTATATTGACTTCAACGTTCCACTCAAATCTGCTGACCTTTCCAAAAGCACTTACGGTGAAGATGTTAATATTCTGCACCCCTACTTTAGGCGATGGTTATGTATAAGGACGTGGCTCGATTGGTTGGAGACTGTCGGGTAAGTTTTACTTGCCTTCATGGTCATTCAGTGATATGTCTCGTTACTGAGACCCCACAGTCGAACGATCCAATCTATCCGAGGCTTACTTGACCTTCCATCCCTCCGAGGTCGGGTAAATTGGTAGCCGATCTGACGAGGGAAGTGAACAGATTGACTTCAATAGCGGCTGTCCCCTGCAGGTTAGTGCAAAACCCAAATTCATGTTGCCAGTTACGAATCTGAGTGGAAAATGAATGCATGGCGCGTTCTTATGATAGTGGTACACGCCCACCGCTCTAAATTCTACCATTCGTAACGGTTAAGGTATAAGTCAATTTTACTTTGTCGGTATAAGTCAACGTTACTATGTAATTTTTGTATAGTCCTCCTGATTAGGGGCCTGACCAACGCCTTTACCTTTGCCCTTATCATGTTTACTTCTACTGAATCCATTCCACGTGCAGAGAAAGAGCTAGGAAGCTGGATTTTGGATTGTGTCGCGTTGATGATGATGATCCCTGCGGGGTTGAAGTGACTGCGGTCCGGTCTGGCAGTTGAGTGTAGGGTGAGAGCGAGAGGGAAGGGCTGGAATGAGTCTGGGATTTGATAAATCGCTCCAATGTTCGTCGTTTGCGTCGGGGCGCGAAATAATTAGGCATTATGTTCAGCCAGGGACAGGCAGCACGTTCGACAGGGAGTGCGCGAGGCGAAATCATCATTTCATTCTAGATTGATGGACAGGAAACGATGAAAAATTATAAGCAGCTCTGCGTGGATAGCCAGATAAGGCTGCTCGTCCGACGCTCGAGCTCTCCATAATCGCCATCTCGCTCGATCGCTCTTTATCCTCACCTTCTTCTTCGTTTTCTTCTATCATTTCCAGGTTTCTATAGTCATGGTCGTGTGTGGTGCAGTGGTAAGAGGCGCTACCGACACCTACACGGTCCAGTGATCGATCTCCGCCCGGGCTAAATACGCCTTTCATCCCTTCATGGTTTGGGTAGATTGTTACCAGGCTTGTTTGGTTTGTTCAAATACATTGTTTTGTTTGTTTGTTTCAAATACATTGCTTGGTGTGGTGTCTGGCCCCGAAAATCACTGTATAGACCGAATACGCATTCACCATGCCTTTACGATTCCAAAAGGAATACGAAGCGTCCGTAGGGGACTGATCAACGCCAAACCTTTATCCTTACCTTTACCTTTAACAAGGTAATCGTGAATTGGAGCTTGTTGTCCCATTTTGCAGTTTCATCAGCCATTTTTAGCGAATTTGAAATTGGATCTTGGCATTGTAATACCGCTGATTTACATTTTTCATAATTTTCGTACCATGCCACTTCGATTTGAATGGAACACGACAGTGTCTTCAGGGGACTAATCAATTCCGACACCTTTACCTTTACCTTTTACCCAGCTCACCTCTGCCCTTTCCAGATTTAGCATTTTAACCTACGCTTACAATATACTTACACTTTTTCTTTTGTAAACGAATTTCATTTGTTACGCGAAAATGTTACCCGCAGCAACTGCAAGGAAGACCTGCAGTTCGATTTAGTCGCATTGATTCGTGTAACTTCACGATATGGGTACCCATTTTACCTAATTCAATAATCTTCGTATGCAAGAGAATAGAGTAAATTGAAGACTGCATTTGGGGCAATACGCTTTCCGACACCTTTACCTTTACCTTTACCTTTTACCCAGCTCACCTCCTCCCTTTCAATCCAGATTTAGCATTCTAACCTACGCTCACAATATACCTATTCCTTTTCTTTTGTAAACGAATTTCGTAGAATTAGAAAAAGAAATTATGACGTAGAAAGCAAGCGTCAAAATAGAGACCAATATCGCCCGGAATAACCAAGCCTTCCATCCCTCTGGGGTCGGGTAAATTGGAACTTGTCTGGGAAGGTAAAAGCAGTGAAACAAAAACTTCTAGTATACATAATAGTAACCCGCAAGAAGTGGTAGATAAACTAGAATTTCACGTTAATCTTAAAAATGCCTTCAGCTTAACTAGTGCAATGCCGAATCCGGCTCACCGGCTCAACCTGTTGTTACGGGTGAGTGCTGGAAGTAAAAGCTTTCGAGCTCAAGCAAGGTGCTAGGGAGTCGCAATTGGTGGTCTCAGTAGCATACTGGTTAGTGCACTTCCCCGGATAGTTTGAGACGCGGGTTCGAATCCCGCCTGAGATGCGATTTTCGCGATGAACCTAGCACCACCATAGCAACATCATCTTCTAGTATACATGATAGTAACCCGCAAAAAGCGGTAATAAAACTATTATAGAATTTCACGTTAAAACACTGACTTGGTATAGCGGCTGGTCCCCGCAGGTTATTGTGTAGGCAAAATACGCATTCACCAAGACTCTGCCATTCTGAATGGAACACGAATGCGTGGCGCGTCTTAGGGGACTGATCAATGCCGACATCTTTACCTTTTGCCTTTACCTTTATCGTTGTCATCGCGTCCCTATCTTCCTCTCCAGCGGTACGACCGCACCCCACTCGTCAGCCGGCGATGTTTTCGCCGGCGCTTTATTAATCCCGCCCCGTCGTTTTACCGTATACCCAATTATAACTGAGAATAAGCCGTCGTCAGTCGCCTGGCCACGAGTCGTCGTCGTCGGGCCCCTCGAGCTCGACGCCCCGCCCTCACCAACCACTTTATCCGCTCCTGATCGCTGTGTGTTTTGCTGCTGATTTTTCCTCCAAACATCAATGCCCTCCAGTAATTGCCGCGTAGATGCCGGCTGGCGTTGGCTGGCGTTTTTACGAGAAACGCTTTGTTTTCCTATTCATTCGTTGTCCGAAGATCGTTCCTTCTATCGAAAACTTTACTTTTTCATTCTCACTTGGCCCCGTTCCATCCAGCCCCTCATTGTTGTTGTGGATCGATAGCAGAGCAGAGCAATTCATTTGTATGATGGAAGAAGTTCGCTGGCGAATCGCTGGCTGTAATCAAATAGCGAAATTTATAATTTGGAAGTCGACGGCGAGGGAAATTGGGCCGATTCCAAGGGGAAACTTAATGGCCCAAAAGGGAGAATTGGGGGCTTAGGAGCCTTCAAAGTTTTGTCAGATAATCGTTTCCATCACTCGAGCATCCGCGTGTACTAAGAAAACGTCCGCCTGTCGGTTTCATGGTGAAATCCATCATCATTGCTCCCGTCGGCTGATCGGCACTTTCACTGTCAGCTACTCATACCTCATCTCTTCCTTCAGCACTTCTCTACTCATTTCTACTTCTCTCCAGGAATGCTTTGTTCTGAGAAGGTCCAGGGAAAGGTTGGACGTGGTCCCTCAATTTTTATATGCGTGTTTTCGTTTCCCCGTCACTTTCCATGTCATTTATCCTGTCCAAACGAGCCTATTCATTGCGCGTTGAGTGTGTCTCGTTTTTTTCCAGGCTGTTTTCGATGAAAACAGTAGATGGCGAGAAGATGAGTTACCCAGAGCGTTTGGGATACATTTTCCAATTCGACACACTCTTTCATTGTCAGCAGACTTTTTTGGTTAAAATAAACCCGAGACAGGCAAAGGAAACACAAATTTCCTTCCCAGTTCTTTCATTATCAGCTGACTTTTCTGGTTAAAGTAAACCCGAGACAGACAGGGAAAACACAAATTTCTTTCGCAGTTCTTTTACTGTCAGCAGACTTGTCTGGTTAAAATAAACCCAAGACAGATACAGAAAACACAAATTTCTTCCTCAGTTCATGAATACTAAAACTACTAAATTGATTACCACTTTGTGCCGTTTTCGGTCAAGAGTGTATGAAACTTTTCGTCAACGAGATTTCCTCAACGAAATTGGGTTTGAATAATTTAAACAATTTTCTTTATTTTTCAATAAAAAATAAGACATATCTCCAGGACAATCTAGCAGGTATTGTAGGGCTGAGCAAATTCAAGACTGTGGCTCAAATCCATCCGTTCCAGTGCACTTAAGACGGGCAGCATACCTAATTGTAAGGTGTCAGCTTACATGCATTTACTGACTACCGTATCATACCCTTTCGTTTGAAACACCACTCCTCAGATCCTGTAAAGCGTAAAAAAATAAGAGAACTCTCGAAACGACTCGCTTTTTGCGATTTTACGATGTTACACTTCTATCATGTCTAGTATGAACGTTTCGTTACCGTCGCAGATCGTTAACGAATCCATGACTTTCTTTAAGAAACTTTATGCGAACGCCAAGTTCCTGAAATCGCCCAGTCAAAAATGATTTTGTTTTCGTATAGAATGCTTTAGGAGCAAGCGGCAATTTCAGATTGTTCGGCATTCAATGAGAACTTTTACCTTCCCTTTCGAAGTTCTTCCCTTAATCTTTCTGCAACTGAGCAGGTTTTCTTGTGCTTTGGGTTTCTACTAACCCCGGAAAAAGTGGGAGTTCATAGTTGAGTCAGCTATTTTCGCGGTCAACGCAACTGTATCTACATCTCCACCTGTCATTTCAGAAAGTTTTAAAGCTGCATTTCAATAAAGAGAGCGAGGAGGTGTGCTATACCGACAGTAGACCATCTTCAACTTCTCAGATTTCACCGTTTTCGCCTTGGTTAAAGCCCAGAGTAACGATAACCTTCTGGTGGAGCAGATGAGCAGAAAATCGTAGCCATAGGTGGGTTCTCACTGTGAGCCTCGGAACGGATGTTCCTCAGCCCGTCTACTATTCTATTTTACCACGAATTACCACCCTGTTCTTAAGACCCATATTCAGCTGGAATCATTCGAAGAGTTCCGTGATCGTATTCACGGAACTCCTCGGATTCACGAATTCACAATGAATCGAATATTCACGATAAGTTGAAAAAGAGGTGAAATTTCGGCGTGGAAATACTTTATTACTCGACCTTCCCGTCACCTTCGGAGGTCAGAACGCAGTTCCAATAGCTGATTCAACAATAAAATGGGAGTTTATACAGTTGAATCAGCTATTTTCTCGATTATGTAGCTGTATCCATGTCTCCCTCGGGCATTTCAGAAAATTCTAATAAAGAGAGCGAGGATGACGTGAAATACCAAATTATCCCAAAAAGTTATTCGATGCCAAAAAAGAGGCAGGAAGAAACCAGAGAAATGTAACTTGAAAGAAACGTAGCATAGTGCTCCATGCTCGTAGTAGTTGGTAACAGTAATCAAGAAACGAACATCTGCCCATACACGTGTACTCTTTCGACTAGTATCTTTTTGGTAATCCTACGCTCCCTAAAAGGCCTTCCCTATCTTCCCACGTGCGCAAGAAAACCGGACATTCCGGCTCCCTGAACACTGAAGCCGCTCCCTGGCGTTCCCTGAGGCGTTGTGTCTTCACAGCTGTATGGGTGTGGTGTGGTGTATGTGGCGAGCCGAATGGCAGACGCGTCAAATGATGAGCGAGAATTAATAAGAAATGAACGAGTACCGTATTCCTTCCGTAGCCGCCGAGCTAGAGAGCCGGAGAGTGAAGACGCATCGATTCCACATATTGCATAACTGCTCGTGCTCTCAGTTGCCGTCTGCGCCTCGGCACTTCGTACGCTCCCTTCCACGGGGGTCCTGATTTTAGCGCCTCAACATCGTCGGCTGCTTCAGAATCGGCTCTCGCTCCGTTGATGGCATGGCGTAACCTCTGGAGAAAGCCAGATTTAGGGCGAAGTCTTCGTAGGTTTTTACGTGACCGTAGAAGTGCAGGTACCACATCGACGCAATTCCGGTCCCTACTGATGCTCGGCTATGTGTCCTCCGGCTGGTCCGCCGTTAATGGATTCTCATAAAGCGCCCGGATATCTTTTTATTTATAGTTTTGATTGGCGGGTTTCCCGTGGATGCGCACATCTGCGCGCGTAATATCAAGCATTTGACGCTTTAATCAGCTTCTAATTCGAGCCGCGTTGTTCGCCAGTACACTCGTGCGTGTGTATCGACCGAAAATGGAATTGTACTCGAGAAGGGCTCTGGCCGCGGCTCTTCGTCGTCCTTCTCCATCGTCGTGTGCTTCCCCACGCTCATCATCATCATTCGTATTAGCGCTTCTTCGTTTCCGTCGTCGTCGTCGTCGTCCCTAGCTAGGAGAATGGCGACTGACTGCGGCCGGCTCAGATGAGCCGACAATTCGACTGGAAATGAGTGGAGAAGACTGGAAAACAAATCTTGCGTATGTGGGATGCATCAATGACATCTTCAGATTCGAATCTTCCCACCAGCCGCCGCTCGCTGAACAACAAAGTGCTCAAAATCGACACAAATGGCCGTCTGACGGTTTTGATAAGAATGTTGCTCTACTGTAAATTTACTTAGAAAAATGGGTGCTCCGACTGCTCTGCAATCTGTTGAGAACCACAAAGAGTTACCCAAACTCCAGCGTTGGAGAGATTCTCCAGCTAACCCACCTTCTTTAACGCCCTCAAAATAATGCATTGTCCGGATGTTGAGTGATCTAGAGCTCAACGCATTCCCTGAGAATCAGATTTGGACAAGCCACTTAACGAAAAAATTTCCAGATGGGAAGGGGTTCGCCACAGGAAAAAGCAGGTAGAAATGGAAGTTTTTATTAGGTTGGTCGAAAAGTCTTGCAACACTTTTGCAACATTCTTCAGAATAACAGCAATTTACTGAAACAAAATCTCAGTTAACGATATAATCATCATTCATATATATGACTCTTCCCGATCTTTCGGGCAACTTCTCAGTTCCTCTCCGCCAGAACTCTAGGAGCTGTGACGAAAAAAAGTGGCCGACCTCCATTTCCAGTTCGTCTCGGTTGTCGAATTCCATATCTCGAAGGTGTTGCTCTAAGGACCTGAATAAGTGATAATCTGAAAAAGCAAGGTCTGGAGAATAAGGTGGGTGCGATAGAACTTCCCAGCCTAAATCCTGAATTTTCTCACGAGTTGCTCTTGCGACATGAGGACGAGCGTTGTCATTCAATAGGTAGACTTTTCCCTTTCAGGGCGTTTTTATCACATGACGGGAAATTCTACCGCACCTACCGTACTCTCCTCACCTTGCTGCTTTAGATTATCACTTACTCAGGTCCTTAGAGCAACACCTTCGAGATATGGAATTCGACCACCGAGATGAACTGGAAATGGAGGTCGGCCAATTTTTTTTCGTCACAGCTCCTAGAGTTCTGGCGGAGAGGAACTGAAAAGTTGCTCGAAAGATGGGGAAGAGTCATATATATGAATGGTGATTATATCGTTGACTGAGATTTTTTGAATAAATTGCTGTTATTTTGAAAAGTGTTGCAAGACTTTTCGACCAACCTATTACATATTATCTTGATGAAAGTATAGCCAGCGAGGAGGGTTTGTCCATATTGTCTCTACTTCTGGATTTGCGCGACAAGATTTGTTAGAGAGAGAGAGTTAGGCGATTAGATGCGGTTTTGAAAGTGAAATATAGAGAAATGCAATTTAAGGTTTTAATTTGGACAGTGAGTTTGTGAGAGACACGAATTTTGGTTTTGTAGTTAGTGATGTGTTTGATTGGATTGCCGCTATTTTTGTCTGAGGTTTTATTATTTTTATTTGCACTATTCCCGGTTGTTAATTGAAAAACAACGAAGATTTAGGAAATAAATGTGAGATAAAGTGTGGTCAGTTTGGGGATTTTTAAACAAGAGGAAATGATCTCCCGTTATTTGGTGGATTCAGAGTTTTGACTTCCCCTTACCAAGTGAGGGTGTTAGTGGGTTTTTGAAAGTTTGCACAGCAGAGAAGAAAAGAAAAAGAAATGGATTGTTCCTGAAAGAAGATCAAAGTTTTAATTTAAATTGTCACGTTTGACGTCTTCGCTTGACAGTGAATAGGTTCCCGACGATGACGTTGAATTTGGAATAGGAATATCGAAGTTGTAGTTGATGTCTGTTTACCAGTTGGTCTGGTATGCGGCTGTAAGTCGTACACGAAATGGACGAGACGAACATAGTTATGAGTGAGACCTGATGAATGCGGGGAGGGTTGTGTTCTACGAGGGGGATCGCTTTTAGTATTTCGTGCGCATCATAATACTATCATTGCCGCAACGTGTAGTAACCTGATCAGGATTTCATCATGAAGCTGCTTATTTAAAAAAAAGGGGGGAGGGACTGGTACCTCTCCCCACGTCACACTGATAAATGCGCATAATAGTATTCTCAATTTTATTTTTTTTTTGAAGCGAACGCGGTTACAGTTGGCTAACGCGAACGTAGTGGGAAAGCAGAGTGTGACATGCGCGGGTCAAGACATCTTACAGTCCGGGGGTATTCATCCCTTCTCCGTAAGCGCTGACAGATCAAAAAACTCGAATGTGTCAATTGTTGCGATTTGGGACGTTTGTAGAACACGGAACAGGTCGATGTTTTGCTTCGATATGAGAAAGGAGTATATTAAAAGGATTTTCCTTTCAGTGTTAATTTGATATGAATTGTCAAGAGAAAAGTCGCGTCGAAGAATTATATTTGGAAAAAAATGTGGGTTTGAAGTTTAGGAAACCAGTGAGGCAAACGGGAATGGGGAACCTTCATAATGGTAATAGGGGTGAGGGGAAATAAAGGAGTGTTGGTTAGTTTGGGCCGGCTTTTATGAAATAGGTATGAAAACAAAAGATGAAAGGAAAAAAAAACTTTTGGAGAATTTCTTTGGAACGGAGCCCGAAGAGAGGAAGAAAAACCAAATGGGGGAAAAGGGAAAAGAAAAGACAACGAAAAGAAGGTTGGTTTGTTTATTTTGTTCTTGCAATGAAGTTGCAAGAGAGAGGTTCAAAATGTAGTATTTGAAAGAATGGTATTGTTTGTGTTTAAATTACCATTTAGTGGGAGTATAAATAAAAAAAGGACGTGGTGTATGAATGAGGAGGGGGAAGAAGGGAATCCAACGAGTTTGGAGCCCGAGACCTTTAAATGATAGGTATATTTAGAAAGTGAGGAGAAATATGTTTTGAGGAATTTAACTATGAGGGAAAGATCCAAAAAGTTCGGAGCCGGGACCACCATATGATAAGTATAAAATGTGGAGGAGAAAAGATGATTTGGAGGAGTTTAAACCAGTGTAGATTAGTGAGGGGGAATCCAGAGAGTTCGGAGCCGGGACCTCCATATGATAAGCATAAGAAGTGGGGGAGAAAAGATTTGAGGAATCCAAACGAGTTCGAGTCCGGGACCTCCATATGATATCCGTGGCCTCCGCTGTATTTATTTTAGTAACTGGCTTTGTAAGAGCCCCATATGTAATGTAGCGGCAGCAGAGGACACGGGTCAGTATGAAGCGATCAGCACACGAACAGGATTGTATATGTATTTTTATTGAGATGTGTGTAGAGTTACAACAAATGTTGGTAACATTGAGATGATGGATACAACATCATAATATCCCCCCAGAGTAGACCAGCCAATGGAAGAAGAAATAACAGAAAGAAAAGGTGACCACCAGCCCGGGTCCCAGCGCGCCGATGGTTTCTCCGGGTCCTCTTTTATACGGCCCGGGGCGTTTTAACGCGTGGGCCGACTTCTCGGAATCTCTCACGCTTATCCTAGAGACTAGGTGTTCTGCGGAGGCGAGAGAGAAACTCGCCTCGGCTCTTGGTCTCCGGTTCCAAGAAGTCCCGTGTTAATGACCGGCGCCAGCCGGGTCGGCCAACTGCCAGGGTGATTAGTCTTTCGGGCCCCAACTGTTGCTCCCGAAATACCTTTTTCAATATCCCTTCTTATCCCATCTCGTGATCCTGACAGAGGTCGGCCAATTTTTTTTCGTCACAGCTCCTAGAGTTCTGGCGGAGAGGAACTGAAAAGTTGCTCGAAAGATGGGGAAGAGTCATATATATGAATGGTGATTATATCGTTGACTGAGATTTTTTGAATAAATTGCTGTTATTTTGAAAAGTGTTGCAAGACTTTTCGACCAACCTATTACATATTATCTTGATGAAAGTATAGCCAGCGAGGAGGGTTTGTCCATATTGTCTCTAGGTGGTCCATCCGATTTCTGAGCACCGAATGGGCCCGGATTTTTCTTCGAATAAAACACATGTTGGCCTCAGAGGCCTAAAAAGGCGCTGGGTAACCTTCAGCCGGAAGCGTTCGGCACAGCAGCATACGAATTTTGGTAAGATCATGTCGAGGTTCCCAGAAGAGAGAACTTGGAGCAAACAAATGTAGGTTTTTGACTGAAAAATCCGTTCTGGCTAACTTTCTGTTTCCTTTCCCGGTTCAGAGGGATTACAATAGTTAAGCTGGGGTGAGCTTACCGACCGGATATTTTTCCTGGTTCTTATCCTTCACCTCACGAGAAGCTGCAGACCGATTGACTAGTAGTTCCACTCGAAACAATCTCCAAGTTACTAAGTAAACCCCCCGCAAGCTGGTGAACATGATGACTATTACCTCGAATGTAGGTTACCGTCGCTTCCTTCTATACCCAAGGTTTAAGACCGACTATGGAGCTCGGCGACCTGGCACAAACTAGCGCTTCTCCCTGCTGGGGACTGTATCGTGGAAAACAAGTCGTTTGGTTGGCTGTTGTTGGTTTCCTGAACAGCTTTGTCTGGCGGTGTTTCGGGCCGTGGTCGAATCGATAATTGATGGTTTCTGTTTGGTGGAGAGAGGGATGCCATAACAAACTCATTCAATGCGTCCAAACACGAATCGCACATTCCTAGCCCTCTAGGCCTCGCCGCTGGATAACCTTCAGCTGGATGGGCTCCAACGGCTCGATGAGCTGGAGGGGTTGCTGGCCGTTGACGCTCTTGTTCCAGCTTTATAGTGCCACTATAAGGAGTCAGTGGCGAGTATGAGTGAAGGAGTAAACAATTTCGATTCATTTCCTCGCTGCTGCTGGGCATATATACTGTGCAGAAATGGGATAACACCCCGATGCCTAGCGTTCTAGAGGTTTTTAATGGGATACAACGCCGGAACCTTTACTTCTCTCTGCTGTAAAGGTAACATAAACCATCTTTCGCTAAGCTCTAAACTCCTGGCGGTAACTTAGCGGAACTCTACTTACCCTGTCAATATGTTTCCTTCCGTTTTCCTTTTTAGTGCTGCTGAAGGACGTCCATCAAGGATTATCTTAAGGACTTCGCTGATTTGTTGCTAACCGTGTTTTTGGTTACTAACATTATACCCCAGTCGGCTGTTACCCACCGAATTTTAATGTTTAGCCAACTAGGGACTTGAGAAAATAAATAAATAAATAAAGGTCAAAAGGTAGTCTACTATGGACGCGTTGTCGCATTCGTGTTTACTTCAGAATCGTAAGGGAATGACTTGCTGAACCAGACGCTATACCAAGGCCGTGTCTTTGCCTTCCCAGATAAGTTTGGGACCAATTTACCAAACTCCGAGGGGGGGGGGGAGAAGGAGGGCTGGGTATCCCGAGCGGGGATCGATCGCTTGACCGTGCGGATGTTAGTTGCGCCTCTTACCGCTGTACCATGCGCGCCCTAGGCCGAGTATCCCTTCCAGAAAATGAGTGAATGAAACCAAGAAGAGATCACTAGCAACGAAAAATGTCTGTACTTCCCTAAAGCCCCCGAATTAATCTAACACTTTCGATGGATTAAAATTTCATTTAGTTTCTCTCTCCAAGAATTTCGACACTTTTGGAAAGTAATGTTACCCTTTCCTTTCCGAATTTAGAGAAGTCCACAATACCGTAACCTTGACTTCCAAACTATCCCACCAATCCTGTTCACAAGGACGAGCAGAAGATCTTATGGTGAAGGACTGCGCTGACAGTCACAGGCTCCAATTTCGGGTCTTGGAAGAACTCGTTATTTGGAAAAATCGCAGAAATAGAAGTAATAAAAATGTCAAAAAATGCGAATCCGGTATTTGGTAGTGCTTGGCAGACCGTCTGATGAGACTGAATCGAGAGCGAGTGAGCTTGCGCCCTGCCCTTTTTATCAGAACAAAACCATGAAAGAAAAAATGTTTCAAAAAACTGAAAAAAAAACAGCAATGAGTCCAGGGGGAGGAAGAGGCTAGAGAACTACGTAGTAACGGTAAACTTCTGATAACATCTGGTTACATTCGCGGAGGTTGTGGGTATCCAAACATCCAGAGCCTGCAGTAGTTTACCTCTACCATTTATGAGTAATGGATTTGGTTTAGGATTCTTACCTAATGCCCAGGAGCTTCGATGAGCGACAACCTCCCTCTATCCTAGTCCTAGTCTCCTTTTATCGAAGCTGTTTTTCATCTTTGTTCTATTTGTGCTGGTTACGTTACCGATATTTTGAATAAATAAATAAACCTTTGCTAGTCATCCTGAGTTGGCCCTTATACCCGAGGTGGTTTTCAATTGGGTTGGATTGGAGACGATGGATAACTTTTTCAAGTTCAGTCCCTATTCGTGTCGCGCACGTTGAGGGGTAACTGTGCCCGAGGAACAGGTTGGGGAGACTTCTTTATTAGCCGGTCTAGTGGGTCGCTTTTTGCGGCACACCTTTCAAGTGTTCGAAGATCTTCGGAGCAATTCCGGATGATTCATTGAATTTGTCGCGATCCAAGTTCCCAACGGTGGCATTCGGTAGATCTCCGGGTAGATGCAGAAGAAGCATGTGTCATTTTCTCAGCGAAAAAAGTCATTCTGTGAGTGCTGTTAGAGTTTCAGTAGGCCTCGGAGTTCAGAAGTTGTACTAGTCTCGAGAAGCTCATTTGGAACGGAACTGCCATGCAACTTCTACTGAGCATCTCAGTAAACCTGCTTTTCATGACAGCGGGTCACATTTGTTAGTTCTCGGGGTATTCATCATGGAATGCTTGGACATTATAATCAGACGAAGCGTAATGGGCGCTGATGAGAGCTGAGGCTGCGTACAGCTTCCTCCTCTGCTCTTCCTCTTCTCACTCTCTCTCTCTTCCTACGACCACCTCCCCTCGTCCCGTCTGTTTCTCTCCTCATCACTCTCTCAATGCAGCGCTGCCCCGTCACTGCCTCATTTGTCCACTGAAACGATCGCGTCCTTGATGTGCCGCGATTTCGACAATAATTTCTGCATAATCCCTCCTAATTTCTTCGCTGCATAAGGTGTCCTTTGTAACTGAGCGATTAAAAATTCGACATCCCACCGCGCGCGCCCGCGCGCATTTCCACCGGTTGCGGAGAAAATCTGGAACACGCCTACCTAAGCTTTCAACGAAAAGAATCTGGAAGAAGTCTTAACACTGGCTCACATGGCCAAAAAACCTCTTGCACTTCTACTTTCATCAGACAAGACAAGTGTGGATCCACTTCTAACAGGCACATTCGGATACATGGCGCACTCTCTACAATCTGTTCAACTGCTGTTTTCTTCCTCATGGGTTGTGCAAGATCGTGCAAGATTTTGAAAGCGAGAACCAACAGATTCTAGGGAAATGTTACTCTTTAATGCTGACATGAGCACGTAACTTATCAGTTATTTATACTCGAAACAACTAACCCTCAGGGCATGCGCTTTGCTATGGTATGAGGGGCTACTGACACTGGCGGGGTCGAGCGATCGATCCCCGCTCGAACTATTGAAGCCTTCCTTCCCTTCGGCGTCGGGTATATTGGCGTCAGATTTGTTCGAGAAGATAAAGACACTAACGTGGTATTGCGGCTGGTCCCGTCATTGTATAGGTCAAATACGCATTCACCGTGTCTCTACGATAATGAGTGGAAAGCAAGTGCGTGGCGTGTCCTTAGAGGACTGATCAATTACGATTACGTTAGCTTTGACTTTTACAGTTGATATAATACTTGCAGGACGGGTTTGAACATTTGATGATTGAGGTGAGACCTAGCTGAGGTTCCGGTGAGATTTTTATGAATAATTGGTCGTCTTTTTGTTCCTTGATACCTCGGTACAGGTAAAGGGTAAAGATGTCAGCGTTGGTCAGGACGCGCTTCCGCAATCGTGTTATATCCCAGTCGTAGATTCATGGTGAATGCATATTTGACTTCTAAAATGACTTGGGAGTACAGCTGCTACACAAAGTCAGTGTGTTCTCCTTCCCAGACAAATCTGGTACCAATTTACCCAACCTCGGAGGGTTGGAAGGTTCGGTTAGCCCATTAATGGTATAATGATGGTGCTAGGATCATCTCAAAGTCGCTGCTCAGACAGGATTTGAACCCGGGCCTCCGGTATAGATTTTTGGGTGCTGTGCGAGGTGAGGGTGCAGGGTGCTGGTCTGCAATATTGCGTCGACTCTATGCTGTTACCAGGTTATCGCTGCCATATATATCATTGTTTCATTGTGGTGGTATGAACAATTGTGTAGAGCTCAGATTTCAAACACGTAAAGCCGAGTCGGTCGCAATGGCAGATATGACAACGATAACACGTCTGAGTCAACGCAATATTACAGACCAGTACCCCAATCCAAGATGCCCTTTTTGGACCATCACCGAGCCGAGCCAACTAGTGGATGTAGTAATCGACGAAGATGCTGTGGTAAAACTCGATAAGGAACACGATAAACACTCTGCCTTGATAGTGTAGCTAACATATTTCCCTATGTCCTGTGTATCGAGAAACTTTACTGGATTCCTCTAAAATGCCGCCGAGCTGTTTGCGGAGAATCTCTGTCCGACGGCCGCCTCTAGTCAAAGGTCCATTGAAACTCGTTGTGCTACACGCTTGTGTATGGCTCAGTGTGTAGAGGGGCGCGAGGAGTAGTGTTGGGTGGTGGTCGGCCCTCCATCTTCCTCCTCTTCGCCCGGCCCGCCCCCTTTTGATAATTTCTTGCTTTTTGCCGACGGGGCTCATCGTTGTGTGTGCGCGCCGCCTCCGCCAACACCCCAACCACACCTCCCGCCCATCCAGACTACCGCCACCATCACCTTCTCGATCATATTCCGTCGCCCTTCGTGTGCTGCTGCTTACCCCTGTGTCCAACTACCGTAACCGTCGTCGTGCTGACGATGATGATGACGATGAAAGAGGGTGGTTTTAGTGCCCTTGTCAGCGGCCCCGCGCCGCGTCATCGCTCGGGGAGTGCATTCGGAGTTCGGTAGAGTCCTCGCCTCTCTTGTGTGTCTGTGTGGCTGAGTATGAGTGGTGAATGTCGGAAGCGGACCGGGGCTGTCAATCGATGTTTATGAGCTTGTTGATGGTTTGATGCCAGCGGTCGGTGTGTAGCAGTGTGTGTAGCTGTGCTGTGTGTGTCTGTCTGTTAGCCTGTATGTCGTCTGGATGTATCATCACTGGTGTTACGGTAGGACAGTTGGACCGGCCTCGTCGTCGTCGGCAATTATCCGGCCGATTCTCCGTTTTTATGGGCATGTTCTGACGACTCACAGCGCACCGCCACGCACACCGCAACATTCACGTCATTACTGTACCCCATCAAACCCCTCCCTAACCAGCCCTCCGCCCCCCTCTGGCGAAGATTCCGAAGTGAAACACTCACCGAACATCGGTCGACGGTCGTGGCAGCGGCGGCATTTTGATACATTTCATATTCCTTCGATCTTATCGTCTCGTCGGGCGTGTGGGTGACCTCGACCGAGAGAACTAGCCGTCAGGGGTTCAGTTCACCGAAAAGCCCCACCTGCGACTTTTTGCCGCCGCTTTTACACCTTGTCACTTGTCGTTCTACTCGTCATCACTCTTGATTGTTCGTCTGTTGTTGAATCTTCCGATAATTCGCTCTTTAGAAACCCTTCAAAAGGTATCGAACAGCTTCCAAGCTGTTTCAGAATTGCTAAACTGCTTCGAGTGAATTCGTCACCTAGTCAAACTACAATACCGTTCACAACTTGGGTCCCAAGAAACGTTCTGAACTTTCCAGAACGTTATTTGCCAGTTCGTGTAGACTCCTCTTCTTGCCCTGACTTCAAAATGCAGTCAGTTGTGCCAATTTTTCGTCATATTGAATTTTTGGTGCTATGGGAGTTGCGGGCGCAGCCGAAGAAAAACATTTTCCGAGACCTTTTTGCTGTTCTTGCTACTAATTCCACAAAACTCCTTGTCCTAAAATGACTATTTTCGAATTTTACCTACTTTAAAACACAAATTGGAGCCGTTTTCCGTGAAAATAAGTCTTCAGGATTTTTTTTGGCTGTACCCCCACCCCTCGCCAAGTCACAAAGCAACGAATTTTATTGAATTTCCAACACCTCTCTCCATTTTCTTTATCAATTCATTCTTGTTCTTTCGTGATAGCTAATCATATTTCCATTTTTTTCCGTGAAAATTTTTTCGGCATGAAGATTGCGCTCTTCTTCAGGTGTGTATTTTGGAATTATTTTTGCATTTTCGAAGCCTAAATGCCCAAGTGATCTCTATTTCTCACCCCCACCCAACCGCTCACCCCTCCCACCCAAAATCAGCCTGACGTGGTGATTGATTTTGCTGCCGGTTTTTTCTTTGAAAGTTAGTTGTCATCTTGTCAAGAGACCATCCGGGAGCACCCCGCTCAGCGACCCCGACCCCTTGGGGTGCTTCGACGGCGAGCTGCCCGAGGCGAAACTGAGTTGTTTTATAAGGTCATTACTTGTTCGGCAATACTCGAAATAAAATTGGCATCCGAGTGATTGAGTACGTCCTATCCAGCCTGCATTATATGTATGAGTGGGGATTCCCTCGAGGCGCTACCGTATGTTTCGCAGAGCTGAGGCTAGGATGGCATGAACAGCGTGTATGCTATGCTTCTCGCCTGCGGGCATTTCACATCCGTTTAACCGATTGTTATAAGCACAAAAAGTAATCACCGCTCACTAAGACTCTCCTGGTTGTCCATTGCTGCTTGCTCGCCTACTCTACATTTTTTGAATCTTCCTCTTTAACCTGGAAACTGCGTCTGAGTTTTGTAAGAGGGCTAGATCCTAATTTTCTTAGAGTCAGTATATTTTATTTATAAGGATTTTGTGGTCCGTGCACAGGGAAGGACCTCTTTTTTGCGGTGTTTTCTCTTCTCTAAACTGATTCTTGATGACGGAAGTCTTAAGTCAAATAACGACTTCTCCAAGACAGTAGAAATGCTAAGACTTACTGGTTACCCTAAAGTTCACTTCTTCTTAACTCCTGGTAACGTTAGCAGTTAAAGATGGCTCTGCTTTTATGCCTATTGGGGATGGATTGGTCGGAGTATGGGTAAAGTTCAAAGAACTGATATGAATTACCTTCAAGCCGTTTTTGTCAGTCTTTTTTGTTCGACCAAGATGACCTTGTGATAAACGTGATTCATGTCACAAGAGTTTTTGCGCTTGGAGAGGGTCAGCCGAAATTTCATTGGTTGCCATTTGATCCGCACAATTCTCCGCTGGATAATGACTGAATGTTGTCAGTTTCAAACTTTTTCCGTGTTTGTTTTTCAAATTTTAAACTAATAGGTCCAAAGACAAAAACAGCTTGGAGGTAACTGTTTTTCAAATTTTAAACTAATAGGTCCAAAGACAAAAGCAGCTTGGAGGTAACCAACTTAGACATTGGAAATTTGCTATATTTCTGACATTCATAGACTAAATGCTTTTTTCTCTCTTCGACTTTTTTCATCTTCTTCAAGGAGACTAGTAAGGAGGACCTATTTGTTTGAAATTTCAGGAAAACTCAAAAAAGTTTGAAAAGTGATAACTTTTAGCTATTATCCAGTCAATTGTGCGGATCAGATGGCTTCCAACCAATGAATTTTTAGCTGGCCCTCTCTGCCAAGGACAATTACGTCATCCATTGGGTATCTGCCAGTTCAGTGATAGGTTTACCACCGTTCTAAACCTTTCAGGGTCTCCTGCATTGACCGGTGGGGGGACGGTGATAGTTCATCGTTAGTTCACAGAGAGATTGGAGACCGCGTCTCTAAAGTCCAGAAATTCGAACAGGGTTTTGCCTGCATATCGTAAATCCCTTGAGCTATTTTACCTTGACAAATCTTCGGATAAGACAAAATTCCACACCACGGGTATCTGATACCCGTGGTGTGGAATTTTGTCTTATTCGAAGATTTTACCCAGTGAAATGTTTCTGTTTGGATTGACTGATGGTGAGCTGTGCTCTTCATCGGCCACGGGGCGTCCGGCCGTTTCCTATCTCGCCACGCATTGCCGCACTTCCTCACCACTTTACACACTCTATCTATGTGACCCGTCGGCCATCAACTAACTTTTATGACTTTTGTAAAACTCTGCGCAACATTCGCCGTTATAACGCACGACTTACACTCACACACAAACGAACCCAACAGCAGCAGCAACAGCAGACCACAACACACACAATGGCACCTTCTTCAAGGAGCTGCACGATTGATCGCCTCCGGGCATGTGAGCTCGTCAGCTGTACGGCCACAAATTGTCATCGCGATGCCCACGGTTAGCAGCCGAAAATGGGCAGATTCAGGAACAACTGTGAATCAGCAACAACTTTGGAAAAGTTCTAATCGCCGATTTATCGAATCAATCAGGGCACTCATTGCCGTGCAGGAGGGGAAATATGGGAAGCTTTTCCTTCCATTTTGAAATTGTAATTAGCCTAGTACCCAACTGAGGTCAGGAGTGAAGGGAAATCCTCGTGAGAGACAGAAGTGTATAACATAGCCTTAATTAGCAACTTTTCTCAATTTGAACTTTTCCCCTCTTCCTAGCTTAGAGCTGAAATCGCCTGAATGGTTTCCAGGATTTTGCGTGCTTTCCGAATAATTTAAAACTTTAAATTTAAAAATTTATGTGCAAAAGAAGTTGCTCAGAGGACAGTTTCAAAGGTCAGCCAGAAAAAGTAAACTGTTCCGTATCCTGTAAGAAATGAATGTTGGGGCAGGAATATAGAAGAAAACAACTATGTAGCAGTGAGATTCACAAATCTAGTTGTAGACGTAAGCTAGGTAGAGATATAGGGTATACTGCAGATGAGGACGACGTTACGGACCCCACAGCTTGGTGACCACAACAAAAAGCAAAAAAGCTGAACGGAATTTGAACTGGTTTGGACCATTCTTCAGAATATGAGGAAAGGAACGTTCTTCATTTTCCATCCGACTCTTTTCTAATAAAGAATTCTGAGAGTTGCTTCACTAATTCTCATGCCTTCCAAGGTCATAATGTAAAAGTCTTCACCTGGGCCCTGGCACTATTTAAAGAAAAAAAACCTAAGCAACAAACCCCGAGTAGAGCTCGTTTCGACCTGACGCCCTCCAGACAGCCGCTTTATCAGCTATCACATGGGCACGGGGAAGATTTAACACTTTATGACATTCCCCTAGCAATGCACTCAATGCCGATTACCTTAACCTTACCATCAAAGCAGAACAAACAGAGGAAGACACAGAAAACCTAGTAGCCATTTCGTTCTTCCATCCTATATTAGCAAAGAGCAAGATCATGCTCGGTGCTCCTCAATAAAGAAAGAACTCCTCATTTGAATCCTTCTTGTTCGCGTCATTCCCTAAGCTTCCCGATTTTCCGTCCCCTTCTAGAACTCGAAAAAAGTTCGGGGTGGCGTGTAGTTGTTGCGTCGATGGGCGCGCGGTGCTTGTAAAGCTCGAGTTTCGTCTCGTCGTCCTCCTTGTCGTCATCGTCGTTGTCGTTGAGCAGGGCGGGCGGTCGGCTCGTGTCCGCTCTGAGAGCAGAGCGGTACGGGAGAGACTGAGTGCTAGAGCACGATGGAATTCTAAAAGAATAAAAGAGCGCAATACAAATATTGTGATTATGCGCGGTCCGTCGCCTCTCACGCGAAGGCGTAAAGACAAGCTCAAACATACAGAGGACGACGACGGGGGAAGCAGTGGCTGGCGGCACCACCAGGTTACGGGTTACCACCGTCGGAGCCGGTGCCCTCGAGAGCCGGTAGGGTTTCGAAAGCTTCGCGAAGCTGATTGGGACTTAGAAGGGTTTATAAAAGAAAAAGACTCTCCTTCTCGAACTTTCGCTGACCTCACGGACTCCACCTTCAGGAGGAGATGGAACAGCTCCTTCCCTAAAAGTTTCCTTGAGAAGAAACTCTGAACTCTGGAGAAATGCTAGCGAAAGATCAGATTTGCTGGTTCCTTTACCAGATTGAATTTGTAGCCCCTAGGCGTTCTAGGCGTTCCTTCACTAGAAACAAACGAATCCTGAGCCCAGATTCATGAACGGGCTGAATATCTCGGGGCTCATCGAGGGCTTACCAATGATGAGTCTGGGCCCTGGTAAAGGTGATAGGTTACCTATTTTGTCCGTTCGACGTTCCATCATTCCTTCCAACCTAATTTTGGTATTTGTTCAGCACTCTTATAAAGCTTTCACTACGTTTTCTGAATGGACAAATCAGACCAACATACAAAATCAAGCAAAAGAAACGAACACTACTCGAAAAGTTTCCTTCCTTCAGGGCTCAGATTCTTCATTAGTAACTCCCTGATAAACCCCGAGATATACCTCGAACGGTGCCCACCTTTGTCTACTTATCCTAAACTTCCTACATTAAACGCAATATCTCATCGACTCTGCCGCCTTGTTCTGGCTGCGCCACGGTTTCGGAGACTACTCGTCCGTTCATGAATCTGGACCCTGGTCTCCAAATCTAACCAATCTAACTAGAGTCGGGTAAATTGGTGTCAGATTTATCTGGTAAGGTAGAGGGGCTAACCCCGCAACTTAATTTTTTAGGCCAGATACGCATTCATTATGTCTCTAGGATTCACAAATGCGGCTTACGAGACTGATCAACGCCAACACCTTTACCTTCACAATTTCCCTTTACCTTTTACTCAATATTTGAAGTAGACAGGGTAGAGCGGTGGGCACTGTCCATCGCCGGCGGCCGACGACTATCAGGCGGTCTGGGTGGGGGTGGAGCCGGCGATCGGTCGTTTTTGGCTGATTATGAGTTCATTGGAGCGCGCCGCCTGACAGTCGCTCCATCATTGAACATGCGAGCTGATCGACAACACACGACGACGACGCTCCTCCTCGTGTCGCTCCTTCTTCCCTTTTTGATTCGTCATCGAACTCTCCCACTTCACTTTGTGTCAGCAGCAGCAGCAACAGCAGCGCCGCCCCTCATTGCAGCCCGGGACTCGTCATCGCATACAATAGCGTGTCTCTCCCACGATTATTATATACGGAACGGATTTGTGCTCCATCATTGAACAGCAGCTGATCGACAACACACGACGACGACGCTCCTCCTCGTGTCGCTCCTTCTTCCCTTTTTGATTCGTCATCGAACTCTCCCACTTCACTTTGTGTCAGCAGCAGCAGCAACAGCAGCGCCGCCCCTCATTGCAGCCGGGGACTCGGGGAACAACTTAGCGGCAACTAGGGAGAGGGGTTTGATTGGGAGGGATGAAAAGGTACGGATCACATCTGGATCGGAAACTGGTCAAAATTTGCTGATCTGCGGTCTCTTGAGACACAAAGTTCTTCATTTTTTGGCAGAATCCTCTTCCAAACTCCTCCTCTTGCTAATTTCCTTCTTACTTCTTATGCTTCTGCCTTACCCCTCTTGAACCCTGGTAACCCAAGCCTTTGTATCTTCAACAAAAACAACTAGAGACGGCATAGAGGGTTTCCTAGAGCTGGGTAGGTAGCCGAGAGCTATGCAGGCAGGTGCAGTGAGAGATCTCCTTTTTTCAAGTCCTTTCTAACTGCGCTGGATGGATATAGAAGGCTTGAATGATACCTTTTAAGGCTCAACATCTTCTTTGAGACAGACCTATCAGAGAAAAGTAAGCTAGCAACTGAAATCTCGTTCGACCCTGCGTCGCCTTTGCTCCAGAGCTTCTACCGTTGCTTGTTACCTTATAGTTGCTCTTTGATTCTAAATTCTTCTAAAAGCCTCTAGGAGTTTCCCCACATCTACCTAACGCACCAGACCTCTCCATGCCCTCCTCCACCCATTCCAGGTGTTTCCGAACGGTTCGGAATCGGGATTTGCCAGCGGAAAGTCTCTCTCTCTCGGTCCGTTCTCCAAGAGGCGCGAACTTCCGCCGCCGAGGAGCAGCTCGACCGACCGACCGACTATTTGCTGAGAGCTTTTTTACCGTCGGCGTTATGAGTTGTGCTGCTGCCGACCGAGTGATCGGCCGTTGCTGCTGCTGACTGACTGACTGACTGACTGACTGCTTGTTCTAGCACAGTTGCCAAGAGCGCCGCAGTTCGTCATTCGTCTCCTCCTCCATTCACATCAACAACACATTATGACCAACTGATTCACCGGCGGAGTTGTTGCGATGAAACTCCTTTGATTCCTGATTTATTACGCTTTTCTGACGAGATTCACCTGATAACAATCACTTATCATCATATTCTGGAGGAAAAAATCACTTAAATTTAGTAAAAACCCACTTCTAGACCATCAATTTTACCTAGTGAACACCGTATCAAAGTTCGTTTTCCTCTGGAATCTTTCCTAACCCACAGGAAGTTCAAAGGGAAACTGTAAGCTCTTGTTTACTCAGTAATAGCTTAACTCAACGAATCCGGTTTCAAAGTTCTTCTTCCTCGTAACTCTTCCCTTATCCACTGGAAATCCAAGAAGAAGCTGGATAATCTTGAAATTCTCTTGGGATTCATGATCTAGCACTTTTCTTTTGCTGTCAAATTAACCCAAAATCTCGGCCTTCCTCAACTTTTCCCGGGGTTTCCATAAGATTTCAAATGATTTCCGAAATTTTCTCGAAATTTGGTGCTGTGGAACATTGAACTCCTTCATCCTATAACAACTAAAATAATCGTAACCCATTGTTCTAGCTACGGTCCTCTAGTTTCAACTAGTGCCTGAGGGCATTAATTTGTCGTCCACTCCATCTGGTTATGAAGGTGTGACTGACAGTTGCTGCAGAATTCACTTGTAAATTGTAGAATCTGAAATTTTCTGACTTCTAACCTGTTGGATTTTGAATGATTTCTAAAATCTTCTCCGACAGGTCATGGGTGGAACCATCACCAACTCCAGCCTAAACTACCCAAATCAACCTACACCCATCGATTATTCTATTTATGGTGCTCGAGTTTTGTTTGGTGCCTGATGGACACTAATTTGTCGACGACCACTTTACCGGTTATGAAAGTGCGCGGGTGCAAGGAGAGGACGATTTCTCAATCACCGGCTGATATTTGCTTACCCGCGAGAAAACCCAGAGTTAACCCTGACATCTCATCCGCATTTAGTGCCCAGCTGGGTACTTTCGTGCGACTTTCTCGGATTGCTCAACCGTTTCAGAAGGGTAAACCTCTTTGTGAATCAGATCGCGGTGATTTCCTCTAGCTTCTAGCTACTTCTGTTTACCCAACATAAACTTTGCCTAATCAATCCCTTCTCGAGGTTCTTCTTTCCTCCTAACTCTTCTCTCTTTTTGCATATCGATTTCCAGACTTCAATATTTCTAATATTTTACTCTGTTTCTTTACTGCCGTGATTTACGATAATATTCCCTTGTTCGTCATTTTGTGTCAGATCATTTTTCATCACTTTTGTGTCAAATCATTGTTCATCACTAAGAGAGTCTGCCGAGCCGGTTCCTGTGAAGAAGTAGAGAAAAATCGAAAAGTTTGCAGTTGATTTTGCAATTGTTTTGAATTATGCTCAACTTTTATTTTTCCTAATCTTGTCATAAAAACAGGTCCAATGTGCATCAATTCAACAATCAAGATAAGACTCTTAATGGGACGTAATTCGTCGGAAAGTCGTCGGCAGATGTGAGGGTACAGAATAGCGCATAAACAGCCCTTTTCTGACCCATTTTTGAATATTTCATTCCTAAAATTTCTTCGAATTCCAAACATTAATAGCAGTTGTCACTTTCATGAGGCTGATTTCGACCTTCATGCTCAACTTTTATTTTTTCGATTCGTTCGAATTTCGTGCATATTCTTAGCTGTTTTCTTGCTTAATCCCGGAATTTCACCCCTCAGGGGGTGGCGTACGACCTTGGCTGCACTTTCTGTGGATTCGTTTCGTTGCTTTTTAATGGAAATAAGTTTATAAGAGTATTTTCTCACTAATTTCAGTCAATGTGTGATGGCGTCGAGCCTCGGTCTGGTGTCCCGTCGTAAGCAGGCGAAACCGCAACGTCATCAGGATCAGCCAACCAAGGGTCAGCCACCTTCACCTAATCGTTTGTTTATTCATCATCCTCTATTCATCCGCTCCTCCTCGATTTCCTCATCCTCCGTCTCTCTTATCATCCTCGCCGCTGGTCCCCGTCGTCGTCGTGGCGTCTCGTTTGGGGCGAGAGTGTTGCGTGTCTCATCATAATGTACATATCTTGCATTAGACAAAGGCCGACCGACCTTGGAGGCCAGTTAACAACTTTACGCTTCGAATCGTTCCCGTTTGTGAGTGTGCCCCGGTGCCATCCCTGTCCCCGAAACCACTAACTCGACTTTTTTCCGCAGGGCGAAACCACAAGCAACAAACTGGACTACTTTTCTCATTGGAAAAAGATCTTGTTTTTATTCCGTAGAAGGCGGAAATGGATAAACCCAAAAAGAGGGGGTAGAGAATATTTAGGTCCTTAGAAAACAAGTAAATCACTTGAAATTTTAATGGAAATGGCGCCATTGTCCTGTTATTATCTTACTAAGCATATTTCTACTAAGGGCCGTTACTCTTTTGAGAAACTCTGCTGGATGTTTTAGCTAGCGGCAATGTCCAACTAGAGGGACTCTGTTGCTCCAAGAAAAATCAATATTTGAACGGAATAAATTAGATGGAAGAAAAATCAAAATGATATCATGGACTGGACGACTTTCCTCACACAAGGAATTTTTTTCAGTGAGAAAAGTTTCTCTAGATTTCACCAAAACTCTGAAAATTGAACTATAACTGAAAAAAAATTGAAATTGATCTAAACTAGGTTGATAATGAAGCGACGGTCGTGCTGAAACATCATTTCTTTGGGGATTTCGCTTCAAAATTTTTTGCTCCAATGAAATTTCGTCGTCAGATGATGGCAGTTCGGGAGGCTTATCAGCGCAGGAGGATCAATAAGAAATCAGTATCTGAATAGAAATGTGGTGAGAATTTTGAGGTATTCAGCTTCTTCTCGGAAAAGAATGAAAACCTGCTCACCAGGTTGCCGTGAAGGTAGTGTGTGTTTTAAAAGTTTTGAAAACTTTTCAAGTGACATAAAGAGCCCATCCATCCCTTCCTTAGGGAAGTAGGTTCCCGTGGTGAAGTTTCTGGGTAAACGCCTCCCAAAGACATTGTATACCTCTAACATGGGCTTTAGAACAGCCTAATAGTTCCCTGTTGGTTTTCAGCAGCCTTTCTGAACATTTTTCTCAGAAAGAGCTTTTTCCCGACCCGTTCTCGCCACGAAAGAGCGCTGGGCTGGCGGAATATTACCGTAGGCGCTCGTCATGCGCATATGATCGGCGGCGCCGCCCCGCCGCTTATCCAATCATACGCGACGCCTCGGGCGCCGCAACTGGACAGCTGCGGCGTCGCGTGGACGAACAGGCGCGGCAGCGGCGGCGCCAAATTAATCTGATTTCGTGATTGAAACAATGTATGCTCGAATGATGTCCCGCTGCGGCGACGAGTCAGGCGTACGTCGTTTGCCGCCGCTCTCCGTCGCTCGGCCGTCTCTCTGTCTCTCCGCTGGGCGCTGTTTACTCTTTGAGCGAAGTGACTCGACTCGTCTTCGTCGTTATGAGTTGATGCGCATCTAACGAACCGGCAACTGTCGCCAGTTATAAATTCGAAGATGTCTATCAGACGCGACGCGCTACACTAAATGGCATGTTTCAACCCCAGCGCACACACGCACACTCCGCCGAAATCGCCATGACACATCGAGCGCTTTTTCCCGACCAGCCGGCCGGGTTTCCCATGTTTCGAAGAGAACAACCACGGCTGAGTGGTGGCCTCAAAAAGCGGCAGCCAGCCCGATGGAATGACCTCGATGAAGTCCGTTTAGGGCAGAGCAGCGAGCAGTAATAGCGGCCAATCGCCCCGAAACGACAAAGTTGCAAACGCGAATTCCTCCAGTCCACCGTCTGAGGTCGATGAGGGCAAGTGCATCAATGAGAATGCAGAAAAGTCGGTTGTACTGTAAAAGCCTAATAGTGTCCCACTTAACAACAGATATTAACAGTCGTGTCCGGGTGTTGGAAGTCGAGGAGTGCAGCTGTGAACAGAGCAAATAGAAGCTCTGTGTTTTGTTAAGAAATCTCCGACTAAGGAAACTACTGTGTTTCCCTACCGAGTGAGAATCTTCAGCTTAACATTAATAGCCCGATAACTATGTTTCTCTGCTCAGTCTCAATCGTCTCCTTTTGAGTCAAATGAAGAAACGAATAGAAGCAGTAACTGTGTTATGCTTCTGTGCCGGACGAGGTTAGTATGGTGAACCAGATATTTATTGGCCTAACGTTTCGACTTGAACGTCGTCTTCAGAGGCCCCGTGGTCCACCGTGAGAGCGTTGCCGACGTGGCAACCAGCTCTGTTAGTTGACGAATGCGACTCTGAAAGATGAGCGTCTCCAATAATCGTGACTCTTTGCGAAGGACTACCGTTCTCGTTGTGGGTAACGTCATTACGGTGGTCAACGGGAGCATTCCTTTCCCTGTTTCTACAGTTACAACATCATGCCGAGGTTTCAAGAGGAGAGAACTTGACGAATAGAAGCAATTATTCTAACGTTTAGTTGAGCATGATTTACGCGGATGATTCGAGTTCTATCAATGTTTCCTAAAAAACATGCTACAAGAGGAACTGAAACGAAAGCAAAGGGTGAGGGAAAGGGAAACAAAGACAAATTGGAGGTAAAAGCAAACAGAAAAAGGGAAAAATGATGATTCTCATTTCTAAGGAGATCTTTTGTTCATAATCGGCCTTCCCTTACAGGCGTTACGAAGTTTTCTTATCTATCGTTTGCCGATCTTCCATGGCAGAAATATTATAAAAGTTTTTTGAAACCCCTGAAAGGACTCTTCAAGGTTTGGTACGAGTAATTCAACATTAAACATGTTGGCCACTTAAAAAGGGATGGGAAGGCAAGGCAAGACATATGACACCCCTCAGAATTTTAAAGTTTTGAATCCACTTTTCGCTGCTGGACTGTTATTCTGCTGGGTATAATTAAACATTATCAGCAGTACTACTTGTCAAATTGTCTCTGGCAAAACTGAATCGGCAGATGAATTGCTTTCACAGTAATTAGTAGGCAGGGTCATTTTCTCAAGCCTTTCTAATCTGTGGAAATTTTCGATTTCTTCAGCTTTGCCTTACTGCAGCAGTAGCGCAGCAGGCCACTTCCTTAAGGAGACGTGAAGTGTGTGGTCACGTCTGCGCAATTTCTACGTACCACACAGAACCATATCTCATTGGACGACAACACGAAGGTAGCTGGTATTGCAGAGCTACTCCGTTCTCCTTGTTACTGCTCTACTTAGGTCCTACTGCCACAGAAGAATATGAAGGTGCCCTAAATCGAACCTTATTTTATATATTTGGAGATGCCAGGTTATTTGCAAAACACTGACATCGGACGGGGATTGAACTCGCGTCTTTCTGTTTCCGACAGACTGCGCTGGCCGCTGTGCTACCAATGTACGTTGCGATCCCCTAGCATCTTTCTTAAGCCCGGTTTCAAACCTTAATTGCTCTAAGGTGGTTTTGTGTTGGCGAAGTTCTCAGATACCTACAATAACGGGAGATTTAGGCCTTCCCGTCTGTCCCATGTGATCGTCCTGTAAACCGATCATGTCGTAGCCGCTCTTTGACTGGATTTTTCGAAAATTCGGTGGTTTACGCTGGATGTTTCGGAAATTCGGAGGTTTACGCTGGATTTTTTCGGAAATTCGGAGGTTTACGCTGGATTTTTCGGAAATCCGTAGGTTTACCGCTAGGTTCAGTCAAATTCACAATCATTTAGTGACTCTTCGACAGAGTAATACTCACGGGGCCCAGTCGAAGAGCGGCGAAGCCGCTCTTTGACTGGATTTTTCGAAAATTCGGTGGTTTACGCTGGATGTTTCGGAAATTCGGAGGTTTACCGCTAGGTTCAGCGGTTCTACCGTGCGGATTAACACGGTCAATAATTGGCCGACCGTGCGGATTAACACGGTCAATAATTGGCCGAGCGGTACGGTCTCGTCGCGCGCGCGACGGCGGCCGCGGCGACGACGACGATAACGAGGCGCGCCGGCTTTCTGATAATTTGATATGACAACTGGTATCATTCGATCATTCGCCATGTCGCGTAGCTAATATGTTCCGAACATGAACGAAGGCACCAGCAGGCTGGCCGTCACCGCAACCCAGCCCAGCCACCGCCCGCATAACAATTTCGAGTGCGCTGCTGTGGCTATGGCTGCTGCTGCCGCTATCAATAACTCGCTGAAGATGGAGCGGAGCGCGCTCTTCAGCGCCTCCAACTCCACAGCCATCCAGATAGCTGAGAGCTTCGGCTCGACCGTCAGCCATGAATCGGAGCTGAAATTGCACGTATATACATATAATAGTAACCCGCAGAAAAGCGGTAATGAAACTGGAATTTCGCGTTAATTGTAAATGCTTCCAGCTTAACTGGTGCAATGCCGAATCCGGCTCACCGGCGCAACCCGTTATTACGGGTGAGTGCTGGAAGTAAAAAACCTTCGGGCTTAAGGAAGATGCAAGGGATCCGCAAATGGTCGTCTCAGTAGCGTTGTGGTTAGTTTACAGCCCCGGATAGGTTGAAACACGAGTTCGAATCCGGCCTAAGGTGCGATTTTCGCGATAAACCTTTTGCGATAAATTGCTACATCCTATCCTGAATTAGCGATTGTTGGTGAATCACTAGAACAAGATTCGACGGTCGAATTAATCGTCGGACATCAGGGCCCAGATTCATCATTGGTATCCCCCCGAAAACCCTGAGATATACCCCTAACGGCGTGCACCTTTGTCTATTTATTCTAAACTTCCTATGTTGAACGCAATCTCTCATCGACTCTGCCGTCTGGTCCTGGCTGCGCCGCGGTTTCGGAGACCGCTCGTCCGTTAATGAATCTGGGCCGAGGATGCCCCAGACAGACGCTGGTTCGAATCCTGCTTGAGCTGCCAGTTTTGCGATGCTTCAGCATACATAGCTGTCACTCACAAAAACTCGGTCAACTTGAGTTTCAAATCACCAATTCACTTAAACCCGCACGGGTAAGTGAAATGCTCCGGTTTTGAATGACAGCGGTGCCCTCCTCTTACCAAGCGTTTATTCGGTCAATTGTCACCTAACCTACTTCGATGCTTTTCTTGACGTTCAATAGTTCAGTCCACTGAGCACCAGCAGCAGGTTAGTAATATGGGCGCCGAGATTCATCAAGAGCCGGGCGTTTAATTAGCAATTGTTATGATGATGAAAAGGATCGGTGCTAGGCCTGCTGCTCTTCATGGAGGTCTAATCAATCCCCTTGCTACCCTGAAGGAAAACATTTTCTTTATCACGGAAAATAGTGCTTTAGAACTTCTGAAATAATGTACTGCGTTCAGAAATTCTGCCTTTGTCGTCTGAACTTTTCCATCTTCTCGCAGTCGATTACTTGAATTTTCCTAGGGCAAGCTGTTAGAAGAGAAGTTTTTTAGTGGGCCGAAAATTCAAGTTGCTATGCCCATTTTGATTAATAAAGGTGAAAAAATAATGTAAGATAATAAGAATAAAAACAAAAATGAAGAAAAAACTGAAGAAATGAAAATAAGAATAATAATAAAAATGAAAAAGAAAACTGAAGGAAGTGTGAAAGTTTTGAAATGTTCCCGTCAACTCAACTACATGTGCAGACGATTTTGCTCGTTTAGGGTTGCATTTAAACCTTTTTTGTTGTTTCGGGTTAAATTTTGATGCTTAAATGGTTGATTGAAAGTTCCTGAAGCACGACTCTAAGACAGTGTTTGTGCTACTTGGAAAAGACAGAGAGATAGCGTCTTTTAACGAAAGCAAGAAGCAAAGACAAGAAAAGACAGGGCTGAATCTTACACTACAACTCCGAATGAAGCGACATTTCATGCTTGGTAGACTTCAGACGTCGAAAAACGTCCCTAGTCTAGCCCTTCGCATGGCTTCTGGTTTAATGTGGTTAATGAGCAGGTTTGGAATCGGGGATTGATACGGAGAAAAGAAGGCGAACACAAACCAACTGTTACAGAGCTTCTAAGAGCGGATTTGTAGATGTCAATAGGCCCAGGCCTGCAAAGTGCACTTTCAAATGGCAACCTCACGCCTGCACTTCGAGACATTTTTAAACCGGTACCGTTTATCTGCATTCTATGGGCTGCTCTTCTTGTCAGTTCTGAGAAAGAAAATTTTTTTCTGAAAACTCATCTGAACTAGACAACAACGGTTCATATATTTCTCGATTGTATTCCGTTTGAGAGCAATAAATTTGAAAAATGGAACTTTGAAATTTTTACAATAACCAGCCGGCAATCAGCGCACCACATACGTGGGCTAGGTGCTCTTGAAGCTTCGGAAACTGATGCTATAGGGGGTCAGTGATCCTAATCCAGTGTAGTTTAATAGGGAGGATTTTAAGGAGATTGATGAGTAATTAACTCTAATAAGTCAAGAATCACAATCAGGGTGATCGACCAGGGTCCTTAAGGCGAACGGGACCAATTCGCTTAACAAATATCAACTGTGAACTTTATTGAAAGTCGAATCCTTTCCCATGAGAGTTCTCCTCGGTTTCCTCTGTTCCTTTTGAGCTCAGAAAACTCCACTACGTTATCATTCTCCCATTGTCGTTAGTGAGAGCGGAGATTTTCCGCGGGGACAACGAGGGCCAGCGCTCGCCGAGCAGTCGCAAAGTGAGGAGTTCCTTTGGGACAGCGAATAGAGCTCGCTGCTCGGCACAATGTGATTATGCCAACAGCCCCATAGTCATTAGGTCCAGTTGCGCGATTTGGGGTGGAATTCGCCGCCGCCGGGACGCCCATAGAGCACGAAATCCACTCGGACGATAATTGCTTTTTGTGGATGCTGTGTGCAGCACTCATCATATTCGGCTGCTGGTTGGCTGGCCGGTTGCCGGTGGCCACCATCGTGGCTTGGCCAGCCGTTGGTCTACCGTTTTTGGTCCTTTTTTGGTTTCCTCAATCCAGTGGGGCCAATCGGCCGGGCAGTTATGCCGCGCGGCCAATCATAATCGCGCGCCCGCTGATTGGCGGCTGGTTACGGTAATAAGCGATATGGCGAGGCGAATATGACTCCGCCCACCGGCCACCCCGTTATGAATAACGGCGGCATACGGTACCCGTCGGAGCCGAAAAAGCCCCGGCACCGTTCCCTTCACTTCGGAAAAGTTCACTGGCGTTGAATAATCGTAAAAGTTTCGAATTTTGTCATTTTACTTGGGCCCTGCTCATGGTGGAACAATGAAATTGGTCGTTTCATAGAGTCCCTTCCAATACCGTTGGACTCAGAATTAAAAATTGAATTGAAGACTCGGAATCGAAAACATAGCTGTATAATAAATTGTACCATGAAGGCGACCAGTTAGGAAATTGGATTGGCAGCATTGACTGTACACCCCTGTACAAATCATTCCAACAGATACTGGATGAAAGGTTGCATTTCTCGGACAACATTTCTTCAAAATTTCAGAAATATTCTTTAAACTTGCAACTAGATATGTTCACCGACAGCTGCCCAGCCGACTTCCTTAGATTCGCTTCTGTTTTACAGCCACTTCTTCAGACAATCTATTTCCTATTCAGTGAAAATGAAGCCAAATTTGATTGCAGGCAAAAATGTCAAAATATCATTGGAAATAGACGGATGGGCAAGTGCTATGAATAAAAATTCTGCTAACTAACATAAAATCCACAAACTTTTTAACATTGTTTTAAATGATTTTGCCTTTACCATACACACGACGAGAATCATTACAATTAAGAATAAGAAAATCGTCATTGGGTGTTTCATTCAGTGGAGAACCAGGGTTTTAACTAACTCTCGCTTTACCTACTTGTTGGAGATTGTTTTACCTGAGTATAATTCCGAATCCTCGAATAGTTAGCTGAACTTTCAAATTAGTCAATTCTCTCTGAAAAAAAGTTGAAGTTCGAAGGATGAATTGACGCTGTTTGATAAAAAAAAAAACTTCCTGCGCTATCTTAGCGGTTTTGTTGGTTGGTCTGGAAACTGACAATTGAATGCGCCTCACTTGACAAGTCCCAGTTCTTCAAGGCTATCAAATATGACAAATTTCTTTTTGAGAGAAGGTCCCAAGAGAGTATGTTATAACAAAAAGGATCCAAATTTGAGGCGAGGAATGATGAAGGTCCTCAGCGGTTTTTCTACTTATGACGGCTACAGAGATAGCATCAGCGTGTTGGAGCCGATAAATTTTTGAGTCTCTTAACGAATGGCGTTAATAGAGTTTCTCGAGAACTTTGAATAGAAATGTTGTTCTTCGATTTTGAAGCGATAGCTTGTTATCTTCACAAATCGCACCCATTCTTCCTTCATAAAATTAATAGCTTTCTGACATCTCTCTCAGTTGTTTCATCGTGGGCGCTTTTCACACTATCATACGTATAATGGTGTGTTGATATTGCAATGATGGTGTTAGGTTTATCGCAAAAATCACATCCTATTTTAATATACATATACTAACCTGCATAAAAGCGGTAATAAAACTGGAATTTCACGGTGTCTTGATAATATAAGAGATAATCTGGTGATCTTCGCATCGGGCTTTTGTGGTAGTCTGGTTATTTCTGGCTGGGTTTCCTAAGCGTGAAAGGGGTAGATCTCTGAAATTACCATCTTTTCGAATGAGTCAACTTCTTGGCATTTTCTCCGGTTTTTACAACTCTGCTCCGCAATAGCAATCCATGATCAGAATCCTTCATCGGAAGTGTTCTGGGTAAGAAAGATACCCATAGATGGTAAAAGCGCTCTGAGCGCCAATTTCAAGTGTTCCGTAGTACGGCGGTGGGGTTATCGCGGGATTCTCCGATGGTGAATTTTCTCATTCTCTCATCGAACCACGAATTACGACGTCCCATCGATGAGGAGAAGACGAGCACCTGCGTGCGGGCGTCTAATCCGCTCTTCTCCCTTATAATGCGTCTCGTCTGCAATTCGTTAAAGTGCAATGTCGTTCCTGCATGAAAGAGGCATTCAAGGAGAAACACAGAGGCACTCGGCGGTACCCGCTCGTCTACCTCTAATCGGATCGATCCGTATTGATTAGCGTATCGATTTTAGGGGCGCTTACACCTGGGCCCAGATTCATGAAGGTACGAGCGGTCTCCGAAACCGCGGCGCAGCCAGAACCAGACGGCAGTGTTGATGAGTGATTGCGTTTAACGTAGGAAGCTCTGGATAAGTAGACAAAGGTGGGCGCCGTTCGGACTATATCTCGGGGTTTATCGGGGGTTTACCAATTATGAATCTGGGCCCTGATCGATCCCGCTCGGGCTAACCAAGGCCCATATTCATCATTGGTAAACCCCTATAAACTCCGAGGTACACTGCGAGCGGCGTCCAAAACCGAGATTCGTGAACGCGCGCCGGGGTTTAATCGAGGTTTATCGCGGGCTATCACATTTCGCTATGAGACAGGGTTTGGGAGACCTCGACAGTATCGAGCGGGTTTATCGCCGATGAGACCGCTCGTCCGTTCATGAATCAGGGCCCAAGCCTCCCGTCCTTCCGCCTTCGGGTAAATGGGTACCACACTTGTCTGGAATGGCGATGACTTGGTATTACGGCTGGCCTCCACAAATCCTGCTGTATAATAAGCGAAATCCAAGCGATGCTTGTCATGGGTGGCTTATGTGGGTCCCGCCGCGATAGTCTGTTACCGTACACCAAATGCACCCAAACGACAAGGGAGCTGATGAAATTGCTTCATTTCTTTTTAATCTGCGTTAAAGACTGTGACTGATCAAAAGGAATAATGCCGAAATTTCCAGAATTTTCATTTCATTTGAGTCGGCCGATAGGCCGCTGGAGTGCTGGTAATTGTATAGGCCAAATAAGCATTCACCATGCCTCTTCGATTCTGAACTGTCCACAAATGTATGGCATGTCTTAGGAGACTGACCAACACCTTACCTTAACCTCTATTCTACCCTATCGAATCATCTGGAACCGAAGATCGATCGCCAGAGTGGATCGTGATCGATTTTCGTAGTTTATTCGTGCGATGTGCGGCGCTCATTTTGTGATGGATCGTCTTGTCGATGAGGCCTCATCTTTTGCGTTAGCTCTCGCACCCTGTCCACAGCCGCGTCTTCCCCTCGGGGTCCTCCTCATCCCCAGCAGCCCCTGCTGATTCGCCTTATGATTAATTCTGCACAGCCGACGCGACCGACGCGAAGCAACTGCTTCCGAACAGCTATTTCCCGCCGACGATCATAACTTTTTATTACCTGGCAGTGATTGCTACACCCGCCGTCTACGCCGGTCGCCACTGTCTCTCGCCGATGTTGGTCGTCCGGGTGGCTCCGAAACCGTCACACTGACTCGTTTAATGGTGTTTGCTGCGAGGCGCTCAACGACGAGCGGTATTATATTTTGTGTTGCGATGTTGGCGAATTATTAGTTGAGGCAACTGGTTGGCGAACCCATAAAATCGCGAAGAATGAGAGTTTTTGAGGCCGTCTCAGTGTTGCGTTTCGGTTCGTTCGGCTGGGGACGATTGGTGGTACCGTGAATGTCCCAGCACGATCCGCCAGCGAGGACGTCGCACACGACATCACCACAACTCGACATCGAAATCGTCGTCACTTTGTTCAGAGGGACCATGAGAAACTCTTCTCCACCAGAGGAGCGAACAATGGGAGTACGGTGCGAAAGAAACTCGCAGTCCAATCACTGACCACTGAATGAGATCGGAACTTTCCGAATCATCGTGAAAATTCATGGGCAGTTGAAATCACAGACACCTTATGGGGAATTAACCAAAACTATATATATTTGGAGATGCTAGGTTATTCGCTAAACACTGACATCGGACGGGAATCTGATCTACGTCTTCCTGTTTCTGGCAGACTGCGCTGACCCCAGTGCTACGGATGTATGTTGCGGTCCCCTAAAAAACTAAAAATCGTTTAGGAAAATCTCGAAGAGAGCATTCACTTGCACAGACGTAAACGTAGTTCTACTGAAATATATTCACAAATCGTGTCACAGCCGAAATTTAAACCCAAGTATTAAACCTGTCCGTGGCACTGACACACCATATAAATAGATTTCCATTCATTATCCTAATATCTTATTATAATTATTATAATGCCCAGCAACCCCTTGCTAGGGTATTTCAAAAAGCGACTGAATCTGAAAATCACTTGGCCACACACGATACTCCTGCTTGCGCAAAGAGAACAAGATATTTACCCTGCCTATACCTACATTTAGATATCTACCTTTTGCCCATTTGCGTAGGAACGGAGAGTACCCATTTATACCTGACACGACATACCGAAGCGCGAAACACCTCCAGTTTTGACGGAGCAGCCACCTGTTTGCTATCACCTATTGAATAGATTACATCAGAAAAATGCGTAGGAACGGAGAGTACTGAATTAATAAGAGGTTTAATATGGGAAGGAAGTAAATGCCGAAATCAAGCAGTAATGAAAGAAACGTAATTAAATGACCAACGAAAAAGTGTTTCAAAACCTCAGCACCCTCACCAACTTCAAGTTAGCACTGGAGGTATCTAAATTTAATCGTTAACTTCTTTTATCCATCCGATCTTATCGAACAAATTTGGATAAAATTCAAAACTTTGCACTTCACCAATTTCGAGCATGGGGCGCTCTTGAACAGTCACGGAGAAATGTTCCAGTGCTGGTTCAGATCAGCATTCATATTGTGGGACATCTGGGATCAGGACAGAAATTGAGAAGGTCCTACGATAGACTTTCAGAGGTTATGCGAAGAAAGTCACTGATCGATGGAAATACTATAATCGTTCCTCTCTATTTCTACAAAGTTCACTTTCCGAGTTCTTCTCGGAAATAGTTTCTCGGACGAAATCAAGACGTATTTTGAACATGATAAATATGAAATAAGAAAAAATGTTGCTGAGCTGGTTATTGGTTTGGGAAACATTCGTCATCCTCTGACAAGATTGCTGATTAGCGTTTTGCTGTAAAACGATCAGAAACGGGGCAATGCACAGGAAAAAATTGAATTCGTCGAGGTTCTGAGCTTTCGCTGATCCCAGACGTAATGGGTAAGTGTTCTGCCTGAATGGTCATGACTTGCCACCAAATTTCATTTTCATTCAGGATAGCCACTGAACGAATCCAGCTTTACACCACTTTCTTAGGGTATGATTACCACTCCTCGACACTTTTACCGTACTAGTCACTCATTCTCGGACGTTACCCTACGGCTGCTTTTGCTTTTTTGCTTTTTCCTCATTATACTCTTAGATCATATCTTTTTCCTTCAAAACCCCTTATTAGGCTTTCGTTTTCCAATAATTCCAATAGTTGTTGCACAAACCGCTAGCCCACTTTTCCACCCATTCAATGCATTTAATCTTTGGGAAATCTTCCCTGAGTACTAATCCTATGAAGAATTTCCTCTGAAAAATTTATGTTAGCTCCGCTGAAAAGAAGCGAAAAACCGTAGTAGCGTAAGGTACAACTAAATAGGTAGAGCTTCTCTAACTGAAACTGGAAGGGGAGACAAGTGTAGACATTTGATACAAGTTGGGTATGTCAAACGAATCACTGGGGCACACAGTTTTTGTTGACCCATTAAAAACGCTCTTTGGAAAGAAAAAATAGAACGTATTTCAAGTCAGTGATCTAATATGAAATTCAAATGTACGTTGTTCGGGAAAGAATAAGCAGTACGTACATTGCCTTCATGATCAAAGTATTACTTTGGGAATAGCACTGTTCCTCGATTGGAACACTGCTGTTAACTCGAGCGGTTGCTCCTCCAAATGTTTCGAGACTATTACCATTCCAATCCGAGCAGTTAGCTTCACTCTCCTATTTTTTCTGAACAACGATCTAAAAGAAACTTTTGAAAAAGCTGCAAGTGTTCTAGAGAGCAGCCAAAGTGAGAGGAAATAACTAGTAATAATATACTTAATAGACGCCTTCTAAACACGGTAGTAAAACTAGAATTTCATGGTAATTTATTTATTTATTTATTTACGCCTACCATCGACGTGCTTAAAAAACAAATGCATTAGTTAAGAGAAACAGAGCGATCCTAGACAACAAACTCATAGTATAAAAATACGAACAACACAAGAAATTTGGAAAAAATATTTTACCACCACATAGACCAAGGCTACTGTCTGCTTAGTAACTGATCATAATTAATTTACGATTATCAACAACACTTTCTCATAGGTAGGCGAGGCCTAGTGGTACCAGGAATGTCATGGATTTGATGGGTGGTTGGTAAAATGGCCTCGAACTCGTCGTTTGGGTCGAAACAATAGAGAGCAAGAGCTCGTTGAAAATTCTCAGCTCGGCTCGTAACCTTGCGCGCTCGCATCTTTTCGCGGTCCATTCGAGAACAATGTCCTCTCTGTGCTAAGGACTACTGACTGTTACGGTAGTGCGGGGAGGAATTCGAGGAAACACGGAGGGATGCGCCGGTGTGTTTGGCTTGACGATGAACGTCATAGGTAATTGAATGCGACGTCTGTCCGAGTGACGATGAATGAAGCGGCCGAGGCGAGCACTTTGACAAATACCGTCTACCACCCGATAACCGTAATTGGGACCTCGATCCCTGGATTCATACCCAGGCTCTGGTTTACCCTTAGTCTGACCGGTCCAATTTCTGCTGACTCATCTGAGAGCTCCTTACCGAATGAACACTCCGCAAACAAATTGCTCATGTGCTGCTGCTTAGACAGAGAGAGAGCAGCAGCAGCTGGGGAGGACACGCGCCGTCGCCGCTCGGCCTCTGAGCCATCGTTTTTGCTATTTCATTACGCAGCGCTCAAATTTCACTCAAACAGAGCGACGCGGCGCTTTTCCTGCTTTTCCGAACGCTCACTAAGGGGGTGAAGAAGCAGTGCAGCTCATCGGTTCGAACGAGTAGGGGACCGTCACATAATCGAACGTTTTTTGAATCTGTAGGTATTTAGGAAAAGGTAAAAGTTTTGGCGGTAATCATTATCATATCATTGTCGTATGCTGCTGTGCTGAGCGAGGTTATTAAGTAGGATCAGATTTATTTGGCCTATTTGGCCTATCGTTAAAAAGGTAAAATGGTATCGAAAAGAAGGTCGAAACGTTAGGCCAAATAAATCTGGTCCACCTTACTAAGCTCGTGCGGCTCAGGCAGCATACGACACTTATACCATCATGCCAGGGTTCCAAGAAGAGGGAGAGTTCTAATCATGTAATCATATCATAGAAGTGAATGCGTATTTGTCCTGTAAAATGACTTACGAGGGCTAACCGACAACTATACCAATCCAGTGTTTTTACCCTTCCGGACAAGTCTGGTACCAATATACTCGACCCCGGAGAAATGAAAAGCTTGGTTATTTCAAGCGAAGATCGATCGCTCGACCGTGCAGGTGTCTGTAGCGGCCCTAGCTACTGTACTGCGCGTGCCCCTCGCTCCACAGAGTGGATAAAAGTAAGTCGACATAGATCAAAGCAAAACAAACAAACGAAGAAAACAGAGAACCTAATATCTGTATCGTTCCTACCTGTAAGCAGATCTTAAGAGGAAGATCATCTCTGGAATCCCTCAGTAAGGAAGGATCATCTAACCAACTTGTGATGGTATATAATATCTTTCGGGAACAGTGGTCGAAAATGGATTCAATATGTATAGTTTATTTGTTTATTCGTTTACTTTTTATTCACGTGAAGTGCGCCATCCCATGTCGATGAGAAACCGTACAACTTTAGAAACAGCACAAGGTGAAGGCTGGAGAACAGAATAAACAGAATAGTTTATCCCTGTAGATCTCAAAGTGTGGAAATTAAACAAAATTCTAATTATTGTAGAATCGTCAAATTCGAACTAGGCTTATACAAGCAATTATTTGCGAAGGCTGGGCGCCATTCTTTTCAGTGCATCACCTTCTCAAAAAGGCCTGGTAGAAATTTAGCCAATCCCTGAGGTATGGAGAGTTTGGCAGGCCCAGTCGGAGAGGGAACGCTTCACTGTGAGGGTATATAGCACCTCTTGCCATTATACCATCCATGCTTTTATTCTATAAATTGACGTGAAGATGATATTGTTGTTTGCTGCAAAAACCCTCCTAAACGTGCAGGAAAAAAAGGGTTGTTGAGTGTCGCGAGGTTAATTAGTCAGCATATTACTGCGATCCTGATGTGACTTCTGATTCATGGAGGTCTGAATGTCTAGAGATACTCCACTCGTATGCTGAGTGGTTGTTGAGGAACGGCTGCGTCACTGACTTACCCAGCTGTTCGCAGGTATCCGATACCATGCCATAATAGAGTATATTACACTTCGAAATAAACACCGAATACAGTCCGTTATTGGTGAATCGCGTTAAGCACCAATCAGAATATATTTGACTGTTATCAGCGAGTTTGTCAATCATGAATTCGGGGCCCAGTAATCCTCAATATACCCTAGAAAGGGTAGCTGTTTGACGTCGATGGTGCTGTTGACGGCGTTTTGAAATCGCTGGCGATTTTCATCATTTGTTTAGTGACCGAACGAACAATATGATACGCAAATACCGAGCGAATTAGCGATGAGCAGCCGGTGACGGGGGCGCGTGGTTTCCGTGTTTTCCCTGCACTTTTGTCTCGATCATCTCCTCCTCCTCCTTCTCTGCAAGTCCACCTGCAGTCCTTCTAGAGAGTTTTCAATTTCAGGAACGCCACTGTCGACGGACATGGACGATATTGACGACGGTGCTCAGGCGATGGACGCGTGCCCGATCGATCTCTCCACGAAGAAGTTCGATCAGTCGCTGTTCGGCGAGCAACGAACTCGGCTTCTCGAGTCGTTGGCCAGTCTCACCTCACCACAGAATGTAGGATTTCAAAGAGTTCTGTTACAACTATCTAATCAAGTCCTTCAAAAAAATTATAAAAAGGTGAACTTTTCGGCGTTGGCTAGTCCCTTAGGGACGCGCCACGCATTCGTGTTCCGTTCAGAATCGTGGAGGCACGATGAATGCGTAGTTGGTCTATACAATGACTTGTAGTAGTCAGCCAGTATAGCAAGTCAGTGTCTTCACCTTCCCAGACAAGTCTGGTACCAATTTACCCGGCCCCTGAAAGATGGAAGGCTTGGTTACCCTGGGCGGGGATCGATCACTGGACCGTGCGGGTGTGAGTAACGCTTCTTACCACTTTACCGAAACACTTACCAAACAAAACCCATACCAATCGATACTATAGGTTAAACGGGACCAACCACGCGGGTTAGTGAAGTAAATGAATGCCTGATTAGCGCAGGTTGATAAAGTCGCATCTTCTAACGAACTCGCCCCAAGCAAAAATTGAAAAAAAGAGTAATCGATACCTTCCCATCCCCATATATGCGTGATTAGCTGAGCGTGTCATACCGCAGAGTAACTCACTACTATACCCCTCTAAGCGCTGGTGAATAACGGTTAGCTGGTCAATTGGGGTATATTTGAAGGTTTAAAGTAGATTTGTCAATAATGAGTTTGGCCCAGGAGACGCTGTTATGCCGTTGGTGGAGGTGTCGCTGTGTCGAAGTTAAAATAAACCCTGAACACTAAAGACCTCGCTAATTATATCCGTTTCTAGGTGAGCGGACTTCCGGACTATCCTCAGATTACCCTTCCCAGACAAATCTGGTTCCAATTTACCCATCCCTGGAGTCATGTAGGGCTTGGTTACCCTGGGCAAGGAATCTTCGCTTGACCGTTCGGCTCGAAGCAGAGTTTTTTACCACTGCACCACGCGCATTTATTTGACACAAAGAAAAATTCGTAGGTTCCGGCAGTGAAAGGTGAAACGGCGACTTTAAGTTCGAGCTGAACATGTCTTGCTGTTTTGAGTGGAGTGTTGTCGAGTGATTTCTTCTCACACGAAGAAATGAAACGAGACGGTGAAAGCAACCCCAGTCAATCACTTTTCTTCAACACCATCTCATTATAAGGCCTACTGTCGGCTGTAAACCTACCGTAGTCGGTGTTGCGATGGTGCGTACGGTAGCCGAACAAGAACTCGTCGGCAATAAACCGTTGCTGTTCAGCGAACTTTATTTCTATTGAATGTTCAAGATGCATCAATGATGATGGCTTCTTTACAGATTCTATCGTTGTGTGCACAACTGGCAGCCAGTCGGGAGACGCCCAGATCGGCCGTCGCCACCGCTCCTTCTGAAGTGCCTGCGGCGATGGACGCGACACCACCGGCAGCCGTCGCTCCAGCGATCTCCCTTGAATGTCCTGCCAATGGATGTGATCAGGTGGGTACTGATGATCTTCGGAAACTGGGTTTTTGTGGCTCTTCTGGCTTTGGAGCCTGTCTCGTTGATGGAACATGGGAATTGTCAAGAGGACAGTGTTCCACGGATTTATTTGTTTATTGTTACATCCTAAAACATGGATGTGCTGCTGAACAAGAAAAATGTGTTAAAAATGAAATGCTGTTCAGACACAAAAAACAACAATTTCTCAGTGAAAGTGGTATTAGTAACAATTTTCAAAAAATGACGTAAAATGTGTTCAAACAGGTATTCGTTCAAAAGCTGAAAAGCAGAAGACCGGACCAGATAGTCTGCAGCGACCAGAAAGGGCTCTTGGTGGCTCCCTACCCAGCTTACAGAAATATATCCAAGGGCTTAGTATCGTTCCTAGTTTACGGGTAACAAATAAGATCATAGACAAGAGAATCGGATATCTACTGTTTTCCTTCGGAGGAGAAGAGGCGCCAATAATATAAGAGTGGCTCAAAATTTCAGGTTCTGATCTACTTTATTTAGAACTCAGAAGAACAAAAAATGGCCATTAAGGTTGGCAGAAAAAGAACAATTTTTACTGAATAGAGGGGAAAGAAACTAGTCTGTTAATTGTCGCTTTTTTGTTTTTGTTTTCATTTTTTCGTTCTCCTGAGTCAAAAATAAGGGAGATCAGAATCTGAAATGCAAATTCTGACTCCCGTCCGATGTCAGTGTTCTGCGAATAACCTAGCATCTCCAAATACATACGTCTTTCAACTAGAGGGGAAAGAATTTTGCTTCACCATCATAACCTTATTGGTCATTTATCGGTTTTCCCTGAGTTATCATGAAAGGAAGTCAGAATATGAAATGTACACGAACTTTTGGGTCACACTAATAGTTGGACATTATGGATGTTCACCTGAACACCATTTTGAAGATCCGTTAATATAGTCCGAGACCAAGGCTTCCATGTCTTGCATCATAGTTCCCTGCTCTGTCCATTGATCCATCGAGTGAGATAACCTTGTAGATTTAGTGCCTTTTTTCGGTTAAGCCGTAGATTTCAATAAATCAGTGGCTTAGCTTAAACTTTCTATTGTTACCATACCTAATGAGGTTTATGGGTATAATGTTTCATTAACGGCGTGGAGTTTCGACCTGCTCGTCGTCTTCAGAGGCTTGACCATCATAATTCGAGGTTCGTGACTCGTTGGGTTGCTCCTACAAAAGTTGGGTCAACGATAACCTTACCCTTTCCTCCGCTCGAGCTGTTCCTCATCGTTACTGCAGCTGACGAGCAGGTCGAAACGTCAGGCTGCTAGCGAACCTTGCAAAAGGTTAAAGTAAAGGTATAAAGGTATCAGCGTTGATAAGCCCCTCCGCATTCGTGTTCAATTCAGAATCGAAGAGGCTTGGTGAATGCGGGTTTGGGCTATACAATGACTTGCGGTGTCGAACCGCTAAACCAAGTCAGTGTTTCTACCTTCCCAGAAAAGTCTGGTATCAATTTACCGACCTAGGAGGAATGGAAGGTTTGGTCGGTCCGGGTGGGGATCGATCGACCGTGTGGGTGTCAGTATATTCTACGACATTATAATGAATTGTAACTAATTTTCATTCATTTATTGACGCGAGCTTTTGCCCACGTAGTTAAACACTATAAGGAACAACAACAGCGTATCCCAGACAACTTGGTTTTACAACAACAGTTGTTGAACTAATTTTTTTTTCATTCAAAGTAACAATTCCGTGAAGTCGAGCAATAATGCTCCGGTGTCAAACTGCTTTCAACTCAATGGCTCGTCGTGAGTTTCAGTGCATGTTGGCGATCTCTCGGCCTCGGCCTCTGTTGCGATTTCGCATTTTTGTCGAGCGAATGAGGCGGTTTTTGTGCCGGCGCTCCTCACGAGTTATGGGCGTCGTTCAGGTCGTCGTGCGACTGTTCAATAGAAAAGCAATAAACATTATGGGGCAACGCACAAGATAGCGAAAGAACTCGCTGGCTGCATAGGAAAGAAGGGGTTGGTGGAAGGACGGCGGCGCATGGCGATGTTTTTGAATCAGGGGTTAGGGAAATGGATGGAAAAGGATCTAGAGCCAAGATGGCCTGTGTAGCCGAGATCTAGATAAATCACTAACAAATATTAATGACAAAGCTGTCGGCGTTGATCAGGACGAATCGCAGAAGCGTGGTGAAAGCGTTTACCTTATGCAGTAACCAATTGCTATAGCACGCCAGAGTCTTTATCTTCCCAGACAATTCTGGTACCAATTTACCCGACCCCAAAGGTATGGAAGGCTTGGTTAGCCCGGCGGGAATCGATCGCTCGGCCGTGCGGGTGCGAGTAACGCCTCTTACCACTTTACCATGCGCGCCTTTTTGAATCACTGACAGATAGGTAACCATATTGCTTGCTGCTCTGGTAACCAGATCAACTTTTCATAGTTACTACTACTATTTGCCTAGTTCTGGCTGCTTCTAGAAGACATATTGTCCCCATACTCTCCCTTTTTGAAACCTCGGCACGATTTTTCAAATTGGTCAAAAATGCAGGGATGGTTCAGCGCTTGGCAGGACAGGCTAAGGACAAGTAGTTTCGAACCACTTTTTAGGCCTCTGACGACGACGAATAGGTCGAAACTTTAGGCCGAATAGATCTGATCCACCTTAGTAACTTCGTTCGGAACACCTGCGACACGACATATTTTTCTTCTATTTTCTTTTTCAAAAATCTCATTTCAGACGTTCTCCTCTCGGGGCTCCTTGCTGTGGCATATCATGGAGAAGCACTCGAGCGAGAAGCTGCTCCGATGTAGCCAGTGCGGAATCCGTTTCGGCGACCGTGATCAGGTACGTCTACATTCTCTTAACCTAACCCAGCCCGGTTCCATACCATGTGTTCAGATCCGCGAGCATGACTGCTCATCAGCTCTGCCGAGAGCATCGTCTGCCGGTTGCAGTCGGACGTCAGCGGCCAGTCCAGATGCCGATCGGGGATCCGTACCCGCCGTTGCCGGTCCATCCTTCACTTTAGTGGAGAAGACGCGGAATCCACCACCACCGCCGGCCATTTTTGGACAATTCTTTCCACAGCGACAAGCTGGAATCCTCAATTCACCACCGGGAAATCTCTTTCCGCTGTCAATTCCGCCGCCGTTTGCCGTGCACAATGCTCCTCCACCGCCACCGTGTGAGTTCAAGTTTCAAGCGATGTAAATATCTACGAAAACATTCTATCCGAACTCTTGCTCTGGCCCCTTACTATCAGGTTGAGTCATAAGCAATCGGACATTTGCGTGCGTTCGAATTCAAGATGAAATTTCTGGTCAATGAGGGCACCTACCAAAATGAGTAAGGTATCATTCGATAGAGAGAGAAAAGAACTACAAAAGATTTTGCTACATTCGCTTTAGTAATGACGACCGCTGTTACAATGGCTCCGGAATTCATTCCATTCAAATCACGTGACGTGCTTTTTCTCTCCCAACCTTTTTCTCTTAGTTGAACCAATCTTTTGAACGATTTAGCCAGTTTGTAAAGAAAGTGCTCCTGTTTGCAATACCTCTACTCTTTGCTCTCGAACTTCTGTATTCGCGACTACGCCATCGAGAAAAGGACAAGTCAGGACGCCTGTGGGAGTTGGATCTGGACCTATTGAGGAACGAGGTGTAGGCCGATCCATACCAAACCACACATGAATAATCAGACACCTTTAGTGTTCAGTCATCTGATGATCATAGGCTAAAGTCGATCCGTAAGGTAGGGAAACCTGGGCCCAGATTCATGAACGGACGAGCGGTCTCCGAAACCGCGGCGGAGCCAGAACCAGACGGCAGAGTCGATGAGAAATTGCTTTTAGCATAGAAAGTTTAGGATAAGTAGACAAAGGTGGGCGCCGTTCGAGCTATATCTCGGGGTTCATCGAGGGTTTACCAACAATGAACCTGGGCCCTGGTCCTAGGATACCTCAAGCACTTACCCAACCTGGGCCCTGGTCCTAGGATACCTCAAGCACTTACCCAGGGAACGCGGGTCGCAGAGCAGACGCGATAGTGCCTCTTCTCATTCTCAAGCACAGTAATGATTGACTGAACAATCTAGTCATTGGCGATGAAAAACGAGTGCCCTACTCTAACCATCTCGGCCGTGTGCAGTTGGTCGCCAAGGATTGAAAGGCAGAAGTCGTTCCAAAACCTGACAAGCACCCAATTTGGTGGTAATGTGCAATTGCGGAGCCGTTGTAACAAAGAGTAACGTCACCAAAGGGAATATGTTGAACCGTTTTGTAGCACTTTTCTCCCTCTATTGACTGATATATTACTCGTTTTGAAAGGTGCCGTCATTGTCGGAAAATTTTGATCTTGAATTCGAGCACATGCAGAAATGTCCGATTACTTATGACCCGACCGGATACTTCCACAGCGAAACGCAGGCGATGAAATAAAGATCAAGTGAAATGGGTAGGGATGGCGCCTATGGCGAGCACAGTATTGGAATTCTACGCGTCCAACTCCTCCATTGAGAGGGGGCTCTTCCACAAACAACAGGCGTGTTCTCAATCGTGTAAATATCATAGCTGTCACATCCCTTTCATTCATTGTCAATGTGTTTGTTTGGATGAGGTGCTAGTAGTTGCTGCCACAAGAAGAGAGAAATTAGAACGACTAGCTAAGGGAATATTCTCATATAAGAGGGATTTAAAGTTCGAAGTTAAAGTTTTTTACGGTTGCTTGTTACCTATAGTAGCCACTGAGCATGAAGCTAAAAAGGAAAGCGGCACGGCCAGAAAGCCACAGGAAGAAAAAGTGAAAATTTTCACTCATTTCATAATATTTTCACATGATTTTCGTATGCTGCTGTGCCGAATGAGGTTAGTAGGGGGACCAAAATTTATTGATGGCCTAACGTTTCGACCTGTTCGTCGTCATCAGAGGCCCCGTGATCCACCGGCAGAGTGTGGTACCACTTTTTAGGCCTCTGACGAAGCAGCGTACGAAAATTATACCGCCATGCCGAGGTTTCAAGGAGAGAACTTCAAGAATTTTTACATTAATTTTTACTCGTTTAAGTCTTCATGCGGTCGCCATTCGAGCCACGTCCCGATATATTCGGACCACGGCCGGACGTGAGCAGCGAGGATGACTGGGAGGCACTTATGGAGGTCGGTTGACTTCCTTCCTCTCTTTTAGTAACTAGTCATCCTTTTTTCTAATTGTTTACACTTATTTCAACTTGAGGGCCTCTTCTATATGATCTATTTTTCTACAGATCTCCACCAGTGACGAGGCGGAGAAGATCCGAGCTCTTGTCGGAGACAAGGCGATGCCGACGACGGATCCGAACCAGTGCATCCTGTGTCGAAGAGTGCTCTCCTGTAAAAGCGCTCTCCAAATGCACTACCGTACTCATACCGGTGAGTGGTGGGACCTTCAAAAGTGCAGCCGCCTACTGATTATTGACCGGGGCTTGATATATGAGAATGTTGGGCAGCGTGAGAACCTCTGTGATTCCAGGTGAGCGCCCGTTCAAGTGCAAAATCTGCCAGCGTGCGTTCACGACGAAGGGCAACTTGAAGACGCACATGGGAGTGCATCGGGCGAAGCACTCGTTTCGAGGGATGCCGATCGGCCTCGGAGGGCCCATCGGCAGCCCCATGACCGCCCCAATGGCCGGAGTGAACGGCTTCCCACCGCCTCAGTTGCAGCAGACGCAACAGTGCCCAATCTGCCAGAAGAGGTGAGCGGAGGAGTTCAGCAAACCACTTCATGAACGGAAATTGGGGTACAGTGATAGCAGCCGTTCATCGGCCTACTACCAAACGTCTGTTCGCCAGCTTCGTAAATAAATAAATAAATAAATCTGTATTGCGTACCGAGTTAAGCCACACTCCGATCCCTTGAAGTTTCAGCATCTTCATCGAATTTTCCCTCACTTCCCTAGCTTATCTCACCTTCACTCACTCATACCTAGCCCCTTTGGCTCAATCCATCTCAAATGAAATAAGACTGACCTCGGCAAACAATATAGGGTAAAAGAAACATAAGTGCGTTATCATAGAATGTGATTTTTAGAATGATTTCAGTGATAAGCACCACCAACCGCTGCCATCACCAAGAAAAAACGAATTGACATCCATCCAAACATCCGTCCATCCATCCAAACATCCAAATAAGCAACCGGGTTTCGCTTATTATATAGTAACAACTGGCGAAACAAACCAGGTGTATGCCCAGAAAGGACGCGCGCGGTACATCGGTAAGAGGCTCTATTAACAGTCGCACGTTCGGGCAGTCGATCCCCGTTCGGGCTAACCAAGCCTTCCATTCCTTAGGGGTAATTTAATACCAGACCTGTTTGGGAAGACAAAGACGCTGGGTATAGCGGTAGCCTCTCCCAAACCCATTGTATAGACCAAATGCACATTCACCATGCTTCCACGATTTGTATTTAACAATAACGCGGCGACGCGTCCATAGGGCACTGATCAACGGCGATCCAATCACCTTCATACCCTGAAAATTGCGATTCATGAAGTTTGTGCATACCGATACCTGACGTGAATTGGTGCAGCCGTTCGTCGGTATACTAGGACTTGTCCGCCATTCGGTGTATATTTAGAGGTATATGGCGGAGTTCATGAATCTAGACCCCTTCCACTTACATATTATTCGTATTGTGGTACACCCAATCAAGGTCGACACCACTGTGATAATTCATATCATAACAAATGATAACAATAATAACGAGATGATAACAATAACAAACGAACAAAATGGTTGTTAAATAGAGAAATATTCGTAATAGCATCTAGTCCAAAATATTACATCTACACCGTATCTACTTACTATCGTACTATATTATACCCATTCCTTTCAGGTTCATGACGGGTATGCAATTGCAAAGTCACATCTCCGAACACACCCAGGCGCTGACCGTTCGTCACCTTCCACCGCCACCGTCACCCTCAACACCGAAGCTGATGCCGCACTCGAGAGCTGGGTACGAGATGATGAGGGATCGTTCGGAGCGAATGCCTCAGGCGATTCTTGGATGTTTCAGTCCTTTTCCGTCACCATTCCCTCCGCTGTTCCCGTTCTTCAATCCGACTGTGCAGAACGACGCACCGGCACCGTTCAATCTCGCTCAACTGCTCGGCACCCAACTCGATCAGAAACGAGACGATGAGGCGAAGACAGAGATCAAAGCGGAACCCAGGTATCCACCCAGCAAAATTGGCGACAATTTATTGATTTTTGAAATTTTGTTTTTTCCTGGTTCACTAGTAAATGGTAGCCGCTTTAGACAAGAAGAACAGCCTGCTAAGGTGCCATCCCTGTCCACTCTAGACCTTCCAAAGATGGAAGTGTCGTCGATCTCACCTTCCGGCAGCAGTGAAGCTTCTGCCTCGACGGAACACAATCACGAATTGTAAGTTCATAACAGGAAAATTTCCCGTACTGCTCCTAAATCTCTGATTTCAGCACTGATGCCTCGTCTCTGGGACGATCTGGTGAGTCTGATGGCGACGATCGAAGAGCACAACAGCTCTCAGATTCATCAACTGCCACCTCTGCAGAGCGACCGGTAAGTTAGTCTAATATGTCTGGGTTAAGGTTATCCGAAGTCGCTGAAGTTTCTGTTCTAGGCCGCTCCCACTACACCTGGTCGATTAGCGGATAATCCATTGGAAGCGATGCAGAAGATGTGGGCCGAAACCGAACCTCCTCCACCTCGACAGGTACTGAAGAACATGTCTTTGCGATAGAGCTTATTACCCTATAGAAAAATTAACAACAACTACAGGACTCTTTTCAGTTGCCTGTGCTCTCCAAACACCAATGCGCGGTGTGTTTTAAGCATTTCAGCTCGAGTTCCGCCCTACAAATCCATATGCGAACGCATACAGGTCAGTTCCTTCACCTTCTATGGGAAGCTCTGGTAAAAATTAACCTTGGCGGGTTTCAGGTGACAAACCGTTCAAATGCGAGATGTGCGGCAGAGCATTCACCACCAGGGGGAACCTCAAGGTCCACATGGGCACGCACATGTGGCAGCAGAGTCCGAGCAGGAGAGGTTCGTGTCCAGGTTTTCAGTGTAATTCACTACCGTCCCTAACAAATGTGTAAAACAGGGTTGGAAGAAAATTAGAGCAATAGAAGATATAGAATAGAAGAAAAGAAGCACGATTGTTTCGATTTCATTGCGGGAAAGGTCCTTCGTAAGAGGAGGCAAGTCTGGAAAAGTCAGGGTGGAAGTGGAGAAATTAATCGTCAAAAAACAATTCAAACTGCGGTATCGAGTTTGCAAGACAGAATAGCGACGCTAACTCGAAGTACAGTACCGGACATGTCTTTTGATCGTTTCGCGGAAAAACCGCTTGGGAGCGTTTCAAAGCGGCTTTTTTGAACCCTTCAAATTTTAACTATTCGTGAAAGGAGACACATTGTAAAGCGCAGCTGCCCGAGCTCTATCGTTTGGTATATAAATTATACACACCTGGATTTTTTTTGAAATATTATCCCCTCAAATCTCGCTTGGTCGGGTACCAATTCATCCGACTCCGGCTTGATGGAGGTGTGAGGTTTCTTATGGATTTGCGGTTGTACTAAGCTTTAAACTGTAAAAGCCATGATGATTTACTGCGGCAGTAAAGCGAAGTAGAGCGGTAAAAAGGGTTGAGGGTGCGCGTATTTTTGCAATAACTGCGCGCCTTTTTTTGACGTCCACTGGAGTGCTGTCAACGCGGTAAAGTGTGAAGGTTCCTTCAAGCTGCAGAAATCAGACTCTTTGCGACGTCTAGAAACCCTAAGCTATTGGAGAGACGGAGATGACACACCAGACATTTAACTAATGAGGAAAAATTTCCAGGGCGACGAATATTCGACGCCGGAATGCCAGCCGAAGAGGCGGCTCCACGGCCGGGATCGTTGCCGTCCGGCGGAGGGCTACCGATGCCACCACCGCTCGGTCTGTTCGCCCCGTCCAGTATGGAAATGATGATGATGCTGTGGCGTACGGTGTGCTCCGTCTGCCAAAAGGTGAGATTAGCGTATCGGGTTTTTTTTCACATACTTTACTATGCCCCTAGGGCAAGTGATGCCACTGACACCCACACGATCAAGCGATCGATCCTTGTCCGGCTAACCAAGCCGTAAGACCATAGGGGAGGTAGAAACATGGACTTGTTATAGCGCTAACCACGGCAAATAATTGGATACACCAAACAAACTCTCTCCATGTTTCTACGATTTTCAATGGAGCATGAATGCATGGCGCGTCCTTAGGAGACCTATCAACACCGACACCTTTATTTTAACCTTTACCCGTACTAGAACACATGTATACCCTGCTTCATATCGGTTACCTATAGAGCAAATGGCGGAGCAAGGACAAATTTCAGTTTCGCTATATTCGATGCACTACAGTACCGGTCATGTCTATTGATCACTTACTGGAGGAGCCGCTTAGGAGCGTTCCAAAGCGGCTTTTTCCTGAATAACGTCGTTGAAACTTGATTATTTGTAAAAAGGTACATATATTTGAGCTAACCACCTCGAACTGTATCGTTTGGTGTACAAATTATCCACACCTGAGAGTTTTTTTCAAAATATCGATCTCTTGCCGACCCGTCAAATCTCGTCCCTCGTACATCGGTTCCCTCGTCGTTGACGGGTCATTCGGGATTCGAACCTGCGTCTCGGAGCCATATTTTGCATTTTACCGATCTTTGAACACCTTTCAACAGAGCTCGAGCTGCTGAGCTCAAATATATGTATAGTTTTACGAATGATTGACTTTCAACAAAGTTATTGGAAAAAGCCGCTTTGGAACGCTCCAAAGCGTCTTTTTCGAGAAGTGATCGAACGAGATGTACTGTACTGCACCTACAGCTCAGCTTTTTGAAAATTTCTACTTTTCTTAGCAATTTCCTGTACATTTTCTGGTTCTCTAAGAAACTGACAAACTAAGGGCGTCCTGTAAGTTTTTATACAGCTCTCGATTTACTGGTTATCCAAGAATGGAATCATTGGATGACCAAAAATTTCCAATCGTGCAATATTCAGTTGGAACTTCAGGTGTGCGCCTCACCGAGTGAACTCGAGCAACATCTCAAGGATCACCTGAACGGTTCGCTGAACATTCGAGAGAACACCACGCCTCAAACGATATCTTCTGATTAGATGTGATCGATCTTCTTCCTCCTATTCGCGGCGCAAATCCCGCGCTTTCACTCTACGCCACATCACCTGTGGCTGTTGTTCATCATCCTTAGCCAGCCGCCTTCTGCTCTTCTATTCCTCTTCTATCGTCTCGTCACCTCTGTCCCGGTTTTTCCCTTTCTAGAATCATCCAATCCTCCATCAGATCAGCACATCAGACGTTGTTTTCGAATTCCCGGTTTCTATGGTCTCTTCACTGTCCCGTTGCATGCACTCTCATCGCGTACACTCTTTCGACTATCCGAATCTCCGTCGTCATATATAGGATTTAATGTTGGTATTTTTTGAACATCACATGTGCTACTTAAGTATTATCATTTAATAATTATTATTATTGCGCATGAATATTATAAATTAATATCTTCTCTCTGTGTTATGTGGTACTCCTCAGTGTGATTGATGATGGCTAACTCGCGCGACTTTCAGCTTGGGGAATGTGTCGGTCAGTCGGTCTGTAGCTGCTCGATCTGGCTACTTACTACTACTATACATCGGCTCATCTTCTCTTCCACTATACTCCCATCTCGCTCCTCACTCTGATTCTTCCGCCAACCTTTGTGCAAATATTGATCGTATGCGTATTGATCGTTATTTTCGATGTTTTGTTTGTTAAATGTAATAAAAATTTGCTACGCCACGTTCATAAGAACACTGTGAATTTTCGCTTCGTTCGATTTTGTTGAGAAGAGCACCATGATGCGCTCAAAAATACTGACAACGGTCAAAATTTACCATGTGGGAATCGGTGTGTATAGGTCATCAATTTCAAAAAGTGATGTAATAAAAAGTAGAAAGCAATATCGGGTCCTGAGGAGATTGGCAACACCAAGCACTTTACATTTTACCTTTTCTCTTACTACTTCCCTAATTCCAGAAGATTAGGGTAATTGATACTCTAAGGGGTCTGATTGTATGTATACGAAAAAACAGTTACAGATCGTTCTATAATAAACATTGGCATTAACTAAGAGAACAGGACGTTTCGAGTATCTCCAGGATAATGTACCAAATCCTTACCAACCTTTGCTGCAGTGATAAGAGGTGCTACTGACAGGAGAACGGTCCAACGATCCATAATATTTTGGCGCAGATTAGCCAAGCTCTCATTCTTTCCAAGGTTGGCTAAATTGGTGCCAAACTTGCCTAGGAAAATAAAGATACTTACTTGGTATAGCGAATATCCCCCATAAGTTATTGTATAGACTAAATACCGTTCACTATGCCTCTACCAATCTGAATGGATAACACATGCGCGGGAAGTTCTTGGCGGACTGACCTACGCGGAGTACTTTACCTTTAATTTTGCCTTACCTCTTATATTTACCCTGATTTGTGAAATTTATGGTATAGCTCTGGGTTGCTTCTTATAAAATCACTGGGTGGTAGTCCATGCTTAATATTCGAATTGGGGCGCTGTTACTACATCGGGGTTACCGCTACCCTGCTTCGCCAGTTGGGTATATTATACGGAACGAACCCGAATGCTCTCCACTGCACTGGATGGATGAGGGCAGTCGGGATTCTTCTGTAATCACAGGTTTGCGAACTGCTTATTTTGATCTGTGGGGCTCCTTCCGGTACAGCCTTCATCACCTATTTAAAAAATCGTTTTGATACATCGCTTCTTAATTGCCTCTCTTCTTGAGACCATTGACCTCCATGGTTCTCTCTAGAGCGTTCGAAGCCTTTGATTATTCGCAGAGAGCGGTCACTCCAGAAAACAAAATAATGTAAGGAAAAGAAAGAAAAAACTGTGTTTATTAATGACATAAAGGTAAAAAGTGAAAGGCACTCAGACTCGTGGTGGCGTGCTGAGTGCGTATTTGGCCAATACAACGACTTTCGGTGGACAACCGCTTCCCCCCTCTGGTATCAATTCACCGATTACCGCAGGGGTGGAAGGCTTGGCTAGCCTGGGTAAGAACCGTTCAATCGACCATGCGGGTGTCAGCGGCGCCTCTTACCACTGCACCCAGTGTGCATCTGCACATGTTGCAACTCGGACAGATTAATTGTGAAATTCTCAAATAATTATTTTTTCGAACATTTCATTTCACCGCATAAACAACGGGATTTAACAGTCGTTTTACAGGACTGCAATTTGATACAAGTAGAAGCTGATGCGCTGTTCAGAAACCATGTTTAAAGGAAGTTTTCCTGAAATTAACCAATCGAACCTATCTCCGTGAACTACCTTCACAATACACTCACTTTCTTTTGAGCCATGAAATTTCTCTCCTGTTGAGCTATGATCTCTTTATGTATTTTGTGATAAATAGTTACAGCATCGTCGTCAGTCTGTAAGAACAGTAAGTTAAGAATTTTGAAGACGAAATATATCGAAGAAACTGTAAGTTTAGATGTCGAACCTTTAAAACTCCGAGTAGATGAACGGCTACAGAAATGCCGATGAACGCCACCACAAAGACAGCTTCGAAAACGCCGAACCAGATCGGTGCGATGCCTGCTGAAACGTCATTCATCAACAAAACCGAGTACGGACGAGTTGAATTTAAGCAAGCAGCCTAAGCATGAGTTCCACAGGGTGGTGACGTTAGTACACTTATCGCAGACCTTACTTTAGCTTTCTCTGAATATTCTTACTCTCTATCTTACTATATAGGTTGCTCATTTGGATGGATGAACAGGCGGATGGATGGATAAATGTTTGATGGATGTCATTTTCATTTTCCAAATGAGAGCGCTTGAAAGCGGTTGTATGGATGATTACCAACGAGATAATTTTGACGATCACATTCTATAATACAAGAACACCTCCACACTTGGATGGAGAACGCACCCTCTGGCTAACCCGTCAACGACGGGGCACTCGATGGATACGAGGGACCGACCAGGTGAGTTCTGAGGGGTCGCCAAAAAATCCATATTTTGAAAAATCTTCAGGTGTGGATAACTTATATACCAAACGATAGAGCTCGGGCAGTCGCACTTCACAATGTGTCTCCTGTCACGAATAGTTTAAAATCAGCAAGCCGTGTGTGAGGACGAAAATTAGGTCGACTTTTTTCAGCCTCCGGGTTTTTTCGTTTATTCCTAAATTCATTGCTAAAGGCTGGTTACGAATTTCATCAAAGTCTTTCAGAAAACTGGTTTCTCTATCGGTCTTGGCGCAGTAAGCATACCCCTTTGCTGGCTCAATGTTAGGCTTTCTCGGAGTGTTTTAGTAACTTTACAAAAAATAATTGTTTTGTGTTTTTTGTTTTAGATTTGTTTTGTTGTCGTTGATTTGTTGTTGCTTCTACGCGCACTGGCGTATGCGTCATAGAAATAAATAAATAAATAAATAGTTGAAATTTGACGGAGTCATTCAAAAAAAGCCACTTTGTAATGCTCCTGTGCGGCTTTTCCGGGAAGTGACATGTCCGGTACTTTATATGGGCTTTCATCTGCTGTGGAAGTAACTATTTCAGATGAATCTTTGCTCTCTTTGACATTGGTGGGGCAGAGGTAAGAAATGGGACTCCTACCCACATACTGGAGCGATCAACTCTCGAAGTCAAAGCTTCCGTAACTCTAGGGCAGGATAAATAGTCGTCTGGGAAGATGAAGACGCTGACATCTGAAGGCACAGGAAAGCTAAATTGGCATTCACCATGCCTCTAAGATCCCGAGTATTAGACGAATGCGAGGCGCGACGCAAGGAGGCAGATCCATGAAAACTACTTTACCTCTATCTTCGACTTGAATTTTGTAAACATTCATTTCAGTTTTTTTCCATATTTATTTTGAGCTCTGAATGGAATACACGTCCGTAGCTGATCAGTGACATTCACCTCAGCTTACAATCAACATAATGAAGAACGAAGACATTTCGGATACATAAAGCGGAATAAGTGTGGTAAAGGTAAAAAGTAAAGGTAAAGCGGTCGGCTCCGATCATTCCCTCAGGATCGCACCACCGCATTTGTTGCCCATTCAGGTTGTGGAGGCATGGTAAATGCACATTTGGGCTATACAATGACTTACGGGTCGAACACTATACCAAGTCGTTAAATTTTACGGAACTATTTAAGATATTGTACCCCACCGTTATGTTGAGCTGTAATCGCCAAAAGCCTTGCGAAATAGTGTGCGGCGGGAGGAGACGCAGGCTCTGACTCTACTCAAGACACACACTATTTAGTGTGAGAAAACTCAACACAGCGGTGGGGTACAACATCTTGACTAGTGCCGATTTTACCTTCCCAGACAAGTTTGGTGCCAATTTACCTTACGCCGGAGAGATGGAAGACTTGGTAAACCTCGATGGGCTTAGAAGTGTCGGTGTCAGCAGCACCTCTTACCACTGTACAAAGCGCGCCTGTACTAACCGCAATAACGACCTGTTAAGTCTGAAAGATTCTATTAGGTTGGAAACTAATTTCGTGGACTGTTTTGCAGTCATTACTTCTAGCAAACATAACTTGCTTGAATGTTCAACTATTTCATTGTTCTTTTAACTGTTGGATAGCGCATGTCAGGTACTTACCACAGCTTTTCATGAATCCTGTTACTTTTGTTTGCTAGGAAAGTTTTTCTTCTTGAAATGAAAACACCCAAAACCAGCGTTTGCCAGGGTTTTCTTCATGAGTACCTGCTTAGCCAGTAGGTTGTTGAAGCGTTACATTTTGTGTGTGCAGGATCTAGGGATGATGTCCTGAATCGATTGAGGGCACTTGAAAATATCAATTTCTTTCGAGCACGTAGTTCAAGACGAAAAGAAAAGTGCGCTTCGGATGACCTACGGAGCTCTGTCGGAAGGCCGTGATTTGTTCCTCCGAAAGAAATTAGAGCTCAGTAACGCCTATGTTGACACTCAAAGTCAAATGCTCAAATTGCTCCACTGAATAGGTTCTGCAGTGTTTTAGTTTTTCTGCAAAACTGGCCAATAGGTGCCTCGCGATTTGATCCACCGCGGAAATGGGTAGGACGGATGCTGCTAGAGAACTTCGATCCTGCACTAAAAAGGAATCGCCTGTTCACAATCTGGCGTCGAGCGATGGGATGTGGGCATTGCTTGATAACCACTGGCTTCCTAGCAGGCCGCCCAGATCAAAATGGCGGCCGCTGCACATCCTCAAGTCCACTTCCTCACAAGAAGATAATGATCTAAGTTCGAAGGTTTTGTGAAGGTGCCATCTTCCGAGAATTCATCGGTGGTAGTGTCAGTATTGAATCAGAACCCTACTGTCTTTAGCCTGACTGTGTACAAGTTGAACTACGCCGTAGCCGGTTTAAGTAGCTCTCTGAAAGTTGGTCACCACTCATCAAGACACTGCCAGATATCACGTTGCATTTCGATCGCTCAAAAATTACGAAGATGTAATCTGGGAGACTCTTGTTCACGAATTTCATAGCACAGGTAGAGCAGTTTATGAATAGCACTTATTTAGATTTTTCTCGCATTCTCTGGGGCAAAGACGATCCAGTAATAAGGTGTAGGTCAAAAGGCACCTATGAAAATAATTCGTTTCAAAAAACTCAGCATTTCTTAGAAAGTCGAATGGGACAGCTACCTAAGAGTGAGGAAATACCTATTCGTTTTGATGGTTCATGTGTCGTTTGCGTAACGTTTCTCTTTATTTGGTAACTAACACTTTTGTTGAAGGTGCGTGAGAGTCCACGAAATTAGTTTCCAACCTAATACATAGAAATCCTTTAGAACTTTTAAAAATCCGGTTTACTTCTGCCGTGACAGGACTAGCCTGTACACCATAAATAGTGGACTGGAGCTGGCAAGTGTGTGAGGTAAGCGCTTGTGTTTGAATTTGTGAACAACTGCTTAGCAGAACAAACCTTTCGATGAAGAAGTAGAATTCGATGAAGAAGTAAAATTCGATGAAGAAGACATTCTGCAGCCGGGTGAGTATCAAGAACAGGGTGAAATGAAGCACTGCTAACTTGGGTCAGTGTTTGTCTCGCCTCTTTATTCGATCGAATTAGCAGCCATGGAGCAGTTGTATCGTTTATCAGCCACGTAATAATCTCCATTTGGCGACATTTAGTTTGTGTTGTACGTGTTTAGCCTCACAAATTTGTTGCAAAGCTTTTAGTCAGCTGTTTTTTATTCAATTCAGTTGGATCCAGAGTAGCGATACGCACCCCGAGCAGACTTTCAGAGAAAGTGAAATCATTGTAGGTGTCCCCAAAAACCGCCACCAGGGGTGTGCGGAGATTTTTTTCTGAAAAAGCGGAAGACGGAAGAAGGAACGGAAATGGTCGAAATGGAGGAAAACTGGAATACGGAGCACGAAAACGGAAATAATTCAATAATCACTAAATTATTGCAATTTAGCCGAAAGTGGACCACATAACGTTTTCGTTTCTTATATATTTGAAGATGCTAGGTTATTCGCAAACACTGACATCGGACGGGATCGTTTCTGTTTCTAAAGGTACCCATAGCATGTTCGTTTTGTTTCCACTAGAACGTGTTTATTATTTTGATGAAAACGTTCAACGCTCAGTGATAGGTTCAAAGTAAGTGGTGAAGTTCATCACAAAAATCCTATCAATTGTATTCCTCTTCATAAGCTTCCAGCTTACACAAGGCACAAGTATGTACAGAAAGACAAAAATAGAATTAGAAATCTAAAAGGGGTATGCTGTGGTGGTAAACAGTAGTTTTTCAAGATTCTCGGGAGAGAGGCTTTTTCTCAGATCGTTTACAATGAAACCAGCATTCTTTTAGAATTCCAATGGATAATATCGACATCAGCACATTAACTTCAGTCTCCCTTGTGTTAATCTGCACAGTGGAGTTCGTCGATTATTTCTTACGCTTCAGCGGCTCAAAAAAAAGCGGAACAAGAAAACAGAACGAAAGGGCCAAAAACGGCCGAAGACCGGATTTCGGAATACGGAAACGATAGTTCCGCACATCACTGACCAGTACTGAGCGTGTTCCTATTCCTCATTTCTTCATAACCCTAGATCCTCAGTCACCTGTATGAAGGTCCACTCAGTACCATCCTGTGCGTAGGTAACATCGCTCTAATAGCAAACAGCCGCGAAGAACTATAGGGTCAAGATTAACATTGGCTAAACATGGCTTTGGTCTGAACGGTTAAAAAGATCAAGTTCAGCCCAGAGAATGACTCAGAACTGATGCTTGATTTCTACCAGGAATTCACAGAGATGGTGGCACACCTCCGATCACCGGAGTGGGCTATCAAGGGAAGGACAATATTTGAGGCAGTGAAATGGATGATAAACACAGCCTGGGTGAAATGGGGATGTGCAACGAAAATCCTCTCTGACGAAAAATGCTCGAGGGTCCTCAAAGGAAAATTGTACCTGGTAGCGGTTAGGGCGTTGCTTTGGAAACCGAGAGACATTCTCAGAAAGAAAAATTAAGAGAGTGTTCCTTTTAAAAAAGTCCACATTGAATATGCTTATTTATTTGGTTCCTTTTTAAAAATTTCAACACGATTACGTTGAATCAAAAATTATTGCGAGCCACATTTTGGCACTATTTCGATTTTTGACGTTTCTATGAATACTATCATGCCCAATAGTCGCAGGTTGTGTAAGTGTTCCAACGATTCTAAATATGCTGGAACTAGGCCCTTTTCCTGCCACACAGTGATAATAAAGTCGTTCGATATTTCGGCCAGAACCGTTGGACCAAAATACACGTCACCGGCGCCAACAATTTATTCGCAGTGTACCTCAAACTCGGGTAATTAAACCGGTAAAATATCAGTAACACATTAAACTACGAACAAGAACGACTCGTGGGTAAATATTGCTGAGTATTGGAAAGACACAATATGAGATAAATGAGGAAGAACCCTGAACTTCATGAGGATGGGATTATGAGATATCGAAAAGAAAGCAACGAAAAATGCAGTAAGAATAAAACAACAAATGAGTGAGAAACAATAGAGTGCTTCCAAGAAAGAGCTAAACGACGCGATTTCGAATAATATTCTGGAACTCTAATGTGCTTCCCACTTTCCCGGAACATTAGGATGATGGTGATCACTCAGAGTTGGAAAAGGTAAAATAGTAGAAAAATGCTTCCTGAAACCTGGTGAGCCTAATTGAAAACCTTAACAAGTTACCTAGGGAATACCCTTAAATGAGCAACAAGAACGGAATAGAAATGTCTAACAAAAGGAAAACAAATACAACTATGAACAACTAAACAACAGGGAAACATGATAACCGAAAAAAACTGCCTTTGTGGCCGGGCCCCATTTTCGCGGTATGCTTCCCATAGCTGCAGTCGTGGTGGGACCGACGCCCGGTGTGTTTCCTACAAGTAGTGAGCAATGGAGCTCGTTCACTGCTTGTTGATAAAGGAAAAGAGTCGGCTTGCCGACACTCCCGCCCACCTGAATAACTTCTAGTGCTGCCTGAGTCGCTGTTCTAGTTCGGCTACGCGGTCCCGAAGCTGCTCCTCTTGGAGCCACGCTTGCTCTCGCTGTACCGGGACGTAACAGAGGGCTGCGTGGTGCTCTCCGTTCTCTCGTCGTGCTCCCTGGAGTGCCGTTCGAGCGACTCGATTGCAGTAGATGCATCTTTTGTCTTGATAAGCACAGAAGCCTCTCCTCTCGCAGTGCTCCAAACACCTGAAGCAACGTCGTCTAGTTCGATAATCTGACGTCGATCATCTATATCGGTTACGATTGGGCACGCGTCAGAATAATGCTGTCCTGGTCGGTTACAAAAAACGCATCTCATGGTGGGGTGGATCCCTCTTGAGACGTCGGCGTGCACTCTCGCTAGGACGGCTCTACGTGCTTCCTCAATTTCGGTGATTTCTCTCTATTCTTCGGATCTATCTCTTTGGATGCTTCTGCGCTCCCTGTCGTCGGGTTGTGGACCTCTGTTGTCTCGGTGTGCTTCCTGGTGGTGGCCTCTCACCGCATTCTCTTCGCAATGGTGTTCCGCGTCGTGTTCGTCGTCCTCTACTCAGTCGACATCTACGAGGTCCTCGAGGTTTTCTACTTCTTCGTGTTGGTGTCGTTGAGCTTCCTGTTGCTCCTCCAGCTCGTGGATTCTTCTCTGGAGATTGGTAACTGTTTGCTGGAGGCTTTCTATTCTGCGCTGCTCTTTCCTCTGCTCGGTTTTTCCAGAAGTTTCTGAATCCTTCGAATTCCTCTGCTGCTTTCTTCAGTTGTTCTACTTCCCTCTCCAGGTTTTGAATCTGGCCCGCCAGCAGGTCCTTTTCTTGTGCGAGGCGAACGGCGTTCTGTTGATCGTGCTCCCTAATCTCAGTCATACGAGCTTCTATCTCCTGAATCGTTGTCCGACGTTGATGTTACTCCCTTCTCATCTTTGTGATTGTTTCTCGGATACGTTGGTCTTGCTGTGCTGTTGTGAAATTGGTGCTATGATTCGAGATCCAATCTGATTCAGATTGTTTGTTCCTGTCTGGATCGCTGCACTAGGTGTGCGATGATTGTGCTGCCTGACGCGTTCGGTTGTTCTTTCTTTTCGCTCCACTGGACATCTATGATCGTGCTGTTTGCTTCGCGTTGACTCCATTGTGCTTCCAGTGTCTCTAAGAGCCTCGACGTCATTGTCCAATTTGCTCCTCTGTTGTTTATCATTCTTTCCAAGAAGACGTCGTCAGCAAACTCGTCGATCACCCTGAAATTTGATGCGATGTGCTGGTTTAGATATGGGTCTGAGATTGTGCTTCCTACCTTTGTCGTTTCATCTGCGGCTGTTGCTGAGTGGGTTCGGGGTTTCCTGGGCGCAGTGCTACCTAAATTGGTTTGTATTGACAGGTTGTTGACTTGAACTGCGATGGATAGGTTTGAAAGAAGTTATGGCGAAGCGACAGTTTTTTCTGTCGCCAACCGCGTTTTGGCGGAAAATTAGCGACGGTACTGTACTTCAACTATAAAGCGTACTTTTCCCTTGTTCTTTTCGCCATCGTCAACGGAGGATATAGAATAATTTCGTTTGAATTGGGTGGAAAAGGACGAGAAAGCGATGCAGGTGAGTTCTGGAGGAAAGACGATAAAGTCAATGATAACTCCTCGTACTGTTTTTTATTTACGTCTCTTCCGAACTTCTCCACTGAAGCGTTTGTTGGAAGCGTGTCATCCGCTTTCCCCCGAAGGTGCTGACCTAGACGAGAAGGTGTCGTTGATTATCATGTGCTGGCGGATGGAGGGTTTCCGCAGAGAACGTGGTTACAACGACCCTTCAGGCAGACGGAAATTGAAAACAATCTCGCCAAAGCTCACTTCAATGAGCGTTTCAGTTCGTGAGTCGTCTAATGTAAGGATAAGTTCATGTATGTGAACTGAATTCTTTAGGGCTCGAAAAATCGTAGAGAGTGTGTTTGGAATATTGTCTGCACGTTTCAGAAGATTCCAGAGGGCTTTAATAGGATCTCCGGATAACTGCAAGCTTCTAATTGCCGCTACTCTGGTGGGCAGCAGTTGTACTGTATTTCTCAGTTGCTTCTATTTAGCATCTGTATTGAAGGTGCTACACAATCTGCTGGCCCAACGACGAACTCCACAGCAATTATTGGCACGTTATCGACCGCGCATCAGTGTAAGCGCAAGGAGACAAAATTCTAGGTCTCAACCGAGCCACGATGTCCAGGAGCAACGTATGCGCATGGTGCGCTACTTCGCACGAGATGACTTATAAGAATATCTATAACTCTGTGATCTCTAACTGTGTGTGTGTGAAGTGATTCTGTTTGATAATTCATTTTGTTAGTAACTTTTATTAACAATAATACCAACACTTATCAAAAATAACTCAGTTGTCACGTTTTCATTTCAACAAAACACATTTCGTATCGACAACGTTGTTTCCATTTCTGTGGTAATGAGATATCGCTCTAGATATGGAGAAACAATAGAGTGCTTCCAAGAAAGAGCTAAACGACACGATCTCGAATAATATTCTGAAACTCTAATGTGCTTCCCACTTTCCCGGAACATTAGGATGATGGTGATCACTCAGAGTTGGAAAAGGTAAAAAAGTAGAAAAATGCTTCATGAAACCTGGTGAGCCTAATTGAAAACCTTAACAAGTTACCTAGGGAATACCCTTTAATGAGCAACAAGAACGGAATAGAAATGTCTAACAAAAGGAAAACAAATACAACTATGAACAACTAAACAACACGGAAACATGATAACAAAAAACCCGCCTTTGCGGCCGGGCCCTGGAGTTCGGCGTCAGTGGTTCCTCGGCCGGTTGTTGGGGCCCATGATTTTCGCGGTATGCTTCCCATAGCTGCGGTCGTGGTGGGACCGACACCCGGTGTGCTTCGAGCGTTGGAGCGCGTTTACTGTTTATTGATAAAGGTTTCCTTCCTTTAAAAGAGTCGGCTTGCCGACAGTAAGTGTTCTTTTTTATTCTGATAAGTCTTATTGGTTGGATAATCGTGAATAAATGAATAAATAAAATAATTAGAATGCTCATTTTTCGGACCCTGAATTCGTTTCGTCTGCGTACTCTACCGCCTAGATTGGAGTGCGAAATCGGTGTTTGTCAATGTTTCGCACGCATTGACTCTACCTGTTTTCTGCTTGTGCGTCACATGTTTTATCCGTTGTTCAACCGCAGTTTTGTGCAACATCAACTAGAAATAACAGGGTAAATGGCCAAGGCGAATGATGTTGTTTATGCGACAATCAGTCCTTTGTACACACCATTCGTTACTATTCCTCATTTCCTTATTTACTTGCTCTGGGCATGTCAAGAGCAAGTAAATAAGGAAATGCCGTCGTCAAGAAAAATAAAAGGTAAGGGTAAATACGCCCACGTTGATCAGTCCCCGCTATGTTGGAGCATGGTGAATTCGTACTTCACTTATACAATGACCTACGAAGGCCAACCCTCGATACCACGCCGGTGTTTTTATCCTCTCAGGCAAGCTCGGAACCAATTCTCGCGACCTGGGAGGAATGGAAGGTTTTGTTAGCCCGTACAAGTATCGACCGCTCGATTTCGCCTCTTACCACTGTGCCATACGCGCCCTAAATCTCGTCTGTCTGAAGCCCGCAATATTGCAATTCTTCACAGTTTATCACAATCGGGCGTGCCTGACGATACCTGACGTGTAAAGTAGCAATCGTGATCATGGCTACAGCTGATCAATTTTGAAAGAATCGTTTTCAACATGTGTGTCGCTCTTGCATTCGATTTTTGAGCTGTAGGTTTGTGTTCTCTACTTCGGCAGCCCCAAGACCAAGAATGGCGTCAGAATCGCCGTATCCGTGCGTTTCCGTGATTCTATTTTGAAGGTGAAGCGCTTCAGCGACCGTCTAACGAAGATCATGGTAGTCACGGAAAATGGACGACTTCATTTCTTTACTGCGTACGCCCCGTAGACAGACTGCTCTGAGCAGGTGAAGGAGGAATTCTGGACATTGCTTCATGAAAAGAAAGCTGCTTCATGAAAAGACAACCGAGATACCTCCAGAAGAAATGATCGTTCTCGCAGGAGATCTGAATGGTCATGTCGGCACAAGAAAAGATGGATACAAATGTCATGGTGGTTTTGGATACGGAAGATGGCAAGCGCATTCTCGAGTATGCATGCTCGCACGATCTTATCATCATGAACAAGACGTTCCGTAAGCGTCCGTCCCACTTGATCTCGTTCCACAGCGCAAATGCGAGGTCGCAGATCGATTACGTGCTCGTAAGACGTCGCGATGCTAAGCTCCACAGCGACGCGAAGGTAGTACCTTACGAGACGGTGGCTACACAACACCGGCCTTTGATCTACACGATGAACATCACTCCACCAAAGCAAATGAGGGTCGAGCGTTGCGGACAAGAATACATCAAGTGGTTGCGGCTTAAGAAAAAAGAAGATGAAGTTATCGGTGGAATGCGATTGCCTCCGATTGTGGATGTCGACAACACATGGCAGAATATGAAAACCGTGGTTCACGAAGCTGCGCGGTCGGAATTAAGAGCGACGTATGATTGACAGACAGACGTGACTCCGGACGGATGAAGTGAAGGAGAAGGTTCGGGCGGAGAAACGCCTCTACAACGTCTTCATATGCAAGAAAACGGCCGCTAAGTGGTACAGGGAAGCCAGGAGAGCAGCTAAGAGGGACGTGCCCATCTCGGCTGAATAGGTGGTGATGGCGCTGAAGATAAAGCCTGGTAAGGTAACGGATTAGGATGACGTGGCCGCAGAACTGTGGAATTCCGCCATCTGGCTCGCTTTTTCAACCAGATCGGTTGCCCAAAGATTGTCAGTCAAGCACGACGATTCCGATCTGGAAGAAGAAGGGTAGTCCAGCGGACTGTCTTACTTATAGACCAATTCGTCTGCTTTCTCACACTATGAAAGTGTGTGAGCGTGTGATTGACAGACGAATCCGAGACGTCGTTGAATTATTCGTGAATCAGTGCGGCTTTGTTGCCAACTGTAGCACCACCGATGCTATCCATGCGGCTCGACTTCTAGTACAGAAGCACAGGGAGAAGCAGAGACCTCTGAATCTTGCCTTCCTGGACCTAGAAAAGGCATTTGACCTTTTTGCCGCATGAGGTAAACTGGTACGCACTACGGAAACAGCTCGTTTCTGAAGAGCTTATAAATTGTGTACGGATATTGTATACCGACCCGAGGAGCAGAGTCCGGGCAGCTGCTGGAATTTCAGCAGAATTTGCAATGTCGGTTGGAGTCCACCAAGGATCGCCACTCTCTCCTCTCCTTTTCATTGTTGTTATGGATGCCGTGACGAAGGATCTGCAAAGACCTGTTCCATGGACTTTGCTTTATGCAGACGATGTAATGCTTGCGTCCGACGACAAGAATGAGCTCGAAGTGCTAGTGCAAGCGTGGAGTGATCGACTGGCGCAGTTCGGTCTTCGCCTCAATGTAGGGAAGGCGGAGTACCTCTCGACCGAGGTGAATGACCCAGGTACAATTGCGATTGACGGAACCGATTGTGTAAAGGTCAGCACCTTCAAATAACTCGGTTCAACGATAGCCTTTGATGGAGACCTCAGTGGCGAGGTGAACGCTCGAGCAGCACTTGGACGAAGTGACGTGCGTCTGCCGGCGTACTTTGCGACAGAAAAATACGGAAACGATTGAAGTCGAAGATCTGCCGGACAGTCGTACGACCGGCTGCTCCATATGGAGTTGCCGGTCGTGCGACTGTCCGGTTGATCTGGCCTCTCAACAAAGAAGTCGAGCGCCGCCTCAGCGTAATGGAAATGAAATTGCTGAGGTGGATGGCAGGCGTAACACGAGTTGATCGTAAAACTAACGCTGATATTAAGGAAAGGTTTGGAGTGGCTACAATATCCGGCAAACTTCGCGAGTCCCGTTTGAGGTGGAACGGGCACGTGCTCCGAACAAGTGACGACACGGTATGCAAGATTGGACTTGGTCTCGACATGCGAGGTACAAGGCCGAGGGGACGTCCGAACAGCACTGGCTGGATACGATACATGCAGATCTGAAGGCAGAAAGAATTCATCCAGACCATGCGTGGGATAGAGCGGCATGGCGTCAGAGAATTGGTAAAGCAGACCCTCCTTCGAAGCAGGACAAACACTAAAGAAGAAGAAGAAGGCGAAAAAAAGAGGTTTGCGTTCTCCACTCGCTGATTAATAGTAATATCAATGATTCGAACCCGAACGTATTGAGCATAATACACACTAAACACCTCAAAACAAATGGCATTGAATTGTTCTGTCGCATTGAATCGCATGATTGTCCTCCTTCTCAACTTTCTGATAAGGTTAGTTAGTCCCTCTAAATGAGGACGTTGCTCGGAAAACTAGGTTGGATGTTTGAGTGGAATGGATCTTTGTTTTCGCATAAGGCAATCGTCAACGATGCGATCAGATCTCCTCTTTGAAGTGGCCATAAACAGGGCTGGATTATCTAGCGAACAACGATCTCGGCTAGCTGAAAACAATGAAAACATTACGTAACAGATCTTTTCGACTCGATCTGCGGCATCTGCAGCCAGCAAGACTCCTTCTGACCTTGTTCCCCTACATTGACCCCAAATATCGAAGGAATCTTCGAACGCCCACCTAAATCGGATCTGTGTCGGGCAAGATTTTCCATAACTTAGCGAAGGCTCGATTGTCTCTGTATATTTGCTACTAGAGCGTGGAAAACTTCCTACATGTATGTGTAGTAACAGAGATCACTGACTCGATTCATACGGCAGAAAATTCAACACTGCCCTCGAACTGCTAGGATGGCTCGTCAGAAGAACAAAATGTGAAATAGCGCTCGGAGTTCTAGCCGATTGAAATTTTTATCATTTTATGATGGATTTTAACGAATGCTGGTTAACATGCTATCACTGTCACATCTATCACTGATGCATTGTTGTGATGTGAGCAATTGTGTAGTGTGCTTGTCAAACATGTCAAAACCGACCGAGTTGATCGTAAATAATGGTAGATATGACAATGATTATACGTTTGAGTCGACGCAATGTTGCGGACCAGCACCCTGCACCCTCAACCGACCTGGAGTCTAATTTGCGATATTAATAAAAATGGTCAGTGGTAAAGTAAAGTGATCGATGCTGATCACATTGACGATTGATGCGCCACACATTTGTCGTCCAGTCAGAATCGAAGACCCATTAAAAGGACCAATTAATAATCTCATTCAATTTTACTGCTTTTTAGCCCTTCTTACTCAACTCTCCAGGTGCAGTGATAAGAGCCGCTACTGACACCCGGATCCCGGGCCAGGATAACCAAGCCTTCCATCCCTCTGGGGCCGTATGCTCGTCTCACCCGAGATTGCTGGGGGATGGGGCAAGGGGAGGAGCCAGCTAGTATGATTGGAGACGGCCCGTGTTTCATGTGCTCTTACTGGCTGGCTCCTCCTCTTGCCCCATCCCCCAGCAATCTCGGGTGAGACGAGCATACGGCCCCTTGCGCTTGGTAAATAGATACCGGCCCTGCTTGGGGAGGTAGAGACATTGACCTGGTATGGCGGCTGGCTCTCGTAAGTCATTCCCTAGGCCAAACACGTATTCACCATGCCTCTGAGCTGAACAATGCGGGGGCACATCCTCGGGGACTGATCAATGCCGACTTCTTTACCTTTTACCTTTACTCAGCTCTTACCTTATTGTCAGAGATGAGTTACTGCGCAGCCATCAGACAGCAGTTACAAATGGCACAAATTTTAACCTGTTGCAGTGAGTGCGCTAAAAGTTTTGTTTCAAACTGTTCTATGCGACAACACAGCGCTGATTCTTTTTACATTTTTATGTACAGCAAAACATACAACGTCTTATCATTATTATGTTAAACGAATACATTACATCTCCTCGATTTCGATGTTATAACGAAGTTGTTTGGCCGAAAACCATGAGTAGTAGTTGTCGAATTCGATTATGTCTGAAACGAACGAGGAACTGAAACTGCCAACGAGATACGTCTTTATGGTGAATATAACTGCTGTCAGTGACAGCATCTCTAACGGAAACAGAAAACCTTTTCCGATACCCACTCAAACTGTTACTGATTTGGAATGGTATGTACGAGGAAAACTTACAGTTTCCTGCCTTCTCTGCAACATAATGGCCGGAAATAGGCACGTTCGTGCACTCGAGGCGAATGTACGGATAGACAACCTCCATTTCCGTCAGATTGTTGGCCTGAACGGCGATTTTAGAGGCAAGTTTAGTTTTTCTGTAGTATAACAAAAGTATAACAAATTTTTTCCTAGTTTTCTTTTTACAAGTTTTAGTTTTGTCTTTTTTTTGTGCGTACTGAAGGATAGATCTTCTCGGAGTAATCCAGTAACAAAAGTTCTACGAAAATTCTATTCTTTTATTCCTTTTTTGAAAGATTTTGAGGTAGAATTTGAGATACATTCGAGGGGATCAGACCTTATAGTAAGTGGTGAATCGATCTGATAAAAAGCTGTCCAGCCCCACGGACATATAATGACGGCTGCCCGATCTATGAAGATCAGCCCTATTGCTCTGTCGAAAACTGGATTTCTGATCGATTGTCGATCTGTCTTCGAGCACTGATATCGATCATCATTTATAGTTTAGAAGATGATCTGATCTTTACAGAGATGAATTGATCTCTCTGAAGATGCTAGATGATTCAATCTCAAATCCAGATATGTCTTATTTTCAGGATATGTGTAGTGTCAGGTAATCGAATCTGCAGAAAAAAAATAGCGAAAGACAAACTAAAAATCTCTGAATTAATTGAAGACTTTTTCAGAAATTATCAAAGATGGTCGCCCTCCATAAAATCGGCTTCTTCTAACGAATGTCGTTGAAAAGAATTCTCACAAAGTCCGGTTTATTTTATCTTGAGGTTTTAATTTTTGCCGATTTTATTCCCGATTGAAATTATGTGTGCTCACCGGAGCCAGTATTAAAATATATTCGGCAAGAGTTAAGAGCCTTAAGATAAAATTAGGGCTTTGGTTTGATTAATTGACTAATCGATTTGATTGCCTTTTATTGAATTGATTTCCTTTATTTGATTTCCATAACTACCAATGGAAAATTTGCGTTAAAATTCATCACAAAATGATTAAAATTTCAATCGGCAAAAACTAGGAGCCTCAAGATAAAATTATAGCTTTTATTTGATTTGATTATTTTATCGATTGATTTGATTTTTTTTAATTGATCTCCATTACTACATTCGGAAAAAGTCCGTTGAAATCCATCACGAAATGTCAAAACTTTCATACGGCAAAAATTACCAGTCCCAAGATAAAAGACAAAATTTGAGAGCTCCGAAAAGGGTACTCGACTGTCCAATAAAGATGATATCAACACAAAAATTATGAAAACGGGATGGAATAACGCCAAATAAATCAGACCGAGAATACTACCTGTAGGGATGCGTCGAAGTGAATCGCAAAACCGATGTCGTCGTCGTCGGTCATGTATTGCCAACTGAAAAAAAGTGAGCATCATTTTGGAAAACCTAGGCTAGAGTAAGATTTACCAGCTACGAAAGTATAGCTTTTAGAGCAAATTTTTTGTGGTAGAAATCACAAGCCAATTAGAGAAATATGTGCCTGAGAAAAGCAAAGCTCAGAAAGTGAACGAACGAACAACAGGAATTACCAGATCTTGCACTTCTCCTTCACTCGAATTGAGATCAGGTGCTTATCTCCGGCGTATACGGTCGTCAACTGATCATAGTCGGGCATGGCCGTTTTCGGATCAACGAAATAGTCCGAGGGAACGGGTCCAAGACCGTATCTGAAAAGAAATTCAAAATTCAGTCAAGGAGTTCAGCAATTCCAAATCAAACACTTCAATTGCGGTCCAGCGTAGTCCGACTTTATGTGTTTGCTTATTTCAATAATCAATAATCTCTCCTGTTGCCAAATCGTCTAGCATTGCTCTCATCTTCCTCATTAATTCTTATTCCTACCAGAACAACACTGCACGACCAAGTTGTACGATCTAAAATCGGTTTAACCTTAACCCACTCGGGAATGCTCGAAATTACCCAAAGAATAACACACATTACGAGAAACCAATAGCTCACAAATAGCGGAAAAAACTACCGCATTATCTCAGCAGAATTTTGTGCTGGCCAAGAATTGGATCTGCAGCTTCAGATGCTTTGGAGGAAATTTTTTGGGATCTCTTCGGAGGGGTAACACTCATAAATTACCCCTTATCGTCTGCCGGATGTTATATTTTATTTTATTTTGAAGCGCGAATCTTCGCACACAGAACAAATAATTGAACGAAAACGGCAAAGAAAATAGAAATGGGATAAAATCAGGGTACAACTGACATTATAGAAAGTAGTGCACTAAATTGAGCAACTATGGCGCAGAGCGAAAACGAATAAGAGTACTTCGTAGACACTAATAACGAATGAAAAAATAGATAGTATTCCTTGATTTGCTGGTGGACAAAGTTTTTAAATTTATGGGTTATTGCATATTAAAAAATTCTTCATATACTAGAGTTTACGAACACACTTACTTAATTGTGGCAGGACATAAGGGGTCTCCATTCTCTGCCCGATTTCCTCCCCAATGAATGGGCCAGCCATCCAAGTTGACATATTGTGCCAGTGCCCATTTCCAGTCAGCCTAAAAGAGAATGAAAAAGATATTAAATGGGAGAGCTGACGCTGCGCTTCCTGGGCTTGATAGCTATGTACCTCTGACGGCATTTCGATGAGCCTGGTGATCGGATCGCTCAGTATGGCTGTGATTGAGGCGTAGGCGATTCGAGCCATTTCTGGTGCCCTAAAATGAGCACTTTGAATACGAGCTGGTCAGTCTGGGTAGAGTGTTCTCACCTGATGATCAAAATCTTTTTCAGTACCAGTGGATAGTGTTCTTGGAAGAGCGTGACAAGCGTGGTGAACGAGCTGGCAAACTGTTTGCAGGAGAAATGCGCTGAGCCGATGTGATCCAAGTCGAACACCAGCATCATTTGTTCAAATGGTCGGCCAGTCTGCAAGGGTGAAGAACTTGAAAAGCGAAACGAAATCAGCTGGAGAGGTGAACTTGGGCTTGAAGTAACTATTTGTTATTAAAGATAGAAAATTAATAATTAAATGTAGATAAGGTAATTGTTTGCAATGGCGCTCCATCTAATCTCATTTTAGTCTCCAATTATGATTAACTAATCATACTCTATCAGAATGAGACTTTGGATTATGAGGAGATTCAGCATTCTCGATACTATTTCCTCTGAAAACGCATATGAAAAACACTGTGTAATTTGTTTAACGAATTGGCAGTGAGGTCATGGATCGATGTGTCTTCAAGTGAAACTCCCAAACTGTCAGTTGGATTGGAGTTCGTTTCGATCCGAGCCATTGCACTCAAAAATGCTAGGTAACATATCATTTTGACCGCTACCGTATGTGAGCCACTGTTGCCAGTATAACTGTGGTATAACGGACCACCTCTTCGTCATCAGCTAACGTTCCGATAAGCAACTGCAGCGCAATCTATACGGTAGAATTTGTAAAGTCCAAGTGCCTGGAGCTCTCGAGGTTTCAAGTCCAAAATCGGCAGCAGTGCCAATGGATTCGAATGATGGGAGTTCACCTATTTATTTATTGTGTATGCGGTTCAAACGCGCCTCAGCTATCCTATACATATGTACGTGCTCAACGGTACGTCAAAAATTTTAACAAAAAAGAAAGAGAAAATAGTCTAGAAAGCTGGAAACTTCTGGGAGACTCATGAAAAAAATTCAATCAGAAAGACACTCCTAGTTCGGCTCTCATGGCATAGTCGAGGTCAGTGAAAGAATCTGACTTCTACAGCTCAAGAAAGATTAACATTATTTTATTTGGGCTTATCGAATGCCTCCAATGCCTTACTGGACGATATTTAATCCTCGTAAGATATAATTCTGCACATAATGTCGAAATGATTCTCATCATTTACTTTATTTCTGTGCCTTCCCAGCGGTGCTGATATGTTACGCCTTCTTTTACAGGCCAGGTCTTGATTTATTCGTGTCAGCAAAACACGACCGGTCTCCCCAATGTACTCGCCGTTGCAAGTCCTGCGTGCAATCTCACACACCACTTCCAATTTCTCACAATCTCCATCCTTTCCGTAAGGACAAACTCCGGGCTCATGTTTCGATGCCCTCGCCCTCTTGGCGCTTTGTGAGTTGAGGGGTCCAGAGCGCTTTTCTGCAATATTGCGTCGAATCCACGTCGCTTTTGACACTGTTTCACATGTAAACTCTACAGAAATATTCACAACATGACAATGATACAACGGTAGATATGATAGTGTGAACCGTGGACTCGACGCAATATTGCAGAAAAGCACCCTGCACCCCAACCTACAACGCACCGCCTTCTTCGGAGCCTGGAACAAGTCGAGTTCAACCTGAGAAACTACCCACATAACACCACATTAATTTCTCCGAAAAACTAAGAGGCACTTGAATGACCGTCGGATAAGTGAAGACGTGTTAGGCCTATGGTATACTCCGGCAACGGGCTCGTCGCAGCGGAGCTAAAAATGCATGGCTCGCCTCTATGCAGCACTGCAGTTGGGATTTTTGTATGCTGCTGTGTGCGAGGACTCGGAGCAGTGCTGCCCGACCTGTCGCAGCAGGCGCCGGCTGGTCGCAGCTAGCTGCGACAGGCGTCGCAACTCGCTGCGACGAAAGCCATAGTACTGCCCTGAGAGGATCTGCACCATCCTTTATGCTCTTGCGGTAAACTATACGAGTCGCCGCACACAGCAGCATACAAAAATCCCAGCTGCAGTGCTGTATAAAGGCGAGCCATGCATTTTTAGCTCCGCTGCGACGGGCCCGTTGCCGGAGTATGCCATAGGCCTTAATGTCAACCTTGGTTGAGCTGTAGAAATCAGACTTCTTTCAATCAGAAGGTTTACAACCTAATATCGGAAAATTGTGCAGTCCCCTTTCCACAGCGCTGAGCTCTGACAAGGGAGGTCAGTGGACTTCCCCCAAAGATTCCAATCGAGACCTATATGGTTTTGTGAAGCATCGAATAGAGATTACAACGTTGTAGTTTGTTTTTGCTAACTGGCAATGAGCGGTCCAAAAAAGGCGAAAAAGGTGGCTCAGTCGGTAGCATGTAGTGCTCACAATGTGGTGGTCAGGAGATCGATCCACAATGGGAAAAGCTGATGCTAGATTTGTGAATTGTGAATTTGTCAGCAGCCAAAAAGATCTTTTTTGATGAATAGGGAAAGAAACACATTCAAAAATGGAGTCTCTGCATCCTTTAGAGTTTAAAAAGTGGAACAGCAGATTAATGATATTCTCAGCAACTGGACTTTCATACAACGACTCACCCGACATTAGCAAAGCTGGTTGGGTCGAAATCGCCGACTTAGCCCAAACTTTGTCTACGTGGGTTATTCCGGGCGCTGATCACGAATCTGACATTTGTTTTTGAATTTTGGGTTGATTTGGGTTGGTTACTGTAAGTATGGGTCACATAAATAAGTGCTAGTAGATTTAGTCCCTTGTGCGTACTCTGTTGGCCATACTCGTCCCAAACGCGATTCTTACCCGCAACTGCTACAAAATTGCAAAAGGATTGTAATTTGGTATGTAGCGCATGAAGGCAAAAGAAAAGCGTAGCAAGAGGATCGATCCCTCCACCGTCAGATTGCAAGTTCTACGTGCTAGCCACTGAGCCACAGTAGTACTAACTCTGGAGATTAACAACTAGAACCGCTCTCGCCACTACTTTCTCGCCATTAGTTAACGGTCAAGATTTTTCGCCTTTTTTGGACCGCCCATTGCCATTTAGCAAAAACGAACTATACCGTTGTAATCGCCATTCGACGCTCTACAAAACTATATAGGTCTCGATTGGAATCTTTGGGGGAAGTTCACTGACCTCCCTCGTGAGAACCCCCTCAACTAATTCACACCTGTCAGGCGTCGGTTATCTACTTTTCCGATCCACACCTCCGTCCGGCGGCCACGCGACATCACGCGCTCGTTGAAGGTCGTCGAATAACATCGCCGCGCTCTGACCTCTGCGTTCGCCCCTATCCATCCACCACTGTTGTCTTTCGCCAACGGCTAACTACCGGTATAGCACGACGACAGAATCGATAACTGGGCCTTGTAGTTCCGGATTTAACGTAACATAACATTTATTACACGCTTTAGGCATGTAAGGAGGTAATAGAATCTGAAATAAATTCTATCGTCGAAGAAGACGAGGGACGTAATGCGATGGCGGCTTGAAAACACGCAATGACTATCATGAGGAGCTAGGAATCATTGTGGAATTGGGATCATTGTTAATAAATTCTATATTTTATTCTTCTGCCTTACGATGGGGCGGGATATAGGAGAGGTTAAGAGCTTAGGCTCATGATCTTGGTGATTAGGGTTCATTTCCGTCCCAGGCAGAAACCTTTGCCTAGCTTAGAAGTAGCTGAAAAAGGTGTCGGCACCAGCGGTAGGCCTGGGTGAAAGGTCGGCTGATGGAGGAAAATTGTCACAACACAAGACTGATCGATAGTCGCATGGAAGGAAGCCGCTCTCAGCCCACATGGAGCTCTAGACCGAGACAAGAGCCCAGATTCATGAACGGACAAACGGTTTCCGAAATCCCGTCAGCGATAAACCCGCTCGATACCGTGAGGTCTCCCAAGCCTTTCGTCATCGCGAGGTGTGATGGACCTGCGACAAACCCCGATTAAACCCTGACGCGCGTTTACGAATTTCGGTTTGCGCGCCGTTCGGGTCATACCTTTGGGTTTATCGGGGGTTTACCAATGACGAATGTGGGTCAAGATGGCAGTGTGGTCCCTGAGCGAAGCGGGAACAGCACCAAGGATAGAGAGGACAGGGCGACTATCAAGAAAGACGTACCCCGTAACTGATCAGGATAAAAACGTTGTGGAACAAATTTCTTACGAGGGTGTTAGATGGAAGCTTTTCATTAGCAGCCTAACGTTTCGACCTTACCATCGTCTACGGAGGCCCTAAAGTTCTGTCTAGACTAGATCTAAGAATGAGTGTCGTCAACTTGAGTGAAGAGTGAACCCCTCGCAATCTCATACTTTGGGGACTGTTGCAGCTCCTGCAGGGGAGTAGAATAAATAAAATACGAACTTTTTGCGATCAAACAACTCCGCTGAGATACGAGTCGATGCCATCTAAATAGAGCAGGTCTGCTCTGTCGCGATGAAAAATTAAAACAGAGATCGCCGCCGACTTTTGAACTTTTTTCCGTGTTTTCAACTCATTGGCACAGCAAGAAGTGCACAGATTGTTCTTTGGAATTTTCAGGGAAGAATGCACTTGTTAGATTATAGGAATTAAATTACGCAGCAAATTCACGTACAAATTACGTAAAACGACGAGAAAGATATAGGAATTTAATAAGAATAAAGCCATCAATGAGTGGCAACTTGGTGAGCTTGATAATCTTTAGGAGGAATTAAATAGTAAGTTGTTAAAAATAAACAAATCGATAATCGATATCAAAAAGAAAACGAACAAGACGAGAACAATAAGTGAAAGAAAATTTCAACAAGGAACTATTGCTCACCTGCTTAGCTTTCTGAGCACATAATTGCAAGCCTTTTTCGATGGCGGCCAAAGAGAACTTGATGTAATCTAGGGAGGCGACCGATTTGAGCATGCCTGAAATATATTAACTTTTCGACGGAATAGTTTGCTGAACCTAGTTTTAAGGTGATGGTACTACAGTACCGGACATGTCTTTTGATCACTTAAAAAAAAGCAAAAAAAGCCGCTTAGGAGCGTTCCAAAGTCCAAGTGCAGCTGTCCGAGCTCTATCGTTTGGTATATAAATTATCCACACCTGAATTTTTTTGAATTATTATCCCCTCAAGTTTCGGCTGGTCAGGTATCAATTTACCCTACCCCGAATTTTTGGTAGGTTTAGGGTTTCTTATGGATTCAAGGTTGTACCAATCTTTAGATACCAGTCGATAGAGCTTGAGCTGCTGAGCTCAAAAATATGCATATTTTTACAAGTTATTGGGTTTCAACAGAGTTATTCAAAAAATTGCTTTGGAATGCTCCTAAGCGGCTTTTCCGGAAAGTGATCAGAAGACATGTCCGGTACTGAAGAAATCTAAGGCATTTGCGGCTATCCACACGTTAATATCTTCTAATCAGCCACCGCAGAGAAGGGTAAAGTGTGTACGAGACGCGAGCTATTGCGGTTACGAGGATTTCTCAGTGATTTCTGGAGAGCAAAAAAACTTCCAACTGGTAATTGACTTTCAGCCGTCTTCTTCCGAAAAAAAGAATCCTTTTTTAGATCATGATTCTCTCGTTGTATTACCACGTTTTTGCATGTTACTACCAAGTATACCGTAAGTAAATGCTGTAGTGATGGTGCTAGGATCGTCGATAAAATCACGATTCAGACGGGATCGAACCCTCGTCAAAGGTTCGTTTCGTGGAAGCGCGATGTTAGACAAGTACACCGCTGAGCTGACGCTTCCCCTAATGGCCTGCACTCCCCTGGCACCATCCTTGAGCCAGAAGGGATTTTCGCAACCGTACTTGGGCCAACACGTAATGCGACTTCGTAACGACCGTTGGACGAGAGCCGTTACTGACGGGATTCGGGACGTCAGAAGAACACCAGGTCGCCCACCTTTGCGTTGGCCGGACTTCTTCGTCAAATCCCTGAGCGATCAATTCGATGCTCTTCGTGTTCCTCGAGCGAGCAGGACCCACTGGTTTACCATGGCACACGACAGGGGCGAATGAAGACGTTACTGGCGCGCGCTCGAGCAAATCGATGATCAACGGGACGACAGGTGACACAGGTGATACTTGGGCCAACATTGTAAGAGCTCCTTTTTTATATCAATATACGAATTGACCACTGGAACAGGGTTTCTACCTTCCAATCTAGAATTTATGAGGAAGGTCGGCCTGTCGCGCTGTCCATTCGACAGCACTCACTCGATGTCTTCTAGCTAGGGAGTCAGTGAGCGTGCCCAAAGATTTCCATCGAGACCTACATAGTTTTGTAGAGCACAGCAAAGGGATCGAACTTGTAACCTCCGGACTGCGAGTCCTCCATACTAACCGCTGCGATACCAAGACATAACTGCTGTCCGTGTTGACCTAGAAGCCCGTTCGCAATAGCTCAGCGGCGATATTTTTTTGCCTTTTTTGGGTCACCCAGTGGCCCTCAGCTAAAATAAGCTACATTGTTGTGATCCCCGTTCGATGATCTACAAAACCATGTAGGTCTCGTACGAAATCTTTGGGGCACGCTCACTGACCTCCCTAGTAAAGAATGGCCGCTGCTGGTTGAATCACTTCCTCGTTAACCCAACGGCACCCAGACAGCCTTGAACCGATGGCGAAGACGACGGTGCGAAGGTTCCGACAAGGGATGCCAGTGAGCGTGCGCCAAAGACTTCAAACAAGACCTACACGGTTTCGTAGAGCCTCGAAAGAGAGAAGGGCCAGAGGTAGGTCCGAAAAAGACAGAAATCCTACAGTATTTGAGTGGTTAGGCGGTTAGTAGAAGGGACTCGCCACCTGGAAAATAGATGCTTGGTTCCTTTGTCGGGCAATTTTCTTGCCTCAGATCGTGGCCCTCACTTGAACCAACGATGATGACGGTTCTCGTCTAATTTTTAGCGTCGAAAATTTGCTGTTTACATCGAGGACGGCAAAAATTGTGAACCTGATACGATAGCGATCGGCTGCCGCCCGCGACTGATCAAGCCGTCTACTGTTATACATCTGGAACTTATGCACGACCCGATACCGATGCTTGACTCAGCAGGTGATACGTAAAACGGTCGGATTGGATCAATCCCGTACGGACACGCTATGTATTCTCCCTCTATTAAGAATTGTGGAGGTCCGAAAGCGAATTAAACCTTTACCGTGTTTTGCAGGGCCAGTCGCTATACCAAGTCAGTGCCCTTACCTTTCCAGTCAAGTCGGATACCCATTCACCGTCATTCGTGATATAGGCGGATATCATGTATAGCAGGGTTGACAGAGTAGAAACGATGGTTAAAGAGCTGTTTTCGCATTTTTTCATGAAATTTGGAAATGGACGAAAATTGTTGTGCTTTAACACATTGGTCCATACAGTATTAGTAAGGATACCCACCCAGAGCGATGGAAGACTTAATTAACCCGGATGAAGATCGATCTTTCGACTGTGTTAGTGAAGGTGGCGCCTCTAAACACTTCGCCCCGCTGAAATAAGGACGGAAAGTGAATTCCGACTTCGATTTTTACCCAAATCGTAGTCTTGGTTTTTTAACAAAAATTCTTTGAGTTCGTGAAGAGTTTTAAACTTTTCGGTAATATACCCAGAAAGTCACAGTTTGCCGAAATCATGAGTCACCTTGTTTAAGAAACGTCGCTCATATCCTTCTGTCACCTAATTCTGTCTAGAACCGGGCGATTTCGTAAGAACTCGTTTATTTTGCAGGGCAAAGAAGGGCTGGGAGTGTCATTAAAGATCACTGATAAGGTTGATTTGCCTTCGCTTTTTACACCAAACCAAGAAAAAAGAACCGTTGGAGGGAATGAGAAGGCAATAGTTCCTTTTCTTGTTACACCATGAGATGCCACATAAAATAGTTAATTTAATTATATTAAACTCGATTCCGCTACCACACTAGACGTTCTCCAATTTTTCGGTTTTAAAAGTGAAGCAAGTGAAGCACTACACAAGCATTCTCCGGGAATGCCCGAATCCTGTCACTGGAATTTCTCCTGCATACTGTAGTGGAAGGGAGACTCGTGTGCCACAGTGATAGGAGGCGCTACTGAAACCCGTATGGTGCAGCGATCGATCCTCGCCCGAGCTGACCAAGGGCCACATTCATCATTGGTAAACTCCCGATAAACCTCGAGATATAGCCCGAACGACGCTCACCTTTGTCTACTTATCCCAAACTTCCCACGCTAAACGCAATCTCTCATCGACTATGCCGTCTGGTTCTGGCTGCGGCGTGATTTCGGAGACCGCTCGTCCGTTCATGAATCTGGGCGCATGCCTTTCATCCCTCCGGAGGTTGAGTAAATTGGTACCACACTTGTCTGGGAAGGAAGAAACACCGTCTTGGCATAACAGCCGGCTCCGGAAAGCCATTCTATAGGACGAACCCGCATTCACCATGCCTCTCGAAACTGAACGGAACACGTATGCGTGACGCGCCCTCGGGGGACCGATCAACACTGGCACATTTATCTTTTATTTTCATACTTTAGTTGAAGGAGCTTAACAAACGTCGTTGTCGAACCTTCCCATTACCTATTTTCAGCGCCTCTGCGCTAGAGTCACGAGTTAGGACATCACGTGGGCGCTTTTTGCGTGTTCTAAAATTATTTATCATTAAGAAAGCTCAAAAAGTGGTCTCCACCGGGCACCAGCTAATCATTCACCCACCCAGCGGACGTGAACGACCATTTTGGGGAAGTAATCGCGTATTGATCGATGGAAACCAGTTGGCGAGAAAACTGCAATTACGCACAGATCACCTCCGAGACGAGAGAACAGCTACCTCAAGTTACCCACCTTCTCCGAACATTCATACCTACCGTTCCAACTTCTCAAATTAGAGTCTTTCCCTCTGATGAAAAATTGATGTACAGCCATCTGATTGATGGAAACAGGAAGGCATCAAAGATCAGGTGTGATGGTGAGAAGATATCGGCCTATCGGCCACCCCTCACGATCTTACGGACAAGGGAAACCCGCCACCCGTCCTCCGTCTCACGTTGGTGGTGATGGTGGGTTACAAGAGAGATCAATCAGCGGCGCTGTTCCCGAAAATCAGTCGACGGGAGCGCGGCAACGACGAACGGACGGACGGACAGGTTAACGGCTCTCACCTTCGACGTCCATGTTGCCCAGCAATGACATCAGAATCGGCCGACCGTCTTTGTCGGAGAGAAAGCCGTAGCCGCAGTACTTCTCCAGACACTGAACGATAAAAAACTTCAATAAAAAACCACAATAAAAAACTAAAGATAGTTCATTTATTTAGCTTAGTAGTTATATAGTAGTGGTTTATTATTTATTTATCTATTTATTTACTTAATTATTTATTTGTTTGTTCATTTATTTACTGGATATGGAGCAACACGATGTAAAATTATAATACGGCATAAAACATTACGGTATAAAAACACCATAAAACACAACAACCAGAGCACTCAAATGGCATTTTGAAGCTGACAGCTCGAGTAAGAACTTTGCGACCAAACTCTTGAAAGAAATCATTTAGCAGTTAAATTTCGCAGTTTCGATCGAAATCTTGGCAGAACCAATTTTGATGCACCGCCGCGAGTTGCTTAATCGCGGAAGGATAGAACCCTATTTTTCTTTTTTTTTCAATTTTTTTCTCCCTCACGAGGTTGTCAAGAAGGAATTGTTCGCCTTACGACATCGTAAACGGCTTACATTCAACGCAACGACAATTCTATTGTTTTTTTACATCTTTTCAAAGATGCTAAGATCTTATATACATATTTGAAGATGCTAGGTTATTCGCAAAACATCGGACGGAAATTGAACCCACGTCTTTCTGTTTCCGGCGGACTGCACTAACCACTGTGCTACCGATGTACGTTGCTAATCTCCTAGCATCTTTCTTAAGCCCTAAGATACCGATGCTAAGATCAATTGGCTCTTGGTAGGGCCGGTATGGAAAATCATTCACTAGGCCTTCAATCAAAAAATCTCCACCTAACAACCTGGTGACGCAGAAAAAATCATCACTCATCAAATTATCGTCTTTAAACCATGGCATCGACGATGATATTCTTAATATTAATTACTTCTGCTGTACGAGACTGTTAGGTGGAATACTTTATTAAACGGCTTAAAAGGCCGTTGAGTAGGTTTTTGAGTAAAGTATTCCACCTAACAACCTCGTGCGGCAGAAGTAGTTAATATTAAGAATACTTTCAATTACCTTGGAGATTCTTTCTTCTGCGCTAAATGACCATGTCCACTGCTGAGGCGACTTTTGTTTTAAAAACATTATTGGCAAAAAAAAATCGTTCAGGCCGAACAATTCAGTACATATGTTTGAAGCTTTCTTCTGGGGAATTTCCGCTAAACAGGTGGTGACGCAGAAACTCGTAATCGATTCCAATTGGCGCACACCTGGTTGGCACAGTTTCTGTCCATTTGCTGTAATTTTTCCAACGCAACTGATTCGTGTCCTTCAAAGGATCCTCTCTCACGATCATATGTGATTTGCACAGCAGGGCATCCATCGATCACGGCCCTCCCTCCAATTTCATTGAGATGAAGCTTCTTTCCGTGAGCAGGGCAGGAAGCAAAGAAAGAAACTTGAGAAACTTGCGTCATAGAGGGTTTTCAGTTTGATGGGTCAGATGTCCCCGTACGATTTTCTGGTGAGAGAAAGAAGATGCGGAACGGCGATATGGCGCAGAAAATTCAATCGCACATCGACTAAGTGAAAGCAGCACGGAACAAATCCGATCCTCGTCAACCGTCGACGGTTAGGAGAGCGTCACGGGAAATTTTCCAATTTAGAGCAACTAACAAAGATGTTGACGACATTCTTCTAAGGAAGATATAGATCTTCGCCCAATTTCGGTAGTACGGAACACAGTATAACTGCCTGGAGAAACTCTTCGAATCACTTTCTATGGATAGTCGTTTTTGCATAACCTAACCATCTCCGAACCCATCACGAATAGAAAACAAGTTAAGGGAGCCTAGTTCTGGCTTTGGGTAACAGAAATTTGCGAAAACCTTCCGGTAATAGAGCTCCCTCGACTGCAAAGTGTTGCAACGTGAGACTACATTATCCATGAAAAATTTTGTGCAAAAAGTCAAACTTCTTTCTACGGTATTCCGGGATCTGCTGTTTAAATTCTTATTTCTGTCAGCATATGATGAGATTTGATCGTATTGAAAACAAATGGAACGAAAAACAGCTTTTCTGGTAACGCTGTTAAGTGCAGAGTCGATCAACTTTATTAAATTCTTTTTGATCAGATAAAATACATACTACCGTACCGTAGTATGACATCGGCCTAATATATATGTTTTGTGAACTCGAACTAAAACTTTTAGATTACGAATAGAAAGACCTCTGAACAGAAACTGAAACTCTCTTGTCTATAGACTTGCAATTCTTATCGAAGGTTAGATTGTTATTCACCAAAGCCGAGATCAGATCACAAATAAGGTCTACCTGGCCCCCTTTACAGAATGCCACCGGGATGTATTTGGAGGAGTTTGGTTTAGTGCTAGATTGGGGATCCAAAATGATGTATTTAACATTACTTATCGTCATTTCAAAAAACGAAAAAACGTTTATTCTTCACTCAAGGAGTAACCTCCTAGAGAATCCACCGCCGGTATGTTTTGCGAATGGTAAACGATTGATATTCTGAATAACAGCAGCAATAGAAACCGAGCATTTTCCGTGGTAAGTCACCGTTACTGGGTGTTTTTTCGTTTTCACGGGACTTCTTTCAAAACTACTGGTCGGTTTGTCAGTGAATTATTCAGGTAAAAATATTGTTTTCGCCGTTCTGATCTGAAGCTCTTCCACGCACAATCACCAGAAGTTTTTGTTCCGGTTTGCGATGCGCGTTTGTAGATGCAGAACGAACTGACCAGATTGATCCTTCAAATGCCTGCAGATTATGAATTTGCCCCATATTACGCATCCCCCTAAAGATGCAGCGATAAAAGCTGCTGCAGCGCTCTTAATCAGGTTAAACTAGAATTGCGCCCCCCCCCCCTCATGTTACACCTGGCCACGAGGTCAGAAAAACGTGCATACGAGGGGAATGGGCGTGGATTCGTCGAAACCGGATTTCTCCTCACAATTGCCACCACGGGTTGTCTTCGCAGCAGAGCTAGCATACCCACATACATCTATGTTCGGACGAAAGGTAAAGGTAAAGGTAAAGGAGTATGTGGGAACGTTGATCATTCCACTTAGAACGCGCCGCAGCATTCTCCTTAGCTTAGGATCGATTCTGAAGACGGAAGGAGATGGGAAGTTGGGAAAAAACTGTATGGAAGGAATGGAAATACAATACAATAAAACTATTTAATTGGCGGAACACAAGAACACCAGAAAAACGCGTTTTCGCAATCAACTGACCCTTTTTTGAGTAATTTTAAAAGTCGCGACAGAAAGAGCGAAATTCGCATGATTCTCACAAGAAACCTTAATAAGAATAAGATATATACAGTTAGACGGTGGATGCGCAGAGGATAAAACATGCTAAATAGATTGGTCGCAAATGCAGGACTAATCAGGATGAACTTATGAGAAACAGAAGTACGAGGTCGTCGGGTCACCAACAAGGACGTATGCTCAAGCATCTGAAGTAGATCGAAACGTCAAGCCATCAGTAAGGGATTCCAATTAATAACTTCGACAAATGCATATCAGAATCCTTATCTCTACTATATAATAGGCGAAACCCAGTCGTTGATTTGGATGGATGGATGAATGGATGGATGTCAATTCATTTTTCAAATGATTGGTGGTGGTGGTTGGTGGTGGTTTTATCACTGCTTATCACTGAAATCATTTTCGAAATCACATTCTATGATAACGCACTTACACTTTATCTACCCTATATTGTTTGCCGAGGTCAGTCTTATTTCATTTGAACCGGATTGAGCTAAAAGGGGGCTGGGTATGAGTGAGTGAAAGTGTGATAAATTAGCACCTCACAAATAGGATTTACTTTTTTGTTCATTCAAAAAAGCTGGCGAACAGACGTTGGGCGGTCGATAGCCCGATTAACGGCTGGTTTTTTCTTTGAGGTTATTTTGGGTTATTTGATAATTTGAAAATATGGGCTAACTTAGTAAAAACGCAGTAGGTTTTGTTTTTTAAAATCAAATGATGTATTTTACAGCGGGTCATCGGATATGAATAACATTTAGGGACAGCTCTAGTGATTCTCTCAGCCACAACTGTAACCTACAGTAGTTCCGGTGCTTAATTAACGTCCTTGTCGTTTTTTCGTTTCGCTCGGAAATCCCTAGTTCGTGCGGGGCGGAGGAAGTATGGGATTTCGAACGCAGTGCCCTCATTTCCTCGCTTCGCGGTTATCGACGATCGCATTTAGCGACGACAAGGTCATCCGTACACGACAACGACGACGAGGAGGAGAACAAAACCGTTTCGAAGCTGTACGTATTCGACAGAACCAGCTGGGTAACTAGCTGCGTTCAAAGTGAGAAGCACGAAGGGTTAGAAAAAGTTCGGTCTTAAATAATCGGATGACGCTAACAGACGGAGCGCTTTCCTTATTGACCTCTTTTTCGACATTCGAAGGACTGGTTAGCATTTTGGCCAGGTACGAAGAAGAAAATACAAGGTTTCGAATACGCGATTCAGGTGGAATGAATTCCCGAGCCGTTGTAGGTTGGTAACCTTACCAAAATGAATGCGGTGAACCACTTTGTGGGGATATAGGGATTTTTCCCTCTATCGGTTGATTTCCTATACGTTTTGATAGGTGCACTCATTGGCGGGAACCTGATCTTGAATCGGAACACATGTTAATGTCCGGCTACTTGAGACTCAACATAATAATTACAAGGCAGTTGTAAAGTGAAGGAATTAAAGAAAATCGTAGCTCTTGTTCCGACTTATCTTGATTTTACGCTGGACTACGTTCAATCAAAAAAATCTATTTACGATGGTTTACGGAATAGAAAGAGCAAGGCATGAGAAAAATTAGTAAATAGAAATTAAGGATCTGAAGTGGACTAGGAGTAGTCGTACAAAACTGAAAAACCAAGAGTTTATCTAAATAACTCAATAGGATATTGTTATGGAAGTGTTGGAGGACAAAAAATCAGTGAAATCCCTATGGAACGGCGAAGCAACAGCCAAAAAACATGTCGGTAACAGAGATAGATCAAAGGAAGGTTCGTCAGCAGTCAAGAAGTACTCTGAACGAACTCAAAACGAAAAAAAGAAGAACGAAGAATTTGCGAAAAACCTTCTTGATTAGGCTTCGTGTTATATAAGTTGTTGCAAAGGTATAAAGAACAGGGTGGTTTTTGAAATGATAATGTACATTAATATTTGAAAAAAAACGGATTTCCAATTTTTTAAGAGTTGTTGATAAAAGTTTGATTTGTATCTGTGGCGTTATTCAATTTGTTCAATAACTTTGAGACACATATGTATATCATCAAAAAGGATTGTTATGTCTTCGAAGAAACATTTCATTCGGATCACTGGAGCGTTTTGTAAGACGTTCGCTACAGTGGACCCAGAATCAAAAAAGGACGTTCTGTACTCACTTCAGGTGCTTCCCAAGAGGAAATGGTGTCCAATTCCCAGGCTTTACGGAACACAACATGCTTTTTCAGAGCGTCGGCGGTCTCGTCGAATCGGTGGTCCTTCGCCCGTAGCCATCGCAGTACGTACGAATCCTCGAGGCACTCGATAGATGGCAAAATCGTTCTGCAGTAAAACAACAAATATTTGTCTGGATTCTCCATCGAAATTTCTTTGCCTCGCTTGGCTGTTAGAAGATTTTCCACTTGATGATCCTGCGCTCAGTGCAGCTTTCTCACCCCTGTCTGTTTTTCCCTTTTTCCTTTCAGCGCTGGTTTTGCTACAATTTTCTACCTCATTTAGCCGCTTAAATGTGGTTCACCTCTTTCCAGATTGTAGTTGTCATCACGACTGTCCCGGCCTCAGAAAATGTATAGAAACGGAAAGCAAAGAAACAATCAGAACTTGAAAAATCAACCGTTCCTACCTAATTGATGCAGCGAAATTTTTAGAAAAGCCTACCGAGGAAATCCTAGCACTTCGATGATGGGCACTACGCGTCAGCCTTTTTGAAACATCTACTAGAGAGTTTAGAGAGAGATATTTAATATTTCTATATTTTTTACTGATTATTGAGGTCGAGACAGTGCTTTGGTCCCTGGTCCAGGCAAAAGGATCGGCAAGACCTCACCATTTACTCTCTGGTTCACACCAGAACCGTGAACACAAAGCTTTACGACTTTGCACTGAATTATCTTTACAATTTCTCAAAGACGGCAGCTCGGCGCAATCGCATTACATTCAGGAAAAATCACGGCAATCTATCACGTCGGCTCAGAAAACGTAGTTTAATGTCCTACAAAAGGACACCGTCTCCAAATAAAGAGCTACCGGCGGCGTAATGGCCGTAGATGCTTACGTGGAGTTGAGATGGCAGAGATAGAAGAACTTGTTGGAAAACTTTACAAGGGTATGTAGATGGGACCGGAAGCTAGATTTTTTCAATGTCTTAGTTATGTACCATTTTCATTTTAAAATAGACACTTTTAAAACTAAAGTGGACGTTTTTCATACCAAAATGTACGTTTTTCGAATCAAAATGGAAGTTTGCCCTGCATCAACGTCCATTTTGGTTTGAAAAATGTCCACTTTGATTTGAAAAACGTCCATATTGGTTCGAAAAGTGACCATTTTGAAATTAAAACGGTACATTTTGCCCACTAATCGCAGATCTCAACTGACAGTCGAACCGGTAATTAATTTACACAAGATATGTAAAACAAACATTACAAAGAAACGTTCTCGATACTCCAGTAAGAATTTCAGATCAAAGTTAGGAGATAGGCCTGAGTTCAGAAGAATTTAGTCAGGAACAGTCCAGATATCAATTGAATAAGAGCAGTCACACGTTTCAAATGAACTCCCCCTGTTCAGTATGCGAAGCTTCGTAAGGACTACAACCGGGTGCCGTTGGGGGACAGTCAGGCAAAATAGAAGAAATGTACTAGAATACTAGAATACTGATAAAAGTGGGCGTAGTTGTCGATGTTGGTTGGTGACCCTTCTAGGTGGTTTCAAATCCGCTTCAGGTCTAAAACCAAAGCATGGGGCTGTAAAGACGGAGAAGTGTCATGGCAGAAAGTTGTAGACCAAAAAAAATTCTACAAAAATCGCATATTCACTCCGCCGTCTCAAGGCCTATACATACTTCGCTGCAAAGCGACACAGTAATGATCAAGTGTGGGACAGAGACAGAAAGCGCACCATATTAGGAGATCCTGTCTATGGGATTCTTACAGTTAGACATCAAGGAAAAATCCGAACGCGACGGTGGTTGGTGCCGCGTAGAAAGTCTAGAGAATACCTTCCAGGAAACAGTGGCTTCAGAGTCGCAGACGCGCTGCCTTGCTGCTGAATATGAACAACTGCAGTATAGATTTTTAACTATAGGAAATTGATCTTCATTCGGCTTACATTGCAGATACCTGCGACACTAATGGCGAGTACAATGTAGAGTGAAGTCTTGAATGGTGAATCTCGCAAAATTAAAAAAGTATGTTTAATGTTGAAGCTCGTAGTCTGAAATTGATGCAAATAATTATTGAATAGACTGACGTTTCGGCGTGTATCGCCTTCTTCAGAGTCTTATTCCAGGGGATTGCTGCCAAAAATTTTTGAATTGAAGATTTGAATTTTTTGAATTTTTGAATTGAATTGAAAATTGCTGAAGAAGGCGATACACGCCAAAACGTCAGTCTATTCGATAAATATCTTTATCTATCTCGGACTACGAGCTTCAACATTAAACATACAATTGCTCTCCATCATGCCGAGATTCATCGAGAGTCGAACATGGCAACTTAAAAAAAAGTGTTTTTGAAGAGTTTGTAAAGACCGTTGTCTGTTAAGGCTCACGCCAGAACCCCTTACCCCGTCCCAGCAGTAGAGGCGGGACCAAGGCAACGCCGAGTGTGGCTGCTGCTCGAGCACCACACTCTCCAGTAAGGGCCCCTTCAGACTGTACTGTGACGGTGAACAAGATATTTAGAACTTCGTTAACAATATTGATGGTTTTCTCCCACAAACTAGAAAAAGAGATATCAGATTCGTGATCAGCGCCCTCGATAACCTCGTGAAGCGACTTCTCAGCGAAAAATAATTTAATCGAGGTCAGATCGGATTTCGGAATGACATACTGCGCTGCAGCAGCGTGTGCAGCGGGTCCCGATAGGGGCCTTAAGGTTTTGTAACGGGCAGATTTTTGATTTCATTTATTGACGCGAGCTTTTGCCCACGTAATTAAAACAGCATAAGAATAACAACAATAACGTATTTCAGACAACTTGGCTTTACAACAACAAAATATAATTAGTCCTGTAAACGTAAAGAAATTGAGAACAGTAAACAAAGAAAACATCATGAGAAACATTAGAATAAAGTAAGAACAACAGGCCAAAAGAAACTTGCTATCAAACCAGTGGCGTCATTATACCCGGGACCCGGGGACAATTTGTAATGTCAAATGCTTTTTAACCTCTCCTTGAAACTAATCGAGTTCTTTAGAAACTGTACTTTTTTATTTAACTTGGCATATTCCAATTCTGTACGTATTGTGACGAAGTTGCGACGGTGAAAACACTTAGATGATTCTATGTGAAGCCTGCTCGGTCCTCCTCTAGTACGAGATGACATTAATTTGAATAATTATTTCTCGGATGTGTTCAGAGGCGTAAGACAAAGGAGTAAATACGGCTCAACTGGGTGTCTGGCTACTGGCCACCGAACAGTATATACCATTTTCACTTTGGATTGGACACTTTTCAAATCACGTCGGACGTTTTCCAAACCAAATTGGACGTTTTTCAAACCACGTCGGACGTTTTCTGTTCCCAACTTGTGATATCTGTAGGCGCTGAGAACCGAAAGTGTCCTGGTTGGAACATAGTTTCAGTTTTAGTTTCATAGTCATATCAAAATTCTATCAGCTTAACTGGTAACTGCCGATATCGGCTTACCGGCTCATTCCCGTGATTACGGGTGAGTGCTGATAGCAACAGCCCGACCGGGCTTAAGAAAGAGAGGCTAAGAGATTCGCAACGTAGTACATCGGTAGCACAGTTATTGTATTACTGCAGTCTGCCGGAAACAGAAAGACGCGGGTTCAATTCCCGTCCGATGTCAGTGTTTTGCGAATAACTTAGCATCTCCAAATATATATGTCCTGGTTGATTTGAAAAACGTCCGATTTGGTTTGAAAAACGTGCAAATCAAAGTGAAAATGGTATAGTAGCCCCACAGGTCCCCACAGGCAGATTGCCCTGAGGGGACGAGGTAGCAGCGAGGTCCCACCTGAGGTCGTCGATGGCCTGTTGCTCCTCGTTGGAGACGGGTCTGGTCGGCGACAGTGCAGCGTGCATTACTGCCATGGGCGCGCGATGGGCTGACCTGTCTCTGCGCAACGTCGCGCGCAGTCGCCGCGCGGCGCCACCGCCCATCCGTCGACCGGTCGCGTGCGCACTCTCTCACCACGCCGATCCGTCTACGCATCGTCGCCGTCCGCTCCGTCTCTGCCGCCTCCGCGACCGCCCCTTGCCGCGTTCCTCGTCCCATCGCGCAGCCTTGATCCAACTCGTTTCAGTAAAAAGTCGCGCCCACCGGCTTTTATGATCCCTCACAAGGTGGAATGCACACACACACACACACACACACACACACACACACACACACACACACACACACACACACACACACACACACACACACACACACACACACACACACACACACACACACACACACACACACACACACACACACACACACACACACACACACACACACACACACACACACACACACACACACACACACACACACACACACACACACACACACACACACACACACACACACACACACACACACACACACACACACACACACACACACACACACACACACACACACACACACACACACACACACACACACACACACACACACACACACACACACACACACACACACACACACACACACACACACACACACACACACACACACACACACACACACACACACACACACACACACACACACACACACACACACACACACACACACACACACACACACACACACACACACAATCTCATGCGCACCTGCTCCCCCTTGCACCTACTCCAATCGAACGCAGAACTGACCAGAACAGGTGCAAAAGATTATGTCATCTGAAGTATCGAGGTTCGATAAAATCGCAAAGGAACTCGAAGTTGAATGACTTATATATTTGGAGATACTAGGTTATTCGCAAAACACTGACATCGGACGGGAATTGAACTCGTCTTCTAACTCGAAGTTACTTCTTCTTCTGCACTACAGCTCAATGCAGAGTTGATAAACAATTTCACTGGCTAACGTTTCGGCGAATTCGCCTTCTTCGGAGCCTTAGCCTTATAAACAGCGAAAACTCAGGAAACGACGGTCACAGGTACCGAGTAACGCAAGGATAACACCATATCAGAGTTCCGGTCTCCCTCGCCCGTCGTTTCCCGGGTCCAGATTCATGAACGGACGAGCGGTCTCCGGCGCAGCCAGAATCAGATGGCAGAGTCGATGAGAGATTGCGTTTAACATAGAAGGATTAGGATAAGTAGACAAAGGTGGGCGCCGTTCCAGCTATTATATATCTCGGGGTTTACCGATGATGAAACTGGGCCCTTGTTTTTCGCTGCTGTTTGTAGATCATAGTAAGACTCCGAAGAACGCGAATTCGCCAGAACGTCCGCCAATAAAATCGTATGCTGTTTTGCCGAACAAGGTTAGTATAGTGGATCAGATTTATTTCGGCCTAACGGCCGGAATAAATCTGATCCACCATACTCACCTTGTTAGGCAAAACAGCATACGGATATCTATAACATCATGCCGAGGTTTCAAGAAGAGAGAACATGGAGAAACCTTGCATCGAGCTATATTGCAGAGGAAGAGGTGACTGCACCATGCTGAGATTCACTGATAATAGTACTTGAAAAGCTCGAGGTTATTCCGACTGTCGTTGAATCTTGGTATCTTGAATATTAAAGTTTACTGTAGACTGAAGCCGATTAACCAAAATTGATACAGTCTTATTGCGGTTAACTGATACAGTCTTATTGCGGTTAAGTTGCGGTCTTATTGCGGGAGTCAGCCTTCGTCAGAGCCTGGAAGAGAAAAAAGAAGTTTGAGAAATCACTCGTTCACGATCAAGTTTCAACTCGGAGCGGTGAATCAGACGGTACAAGGAGAGAAGGACGATTGGGTAAGGACAACAAGACCCAGACAAGTAGACAACCTATGAAAGCCACATGCTCTGGGAGACACATAAGGAAATGCTTGAGGCTGGATGGATTACTTCAGTGAGCAAATCATCGGGTTTTGGCAGAGATCGAAGCAATATTCACGTAGCAGTCCTTATGATTTCAATATTCGTTTCGTCTTCCTTCGCGTCACAGAAGAAATTGGCCAACGCAGGAGCAGATCGCTCAAAATCGTAAAGTGCCTTCCATGCAGTACACAAATACTTTCAACATTCAGAATAGTAGAAGTCTCGGATTGACGAGGTAACGTTACAGTAAGATGAAAAAGAGTGTAGCTCCACAAATTGTAGTCGCTACTCCGGGATTTTGTTTTTTTTTTGCAGTATTTCTAGAACATTTTCTTTGGTTGTTGGTTTTTGTCAAAATGGTTTTGTGCATTATATAGCTATCATTTGAAATTGGCTTGGAATTTGTTGTTGTGCATTTTCACGTGAGTCTAGGTCCGCGTCTTGAATAAATAAGAATAAATAAATAAGTCCGCGCAATAGGCTGCCGTTCAATGTGTTGATTCGAATTTGGGCTGAATAATGTTACTCTAGGATATCTATGGCGGAGGCGGCAAGATCTTGCCATTCCTCAAGAGTGCCACTCTTCGAGAGGATTGTTGTTCACTCGAGTAATTCAGGCGGTGAGTCGCACTTACTCAATAACTCAATACTTGACCTCATGCCATACATTTACATACATTAGGATGATTTCTGATCTTAAAAAATGCGAAGACCTTGGGAACTTGTCCTTTTACTGCGGTGAGACAACACTTCAGTAATACTTATTATTAGGGGGAAAAATTAAATCAAAGAGTGCTTTTCATGCGCTACACAAATACTTTTAACATTCAGAACAGTAGTCCGAGTTCTTTGATCTTTGCCACTCACTACGTAGCGAAATATTGGAAGGAGTGTTATCCGTGTTAACAACAAAGTGCAAGAACAGATAACACGAACACATTTTAGCTCAAAGATCATTCAAACTCGGCAGAGTAATCAAAATAGTAGTCACGGGCGACACAAGGCGGCAGCACATTAGTAAAATTCACAGTGGAGATTTAGAACCCAATTGTGCCGTTGTGCATTGAATTATGGCAAAAATTTCACAGACGTTAAAAGCACAATCACACTACAGCGCTGCTGTTGCTTGCGCACGTCCATATCCTTCACCATTACTGCGTTATTGCCGCAGTAGAATGTGAAGGGGCTTTAATGGTGCCATACTGCAGCCACTCACTACGTAGCCATGCTCTTGTAATGAGACGGGTTTCGTCGTTCCATCGCTACTGTGAGCAGCATCGTAGACACACCTAAAGGCCCCTTCAGGCTCTTTTGTGGCAGAAAACCAGATATTCGGAACTTTGTTGACAATATGGGTGACTTTCGCCCACAAACTTGAAAACGGATGTCAGATTCAGGATCAGCGCCCTCAATAACCTCACGTGGCGAATTTTCAGCGAAAAATAAGTTGATAGAGGCCAGCTCCAATTTTGGAATGACATGCTGCGCTGCTGCAGCGCGTGCCGCGGGTCCCTACACTTCATCATTACTGCGTTGCTGCAGCAGCAAAGTGTGAAGGGGCCTTAAAGCTCAGATGTGAAGAAGCGGCTCATTCCCTTTCGTCGCGGCACCGATTTTTCGCCAGCTACGAATGAGTATTCGATCCTTGAGACGTGACCTCAGCAAATGGTCGTTGACTATTCGTACATCAGCATCAAGAAGCGAAATGCCGCTGTATATTAAACAAGCTGCGGTTGGAGATGGGAACAGCACAGCGGTTGCACTGATGCGGAAGGCTATTTGTCACTGAAATAAAAATACAATCAGATGTTCCAGCTCATTTGCTTATATAATGGCTCGACCGTTATCATTCAAGTAAGAGAGCGATTGTTGATCTCCGCCTTCGTTTCTCTCTAGCTGAGGTTCTTCTAGATTGAAGGCGCTCCCTCTGTCTCAGGAAACCGAAATACCGCTCCGGTCTCAGTACAACCGTCCTTGCCCTTGATGTAAGCATGATTAATTAAGCAGATTGAAATGGGCATCTCTTGAAAGATGGTATTCACACAATAAACATGTATGTGGTAAGTGCTAACGACATGGAAAGCAAAGTACCAATCATGTTCTGACACAATTAGCAGAAACGAGAAGAAATTAGAGAGATCAGCTCTAATGAGCATCAAATATTATTCACCACAAATATCTAGACAGATGCCAAAGGGGTCAAAGAAGGTTTCAAAAGTGAATAGACATTTTTTATTGCCGAAGTGAGGATAGTGGCGATCGTTCGTTCCACGCGTATCTGGATCTCTTACCTCTTTTCTTCCGAATGTTTTAGGTGTCTTTCTCTTATAATGCTTTCTTTTAGTTTGTGATGTGAAATTTCTACAGTCTCGTTACTTTGCTAACATTTGCGAGGGTGACTATGCTCATATTATTCGCTTTGCATGTGCTTGATCACATGTCTGAAATAAGTAAATAAATAAAATCATGTGTGAGCTCGCGGCGTCTACCGTAGTCGAATGAATCGTAGTGTTCCTTCATCTACGGTGTCGCACTGGATCACGGTTTCCGCCCAGCCTCTATTCCTATTTATTTCTACACTCCAAAATCGCCAACAATAACATACAAGCTCAGAGTAGTACCTCTCTGAGTAGCACTCATAAATGACCGAATATTAATACAAAAAACAACAAAATTTTTATTCATTCATTTTATTTTTAATTATAAATTTTCTATTTTAAAACACACAAAGAATCTTCGTTGCCGGGTTGCTTCAGAAGAAAATGTTCGCATAATGATCCACAATCAACATGTTAAAGTCACCAGCTAAACGCCTCTTCTGTGTACGGCGAGTTAATCCTGGTCTAGCGGAAGGGTGAGATAGCCTTTCGTTCATCAAACTCGGAAATGGACCAGCATTCAAATCCTGTGACTCAAATTTAGAAGCCCAGCTTCGAGTAGTAGCTGATTACGCTTTCAAATCCTGCTCCTTTCAAAGCGGAATCGCTAGATTTTACACTTTCAAGGTTGTGAAAAAGCGTTTCATATCCCAAAGCTGAACGAATCGAGAATCAGGGACGAGGTCTGTTGTAATATCGCGAAAACGTGCAAGAGACGCAGTCTAGCCGAGAAACGAGTTTATCACCTAATGATGGGAAGGAACTCGACAGCGAGAACTGGTAAGGGCGCTGTGCGAACCCCAAGGCCACAAAAGAGACATGCACCAAAGTTTCACGAATAAAATGCTGACCACTGATTTTTGCTCGTCAACGAGCGTTATTTCGATCTTATTTTTCGATGAAAAATAGCAATTCACCAGAAATATGTTCACTGTTTTAGGGTAGACATCGGAGAATCTTCCGCAGAACAAAGCGCCAGCGTCTCTAAAAGAACTGTCAGAAACTTAACAAAGGATGAGATCCCGTGGTACGTCCACCTCTATGATTTTCATCGTTAAGTGGATATCAAGTGTTGGACGGGTTAACTTTCACTCCAAATGAAGTCCGCGCCTTCTTGCTGCACGCATTCCACATCGAATAAGTACAGACGAGAAGCCGGAGTTCAGGGCGCTGCTTTGCATAGCAGCGATATCCGAACGATATCTGCAGCAGGAACCTGAACAGCAAAAGCGTAATGTGTTGCAATGGCTTTGAAGCGACAAGGAAAAATAAGAGGAATAAGAATAGACACGGAACAGGAAAAGCGTTCGCGACCAGATCTTTGTCCGCACTCTCTCTACCGACTCCATCAGGTTGCAGCAGTCAAGGGCGCTGAGAACAAAATAAGGTATCTAAAGCGACAAGCTCATGACTTCCATAAACAGTTAGGAGGGTACGGGACGGAAGGCTTAATTGACCTACTTCTGGAACTCTCTTCGTTTTATCTTTCACGTACGACTCTCGAATATTAATCTTATGTTCTATTTCACGACAAGGTATGTGGGGGGGGAAGCATGGCGACCACTAGCAGGACCTTCGACGCCTCTCGGTATGCATCACCCTGTAGACCGCAACAACACAGTTTGAAGGATCTCTACCCTATTGAGGAGTCCCTCTACACATGTGCCAAGCTTTGGTGACGTAATTTTTACAGGATATAGGATCTCTCATGGGTATTACGAAACCGTAGTTAGATTTTCCGGAACGGCCTTCTGGGGTGAAAAAAAGGTCGACGAAAACCAGTGAGTAACACGTGATGACTCATCGGGCACCGCTCATCAAACACTGCAGGGCAATGGAACTGTTTCGAGATAGCACAGTGGGTTGTGAGTTGGACTGTTGGGCGGACAAGGCGGTTTTGAATTTGTTTTTGCACGCATTTGTTCATTATCATCATGCACTTTTGTGATCCCAGAGCCAAGTTTCACATAATTAATGCGGTCAGTAAGTTAGTGTGTTCCATTTATACTTGTGAACTACTCTCTGTTATACAGTTCACTTTTACGTGAATTTGACATCAATTATTTCCTTTTCTAATATGTTTATTGTAAATTAAGAAAAATCAACAATCGTGATATAAAGTACTTATTACACCAGCAGCATCTTACGAACGCTGTCGATGAGCAATCTTCTTCTCCTTGGCAAGGCATTACTACGTCTACGTCATTGAAGCCATGATCGGTAGACGTGGAGAAGGGACCCGGATAAGTGTCAACATATCCAGCCGCAACCCAAGCGTACGCTAGGCACGGACGGAATACCGTAGCGCAAAACTGCCAGTACGTCTGGCTCATAATCTGCAATCGGAGAAAGGTGTAAGAATGATGTCCACGTTGTACTTGGCTGATAACTATCTTCTGACCTTCAAGATGTTGTCTGGACTGGATACATTAAACTCCGGATGGTGCTGTATCACATGGTTATGCAGCTGACGAATGTAACGCTGGAACAATCGGAAAAAGTAGGCATCTAGTGGCTGACAAAGGGAGGTTGCACCCGCTGGTAAAGCCGTCAAGCAAACCTCCTTTCCATGTGGAACCTGTGAAACCACATTTGTGTGGTCCCTGAACCCAGCCCAGCTATCAACAAGGAGGTTTGTGAAGGGAGGACCTGACGACCCAGCAACACGCTCTTGATGAAGCTGGGAACCCGCGATTTGGTCATTATATGTGTCTTTCTCGTCATCACCAGTAAGTTGGGGGCTTGCCAGTGACCAGACTGGGAAAAGACACCATTTTTTTCCTTGAGGATCACTAGAAGCTTCTCTCCAAGTTTGCTATCGGCATATATTACGGGCAATGCGGCGGTGAAGGAGTGTGAGAGAGAATCTGTAGACTGCACCACTCTCGTTACGCTTCTCGCACCGACTGGTGCTAGTGTCCTATAAAAGAATGCTATCTTTTTGTAATTATTCAACGGTGGAAAAATACCTGCTGAAAGTAACTTCTTTATCAATCCCCGTCTGGTCGGAATTGGCAAGCATTGATAGGGGATACTTTTTCATTTCTTCCCTTGCAGACTCCATGAAAATTTTCGCTTGGTCTTTAATGTCTTCCTTGCGATGGAGGCTTCTCGATGTTACGAACCGGGTGACCCTCCTCGAGCTCATTCCGCATTTTCGAAACTTTCACAACCAGTCGTCGACGCTTTGAAACTCTCGACTAAATTCATTTCTGAATTCAAGCGCAGGACCGTAAGCAGAATATCGGTATGCGACAAAGCAAGAGCTTTAAAATTGTTATAAAGAATAATGGTAGATATTCGAGCTTTTTATACCCTGGTTGACGGCCTCGAGGACCCGTTCGCGCAGGAAAGCGAAAGCCCTGTCAATCCTTGTCTTTTGCTTTCTCTGATCTCACCTGAAATTGGACGTTTATTGGACGTCATTTCATTGGCATAAACAATTGTATATTCGAACCTCATTCTTCAAAATCGCGGAGCCCACTTATGTAGGTGGTTCTTCGATTTAACCCACCAGAATTTTTCGGACATCAACGAAAGTGTGCGTCTTGTACCGTAACGGAGAAACAACAAATAGTGCACAAATGTAAGGTCAAAGGCAAACCCACTCCCAAGATCAAATGGACCAAGGGCGGAAGGTTCGTTTCCCGCAATTTTGCCGGCGGCGACCATTTTGCTCGTTTGCGCCGAGGGCGTTCAGGTGGAGATGACTGCCCGTGTCAAACGCGAGTACAAAGAAGACGGTACACCTACACTGACCGTCGAGGAGGCTATTCAAAGTGATGCTGGCGAATACAGATTACACACCAACAGTCCTTTGGCTATGGTGTCAATAAGGGGTAGCTAGTAGACGAGAGCAGGAAAACCTGCAGAGGATAATGCAAATCAGAATATCATTTGGCCTGCCGCGCTTAAGAGCTCGTTTATACGCCGCGCGACGAAAATGCAAAATTGAAGCGCAATCAGTAATTCACGTCCTTGATCGAAATTGCTCCCTTGCATTAGTGGTCTGGTGGCGCCTCATATAGGCAAACGTACTGGTCGTTCTGGTTTTTTAGAAGGCTGCTATTCCTTATTAAAGACCATTTTGACGAAATTCACTTTTTTCGTGTAATTTCTTCCTTATGTGACTATATGCCTATTTTTTGCTTATATGCGGCGCCACCGGACTGCGCCACTAACGCAAAGGAGCAAATTCGATCAGTGACGTTAATTATTTATTGCGCCTCGATTTTGCATTTTCGCCGCGCGGCGTCTAAACGAGCCCTGAGGGACGCTTGGAGTCAACCCTTTTCCTTCAAGCCTACTTTGCTGTGATCTACGCATGAAGGGTAATAAAACATTCCGTTCCAATGCCAATATTCATGTTAAGGCATGGAAGTTCTGCAATTTTAATATGATCAGATTAAGGTCAGAATTCCAGCCACAAAGAATCCAGCCCAAATAGGTATGTGTTCTGCACAGTTGTAGAAAAATACTCCAATATGTAGTAAGAAGTGACGACTTGTACAGAAACGAAGACTCACACCTGAAGAAGATTTATTTCTGTTCCCTAACGCAGACGAACTGCAGTAATAACATAAACAACATGTCACTAAAGTTTCTCCTCAGCAGCGATCAGCGCCTTCACTCCGTCGTACATCTGCTTCACGGCTTCGTATTCGGAAAGTCCCAAGCGAGCCTTTAACAGAAAAGTTTCAGCACTGAAAACGTAAATTAACTGATATATAGCCTAGAGCTGCTCACCTTATTTGAAATATCGTACACTCCGCCTTCGGATTCAGAATGTTCACCATGGATTCCGCGCACTTGCAAATGCAGTCTGTCGCACATCTCCTGAGATAGGAGGAAATCTCGTATAATCCAGAAACACCTGCCTTTATGTAAAATCGAGGAGTGTTTTATGACAGGCATTTCATATGATTTAAACCCCATGTGGTTCATATAGGGCGGAGAGGATTTCTTCTCAATCGTGGGATAACAACCCCCAGGGTTCCAGTTCCTAATGAGCTACCGAAGTTTTCGAACAAAATTGCCTGCAATTAGGTCTGGCGCCGGTTGGAACAGGGTGCACGGATAAACGCTCTTTTCCAGACTGTTGAGAATCTCTTAAGATGTCTTGCCGAGCGATGTGGGACAAGACTAGTCAGGCATTTGAATAACAGCGCTCGACATTTTGAAAATGCACCTGACCGAAACGCCTGTGTAGTGAAGTGGTAAAAGGCGCTACATCAACCGGCATATCGAATGATCGATCCTCGGGCAGACGAACTAAACCTTACAAAAATCCGGGGTCGTGTTATTTGGTATCAGACCTGACTAGGTTGAAACACTGACTTTAACCCATTGACGAGCATGTGTCCCGCCGGCGGGACACATCGCAGTGCCGCAGGGAGCGCGCGGTCGTCAATGGGTTAACATCGACTAGTCCCTGTTAATTATTGAGCAGGCCAAATACAGGTTAATCATACCTCTGTGACTCTCAATGGAAGACGAGTGCACGGCGCTTCCCTGGAAGACTAAGCAGCACCGACCACCGATTTTTCACCCTACCAATACAACTTCCTGAGAAATCAAGCCTGTGCAAAAGAGGGTGTCTCAGTACCTTTTCAAGCGAGCCTAAGCCACTGAGATATCAATGTATTCCACTTGCCATGCAGGTCTGGTACCAACACATCCGACCTTTGACGGACGAAAGTTTTGTTTGGCCTGGTTCAGGAATAAACGTTTGGCCCTACACGTGAACGTAACTTGCACTAAACTATTACAAGTATATTCCGACAAAATCTACCTGGAACTCCTTCTTCCGTGCAGTGAGCTTCGGCAGCTTGATGTGAACAGAGGCTCGAACGGTGGAGCCAAGATTGGTGGGACAGAACGTCAGCCATCCCAAACGATCATCACGCGAGAACGGAACAACACTTTCAATTTTCTGAAACAAGATTAGAGACAAGTGAAGAAGACAGGCTAGACGATGAACTGGGCTGAATGGGCTCACCCTAACACCCTTGATCAGCCGCTCCAACACTTGTCCAACATCGCTACCTTCCTGCATGGAGATGATACGCATATGGTCCTCTTCGTTCACCCAAATCAAGAACGTCTTGTCGTTGTTGTGGAAGATTCCACGTCCCTGAAAATTACATCATCAGGCGGTGCAGCTTTTAGAAAAAAGAGGAATAGCTCACCTTGGGCCAGAAATTGCAAGCGTTTGCCGCTTGGAGATGGCGATCACCTTCCTTGAACAGGAAATGGTCCTTGATCAGCTTGTCCTGTGTCTCCTTGGTCATTCCGTCGAGTGGATAGTATTTGCCCTTCAAATCGTTGTCGGTGAACGAGTCGAACGCCGCTTTCACCTTCTTTTCCATTTCCATATAGTTGTCCTTAAGGAAAATATTTTGACAGGACATCATCTAGAAAGCGTCGTTTATACACAAATGCTATAGACATTTGCCCTCGTATTTTCATACAGCCATTTGAAAAACTCGATCACTCTAGTACGGCTCTAATGTTCTTTACCTATATTGAAGCCTCCATGAAGAATCTGCCATCTTCAAGGGGGTCTGCACAAACGTTGAGAAGCTAAAGAACGAAATTACCTCACCGATATAAGTTAAAGTGATAGGGATTAACAGACCATATAGAAGTGCCAAAAACTACTGACCAATTCAGTATCTTCACCCCCTCCCAATAGGTCTGTCACCAATTCACCCACCCGCAAAGAGGTAAAGGTTTTGGATATCCTGAGCGAGGACCGATCGCTCCACCGTCGGGGTCGAAGCTGCCTCTTATCATTGTCCCAACCACGGCCTCAAATTACCACAACCGTAGTTCTGAAGGGGCCATGTGTTGATGCAGGTGTTTCTTCTTAGCTATTGATCGTAAAAATAAGGAACAACTCGAGCAAAATTCAAAAAATGAGCCACTTCAAAAGCTTCACCTACCAAGGTAAGGCATGGGTTGAACGGATAACCGGCGAGTGATCGTCCACAACGAATACGAGTGGATTTGATGTACTTCCCTTTAGGATCGAGCGGTGGGAATTCGTGTGTTTTGCCCTCCCCAAGATCCTCAGGCGGTTGTCGCTGAGTCGGCTTGAAACCGTGATAATCTTCGATGATCTTGTCGAAGAGTGGAGCGAAGACCTGTCAAAATAAGTTGCCTGAGAGAAGAAAAGAATAACATGTGAAGTTAGTTTACACCTTGTATGACTCCGCATCAGGAGCGTAGACTCCGACACCGGCATCCAAGTTGTAGACGCCTAAAATAGGGCGTTGTCATTATCAAGGCAAATAGCGGTCATTTGGTCATTTACAATTGATTTTTTTTTCATCACACCAACTACTGTAAGAGAATATATCGGGTAAAGATAAAGGTATGAGAAACAGCAAGTCACACCATCGTAACGACTAGAGTCAGGCATCCAATTACTGCAATAACCGAAATGAGATTATCACCTCGGGGTGGGGGGGGGGGCGGGGTCATCCGAAGGTGTTTGAATAACAAATAAAAATGGTCGAATAGGGGATCACTCCAAACCTCTAATGTTAGCAGAAATTGTTGGAGTTACAAAAAAATATAAAAACAGTGATAATCTGATAGGATCTGATAGGATTTGCAGTTAATGTGTTAATGTGTTACTGTTATTGTTGCGATGGTGAGTTCGCTCACAGCGATCGCGTTACGTGTGCTAACTGCATGTCTGAATAAATAAATAAATAAATGAATAAATAAATGAATAAATAAACCGTCTAATAGGTTAGCTATCCTTCCATCAAAATGAAACGTAACGGGCACTATACAACAATAAGTGCTGAAGGTCTCTAACATTTCTCGTAATGTCTAGTGAAATAAAACAACTTCGATTTGAATTAACCTCACTGACCAACTAGTAAAAACCTCATAATTTTGAATTCCTAGTGAAATTGTCACCTGATCGAATGCAGTCGTACAACGTTGCCCCAAGTTTGGTCTTTTTGTACTTCAGCTGATCCATCACATCTCGTGTAAGATGCTGAAGTTGAAAATTAGAAAAACAATATGATGGTTCCTCGATTGAGGAGAAATTTCAATACCTTTTTCAGAAGTGACTTGCACTTTGCTCCTTCAGGACCATTCAGCTTAGCATAGCCATCCTCGATCTGCTTTATAACGGTAGGACTGACGGAACTTGACCCGAAGAAGGATTGACCCTAAAGAACTCATTTAAGCGCCAAAAATTAATATGCAACAGAAACCTAAAATATGTAGAATGTCGTTAATAATCAAAAATCATGGTTGGTAATAGTTATTGAATACCTGTGGAGTGAACGAGTAAAGAGCTGCAGCACCTCCGACAGCAGCAATGATTCCACCCAGCACCTTTTTATTCTGCAGCAGTGTAGCCATTCTGACCTGACAAATAATTGTTAGTGAAATGAAACCTTAGACCACGACGTAACACGAAAATTCAGACGGAATTTCGATGAAAAAACGAAATATCCTTTCCCCACTACTCGAATTGAAATTTTCGAGAAGCAGGTCTGGTCCCAACACGAAAACTACCGTTTCCTAGTAACACAACGCAAAGGGGCGCAGCTGTTGCGGAAGTCTCCCGTTATCACTCAACACCGGCTTTATTGCTGTAACAGTGCGTTATTACTTTACTAGAGCGTGAAAAATTCGTATGTATGTGTGTATGTATGCATATTACATGAGTGTTGAGACAATCATGTAGGACTGAGCAATAGGCCCTCGTGTCGCAAAATCACAAAAAAAAACAGATTTGAACATAGGAACCTAAAATATTTCCTAAAACAAAAAAACAATGAAGCGTAGCCATTACAAACAACAAAAAAACTCGACTGCCTGTAATTACCCTTGCTGCGTATACGGACTTCGCAGTAAGAAAAGGTGCGGATTCTCGCCTGCTGCTCTGCCGCCGCTGCCGAGTATGAATGATATTTTTGCTGTCAATTTTCTCAAGAATCGTTCACACTCCAGTGTTGTGGTACAGCAGATTTTTAGTAGCGACGAGGAGATCAGGCTAATTTCCGCCGCTTCTTTACCTACTATGTCTTCACTCTCTCAACCACTGTTGGTCTGCTGCCGCCACAGAGTGTGAATGGGGTTTTGAACCACCACTGCAAGCATCCCTTGCGTCTAAGGAAACGACACGACTATGACTACTACAACATCTTTAATAGTCCTTTCAACTGCACACGGAGATGACATTTGATCGTCAACATGAACTCCGTCCGTTAAGTGCAGCAAGCTGAACTGTTAGTAATTAAGGTTCCCTGTGCATTACGTCTTTGGGATAAAAGGGATAAGACGGGGTTCTCCGCTATCTATGCCAGGCTGCCAATTGTAGATATAAAGTGAATCGTTTTAAGAAGCGTCAGAAATGAGAAATTCAATTATGAAGAACATTCAGTGGTTGGGCAGAACAATGTGAGTGTACTGGGATGACTTGTAGTCCTTCTCCTTCAACTCATATTCGAGAAACTTTCACCTTAAACTCGCTGAGTTCTGAATTTACTTTTACCCCATGAACTACGAACGTCCACACTACTGCACTGTCGTCAAATTTAGGGACTCTGAACCCTACGCTAAGTTTTCGAGAATGATTGTGTTGATTTTTAAGAGCTCGGTGTCAGTTGTAGAATGAATGCCGCTCTCTCGTCCACTGGATTAATTCATGTTCTTTTTTCATGTCATTTTTGTTCCGATGTGAGTCGTCGATAGTCCATCGCGCAAATATGATTCAGGTAACAATCATTACATCATCATCGAAACGCAGGAAGAAGTAATCACCAATATGAAAAGGATGAGAAAAGCTAAAATACGAATTGCTCAACAGATCCAGATTCGACAACCTCACTTCCAACTACAATATTGGGTATAAGAGAGGGATCACTGACATTTTACAGTATGTCATGCCTAAAAGATGTGCCTTTCAAAGTTCGCCGACGCTGGTTTCCTTCCCTCCATAAATAGCACCGAAAACTCGTTTCATGTGTAACAGTGACAGTCTGAATGACAGAATCGACCCGGACAATCAGTGGGGAACGTTGTGTTGCAGAAAAATTTGCAATCTATGTGCTTCCTCTAGGCAAATGGCAACATGCCCAGGAGGTTCCTCATATCTCAGGTCCAGAACGTACATTCCTAGGTACGCTGACCACGAATCTGATTTTTGTTTTTCGAATTTCGGCCGAGGGCCGCCCATTTCGCTTGCAGGGGCTATCCTGGTAGTCTAGCTTGGTTCTACGCTTTGGTTGAAGCCTTATCTGGGGTGATTACATATTCTGTGTGCTGATAACGATTCTGACGTTTGTTTTTCAGCCGAGGACGAAATTCGGAAAACGAACATCATATTCATGGTTAGCGTACCTAGGTATGTATGTATGTTGTGGACCCGAGATAAGAGCAACCTTCTGAGTTTTCTATCTACTCCCTTTTGCCTAGAGGAAGTGCATAGATTGCAAATTGGGTGGTCAAAATAAGCAATTTGTTTAAAACTTCGTCTATGCAGGTTTTATGGGATGCTGACAACGAATCTGACGCATTTTTCTCCGATTTCTATTGTTTTCTGCAGATTCGAGCACTTCGTCGCTGCGCGCCTTCATGGCGCCCCTGTACTTGACCTAAAACGGCCCAAATTCGAAAAAGCAACATCTTATCAGCGTGCGAAAGAGCCTGAGTGATGTTCGAATCAAATCTGAGTTTTTGACCCGACAATCCTCGTCAACGATACAGATGGTACTTGACCGAAACTCGAAAATGGACGCCAGAATCGTGACCGGCACGCCAAACAATCCATATAGGTAAAGTTATGGAAAATTCGAGAAAATTTGAAAAAATGAGATATTGAAAAAAAAATCCATCGACCACTGAAGCGCAATAACTGGAATAGTGCCAGGACGGATAACTGGTGAAAATTCGCTGCGTATCCGTCAGGCTTCGTATTCGACGCCGCAGACACGTTTATACATGCAAACGCTTGTTAACGAGCGCGCCCCGCCCCTTCTGACAGTTGCCCTCGCGCAGTATGGGTCCCAAAAGTGGACGAGTTCTCCGGCTGCGAACAGTAGGACAGCTCGTCCACATTCCTGTCATCCATGCGAGAAGAGCTGTTGTGACTAGTACGAGCCAGATAGATTTTGCGACGTTGAACCCACCATTACATTCATCTGCGGACTTCTTCACATTAAGTAGTTCATCCACACGTGGGTGGGGGTTTAGGCTAGTTCTAGGACGGCCAAGAAATCCTATCAGTCGTGCTAGCTTCGCTTTCAGAGCGGGTATGGCGTTCCTCAGACTGAGCAAATCAATTCAAGTTCCTCCTACCTTCTCTAAATTCAAAACTGCTCTCCAGCGACATTTATCGGACTAGCTCGTGCTTTCAGTTGCTACTCGGTCACACTTTTGTAATTCTACCGTTCTTCCTCGTTGACGATTACTTTAATGATATTTTTACTCTCCCGTTCTTCACTGTCATGTGTCGTTTGCTCTGAGATGTTTTATAGTTTTATATTTTATTCCTTTTTTTGCCGTTTTCTCATGCATTGCCACATGCTACGCGCATGTAATAAAATTTGAAATTACCTTAGTGAAAAAACCCTCTGGGGAAACTGGCTACCATTGTTCGAACTCTTCGAAAGACTGCGAATCGCAGTTTTTCGAGCAATTCGTTTCAATGGTAAATTACTATCATTCGCCATTCACGTATGAGTATTGAAATGATTACTACTCAAGTATATACCAGAATGCAGCTGAACAGTCGCGCCCAAATCAGAGGCAGGACATGGAATCCTTGTTTCTTCCTTATGATGATACCTATCGAAGTTATTTGTTGCCTTGGGTTTACTTATTTCCCTCATGCATGTATGGTGGGATTGTGTATTTTGGCTTTTTATGGTTGGTCTTCTCGGTTTGGTTGTGCCACAAACCACCATGGCCGCTAGCACGTGTGCGAATAGGCTGGGAATGGATAAAAACTAAATGAAATAATAAATAAATCAATAAAACGGTATCGAAATTCTGCCCACGGTTTCACCTGTGGTATACCTGTACTTGTCTTTCTAGATATCTACATATATTCCAAAGAAAGGAGGGAAAATAGGGCTACACCCTCATTTGCATGATAGAGCGATCGATCCTAGCCTGGGCAAACCAAGTCTTCCATCTCTGCGAGGTGGGGTAAATTGTTACCAGACTTGTCTGGAAAGGTAAATACACTGACTTAGTTAGCGGCTGGCTTCTGCAAATCGTTCCATGGGGCAAGTACGCATGCACCATGCTTCAGCGAGTCTGAATGGAACACGAATGCATGGCGCGTCCTAAGAAGAATGATCAATGCCGACTCTTTTACCTATACCTTTGACCTGACATGGCTTATACATTGAGACCACTGTGTTTTATACAACCAAGTGTCCCCACATGTGCTCTCCACATGTAATAAATGTTAAGTGAAAGGCATTCGCCGAGCTGTCGAGCTGGTCGATGGCCGATATTTGTCAACAAACTCAGCCGCGATTCCGATATTATGGGCTCTTATCGGCTCAAGTCATTCCTGCTCGGTGAGATTGTATCGACTAGAATTGCTGGGTACGATGCTTTTCCATGAATGTAAAGGAGTTAGATGGTCAGCGATGAACGGTTCTCTGAGGACGCGCCACGCACTCGTCCTCTACTTGAGATCGTGGAAGCACAGAGAATGCGTATTTGGCCTATACAATGATTTGCAGGACGCCAGTCGCTGAACAAGTCGGTGTCTTTAGCTCCCCAGATATGTATGTGTGGTAGTAATTTGCCCAGCACCGGAGGGATGGAAGGCTTGGTTAGCCTGGGCGGGGATCGATCGCTCGAACGTGGATATTTCTGCCTTCTCTGCTTCTCTTTATGGTTTCAAGCGCATGGCCAAATATCGACTGCTTGACCATTAGAATTTTTTTCGTTTCACTGTTTCTGACTATATACTTGGGCCCTTCCATTCTTCAGTGCTTTTCAAAATTTACATCACTATAGTGATCGTACAACTCACCGCCATATTTCGTTACAATGAAATTTTTACGACAAAATTTCGAAAAGATTGTAACGAAATATGGCGGTGAATTGTACGATCACTATAGTGCGACAAAAAACACCAAATGACGGGCCATTATTGGTGTGTACACTGAATTCAATATGTCACCAGACTGTCACGAGTTCACACTACAGTTTTTTTTTGAATAAGAACTCTGTTCTGAATGCTTCAGATTCAGATCTACCCACTTGATAATATTGGTGATTGATCTGGTAAAAATCGTTGCGTTTCAAACTCATTCCCCATTTCTCGTGGACAGATACTACTCACCTCTTCATTTTAATTATTTTATGTTAATTCAAGGAATTAATTTACATACTACTGTGTTATGCTACTGCATAGAAATTTTTCATTTACTCATTGCAGCTACTAAATACAGCTAAATACAGGTTTAAAGCGACGGGCAACAAAAACTTCGAAATCGGGAGGGACAAAAAGGGATAAAAATTCAAGAAATTTATTTACAGACGGATGTATAATGCTACTGCATATGCATTTTTTATTTACTCATTGCAGCTACTAATTGCAGGTTTGAAGCGACAAGTAATAAATTGGGAAGCTTTTTAGGCGGCTCTCGAGCACATCCTTCACTTGTGTTCTGTGAAGAAACAATTTCAGAATTTTGCTGACTTTCCGCCTCTTCCCCGTTTTTTTAACCATTGATTGTCCGCCAGCTGCTTTCTTTTTCTTCCAGATGATATGAGAGGTGTGCACTTGCATTTGACAGCGGGTCAACTTTTTACCGCTCAAGAAGTCGAGCGGGTGGTTAACAACCGGACGATGGTGACTTAGAATAGATTTCTTGAATAAAATGTAATATAAATTAAGTGTAAAAGGTAAACAGGCCGGCGTTGATCAGTCCACTAAGGAAGCGCCACGCATTCGCCTTCCATTCAGAATCGTAGAGGCGTGTTTGGGGTGAATGCGTGTTTGGCCTATACAATGACTTGGGGGGGGCAGCCGCTGTTTCAAGTCAGTGTTTTTACCTTCTCAAGAAAGTCTGGTACCAATTTACCCGACCCCGATGGGATGGAAGGCTCGGTTATCCCGGACCGAGATCGATCGCTCGACTGTGCGGGGGTTAGTAGCGCCTCTTACCACCGCACCACGTGCGCCTTGATATACCTTTACTGATTGAAACTGGTTGGGACTTGTTAACAAAACACTGAAACACATGCCAAAATTTGCTCCACATCCTTCTGAAGTTACAAGTCGAACGAACCGGTAGGATAGGCTCAGTAGTTCTAATAGATTAGTGTTACAGTCGAAGGGCTTCGAAAAACAAGATAGTGTATTGACCGAAGGAAAAAGCGAAATGGACTTGCTAGAGAAGCGCGAGGGCAGAATTTATTAGCCATTTCGCCTAGAAGGCGAGGAAGCCGATAATAAATAATTACGGATAAACTTTTTTAGGCGGCTGCAGCCGAGCGGGGCTCCCCTTCGAAAGAAAATAATTACCATCGCCATCTGACTTCTTGCGATCTGCACAGCTGAACACTTATGCCTCGGGGCTTTTGCTTTCGAATCAGTAAGAAAGCAGCAACCGGAAAGACGTTTCAATCATCTCCAATAAATAAACTCTCAGACGTTGTCTGCCAATCGCGTAACCTTACCAATTTATTCACTAATAAATTGTACAACCGATTAGATTTACTACCGTCCTTGGAGTTGAAGGCTCACCACATCCCAAAGTTTAGAAGAGAAGTTCACCAAAGGTAATAGGCTTTCAAAAATTCAGTATCCATCGAAAAATTGGATCTTTTTCAGGATTTCAGCACATTTCCAAGCATTGCATTTCCGAATCACCGAGTGGTTTTGAGCAAGCGCCAACATATGTTCTCAATGATCAGTTTTCAAATGCAGCTTCGACTTTTATGGAAATAATCATCTAATTATAGAGGTACTTCTACTGGACTGGATCGAAGGAATTCAGCGGGTTTGTTAAGAGTGTACAATTCGAATAATCCTCAAAAACACTGAAAAGCTTTCAACCAAAAGTGCCAAAGTGTTCTGTCCATCTGGGGTCGGTCAAAGTGACATCAGCCCTGTCTGAAAGTGTATAGGGAAGGGCTGTATATTGACTACGGCAAATTACGCTAGACGTTTTTGCAAAAGGATTAAGCGGACTGCTGGATGGAAAGAGATTAGTAGAGACGCCCATCAACTGTCTGCGGATTCTATTTTTTAGCGAAGCCTGGGAGTACGTCCTTGCAGAGAGGTCAAAGAACGCTCAACTCAAGCCACAAGCAAGCATTTTTCTACCAGAGGGAAAAAGAGCACACGTTGTTTGTTACCTTTTGCACGACTTGATAGAAGATAATATAAGGGCAGTAAGGAAACTAAAGAATGGAAAGAGATTCGTAAAGAGGCTAACTTGAATTTTCAAAACGCCTCTTCAATTTAGAATGTGACTGCGCTTCCTTAGGGTACTGACCAATGTCCCATTTATACGTCACATCAGCGAGCAGGACGCAGTGGTCTACCATGGCACGCGACAGGGACGAATGGAGACGTTACTGACGCGCGCTCGTGCAAATCGATGATGAACAGCTGATATTCCTCGGCACGTAGGTATACGTAGTATAGCTGAAGTGCTTTTGAACCGCATACCGATCATTCGATTCCATTGCCACTGCTGTCAATTATGGATTTGAAACCTCGAGAGCTCCACCCACTTAGACTTTTCGACTTCCATCCTGGACATTACGCTACAGTTGCTCATCGGAACGCTTGCTGATGACAAAGATGTGGGCCGTTATACCACAGTACTGTTGTTAGAAGAGTTTGAAAAAGCTGATTGTACGGGGCGATAAGTGCTACAGGTGATACGTCAGATCTGAATACAACGAAGATTCTGCAGCAATGCCAAGTTCTGACAACGAGAGAACCTCGAAAATGTAGGGAACCAAGGTTGCAGGTATCCCGTGGTTGTATTCGGTTGGTCGAAAAGTCTTGCAACACTTTTGCAACATTCTTCAAAATAACAGCAATTTTCTGAAACAAAATCTCAGTCAACGATATAATCATCATTCATATATATGACTCTTCCCTATCTTTCGGGCAACTTCTCAGTTCCTCTACGCCAGAACTCTAGGAGCTGTGACGAAAAAAGTGGCCGACCTCCATTTCCAGTTCGTCTCGGTTGTCGAATTCCATATCTCGAAGGTGTTGCTCTAAGGACCTGAATGAGTGATAATCTGAAAGAGCAAGGTCTGGAGAATAAGGTGGGTGCGATAGAATTTCCCAGCCTAAATCCTGAATTTTCTCACGAGTTGCTCTTGCGACATGAGGACGAGCGTTGTCATTGAAAAAGGTAGACTTTTCCCTTTCAGGGCGTTTTTATCGCATGACGGGAAATTCTACCGCATCTACCGTACTCTCCTCACCTTGCTGATTTAGATTATCACTTATTCAGGTTCTTAGAGCAACACCTTCGAGATATGGAATTCGACAACCGTGACCAACTGGCAATAGAGGTCGGCTAATTTTTTCCGTCACAGCTTCCATGATTATATCGTTCACTGAGATTTCGTTTGAATAAATTGCTGTTATTTTGAAAAGTGTTGTAAGACTTTTCGACCAACCTATTACATGGGATAGAAAACAAAAGTGCAGGCCGGTGGAGTGGTCGACCATCGGCTACTGGTAGCCGACGGCCGAGCGGTGACAGGAACGATGGCGGTGGGGAATCGATGACAGTTCGATGGAGGAGAAAAAGCAGCAGCAGCAGAAGGACAGTTCACGATCGTGATCGATGCCCGACGAGTGGTGCTTCGTCGACAGAGTCACGTAAGCGGCCGGCCGTCCGGCTCCGTTACCCCTCCCCCTTCCCCCGTCCTTCGCTCCTGCTAAGCCGTTCCCTGTCGGAACGCCGCTTCTCTTTTTCACAGCCGCCTTCTCCAATCGCAACTACAAACGGTTTTTCGTCTTTGAGACGTGCACCGCTGCGTACAAATAACGAAGTATAGAGCGACTGTGCAAACTGCGCGGCAAACCTGGTGACGAGACCAAAGATGAGCGGAGAAACGCAGTAGCAGAAGAAACAATCGCAGTGACAAAAGTTGATACAATTATTTGTTGATCTACCTATTTACGTTCTCTTCAATAGTCCTAGATGGGTGTACCATAGAATCGAAATTAGTAACGATATTGACAAAGAAGGACTGCAAGACTCAGAGAAGATGTTATGAACAGAGTCGGGCCATTCATCAGCCTGCAGGCCGCCAAATGAACTAATGAATAGTAGAAAACATATATAAAACATTTGTAATAACAAATAAAACGACGAACAAAAAGCATGCAGCAAAAGACGGCAAGGAACTGATGAAATGTTTACGTCACTGGGAGTACGGTAACGGGCAATCGCGGCGGGACCTAGAGTTGACATTGTGGTTTCGCTCTTTTTTAGTAGGATCCTCAAAAACTTGTCGAACAAAACTAATTGTGAGACCACAATATTCAACTTTATGAAGCCTACAATCAGGATTCAATAATGATTCTCAGGGAATTCACTGCCGCGAGAACCACGTGGGAAGTCACCTTTGGCTCGAAATACATGTTCAGCTCTAAAATTACAGAGCTAGCATGCAGAGGCACGACCAAGACTGACCTTTTTCAAGGGTGGAACAGGTGCAGTCCCATCTGCCCCTGCTCAACCACTCCAAAAAGGAGTTCAGCTCTGAAATCCTGCCACAGAATGCCTTTTTGTAATGTTTTTCGGTTGGCTCGCTGGGTTCGAGGTTCTGCTAGAGAAAACCGCTGCTCTCGTTTCAAAGGTCGAAGAGGATTCCTATCCAATTGCCTGTCTTAATGGAACCCCGCATTCGGTTTGAAAATGTAAGCTAGTGGCCAGGACTACCAACCACTGACCGTCTACTTAGACGTTGTCACTGAACAACAGTACTTTCGTGAATAAAGCCCATGGAAAATAAAAAATCAAAAGACCAAATACAACCGTGGAAAGACCAACACTGACAATCAGCTAAAATCCATGTAGTTTCCTCGAAATGATCTTCCAATAGGTGAACTTACACTGCGGGCATTTCTTATGGGACAGCGCAATATAAATATGTTCAATTTAAAAGATAAGTATCAAAGCTTAACGGAAAAAGTAGGTACAGTAGACCAAAAACAGTACAGTAAGATGATCGTCGTTGTCAATCCCGAAAAGAAGGCCTCAGGGTATTTGGTCTCAACTTCAGCATCATAAAAGGGCTCATATGTGTGTTTAAACACAATCAATTTTGGTGGCCAGCGCATGCACAGTTCACTGAATTCGTCTTCCAAGGAAACACCATTACCAATTTACCCAGCTCGGAGACAATGAACACTCCTTGGCGGACAGGCGTCAGCCTGCGCTTCAATGCCTCTGCCTTTTCAGAGCCTTGAGGATTCCAAGTTGTCAGGCAATGCTCCCAATCAGCTGAGCACTGCCCTTTCCGTCCGCTTTTATTTGCCCTTTTTATCCATCATAAAGAGAAACGGCTCGCTTCAATTAGACACATGAGAAGCGAGTGTTGAAGGGGTACAGGAAAGCTTCTTCTGCGAAGTACTGTCCTCCAGTATTGAATTACGATGTAGTCTTTGTATAAGTGTTCAAAAGATTTAATTTCTCGTTCCTTCTTGTCTAACGACTATCTTTCATAGACGTAATAAATTGATTGATTGACTGATTGATTGATTGAGCGACCGATGAAGACGAAGATCTCACGAGAACGAGCATGAGCCTCAGGGCATCCAAATAGGTATGAAACAAACAAATGCGCTCGAATCTCATCCGAGCAGCTTTCTCGGAAACTTTAGCGTCAGTATAATACGACTGCGTAGAATCTAGGCAAAACAGAAATAGGATTTATCTGATTCGATCTTTGAGGCATATAGAAACTTGCGGATTTAAGTACAGAACTTCTCTCACGTGATTTTGCGCTCTATTCTCATCGGGATCCCCCTCCCTATTATGTTTGCTCATGTTTTACGTTAAAAGCGAAATTAGCCGGCGATGATTAGTCCGTGGAGGATGCGCCATGCGCTCGTTTTCCAATCAGAATAGTAGAGATATGGCGAACACTATGCTGCCTATAGAATGACTTACGGGCCCAGCCGCTGTACAAGTTAATGTCTCTGCCCTCTCTAACAAGTATGGTACCCGAGCCCGGAGGGACTCCGGAGAAGGTTTAGTGAGCCTGAGCGAAGATCGATCGCTCGACCATGCAAGCAAAAACTACCAGTGCACGACGCTCGTACTACATTCTAATTATTTTCCAGATATTCCCAGATTTTTTACTACTCACAGCCACGGATAGAAAAATAGTGAGATGTTCCGAGGAAGAAAGGAAACCTTGTATGTGGCTATTGGACCTGAAATTTTAATATAATAGTAATCAAATTAGAATAGAATTAAAAGTTGAGTGGTACGAACGAATTTCGCAGCTGTATTGTAAATTTGTAAAACTAATTGTGTATGAGAAGGAGGAAACGTTGGAACCTTAAGAATTAGACTGTTCACAAAAAATTTGTACAAAATATCGATAGACGTTTGAAACTTAACTCGTTTCAATTCGGGATTGTTGCTACTTTTTACAATTAAAAAAACTTTCTGTGAAAGTCTCGAGGATAATTTTGAAGAGCGGCATGAAAATGTCATGAACGCATACTCCGACGTGCACGCTGGGTCATCAATCTTCAGCTGAGCGCAAGGATAACGACGCTAATTTTCTTTTGAAAAAAACCGTATGTGGTCCATCGTTGCACGCATGCCGCCCGCCAATCGTGAGCACCGTCCTTGGCCCATTTATAGCGCTCAATTCACCGCAAAGAAAACGAAAAAGTGCAAAACGAAGGCTGAAACACCAAAAAGTTCGAACATGCGAATGTGGGGGTGTTTCACCCATCTTACATGAAAATTCAAGGTTTTTTTTAATGGGAGAACACAGTTTCGACAACCGACAGATTATCAAAGCACTGTAAAGAACTAGGTCACCGAGGGTGAAAAATCTGGCGGGAGTAGCGAAGTGTCAATTAGGACATCATAAAGTGTGACAGCTAAAAGGTTTTCGCAGACACTTTCGATTTCTCATAATCATCGAAACCACTCAAAGTCAGTACTTAACAGAAACACAGCAGCAGGGTTAGTAATACCTAATGAATCTGACCACGGAAATGAAAATAAAGTTAAAAATAAAAATGTTATGATGCTGCTGGTGCTCACAGGTATTTGTAGTTGAAAGGAGTCAGCTTGGGAGTAGTACTGGTTAAGCAAACAAGTGTTGTCAACTTGTTTCAGATTTTCATGAAACGACTAAGTTTTTATAATATTCTTGACTAGACTATAAAATATTTTTAGCTTTGTAAAGAATCTGCAACACCACCTAATTGTACTTGTTCCAAAAGTAGTGAAAATATGAGTAGACTCTGTTTATATAGAAAATGTTCAAGTTGAAGGGAAAAAGAAGGCGTAGGATGTTTTCCAGAAAAAACCAGTTGACTGCCCAATAACAACCGGCACAAATAGAATTTCAAAGCTTCAAAGAGACCATGAGCAGCACATATGACGTCAGCATGTCTCGGAGCCTTTCGAAAAATCAAAAATACGAAAGAAAAGGCGAAAGAAAAAGCGAAAGAATAAATGTCGCTGCAGAGACTGCGAGCAGAGTGATCGATAGCAATTGTTGTGAGTTATTATCTCCTCGCCTGTTTGTGCAGAGCTCAGCTGCACCCAATCTTTAGCAAAAAATAACACTTAAATAGCAGCGCTTGACATGTATTTTGGAGGAAGAAATTTAAAAAAACCTAAACTACCTAAATCAAAAAAAAAATCGAGCGATCATAAGCCAGCTTTTAAACCGTTCACATGACAACGGTGGAAAGTAGAATTAATTTACTTTATTATTTATTTACGCAGAAGGAAAACAACTCAAAAAAAGGAGAAGCAACTGCCACATTGTACCGAACGACTGCACAAAAACACCAAAGAAACATCTCGACATTTCTATGGGCAAAAAGGTCCTGGTTGAGAAAACAAGGAGTTGTAAAAACGAGGAGAGGATGGAGGCTACGTGCGACGATTTTTCATCAAAAATGAACTGTCTTGGATACTATTCTTTTATTTATTTACTTATTCATTCATAGGAAACGTAACCTCCAAAAATAAAAGAGAGAAAGGAAAGGGTTCGATGGAGAGTCAAACAATTGAACTTTTTTTGAGGTATTAAAGAACCTATATTCTTGACACCTGCTTGCCAAGCGCAGGTCATATATGCAGCAGATCCTCCAGGTTAAGAGGGACTTAGAGTATTAGGTCCCAAACCTTACAGATCATGAATACTTCCATAGTTTCAGCAAAAGTCCCCGTAAGCTGTCTTTCTTCGAATGACAAAGGTAAAAGGTAAAGGTTCGGCGTTGATTCGACCGATACTATAAACAAATGGGTCTAGCGTTGTTATTATTCCAACAGATATTGTAAGTAACACATTTCCATGGAAAATCTAATTAGGAGGTACTTCTTCATGCCTCCTCCTTTGCAACGAAAAATGTTCACGTTGCAGATTCGGGCTCGGACTTTCATCGACTTTCATCGAGTAAGAGAAAAGGTTAAGGATTTGGGTAGGGAGACTCTGCGACGACGTTCCCGCTCAACCCCACCGCTACCGCTTTTCTAACGGCACAGCACAGAACTTTTGAAAAAGAAAGAGAAACGCTGTCCATGTAAGATTATCCTTGAATCTGGGCATGGTGAAGGAGAATGACTCCGATAAAGTGTCGAAGCACAGAAAGTGCGGGAAGCTCTAGAGATCGATGCACTTTTTGGCGAATGACTAATTTGAAGCCGACATCGAAATCCTCGAAGTCACGTAAACATCATCATGCTTCCAGATAGCGAATCCAAAAATAGAAATTCAATAACGAAAGCTTCTCTAATGTGACACGTAGTACCCAACAGGGAGTACCAACATTGACCGCTCACACTACTAACTTTTGCTGCTGAAAAACTTTTTTGGTTCGAATTCACTAGTGATTGTCATTCACTAATGACAATTTTTTTCTGCCACAAGAGATTGTTGGGTAGAATTTTTCATAGATTATTACATAGTAAAGTTATTAACCTATGGGAATTCATGACCCTGAAGTAGGTTCGAAAAGTTAAAAGGTAAAAAGTTAAAGGTGCCGGCGTTGATCACTCCACCTACAATAAGGACGCGCCGCCGCATTCGTGTTGCATTCAGAGACATAGTGAATGCGTATTTGGCCTATACAATGACCTGCGGGGGCCAGCCGCTATACCAGGTCAGTGTCTTTACCTTCCCAGACAATTCTGGTACCAATTTACCCGACCCCGGAGGGATGGAAGGCTTGGTTAACCCGGGCCGGGATCGATCGCTCGACCGTGCGGGTGTCAGCCGTGTCGAATAAGTGTCGAAAAGTTAGGCCGTTAAAAAACGAATTTCCACCTAAACATCTCGTGGCAGAAGAAATTAACACTATAAATTTATTACATAGCCGAGGTTCAAACTACGATAGAACTTGGAGATCACTAATGATCAAATCACCGACATTGCGATGTGAAGAACGTAAGAGCGCAGCCAATCAAGCTATTCCTTGTTCTATCAATGCCCTTTCAATTACTACACCTTCTAAGGTTTTTAGATAGAACTTTGTTCAGTCTGATGTTTCGACCTGCTCGTTGTTCCTAATTTACGTGTCCAAAGTCGAGGAAACAAATGCAGGGGAGACGTGGATAGAAATCAATAGAACAGTAGCCGACATCACAACCTAGGTATAGGAGAAACTGGGTTAAATGCTACCCACGAACGGTAATAAAGTTTCAGCTCGTCAACGAAACCATCGCAACACTATGTTGGGGCCAACAGCTGGGTTTGGGTTTTTATTGCCCAAATGCGAGGGGCGCGCGTTGTGCAGTGGTAAGGGACGCTACTGACACCCGCACGGTTGATCGATCCTCGCTCGGACCGTACCAAGGCTTCCATTCCTCCGAGGTCGGTAAATTGGTATCAGACTTTTCTTCAAAGATAAAAACACTGACTTGGTAGCGACTGGACCCGCAAGTCATTGTATAGGCCAAACCTTTGACTTTACCTTTACCAAACGCCATAGGAATTGAGAGAACGACGATAACATGTCTTCTACGACATTGCACCGGGGATCCTCGTTGTTACGTTACGTTGCAACTCGAAAACATCATAAAAATGCATGCTGACGGCTGACGGAATGCTGTCCGAATGCTGTTCGGAGCCTTGTCGTCTGACGGGTGGCGAACACTAAATACATAGTAGTGCCTATGAGGGAGACAACTGGTTGCGCCCATCAGGACTGTAGCCGTGAAGAGAGTTTGGCGCACACTTTGCGCATTATTGAATCGAGGGATGCGAGTTGATAAACAACGGAACTGGTTAGAAAGGGATTCACTCATAAGGGGGACAGCAAGGAAATGTTAAAGGACTTTAAAGTATTGTGTACATTGTGTGTAACATTATATGCTGTGATCAACAATTGTCGTACTTATATTAAATATTATGGTATAGCAGACCGAAACTGAGAAGCCAAGATTAATGCAAATTCATTACGGCTAACGTTGTACAATTAAGAACATGTGTTATTCTTGGTTTATCGGCTTAAGTCCACTGTACGCTAGAACACATAACACAATCCTTTGCTTACAGAGCAAGCAGGGGTGGAATTCCTCAGATCGAGCAAATCAGTCCAAATTCCTAATACACTTGGCAAATTCAAATCTACTGTTAAGAGATACCTTTCGGGTTAGTTATTAATTATTTCCTGGTGCTTCTTCCTCTCTTTCTCAGTATTCACATATCTTTACTTTTTCACATCTTTTGCCTCTCCTTCGACTACAACTTAATTCTCTTTCATCAATCACGTCAGAGTTTTATTCTGTATCACTCATCACTTGTATCACTCACATTTTAGCACTAGCTGGTTGGTGGTTCTGCAGAGTCCATAGTGGGTTTTTTTGTACCACTGTGTTTTTATGCACCACATGCCTGGCGCGTGTAATGAATACTAAATAGGATTTTAGTTCAAGTTATAAAGCTGGGCAAGATGATACAGGTTTAATTCGGCTGACGTTTCGGCCTAGTCGCCTTCGTCAGAGTCTGTAAAGCCGGAAACGTGTGGGATTATCTCACCAAAGACTATTTCAAACTAAAAGTCACCTTCAATGCATCGTTGTAATCAGAAAGGGAAAACCATTCAATCGAGGTAAGTAGGTTCACCTAATAGACAAAAGAACAACTTGCGGAGCTACCTCCGCAAGTTCTTCTCCTATCTTATAGGTGAGCCCTCAGACCGTTTGACCCTGAAGACGTACCGCCGCCCTGACGTGCATTGAATGCCTAGCCATTACCGGCAAGCTCGCTCCATTCCTCGACCTCTGTGGATTCTGATCTGCGGCATCTACACGTCAGGGCGGCGTTACGTCTTCAGGGCCACCGATCTGTTTCGCCTTGGAACGCTATAGCGTTCACAATCGACGTATATGTCGTTCACAATCGGCGCCCTTCTTGTATTATTATAGTACCTAGTTGCGTAATCTACATTTACTGTCCTTTCTTGCCTCACAATAATTACCTAGCGTATTTAACAGAGTGCGTTTGAATATTGTGAAAAATGTGCATGAAAGGCATCTCAAAAGGAGCTTGATTACTTGCATTTGTTGTTTGCTATTATTTGCAATCGTTGGGATGTAATGGTACTTTGTTTCTGTTATAACTGGGTGGGTACTTAGTGTGCATTTAACCTAGGAAGGTTGTCCGTTCTTGAACATCCAGGTGAGCCTGCTTACCTCGGTTGAATAGCTTTTCTTTCTCTGATTGCAACAATGCATTGAAGCTAACTTGTAGTATGAAATCGTTTTTGGTGGGATAATCTCATACGTTTCGGGCTTTCCAGGCTCCGACGAAGGCGAGTAGGCCGAAACGTCAGCCGAATGAGACCTGTACTGTCTTGCCCAACTTTATAACTTGAACTAAAACCGTATTGTCACAATGCAAAGATTAATAGGGAGTCGGACGTGGAAGATATACACAATACTTTGAAACCTTCAAAAAAAGATCCGTCTCTCTAAAACTCAACTAGGCTCTAAAGACATTATTTGCTAAGTTGAGAACTCTCGCCTTCATAGTGTCTTCATTACTATTTTTGAAAGAAGTCTGATACCCTCAGTTTCGATGTTGTCAGTAACCCGTGCGGATGGAAGAGGGATGATGCATCGTGAAAGACTGCGAAAGATATGAAAATTTGATAAGAGAAGCGAAAAAATTTGCCCGCCTTCGTGCACGATTAGATTTTCAGTAGTTTCAGTGGACAAACACTCCGATGGCTTTCTTGAGCTTATCGGGCACAACAGGTCTTGGCGAGCCGAATAGGTTTTCTTATGGCCTCCGTCTATACGAAATTAATGTTAGAAATCGCAATCAATCTTATGGGCTCGTTCCACGGGGCAATGAAATGTGGTGGAACGCTGACTAAGCGTCGTTGATATGACGATATCGGATTGCTAAAGACAGTACACTTACGCAGGGATTCCCATTTTGTAGGCAGGTGACAATGGTCACTATTTTACACACCTAGATGTTCAGACAACTTACCAGCATATTCGAAACCAGAGAGCCCTGATTGACTAGTTCCATTGAACTTCAATTTTCATTTCCTTTGAACCTTTTTCAAAATTCTCTCTATGTGGGCCTTACTTATTGATCACGATTCTCACGAATGACATCAAAACTCTTTTGTTCCACTTCTCTGAATATAACAATGTTTTTTTTTACTTAGGTTTGCCATGAGTTCTGTACTCCTAACTAATCAGTTGCGATGGCGCGTTCATTTTTCCGTTGTATAATCACTGGAGGTGCGCGTGGTGCAGTGGTAAGAGGCGCAGCTGACACCACGTACGATGGTACAGCGGCTTGCCCCCGTAAGTCATTGCATAGGCCAAATACGCATTCACCATGCCTCTACGATTCTGAATGGAAGGCGAATGTGGCGGCGCGATCTTCGAGGGCTGATCTACGCCGACCCCTTTACCTTTATAATCACTAGAATTAGTATTTTTAGCAGTGTTTCACTTTTGTATTTCGAGTTATGCGCGCTGCTGGATTCTCCTTCTTTCGCATAAATACTCTCCACGGCGTTTAAATTCGACGTAAGAAATCCTCAAAAATCTGCCTTTTAGGCTTCCCAACGTCTCCGTAGGCGGCGACATCATCGACGTAAGGCTAGTCGGTCAGGGCAAATAACAAATAGCCTTCTTGCAGAAAAGTCACAAAATACTGAAGCGTTGTCTAGGAATGTAAATAGCACAACCGCTGGCTCCACCGTTTTCCCTGTGTTAACCTATAGTAGAAGTTAAGGTAAAACGGTCGGCGTTGACCAAACCATCAAAAACGCGACACGCCTTCGCCTTCCCTTCATAGAGGCATGGCAATTTGACATATACAATGAGTGTTGGACCCGCCGCTGTACAAATCAATATCCTCACCTTAAGATAAGCCTGGTTCTAATCAATCCCTCACCACGTATGGGTAAGGAAGTACCAAATATGGCAGTAAAACCTCATCCCTCACATTAGTGCGTTACTGCACGCACCATACACTAAGGTACTCTGGTTCGATAGCAAATATTAGGTTGTCCAAACATGGGCAGTATTATCGTTTAGCAGTAGGGTATATAAAAGGTCAAAGTAGGTACACAACATTTTCGCTTTATATCAGTTTACAACTATATGAGTCATCAAAGATTTATCTTCGTCACCGCCTTCTTCACGGATTCCAAGCTTGTCGCTTTGACTCTATTAGCTTTCACCATTAATGCGTTACTGCGCCACCAGTGTGAATTGTGGCTCTGCTTCTTAAGTCAACAGTGATTACTGTAACCAACTTGAACTGTCTGCAAACACTCTGAAAAAGGCATTATTCTCTGGTTCAAAACCAACCGACGACTGAGCAAATATATAATAACAACTTGAAACATTCCACAACACAGACAAACAAACAATAAAAAAACAGTCACCTAAAATTTAACGAAGAAGCAAATCATCTATCGAACACTACTCTATAACGTATGTACATGATAATCTATTGCGGCCGTAATCGAACGAATCCATTCAGTATCCTGCTTTGATTTTCGGTTAATTTACACCTGAAATGACTTGGAGCATCACTCACGAAACAGACTGAGATGATAAAGTCTTACCTGTCATGGATGCGTTGAACTAGAGGTTCAAGCTTATTTCTTGGTAAGCTGGCGCTTAGAATCTCCACACAGGTCGCAGCTCTACAATTAGGAATGGATTAAAAAGCACTTTTATTACGCTTCCGCCGTTGATTTCTGATCTTTCTTGCAAGTACTTTATAGCACTTCAGGTATTTGTTAGCAGTTCTCCCTCTTTCTATAAGTGATATCTCTGAGAAGTGCCTTGTTAATTTTACAACGATGGAAGGTCAACGGAGTACGTTGAAAATAACAAAACTATACTATACTACTCATTGAGAATCACTGCGACAAGTTTTCGATAAACCCACTTGCTATTGTAACTAAACGACTCAAAAACTACTCGAATAGAAACAGTCAAGTTCCCTTCTACAGTCATCATGAAATTGTAATAATTTCGTAAAATTCTCACTTGTATGGATCTCGTTCCCTCAACGCATCTTCGAATATTTCCAACATAGCACTATGCCTCACATAACCTGAAAACCCGTTTGATTGGGAAAAGTGTAAAAATAGTCTGTAAAATTCAAAACTCATAAGCCACTGAAAAATTTTACCTGTGTTCATAACCGTTGCCTCATCTCCCTCAGTCAAATCCGGATTCAGAAGCATCGCAAGCATTTCGTAAGCCTTTTGTCCGTCGCCAATTCGATTCAGCAAAAGAGCACATTCTGAGATCTGAATGACAGAATATTATAGTTTTAATTCTGATTCAGTTTTTTAAGGTTCCAATTTTTCCTACCATGCTGGGGAACCATTTCGACTGTAGCCTTTTCTGCCGCTCATCAGTGAAACGGCTGAATTCGGTCCAAATGTCAACCATACGACGAATAAGGTTGGTGTATTGTTCACGATGCTCCACTGATAGTGCCTGGAACATTAAACTTTGGAACACTGAAAAACCTTCCAAAGTTCTTATCACGTACCTGGAAGTGCACGTCAATCAGAAGATTTCTAAACGTTTGCGCTGTACGGAAGTCGACCATTTGACGAGCGCATATTCCGTCCTCGATCAGTCGAAGTAGTAGAGTCCAACGAGGGGAATTCTACAAAAAGTCATAAAAACCATGAAAGTATGAAGAGATATGCACGTAGGGATTCCTCTGCGGGTAAAATAAGAATATCACATAAGAAAAAGAAAACAATGTTAGCAAACAATTCTACGCCGACTCAAAAATGCCCCATATTTGTTCCTATTCCCTTAGCACGCTGAAGGAGAAATAGATACCAAACTATCTTAAGATCAGATAAAAGTGAAAGTAACGTCGCCGGCGTTGATCAGCCCCCTGAGGGCACGTCAGAGTAATCGTTTTCCATTTGGAAGGTACGGTGAAGGGACATTTGGCTTACCCAACTACTTAGGGAAGTCAACCGCTATTCAAGTCGCTTGAATGGGCTGACCTCCCTAATTGGGTAAGCCTTACCTTCGCAAACCGGTCTGGTACCGATTTACCCGAAGGAATGAAAGGCTTGCAAACCTGCGCGAACACCGATCGCGCAACTGTGCAGGCATCAGTAACGCCTCTTCTCACTGCACCAGGTGCGTCCAAAAACGAGTAAAGGTGAATGTATCCCGTAAGAAGTCTACCCCGACTTGTTTAACATTTCAACCTATTCGAAAAAATGGCTGCTTTATTTTTCTACAAATTTCTTTCATTTTCATGCTCTATTCCATTTTCATTTCCAGTAGTTATCTTGAGGAGAAAATGAAGTCGCGGGCAGACTCCATGTCGTCGCCGTTATAGGGCATGGGTTCTTCAGCTTGTGAATATGTCCAGAGATCACTTTAAGCCATGAAAAAACTCAATGAACGTTGAAAATGTAATCATGTTTGAACAGTGAACTCTTACCCGATGCGGCCTAGTGGGGGAGAAAGCTGGGGGGAAGGTAATTTTTTTTTTCAGAAATTGTGTCTCTAGGTTGACCTTTCAGGGTTGGAGTTTGGAGCGATGAGGTACACTCCACAACCCATACTCGAGTGCGAGTGGGAGAGAGAACGATTAAAGCCGTTTTAAACAAAAAATAAGTAAAACAGAAAATTTCTGCAAAAAAAAACTAAACAAAAATTTAGTAAAATAGGACATTTCTGCAAAAAAAAAACTGAGACAATACCTTCAACTTCTCAGCCACAAGTAACGTAAGCTGCCGAGATACGCCAACGAGTCGAGGGACAAACTCCTTGTACTTCTTTTCAATTTCCTCCATTGATGATGTCCGCTCGATGAAAAGGAGAAGATAACGGTTATAGAATCTGCAATAGGGAAAAAATGAAATACGGTATCCGCCCGAATTGCAATCGGGAAGCGGACTCACATTCCTTCCACTGGTAGTGCAGGCATTTTAACAGTATTAGCCGCGCTCTCATATAACTTTATCAGGTTCTCAGCAATTTCCAAATTTCCAGCTCTAAAAAGTTAACATCGCAAGATAAATATACCCATTCACAAAACCCAACCCCAAGAATACAAAACGTACTGATAAGCGAGACCCATTGCGTCTAAGAAGAACAAATGGTCCTTTGTGGAGACAACATCAAGGGATGAGCGGTTCTCCAGATCTGCCAACATCTCAGACAGCCAGGAGATCCCGACTTTCTGCAAACGAAGATTAATGATTCAATGATTTCGAAAGAAAAAGAGGACCAGAGATCGATTATTGATTAATGATTGCTAAAATGATTACTTACCAAAACCGATTCCTTCTTCTTATCGGAGTCCTTGGATTCTTCCATTGGTAGTGATTCAGCAAGACTGCTCAGAATCAGCTGATATGATCTCAATGATGGACGATCGCCAACTGCTTTGATCTCTCCTACTGCCGCCTCGAACGCTGCGATACGCTCCGGGAAACTTTTTATCTATAAAGCAGCGAACATTAATATGTTCTACCAACAATGGCGAAAGTAACCCGACCTGTTTAACTGCAAGAATCAAGGCATCCCATGTGCTCGCGGCTGGTTTGATCTTCTTCGCGGCCATTTCCTTCAGGAGACTTTTTGCGTCTTTCAGATTTGAAACGGATATCAACGCATCGTATGCTTCGCGACAGAGCACGATTTTTGAAGCGAACTCCTAAACACATATACTTCTTTGAAAAATAAGATATATAGAAAATAGAGAAATAAGTCATCCAGAAAAGTTCATAGAAAAATCAGTACCTTGTAAATTTCCTTCGCACGTTCGACGCTTTGAGGAGTGGCGAACCTGCAACAAATAGAACTTCTCAAAACAATTCTCAAAAACCCCCTGTAGAACTTTCGTTCCCTATTCTAGGAAACTGCCGATTTACCCATTAAAGACAGATTTTTGACTGGAACACTTCACACAGATGGGTCCATCTTCGACCAACACTAAATTTCGGCCTGGGTAAGGTAAAGCTAAAGGTATTGGTGTTGACGGATCCCATTAAAGCATTCGCCGCATTCGTGTTCCACTCAGAACCGTGTAGGCATGGCGAATGTATGTTTGGCCTATACAAGGCCTTCTGGGGCGAGCCGCTATCCCAAATCAGAGTTTTTACTTAACCGGACAAGCCTGGTACCGATTTACCCGACGCCGGAGGAATGGAAGGCTTGGTTAGCCCGCGAGGGGATTGATCGCTCAATCGTGAGAACGTCAATTGAGAACAGTTGATGCAGATAGATCCATGTTCGACTTTCACTGAATTTCGGCATGGATGCTTATTTAGAATTCGTGCTTGTTAAGCAAAGTCTAAGATTATTAAAGAGTTTCCATTAGGCCGAATTCTCGGCGACGTCATCTCTGACAGAATTTCACAAGTGGAAAACATTCGAAACCAACCCGACTAACGCCATCTCCCTGAGATGGTTAACTCCTGTGGGCATGAGGAGACGAGAAGGAAATCATGGAAGTTATAAATAAAGTTTAGTGGAAATCTTTAGAGCGACTGGTACTTGCATACCATCATTAAGGTTCGAATTTCACTATTACCCTCTTCGCCGCTTTCCTGGTGGTGGGGACTATCCCAGTTCAACAAAACGGTTTTGGATGACAGGTTTCAAATATTTTTTTGACTCCGCAGACGGAAACAACGTCGTCGGAGCATTATGCTAACAAGAGTTCCTTTCATTAATCCCGACCTGTGGTCAGGAAGACTAAACTCCCACTCGATGAGCATATCAGCGTTTGGAAAACCCACTTTATCAATCCCGCAATGTAGATGGAAACCGTTTCAGGCGTATGAGGCAGCACTTCGAATAAAAGATCGGCGAGGCCAGCCTAAACAGGAAGAAGGTAAACATGTCCAGACCATAAGCATCCATAGCAAACCAATCCTCATGAGCTTCATCTTCAATAAAGATGCAATTACCGGTGTCCAGGTGTTCGGCTCGTTCTCACCGAAAACTCGCATTCCGTGCCATTCCTCCCACTCCGAGAACGGGACATTTTTGCCGTTGTAATACGTAACCAACTTGAACAGCTCCATCTGAACTCGGTACAATTTCGACCACAATAAGCAATGTAGTGGAACTACAGATGAAAATCTGATTTGAAACTGAAGACGAAGCTGTTTATATCATAGGTTTATGTCAGCTCGGTGGTGTGGTAGTCTAACACCACGGTACCCCAAGTAGGCTCGACGAGCGGCTCCGAATTCCTCCTGGACAATGATTTGCGATGATTTTAGCACCATTGTTACAACATGTATTTCTGATATAGTCACTAGAAACCCGCTAAGAGAGATAATCAAACTAGATTTTCACGATATATCCGACCCGTTTGTAATTCAATCTAATTAAGAAATTTTGAAAAATCGGAAATACTTGAAGGCTCTTAGATCACGAAGACAACTCTAGTCAAAATAATTTTCATCGTCGAAGCCTGCAGGAATATTTGGAGCACCAATTATAAATCTAACATCTGCTTTCGAAATGGTGGCGGAAACAACTCATAGCTAAGTGGGTTGGGCATGAGCGGTTTTTGCGGTCGGTAACCGATATTTTGGAAACGGACAACAGATTGGTTACCTTTCCAAATGACACTACTAGACGAGGTTGTAGCGAAATTGATGAAGCTGACGCTGATGATAACCTCGATTACCAACATCAACGGTATGGTTGATCTTTGGACAAAAAACTATGCAAATAAGTGAGATTTCCTATAAGGGCTCTAAACAACTTCTACAGGTAAGGTTTCGACGAGAAAACGCCGAGTTCATACAGCCGGAACTTCTGGCTTGCGACAAATCTCCTTTTGTAAAATGGGCTGGAGAACAACTAACTTGAGTTTCCTGCGACACTTCAGTATTGTCAGCTCTTATCCTCTCGTATAACCGGACAGCATCTTCCACCTCTCGCTTTTCGATCATAGACAGAACGTTTTCCTCCGTGGGAGCGACCTAAACCATCTTGGGAATGTGTAGAACCAAAATTCGATAACAAATGGTACAGAAATCGTAAAAATCATTCGATCATAATCCGTAGTGTTTTCAAGAAAGAGGGCTCCTAGAAAAATCTCAAGCATATCGTTACCACCTAATCAACTTGAAACAAACAACAGTGAGCTTTGAGAACTTTAGTTACCTGCAACGGATCAGCCGGCTTCTGAGGTCGGAACGCAGGAAGATACGGTTCATCGCGATCCAACGCGAACAACGTCGGCCATTCTTCTGCGAGTTGGCGCGCAGCACGCTTACCCATTTCCTTGAGGAATCAGTATTTTCCATTGAAAATCTAAGCAAAAGATTCCAAAAATCTAACCTTAGCCATGTAATAGTTCCTCTTCATGGCCGCTGTGCTAGGAATCATCGCTGGGTCGTCGATGAATGCAAAATGGGGAGCGGTAGGATCAACGCCGACAGTTTCAGACAGCGCTCGAAGCAGATCGGTTGGACCACGCTAAACACTTTGGGGTGATAAACGATTAATAATATATAAAAATGCTTTAAACACATAATAATAGTAATAATAATATAACAAAAATAATGATAAAATGATAAAATAATAATGAATCAGGTCAAGGAGGACACAAATATGAGGAGAGGATGACGAAAAAGTGCTATCGAATGTGTGGGAAAAGCGCACACCGATATCACTACGTTTCAAAATCCATCTTACAGCCTCGAACAGAACTTGGTAGAATACATTAATTTCTATTTTACTAATTCTACTTCTATTCTTATCCTACATTACGTCAGTCGACCAAAAATGTTGAAAAAGTTGATCAAATACTAGACCGATAATCAGCACAGAGGACTCCGTAAGCAAAGCTGCACCAAAACCTATACAACAGAAAGCGAAATAAATTTTATTTTATGACCAAAAATCTGTAAAATTTGAACAAAAAAGTCTCATCTGGCTGGTCTTAACCATAAATAAATAATCTGAAATATGATTGACTGACCTTTATGGCAGGTGGGATCTCAACAGGAGCATTCTTCTGAACTGCAGCTTCCGCTGAGAGGTGGCGAACCGCACTGCCATAGAGGATGCTTCGAAATCGCAGCATCCTCAAATAAAAGTGGAAGGCAACAGCACGAGTTTCAAGTGCCGAGTTGAAGCAGACGTCAAGTAGAGGTTATTGTCCGTAATTGAGCCGAGCGCGCGCTGTTTGACTTGCAATTATTCAAAGTTTGTCGGCCCGGTGGACATCGTGCTATGATGTGACATTAACCTGCCTTCTCTTCATTCTTATTACAAAACTGGGTACCCTGTATAGGGCTCAGAGATATAATAGGATATGCACTTTATCTCTACTCTAGTATTACCTGTTCTTCGATATTGTGTTCCTTATTATTCAAATGTTCTGCTTTCCTTGTAGTCAGCAATCAACCAGAATATAGGGTTAGTTGCTGTACCGCCCAGAATTCAAATGAATTTTGAGCCATAATCTGAACTTTTGACGCGATCAACTCAGAGGACGGAACGGATGGTCTCAGGTAGAGATTCGAGAAACGAATGCCAGAATAGTGATCAGCAGCTCAAATAACCGGCACTATTCAACTTAACGGACACCAGCACTCGTGTTTTTTCATTCAGAATTTATCTCGAAAATTCGCTGAAACTTCGCGTAGTGGGGTTATTTGAGGTCCAGAACACGATTCTCACGAATCTGCTGTCCGTTTTCACGTGGGTGGTCTCGGAGCACCTATATCGACTACCTGGGTGATCCAGTTACGATCACCGATTTCGCTTCAATTTTGCCTATGGGGGTTCCCTCGTGTCCTGAACACGATGGTGAAGTTCGTGTTCCAAATGGCGACCAAAGACGGCAGTTATAGGTGAGCACCTACCGACCTTACCTGATGAGGCTCACCTATGACTACCGATTTCGGTCGCCATTTTGAAAACGAACTTCACCATCGCGTTCTGGACACTAGAGAACCCCCGTAAAGAATGTTTCAGCGAAATCGGTGATTCTGACTGAACCACCCAAGTAGTCGATATAGGTGCTCCGAGACCACCCACGTGAAAACGGACAGCAGATTCGTGTTCTGGACCCCAAATAACCCCCATAGGCGAAGTTTCAGCGAATTTCGACGACTGCAAAGAAATCCAGTACTGGTGTCCGTTAAGTTGAATAGTGCCAAATAACCTACTAGATAAGGCTTCCATGCAATGTACGATCAACCTTTTTAACATACGTATAGATCAAGGAGACCGATTTTGTTATGAGATTCATCGGTATATCAGCAGAATTCTGCTGCCGTCTCCAAGACCCTACATAGGTCGAAATGTCGTGGTGAAATATAGTGCGTTTCATAATTATACGCCACCCCCTATTTGGGTAGTTCCCACTTTGCTGGGTGAGATGCAGCTTTTCCTCACATCTTATTTTAAGGAGCATGGAAAATAATAACGCTATACACTTTTTCGTGCTACGTGAATATATTTAGCATTTTTTATAAAAGATTTTCGTTTTTTAGCCATGTCACGCTGACTGTAACCTTATACTATAAAAGTCTTCCTGTTTTTGGTTTCCCGTAAAACGAACTAATATTGTGAGTAGATGTTCTGCACATATACCTCTAGCTCCACATCTTACTTCTGAAGAGCAAGCCGCAGTTTCTACTCTTAGCCGCGTCGATCTGGTCATCAGCTGGATCTCGGCAAAAGTTGGTCGTTCCAAGCCCGCTGCTTGAGGCTACTTGCGTGGCTCCGAAGACCATGTCAAGAAGATGTCTAGTAGTCGTTTGCGACAGGTATCCAATGAGGGTTAGGGAAAAATTTACAAAGTTACACCCGAAAGTACCGCAAGTCTGCGTCAGATCCTCATAGTTTTGAAGCTTCCATCCCCTTGTTCGTTTACAAGGAGAACGATACACGGAAGAGTCCAACATCTTCAGTTCAGCAATGATGTAGAAATCTCGTCTGACCAGGGCACATGAGCTGGTTCCACTTCATTTTTGAGAATGAAACTCAAACAGCAATGGGCACATTGGTGCATTTTATCGCTTTGCACAATTACGTCCAGAAGGATTAAGAAAATGGGTCAGGCTCATTCCAGATAGTTTGATTTGACAAAAGAAGGGCACTCTAAAAGTATAGGGCAGGCATTAGGGTTACTTTCATGTCAACAGAGAAGAACCTTCTTTTTTTAGAAGAAGAAAATTCGGTGGACCTTAACTTGTGATTTGGGGCGCCTTCTGTGCTATCACGTCGGTCGAGGCGACCTTCACTAACACACAGTTGGATGGTGAGAATTACTAGCAAGCGCTAGCGGATCACATTATGCCTTTTCAGAGCCAGTGCCGGACGGTAGAATTCTCGATTCAGCGGGACTGCGCGAAAATCCATCTATGGCGCTCCACTTAATTGTCCTCTAAGGACTACGAAGTCAAGATCTTAGAGGAGGCCGCTTGTAGGCTGGATTGCAATCCAGTGGAGAATCGTTAGCGCATACTAATTCGAGATGTGTATGTGAACGGGCATCACTGAGCCACCATCACGGAGATCAGGTGCGAGTCAGTGGCGCAGTGCGAGAAAATCGGCCCACAAATTCTTTAAAACTCGCGCTCAGGAATACGGAACCGCTCAATAGCGGCGGTGGGGAAACAAGGAAGAATAATCAACGATTTTAATAACCGGATTGTAACTGCATCTTTGACAAATCTACAGGAAACCAAAGTGTCGCGTTGGGCGCGAAAACCTGCGGATATTAAAAAATCGATATAAAAAATACCACATCAGCTCATAAATTCCAAAAAAGCGTTTTCCATTATTATTTTCCATGCTAATGAAAATGGCATTAAAGAAAAAACTGCATCTCGTTTGTTAAAGTGGGAACCACCAAAATAGGTGGGGGTGGCGTATAATTATGAAACGCGCTGTAGTTGTTTATAGTTGTTATCGGTATTATTTTGTACCTGTTTTTGAATGTTGCAGAACTATGCCGCATCAATCTCAGAGGACTCAGCTGTCGCAGAGATCACGAACTCTCCAGGAGCCCGAACCTATGGAAGGTACGTCGAGCCAGGATGAGGAGGAGGCATCTCAAGTCAGTTGAAGCTTTACCTTAATTTATCCTTAAGCCTGTTCCCTCGAGTGGTTGCTAGGGCGAGTTCTTGTAGAATCTATCGGAGCAAAGCAGATCGTCAAAAGTGCGGCTCCTCGCTCAACTTTTGCTGCATTCTTCTTCAAATGTAAGTATCATCTCTTGGAAATAGTCTTTGGGAAGGTTAACCGAGCTCATTACTGCAAATTCCAGGAAAAGGAAGGAGCCTTGAAAGACGCCGTTGCTCAGAAGCGCCTCTTCCTGTCGAGGCGAGAATACCCTCATGTGCTGAGGGAAGCCGGCAAATTTCTGCAGAAGTCCTTTGGTTGTATGGTGAGTGCGCTGGGACCATGTATTCTCTAACGCCTTTATGAGACTTGTGGCACAGTGGTAAGCGGCGCTACTGACACCCGCACGGTCGAGCGATCGATCTCGGCCCAGGTTAACCAAGCCTCCCATCCCTCCGTGGTCGGGTCAGTTGGTACCAGACTTGTCTGGGAAGGTAAGAACACTCACTTTGTATAGCGTCTGACCCCCACAAGCCATTTGAGTTTCTCCATGGTTTATTCATGGTTGATTTGGGGTTCAAATCGCGCTCTCTGAATCCTGGTATGGCTTGAGTTATGTTAGATCTCGTATAAACCGTGACTAAACCCCGATGCGCGCGTTGATGAATCAAGGTTTGTGCGCCACACCGGGTTTATGGTCGGTATACCATTCGTGAAACTGGGCGCAGCTTTCTTCCCCTTCTCCCACACCGTCACATTCGTTACTAATACTCAATTGCTTTCAAGAACCCTAAGCTGACTTCGTTGGTGCTAGCAAAATGTTTTCCTCAGTTGATTGCGGTTAAAATTCCAAGTTTTTCACTTGTTAAATTCCTTTTTTTGCATTTCCAGGTGGTTCATCAAGGGAATCAGGCACACATAGTTCGTGAAAAGGCTGTGGATGGAAACTATCCAGATAATACTATGGTTGGTTTTGCTGCTTGCATTTTGAGAGCTGCAGGTATCGATAGTCTTATCAGTTCAGATTCAAGCGAAAAGAGGACTGCTCTCGGCTATTCTCATGTTCATCTTCCTGTCGAAAAGCAAGAAGTCGAACGTGTCCTGTATTACCGAAACTATGCTGCACAATTTCCTGGTAGTAACTCGACATTTTCTGGTTCTTATTTTTTCGCGTGACTGCTAAGGTTTTTTTTTAGAAATCTATCGGCGTTTCCTATTCTACACCAGATGCTATTTTTGGAGACGTTAAGAAACTGATATCTCCTTCGTACACGGCGGAATTTATTCACGATGGTTGGTTCACAGTATTCGATTTACGTTTTGTAAAAAGTTTGCTATAGGCGCAGTGGTAAGAGGCGCTACTGACACCCGCACGGTCGAGCGATCGATCCCCGCCCGCGTGCGGTGCGTCCTTAGGGAACTGATCAATGCCGATACCTTTTCTTTCAAGAAGGTGACTCCGTTTTCAGGTTATATCTCGTTCGCGAAGTCTTCGGACAAATCTGAAACGCAAATGTTCACCTATGATTGGGGTCCTCGAGCAACTCTCATTTGTGAGCCGAAGGTGAAACCCTCTATTCGTTTTTTTCTGAATGCTAATTGTTGTTTCTTTTTCTCCGGAGGCATTGATTCATTTTTAGAAAATATTGAACTCGTTCTGCTCAATGCTCAACGACCCTGACGTCGATCGATGGGAGGATCAGATGGAAATGGCAAAAGAGACGCAGAAGGAAAAGGAGCAAATACTGTCGAATTCGGAGAAATATCTAACGGGAGTATAGCGAAGGTGTGCATCTCCGCAGCGACCACAATTGTTGTGCCTCAAAGGAGAATAAAATTGTCGCTCACAAGAATCGGCGCATTTCATTTATTGCACTTCGGTGGTCGAATTTTTTCAATTTCGCTCAAATTTCGCCCGAGGGGCTCTCTGGATTGCTGATCACGAACCTGGCATTCGCTTTCCGAATTTTGACTGAAGACTAGTGAACTAGTAGGGTGGTCCATGCGGAATCAGCGGTTTGGCTAAAATTTCGTGTAAAGTGGTCATTTTACATGCTGATAACATCTACAGCTTGTTTTTCGAATTTCGGCAGAGGACCACCCATATCGTCAAATTGGGTGTTCGCATCAAAACCATCGATTTGTCCAAAACGTCGTCTAGGTAGCTCGCTTGGGATGCTGATTGCGGACCTGATGTTTTTTTTCGCAGATTTCGACTGATTTCGAAGGTTTCAAGTAGGCACCCTCCGAGGAACACCCATTGAGGGACTCTCATCTGAAAAGGGTTGGCTGGCCACAGTTTCCACCGATGAAGCCTAGAGATTATCTAACCGTAACCTGGTAATTTTTTCAATCAATTAAAGGTGAACAGTTGAGCTGATTGTTAATCGTTTCACTTTTCACTTATACACAGCTAATAGGGTAGTCGCTACACGATCCAGCGGTTGAAATTGGGTTAGTTACTTCCTCGGAACAAACGCCAATCACTGCTCCCTCTAACTTCTGGCTTGCAAGTTTCTACCCTCGTAGTTGCAAGGTAAATGGTGAAGGTGTCGGCGTTGATGCGCCACGCATTCGTGTTACATTCAGAAACGTTGAATCAGGATGAATGCGTATCTGGCCTATACAATGACTTGTGGGTAGCAGCCGCTGTACCAAGTCAGTGATTTTACGTTCCCAGACAGGTCTGGTACCAATTTAGCCGACCCCGGAGGGAAAGAAGGCTTGGATAGCCCGGGCGGGATCGGTCACTCGACCGAGCGAGTGTCAGTAGCGCCTCTTACTACTGTACTATCGCATTGATATGAATAATTTACTCCGATCTGGTTAAGCTCTGGAAGATGGTTGGATTGGTTTATGTTGTAAGATATTTATCGAGTTGTTCTTCGTACTGTTGAAGGCGGCCCATAGCTTGCTCATGAAGTGTTTTCCGTCAGAGGGTATCTATTCATAATTTGATCTAATGCTAATACCTCGTTCTGTGTTCGACAATCACAGTTGATCGCAGAAATCCACTTCTGTATTCTCTTTGAACCTCGATTGAGCAAAATAAAATTTTTATTTAGTTCTCTCTTTTCTTCATTCTACATCTATAGCTCGGTATGAGCGAATTGTCGCTTCGCTGTCTATTTTATTACATAATAAAATTACTGTACATACAAATTGAGCACCAAAAGTTTGGGTGACGCTGCTCACTGTCGCATCATGGTGTTAATGTTATCGATTGTCATTTGAACCACTTCCGAACCCTGAAATTTCGACGTCCGTCACAGCTCATAGTACGGTAACCAGTGCTGTAACACCAATCTTATTTATAGTACCTTGTGACTGCCGCCAATGTCTCTCGTGTGCACCCGTTGCTCGACGAGAGCTTTCCAAAGAGCGTCGGAGATGAGGTTGGCGTGATGGTGGCAGTTGAGATATCTATGAAAGTTCCACGGTATTCGAGAACAAAAAACTAGAAACGGTGATTGTACCTGAGCATGTCGATACTCGCCCGGATGAACGCGGTTGGGTTTGCGAGATCCTTGCCAGCTAACGAGGTACCGGTATTCCTGGTGCCCTGGAATTTGTGTCACAGGTTACCCTGGAGAATTTCATACCCTGGTACATCATCACTCTAGGCAGCCTGGAGGGCGAGTGCTGCAGACTCGACTGCGAAGGTGAAAACGACCTGTTTCACCTTATCTTCTTGCGGTTCTTTTTTGTTGGAACTTGTAGAACCAGCTGCTGTAAAGTCGTACACCTCGCTAGAAAAGTCTGGTACCAATTTACACGACCTCAGAGGGATCAAAGGTTTGGTAACGGAGATCGATCGTTCAATCCTTTCAAACCTTCAATTGCATCGATTACCACTACGCTACACGTGAGCGCGTGGAAGAACCGAGAGAAAATTCAAAAAATCCATCATTTCCAAGAGGGCTAGCCTCCCGGGCCAACAGAGCTTTCAATCCTCCCGGGGCGGGGTAAGTTGATATGGTACTTGTCTAGGAAGGTGAAGACGCTAACTTTCTCAAGTCTTTGTAAAGGCCGAATGCGCATACACTAAGGCGGTTGTTGTGTCATCGATTTTGCTCAACGGGCACAGACGTGTCTGTGTCAGTTGTCCGCCACTTCGCTGAGCGAAATCGATGGCATAACAACCGCCTAAGACTCTAACTAGAGCGAAGAGAGGTTCTTGTAAGATCTGAATGGAACACGATGTGGCTGCAGGGGCCTTAGCTTTCTACCTTTATCGTATCCGAAGCAACCTACAGTTTCGAAGACGGCGTATTTATCACCGATGTTCATGCCAGAAACGAGGCCAGGACCTCCGACAAGACCGCACGCAATGTTGGAGATGATGTTCCCGTAGAGGTTCGGCATCAGCATCACGTCGAATTGTTGAGGTCGAGAGACCTACGACACAGTATATTTAAGCTGCTCAAATTCGCAGTCAAATTCAATTCGAACGCACCAACTGCATGCAGGCGTTGTCAACGATCATCGATTCAAATTCAATGTGAGGATAGTCAGCCTTTGCCATTTCTTTCACAACCTGGACGAGTACAATTTAGCTTTTTCGGGGGCTCAAAAACTGCTTGAATGGCAGTACCTGAAGGAAAAGACCGTCGCCTAACTTCTGAATGTTCGCCTTGTGAATTGCGGTGACCTTCTTACGTTTGTTGAGCGACGCGTATTCGAATGCCATTCGAGCGATTCGTTCGATACATGGACGTGTGACGATCTGAAACACAGCGATCGCAGCACGGAAAAGATAAATAAAACATTAAATTCTAGGCGTTGATCACTCTTTCTTCATTTTAATGGGAAGGTTTTAGATGAGGGACGGCCGGGAACTTAAAACCGTATCTTGCTTTTTTTGGTTTTTTTTACAGTGGATTATTTGTGAATTTTAGCACATCGGTAGATTCGACAGTCTGCCCTGAGTTCAAAAATGTCATCTTTTTGATATTTCAATTGAGGGTGACTCAATTATTAACCGATTTCCCCGCAGCAAGGCTAGTATTAGGGTGACCCAAAAGTTCGTGTCCATTTCAGATCCTGACTTCCTTTATCCGTAACTCAGCACAAAAAAAAACAAATAAATAAATAAACAAAAAACAAATGAATGACCAATAAGGTTATCATGACTAATAACAATTCATTGTCAACGATCCAGGAAAGAATTATGCACAACCATAACAACCTTATTCGTCATCTATTTGTTTTCCTTGAGCTGTGAGTAAACGGATTCAGAATCTCAAATGCACACGAACTTTTGTGTCACCCTAATAGTTTCGCGACATTCCGAATCGTACCTCTGGGGTTTCTTAAGAAGATGTTATCATTAGGAAATGAAAATTCGTAGTCTCCGAGATTTTGTTCATATATGTATGTACCTTTATGCTCTCCACGATGCCCGGAAGGGTTTCGTGCTCCAGACCTGAGTATTCGCCTTCCGTGTTCTCTCGAATCAGCACTATGTCGATGTCCTGAATAGCCATTTTATTCTATTTCTTCTAAAGAGGCACCTATACTCGTGATTGGTTCACAGAAAAGGCCCCTTGAAAGGTTCGAATTGGTGGCATTCTCTCGGAAAAATACAAGAAACTCTAAAGTTGTCGCAGGATCAGGAAGCGTAGCAAGAAATCCAACGACTTGGAATTGAGGATTTGCTCGTTTTCGAAGGACCAACTCACCTTATGTCTTGTTGGTATGGTAGGAATCGTGACACAGTGAAGAATGTTGGCATAAAGATCGAGCCGAGTTCGCAGCTCAACATTTCTTGATTTAAAGTCAGGACTATCGTGCTTCGTTTCGATATTCCCCTGAAAATCGATGAAACTAAACAATTGAACATGAAAATGAAATTATGCTTGGGAAAGAAAACAAATAACGTAATAGCAAGTGAATTCTTAGTATCCGTTCCGTTCCCTAACACCATATGGAAACTTATGATTTTCCCCGGTACTCATCAGTAATGAAGGGAAAGCTCTAGAATAGAAATAGTGGGTAAAATGCTAACCACTAGGCTCTACCTGTATAGCTGTGTGTTGTTAATATCTAAACGTCAAGATCCTACTCCACTACAGTACCGGACGCGCCGCAACGATAAAATGGCGGTAGCGGCGCTTTGGAGCGCCGAAATGCGCCGTTCCGGTGCCCACGCGTGGTGACCTGGTCAGAGCCAACCGCAGTTCATTTGCGCCCCATGCCCAACGGGAGGCCACACGTGGTATCCCCTTCGAGTCACACCCCTGGGGACCCCTAGTGCTAGCCTGGGACGCTAGGGAAAGACGCGCGGTAGATTTATAGTCGGCGGGGAGGGACGGAGCCTAATCGGAGCGAGGAACCGGAGCGGCAAATAACCCAATTTTAAACAAGTTATTAAAAAGAGCGGGTTCCGGCGCTCCGAGGCGCCGCTGCCGCCGTTTTATCGTTGCGGCGCTTCCGGTAATGTAGCAACTTCAACTAGTGACTATGATTTACTAAGGTAGACCTGACATGATTTTCCAGTGAATAAATCCAAAATTTCTCATTGTTGTTGATATATGGATAACATAATATGTTGATAACGACCGCCTCTTTGCAGGAAAAGAACCAATTCAACGTCGATTTATCGACCAACCCACTGTGGAGAAGGTCACATACAAAATTCAAATCATAGGTAGCCACCTGAAATCCCTTGAAGAATTCGGCGCCAGGTCAACTACCACTGGCTTATTTGAGTGGCGGGAAGAGATTCTCCTCACTTTCCAAGGTATTTCGTCCATTCTCGCGATTTCTTTCTTTTTTCTTCATTTTTTCATATTATCTTGCGCTCTCTCATACTCTACGCGCTCTCCCATACTTTTTCGCGCTCTCTTCTACTCTCCTCACTTTCCCACACTATCTTGTCCTTTCTCACGATTTCTTTTTTTTTCAATTTTTTCTCATACAATCTCGCGGTATTTCGCAAACTCCTCGCTTTCCCATTCTCTCTCGCGTTCTCTAGCACTCTCCTAACTTTCCCACATTATCCCGCGTTCTCTTGTACCTTCCTCGCTTTCCCAGACTTTCTCGCGCTCTCTAGCACTCTACACACTTTCCCGTACTCTTTCATGCTCTCTTGTACCCTCCTCACGTTCTCGCACTATCTCGCCTTTTTTCACGCTTTCTTTACTTTTCCAAATTTTTCCCATACCATCGCGCGCGCTCTCGCAGTTTCTTCGCTTTTCATTCTTTCTTACGCTCTCTAGCGTTCTCCTAAAATTTCTATATGGATTAGGGCCGAAGTGTTGATAAATAAGTTTATAAGTTTGAGCATAGGCTTTACAAGGAATTTAGGTTTATAAAAAGTTCATTTGATGAATTTCAACACCACTTCCCTATCTGTTTTTATCTGGGCGTTTGGCGAGTACTTTCAGTAGTCTTAATTCATACCTTAAGAGCAACACCGTTCCTCTGAATGGCCAGCAACGCGATCTCCAAGTCTCCCTCATCGAGTTGAGAGCTTACTTGAACCATTTCGAAATTGACGGGTGCCTAGAACTAATCGCATTTGACATTTGCTACAGTTCCATATTAAATCATCAAAAATTGCTTACATGACAATAGCTGAAGATGGTTCGAATGTGCTCGATCATTTCCGGTCCGATACCGTCTCCAGGTAACGCGGCTACCGTATGACGACCACCGTACTTGGCGGCCGGCAGCTATAATCGAGCACCTACTTGAATGAGTACAAGGTTTCCAGCCGACTGACTTACTCTTTCTCCGGGTATTTCGTGAGTTCTGATCGCTGACGGGATTTTCTGTTGGGTTTTTGCACTGTTTGCGAGAACAGAGGAGCCGCTCAGGGCTCGAGCGACCGATGGATGCAGCCGCGACAGCATGGCTTATTCTGCAACGAGGCAACTCACAATCAGACGGCAAACGGCCACTTTTCTTCAGGGTATATAAAGAGACGAAGAATATATTACGACAATCAATTACAATAGGGATAAGAATTAATACATTAATCAATACAATAATCAATTAATACCCCAAAATGAAAGTAGTGACAATAGTGAAGAGGAAGCGCGCAGTGCCTTGATTAGAGCCACTACTGACATCCGCAGGCTTATCTGAGAAGGTAAGGACACTGACTTGTAGTGGCTGCCCCCCCCCGCAAGTTAATGTATAGGCCAAATACGCATTCACCAAGCCTTTGCGGTTTTGAATGGAAGAAGAATGCGCCGGTGCATCGGGAGGGATCTGATCAATACCGATACCTTTACCTTTCTCTATACCTTTAATATTGCCCGGACTGGAGAGAGAATCGAAATCTTTTATAACTATTCACAAAATGAGCCACAACCAACCAAACTGGCACCATTAGAAAGTGTTGGAAAATGAGCCAACATAGAACTGGATCTACTATACCTTGCAAAGGCGATAAACGGGGAACTTAACAGCGAATGAAGAGAGAAAATATCCCGTTAGTTAACAATGGTAAGAGATTTGCCATCATCAGCTTCAAGAGAAAGTTGATGATAACAACGGCAAAAAGATGAATAGAGGATCCTCCTACGACCTATTATCCAACAGTGGTGAAAGGAACCTCAGCTTAAATCTGAAAGTTAGAGGTACAGAAGAAGGAGTGATGTACTACTGCATCGAAAAATGCTTCACAGAATATATTCATGGGTACTGAGCTGACAGATTTATTGGGATTGAGGACAGCTAGCACGCGGACTGGATGCGTCAGATATGTTCACATAACAACTGTTGCGTTAAAACTAGTTGCAGTTTTACGTTCAGGGCTGACTTACAAACGTGTTTCTTGCGAAAAGTGCAGCCTTTTCAGAAACAAAAACGTATAGCGACTGGCTCCTGCAATCCATTATACCTGAAAATTCGAAGAACAGAATTTTTCGCGAATTTTTCTGAAAGACGAAGTGTAGTTCGGGCCGGAAGTCTTGAATTAACTTCATCGTTTTCTGCGCTAAAGAATTGGCTAATCAAGTAAAAGCCTGTTCTAATCTTTATCACGGCGTTGTGCTTTTGCTACACGTGTTGGACTAGGTTAGTTGTTGGATCCAATAATAAATGACCATAATGAAAACTAGACCCACCTTCTAACCTCGCCATAAGGTAGAAGGTCAAGATGCCAGCGTTGATCTGTCCCTAGAGACGCGCCACACACTTGTGTTCCAGTCAGAATCGTAGAGGCTTGGTGAATTCGTATTTGGCCTACACAATGACTTGCAGGCGTCACTCGCTGTGCCAAGTGAGTGTTTTCACCTTCCCAGAAAGTCTGGTACCAAATTATCTATTCCGAACGGATGGAAGGCTTGGTTGGCCCAAGCGAGGTTTCTTTTTTTCCGTTTTCAGTCGTGTCGGAACTCTTCAAAATACGGGCGGCGAGAAAAGTGCTTGGGTAAATCATTACATTTGTGAGACGCTTAGGTGATTCGAAACATTCATCAGATCACTTCGGTTCAAGAAGTCGAGAGGAAAGACAATCATTTGGAAAATTTAGGGGATATGTAGGGGCCTGATTAGTTTTCCCTTTCTTTTTTCTTTTTTTCAACCGTGCAAGTGTCAGCAGCGTCTCTCACCAACCACGCGCGCCCTCTCCATAGCAGCATAAAACAAGAATGGCCAATCAAGTGCTGAGCCAAAAAAAGGTTAATAAATTTAGTAGAGAAAGCTAAAGAAATTTCAAATCGAAGGACGACAAAGTTCATGACGAACGCCTGGTGTTATGGCAGCACATCAAAATCGATGACAGCCCCATTATATGCCAAACGGCGTCCACCTTGATCGTTATGTTGCCAAACACCTGTGCTATAAGTCACATATAAATGGGAGATGGCGATCGTAGAGCAGGAGAAACAAGAATGGTCGAGTGGGCACCAACGGATTGTCGAGGCACTCGAAGAAGTTGTTTCGAGGCCTGAAAAGTCGAGAAACACCTGGGCATACAGGATGTCTAAGACGATACTGAGTGACGCCAGGAGAGAAAGTAAAGGAAATAAACTTCCTATCGTTTGTACAGGTAATTTCCTACGTTAAAAAATGTTTAACTCAACAGCTGTAAAAAATGAGAAACGCGAGGTATTCGTTCATATCGACCTCATCCGTGTGAGTTCCTATGTGCGAACTACAGTACCGGACATACAGTAGCGGTCAAAAAGATATGTCACTTTTCATTTTCATTCAAAAATAGCTCAAATCGAAAAGAACCTGATACCAATTGATAGTTCTGAGTACTCTATTTAAAAATATGTTGAAACATACCGCTGTTACTATTTCTCTGTTTTTTAAAAATATTTTTCAGTGATTTTCATATGCTGTTTTGAACAAAAATATCTCAAAAATCGCTGGGTATAGTATCAATCTGAGATAATATTCTGATAGAGAATAATCTAGTTATTATAATGTGCTACAAAAGTTTGATTCAAATCGCCTCTAAAATATAGATTTTTTAAGCAAACTTTTTGGTGGTCAAAAATCGGTCAAATTTTAGGACCATGTTTTAAACAAAATTCCATATCTTCCAAACTTTTTGAAAAATTAGGATCAAATTTGGAAGTATTGTAGAGGATGGTATTCTCTTTGGGGTAATTGTTTTCATTTTGAAACCGGTTCTTTATTTTGGGAGAAAATTCCTTTTAAAGTTGAGATTGCGTAAATTGTTGTATCTAAAAAAGTTCAAGAGGAACCGACTCAATTTTTCCCAGGTCAATAGTAGATTTGTAGTTCTTCCAATATCGCACGTAAGCTAGAATAAATCGAAGTTTTAATAAAAATATATCGCATTGACTAACCCCCGCTGAGGGCGTCGTCACTACCAGTACATTGTATAAGGGCGGGCAAAGGCGCGCTCAGCGTGTGATAGTCAAAGCGATATCTTTTTATAAAGAACTTTGATTTATTTCAGCATACATACAGTATCAAGAGTACCGTTAATGTACTATCAAATGAGAAAAATTGAAGTCGATTCCTCTCGAACTTTTTTGAACAAAGCAGTTTACGCTGTGTCAACTTTCAAAGGAATTTTCTCACCAATTAAGAGAGGAGCTTGAAAACAAAAACGAGATCTTCAAAGAAAAAATCACTTCCTATCACTCTCTTAAATTTGGTGTAATTTCGTTACGCAGTTAAAAAGATATAGAATTTTGTTTGAAACATGGTCCTAAAATTTGACCAGTTTTTGACCACCAAAATGTTTGCTCAGAAAAATCTACAATTTAGCGGCGATCTGAATCAAATGTATGTATCACATTATATTGACTAGACTATGCTCTATCAAATTATCATCTCAGATTGATCCTTCATTCAGCGATTTTTGAGATATTTTCGTTGGAAATAGCATATGAAAATCACTATAAAATATTTTTAAAAAATACAGAATTCGAAACAGCGGTATGTTTTGACATATTTTTAGATAGACCCGTCAGCACTATTGAATAGTACCAGATTCTTCTCGATTTGAGCTATTTCTGTATAAAAATGAAAAGTGACATATCTTTTTGACCGCTACTGTAGCTTTTGATCACTTCCCGGAAAAGCCGCTTAGGAGCGTTCCAAAGCGGCTTTTTTCAATAACTTTGTTGAAACTCAATTATTTGTAGAAATATGCATATATTTGACCTCAGCGGCTCAAGCGCTATCGAATGATTTTCAAAGATCGGTACAAATGCAATATATGGCCCCTTTTGCCGACCCCTCAAATCTCCCCTAGTTGGCCCCTGAGGGACCGAGCAGCTCCAGAGGGACCGACCAGGGGAGATTTGAGGGGTCGGCAAAAGGGCAATATTTTGCACTTGTACCAATCTTTGAATACCAGTCGATAGAGCTCGAGCTGCTGAGCTCAAATGTATGAATAATTTTACAAGTAATTGAGTTTCAACAAAGTTATTGAAAAAAGCCGCTACGAAACGTTTCTAAGCGGCTTTTCCGGGAAGTGATCAAAAGCTATGTCCGGTACTGTACTTTGTACCTTGTCACTTTATTCCACCTGCTATGAACTGTAAGGTAGGATGAGTTTTGTAGTTGTTTGATTAGTTGATTAGGTTTTGTTGACTCCAGTTCCTCAATCCTAAATGCACCTCATGCACATCATGTCCAATATCCGTTTTTTTGCTTCGTTAAACCTATACATATGTTATCAATTGGCGCTGGATTTGGAATGAATAAATGAATAATAAATAAATAACTGATGAGATGATGAGTGTGAACATCCTATCAGCTATTAAAGAGTGTCTAAAATTATTTAGTTTGACGGAAGAACTTAGGCTGACCCCATTACCTTAATCCCCAACCGTGTGGGGTGTATGCACCGAGTCAAGTCCGAGTCAAGCAGCTATTTTGAGGTTTTCCTCTTGTTTTCTTGGCATTTTCTTGTATTCTTAATGAAACTATTTGTATTGGAAGTCTGAATCCCCAATTGTTGTAAAGAACATCCATTGTAGGATGGGAAGACGTACTCAGAAAAATCACTAGAGCCGTAAGAAGCTCAGATATTTCAGGACATTCATCAGATTGCTTCGCTCAAGAGACAAACAGCTGGCTGTTGCGATAAAGCTATAGGAAATATAAATGGATTTAACGGGCCTTGCTTGGTTTTTCCTTTCATTCTATCTTTTTTTCAACAGTGCGGGGTCGCCTCTTACCAGCCACGCGCGCCTTCGTTGTAGCAGCATAAAAAAAAATCAAGTGCTTGGTTCTTCCTTTCTTTTTTCTTCGGTTTTCAACAAGTTTGAATACTACTGATAATTCTGGCGGTTTCCCACAACTTTTCGTCTTCTTGTCAAATCGAATCGCATGTTCCAACAGTGAACTGTTCCGTTCCCGATTCCGAGTGGTGATAACGGTTGTCCACCTGGTTCGGGAATGATAAGAGTTGATTGTTGCCAGCATAACAGCCGATTATTTAACTATGTGATGACAAATATATGACACTCCGTTACTGAGCGAGTAGAGAAAGGTGCTAGGCGTATAAGCACTTGGAAGAAGGGCTTTAGTCAAGGAGAACATGATCTCTCAATCTTCTCGTGGTTTGGTTTCCGTTCGGAACTGTAATTTCAGCACGTACATATCAACCAATTCGAAAATAGCTACTCTTCATATTCTCGGTAAAAATGAAAATTCAGTCGATAGTTGATGTGAAAGTCCTACACAGATCGATCGAAAACCAATTGAAATTTGAAGGACTTGAATAGCACAGGTTCAAGAATCGTTAATTGTTCGAAATGACAGCCTTGCTTGTTCTGGTAAGCTCTACATCTACAAAGTTTTGTTGAACTATTAAACAATCTTAATAAGAATAGTAATAATACAATATTAATAATACAACATTATTCAACAAAAACAACACGAATTTTAGATTTCTCTGTGGCTTTGAAAATCTCCTGCACAACCTGAATTTGGAAGCACCACTGAAGATCAAAATGGGTTGTTGAAGCCCTAGGAACGTACCTTCACATTAGAAGGAAAACTAGAAGAAAAACCACAAACGAACATACCCAAGTATCAACTTTGAAACCTAAAACTTGCGAAATCGGCATACTTAACGACCTCATATAACTAGGAATGGAAGGCTTCGCAAAGCGGAATGTTGTGAAACATTATTGCTGGTGATTCACAACATTTAAGCTGCCATGAATTTTCCGATGAAGATCGGGCGGAACGGCCGTGACGTGAACGAAGACATGGAGGCCGTTCCGGCAGCTATCGGCATTGATCACATCGACACAATGTGCACATGTGCACGACAGCTGACTTTTACCTCAGTCACATTCGATCTGGATCTATGCTCTGAGTTTTGAACTTTTGTTTTGTAGAAAAGTTTTGTACAAATCAAATCAAAAAGTAGCTGTAAATGGGTCGGCGTTGACCAGTCCCCTAAGGGCACACCAGCGCATTAGGGATCGCTATTCAGAATCGCACAGGCACGGCGAATGCGTATTTGGCCTATACAATAGCTTGCGGGGAACAGTCGCTAAACCAAGTCAACGTCGTCACCTTCCTAGACAGTGGTAATAGTTTACCCATCCCCGAAGGGGTGGAACGCTCGGCTAGCGCGGAAGAGGATCGATCGTTCGAAGGTGCGGGTGTCAGCAGTGTCTCTTGCCACAACACCTCGAACTAGCCCAACAAAAAGACGCCCGGATTTGATCGGAAATCTGCGGACGAAATGTGATAAAGCAACATGAGGAGCATCTGCTCTTTATTCAACCTTTGAAATCAATTTTCATTTGATTGTCAACCTTTCGACTCTTTCAAAATATGGCTGAGAAGACATTTTGGTTTCATTGTTTCAGCATATATGTGATTTCGAGTTAAGCGTTGGTCTCCGCACATGTGTCCTTTTATTACATAATAAATTGATTGGTATTCAAATGAACAGGAACGGCCTTTTAATATTCCATAAAAAATAATAATAATTTTAATTTTAATATTAATATATAAATGATCTTTTAACGTTGAAGGCATCAAAAACTCATGAGGTCCTGTTACGCAAGTAGTGTTCCGTTATATGAAACCACAGCACTAGAATGATATTCTTTTCAGATTATCCGCTGAAAATATGAAATTCCGGTACTATTCAACTTAACGGACCCTGGTATTCCCGGACCCATATCGACTACTTGGGTGGTTCAGTCAAGATCACCAATTTCACTGAAACTTTGCCCATGGGGATTATTTGAGGTCCAGAACACGAATCTGAGGTCCGTTTTCTCCTGGTGGTCTCCGATCTCCTATATGGACTACTTAGATGGTCCAGTAAGAGTCACTGATTTTGCTGAAACATTGTCGGACATCAAATTCGTGTTCAGGGCACCAGAGAACTCCCATAGAGAAAGTTTCAGCAAAATCGGTGATTCTGACTGGACCACCCAAGTAGTCGATATGGGTGGTACGAGACCACCCACGTAAAAACGGACAGCAGATTCGCGATTAGCGCCCTCAATTATTCCCTGTGCAAGGTTTCAGCGAATTTCGATGAATGAAAAAAATCGAGTACTGGTGTCCGTTAAGTTGAATAGGGCCGAAATTATGACTCGTAAACTATGACTCTCAAAAAACTGTGGACCCATATCTAAGTTCCCGATAGCTAGAAGTAATCCGAACTGCCTACATCGTACCCAACTGCTCAAAAGACTGTTGTGTGAGACGTTGCCATTGGGGCAATTACTCCGGCAGAGGGGCATGTTCAGGTCACCACTCACCAGAACATCTAAACGGGTCGCCGGCAGTGATTGTATTCATCACGAACCATCAAATCGAACTTGTTCGAACTGTTTGGGAGAAAGTATGAACGGCAAACTTTGCTAACAGACTGCTTGTCTTATTCCTAAATTCTTGGCCGTTTTAACGAAAACAAAAACGACACTAAGTCTTTAATGATTAACGTTCACTGTCACAAAAACACTTAGCACGGAAAACACTGAAGTGCAGAAAAGGCAACAACACTAATATCAAACGAGTCAGACAATATACAGATAATAAAATTCAACTAGAGATATGCCTGAACGAAACTATGACAAAGCTGAGGGAAGAGATCAATGACCCATTTCAGTAACGAGAAAAAAATGAAATTTCAAAAGAAATGATATGAAGGAGCGCTGCCCGTTGAGAGAGAGAGACTGATAGTTGTTGGGGCAGCAAAAGGGACGCTAACGGGATTCCAGAGAGAGGGCCAGGGTTCTGGTGACTTACCCACCAGAGAGGAACGGGGTCAACGACCAGTTGGGGTGGGGTAACGGGACGGACAGAGGATCGGAAAGACGGCGGGAACGCGGGTGGGGCGCCTGTCGTCCCCTGATAAACAACAAGTTTGATAGCGGAGCCGGGGTAACGGACCAATGGTAGAACTTTTACCCTTGTGAAAACCCTCCCAATACTCTGGGTAAAGATCAAAGGCGCCGACCTTAATCAGCCGCCAGGGACGAGCCTCGCATTCTTGTTCTATTTAGAATAGTAGAGGTATGATGAATGCGTATTTGACTGACAGAATGACTTGCGGTGGCTACTCGCTACCAGCTCAGTGCCTTTACCTTTCGAGACAAGTCTGGTACCAATTTACCCGACCACGGAGGTATGGAAGTTTTGGTTAGCCCGGGCGGGGATCGATCACTCGAACGTGGTCTGGCAGTAGCGCCTCCTACCATTGCACCACAAGTGAGAATAAGAACTGCCAATTTGCTATCTACGGGATTACGCCATGGACTCGACATCGATGCGGAAACTCAGAAGCACATGGTGGTCGAACAGGTGGTGGAACCTTCGGAGAACCCATTGGTGGACAGTGGCACCTCTGTCGGAGAGTGAAGCAGAGTGGGATTGCGCCGTGCACTCAACTTTCTTTCAGAATCGTAGAGGCACTTGTCCAATACACTGCAAGTACTTGTGCGAGCAGTTTCAAACCCTTCCCATGACTTTTACCTCAGTTGGGTTGAAATCAAAGGAGGTGAGGGTGTGGTCAGTCGGCTAATAGCTGAGATTTTTACGATTTCGCGCTTCATAGCCGGTTCGGACCCATAAGAATTGTAGCACTCGCGCAGTAGCCTCCTCTCAATTGAACTAATTCTAAATATAGAAATCACAGATATTACTGATATCACTTTTGGATTCTAAGAGGAGCGGATCCATCTCAGACGCAGTCCAACTCGAAGCTGGATGCCCTTCCATTCGTCCGTCTTTTACGATTCTTCGACTCCTCCAACGTCTCTGCTGAGCGAGAAACCCGCAACGTCTGCAAATGCAGCAATATTAGACATTTCTTGATAATTCAGATAAATTCCAAGAATGATTACGGCCACAAAATCTTATCATTTGACAGAAATGAAAAGTACAAAGCTTTCGGTCATCGACCAAACACGAAGAAGTGTCTGACAGCTGGGCCACACTTTCTGGAATCGGCCTATTTATAAGGAAAAGGTAAAGATAAAGTGTGGAAGCATAGTGTAGCCAACAAATAATCAAAGTGTGTGAGCAGTTAGTTTAGCCCACAAATAGTCTAAATCAGCATAACCTAGTACAGATGATCTTTTTTTGGAAGGAATGTTTCAATATCCCCTCTAAATGTACCAGTTCGAAGGGGCGTCTGAAACGTGGTGTCCGGCCTTGGGTCCGTGCCATAGGAGGTATAGATTGTTCCACACTTGTAAGTTGGAGCTTAATTCTGCACCTACTTCCCTAACTCATCCAGCTCTGACCTTTTTAATTTCTACATTCCACTTTTTAAACCTGCACTTGTTGCATCATTTACCTCTGCTACTAAAAATATTTCTATCTTTAAACAGTCTGCTATATAGCCCACTTGGTGTGGTTCATATAATATGTTACTGAAAAGATTTTCATTGTGAATTTCTTTAAATGTTCTACTAACAATCTGAGTTTTTTCGTTGTTTTGGTTAAGTTTCTTCCTTCAACAAATTCATGGCTGCCCCACTAACCACTTTGACTTGTATTTTTAGCGCACCAATGTGCGTAGGTAAATAAATAAATGTTTAAAAAAATTAATAAATATATAAGTAAACAAAGGTGTCGGTGTTTATAGGCGCCTGCAGACTCGACGCCGCGACGACGAGCATTCTCGTCCAACGCGGTGCCGTCGTGCAATGCAGTGTGTTGATTGTAGAGTACACGGCACTGCTTGGACGAGAATGCTCGTCGTCCCGTGTTTCGCTCAAATGCACTTATAACGAGGAATTCAACGCGCAAACTGCCCGTTGTCGAGCCTGCAGGGGACTTATCACTCCCTTAAGAACGCGCCAGTTCGTGTTCTAATCAAGCCGTAGAGGTTGTTAAATGCGTGTTTGGCCTATATAATGACCTACGGGGCCAATCGCTATACCAGTGTCTCTACCTTCCCAGACAAGTCTAGTACCATTTCACCTTACCCCGCACGGTTAAAATGTTCGGTTAGCTGGACGGGAATTGATCGCTCGACCGGGAGAGTGTCACTAGCGCCTCTTACCACTGCACCACGCGGTCCCTTCCTAATTGTACGTCTCAAAAATATACGTCAGCCTCTGCTTAGTTCCCGTTTATTCTTTGTTATTCATCGATTATTCTATTGCTCCTGTCACTGGTGATCAAAGGGCATGTCAAGAGCTGCCGGATAAGAATAGCAACAAAAATAAAGGAATAAAAATGAAATAACGTCAAAATTAACATAGTGTTTAATAACGTAGATTGGAGTGCAAATTTTATCCATCGTCTTTATGGTCCCCTTTTGCTCTACTGATAATCCTAAGGGAGTGTTACCTGTTTGTACGTTTTTACTGCTAAGCGTTTCGTCTTGCATAGGAGAAAAGGGAGAGAAGCAGGAGAATGTTACCCCTTTTCATATTGCATATTGACTGCATACTGCATATATTATATTTTCTATCTGCCTTTTATTATTAATTATATAATTTTGTGTGAGTTCATGTTGCATATTCGAGAGGCTTTTGCCGGACATACGACCTCTACTTGGTCCGCACGTCATTGTCGTGCAACTGGCTCTGTTTACTTTGTTCCTTCCACTCTATTTGAGTGGCTTTTAGATGAACTCTCGTCAAAGTGAGAACACAAACTGTCGAAAACTTGTTCAGTTAGCCCGTCGTTGCTGCGAGGTTAAAGAACGATCAGTTGATTTCAAAATTTTAGAATACCCTAAGTGTCTTGTGAATGGTTGTTTTATTTATTTATTTATTTTATTTTATTGAGACATGCGATATAATCCCATGTAAGGCGATCAATGTGATAGTATCACCATCGCACCGAAGAATAAAACATCCTAAGGGTTCAGACAGACATAAAAAATAAACAGTACGGAATCACTGGTTGATGCTAAAACAGTTCAAACTTCGAAATGCAGTAAGCGGCAACATAAGGTCATACTGCTCCGCGGCACGGGAAAGCAAGATAAAATAAGAATAACGAAGCACTTGAAAGAGACCGATTGATCCATTGATATTTGCCTGAAATTCGCTTGAAACCCCCTTAATTAGCGGGAATGGGAAATCGTTTGATGGTTGCTTTAAGGGAGTTATAGTGAAGCGATAGCACGACGGACCAAACTGTCGTCAACCGCACCAGGGATTAGGTATATCATCCAGTTCGTAAGTTTTCGTGTGCAGAATTCAAGATATAAAGGTGAAGGTAAAGGTATCGGTGTTGATCAGCCGCATTCGTGTTCAATTCAACAGAGGCATGGTGAATTCGCGCTCGAACCAATGGCATGCGGGACCAGCCACTACATGTATGTACGAAGTCAGTGTTTCTAAAAACACTGACATCGGACGGGAATTGAACTCGCGTGTTTCTGTTTTTTCAGTGTTTCTACCTTACAGACAAGCCTGGTATCAATATACCCGACCCCGGGGGATTGAAGGCTTTCAATAGCCCAGGCCGAGATCGATCGCTCGATCGTGAGCAGCGCCTCTTAACACTGCACCACGAGGACCCTCAAAAACTCAAGATGTAGGCAAGTTTTTCGGGCATGTTCTTCAATTGTTTAGAGCGTGGTGGCAAGAGCTTTCCCATCCAAATGGAACTAATAAACTTTGGTCACTCTTAATTAGAGCAGCATATGGGTTTCGTGTCTTTATGATGTTCTTCAATCATCCAAATGGAACTAATAAACTTTGGTCTCTCCTAATTGGAGCAGCACATGGGTTTCGTTTCTTTAGAAATCAAGTTGAGCAGGAAAATAGGGTTTCGGATGACTTGAAGAACTTTCAGTTTCTGTTACACTCCTATCTTCTTGTCTTCTTTAGCTCTAACACTCACGGTTAGATGTTCGCCTTACGGTGAATCACTAGCTCATATTTATTTATTTTTTATGTTCGCATTTACTGATACGTTCTACTGTGCTTGCACTCTGTCCCTGTTCATTTCTAAAGTCAGCGACAAATTATTTCCAGCTTATGCATCTTCAATTTCCTGCTATTCTTTCGTCTTAAACATGCATTATGACATTCTCCGACCTCATAATATAGGAATAACCATACTGAGGGGAATTATCAGCGATAGAGCATCTTGTTTTTGTTGTTACTAATACCACTTTCTCTGATAACTTGTTGTTTCTTCGTGTCTGAACAGCATTTTTGTTCAAGTAACACATTTTTTTATTCAGTGGCACATCCATATTTAAGGATATAACGATAAATAAATAAATAAATAAATAATTAAATAAGAAATTAAACGAATAAACAGATTTGTATGTTATCGTATTGTCGGTATTTAAGCTTCTCCGTAACGTCACATGATTCAGAATGAAGAAAGGAGAACTGTCAACAACACGAAGGAATTAGATGAAGCGCAAGCTAAACATTTACCTTGCTCAACGGCCTCGAAGGAACCTCGAGATCCTCGGCCATCCTGCCATATGCTCGTTTATCTCTGAAAGGGGAAGGTCGATAATTCTGTAAGATGCCACGGTAATGCTCTAGTCATCACCTCATATACCGCCAACAGGCGGTCACGATTTTCATCAGCCACAACTGCAGCAGTATGATGATCGCAAACCACGCGACAACCAACCAGCTGTGGTAGTCTGAACAAGAACGATTTGAATTTTTTTCCATTTTTGCATTGATTCGATAAGAGCTGATAAACTGTTTATAGGTTGCATTTCGTTAGGAAAACCACGGACGCTAGCTTTTCTCCATTGGATAACTCCTAATCGTAAATTGATGACAGTGGTTCGTAATATATAACATTTGTGCCAGCTTAGTCTTTGCGAAAGTCCTAAGTTCGGTTTTGAATTTGAATTTGTTTCAATTATTGTACTATTTGTATTTCTTGGCGCGTCTTCTGGCGTACAAAATAAAGTAAAATGAAATAGAAAATAAAATAAAAATAATATTGTGTAAAATATGCTTAATGCTGAGTCGATCAGACCGCCTAGGACGCGCCTCGCACTCGCCCTCTGTTTAGGATCGTAGAGGAATGATGAGTACGTTTTTGGCCTTCACATTGACCTGCGGAGGCCAGCCGCTATACCATGTCAGTGTCTTCACCTTCCCAGGATGAGTCGGCTACCAATTTACCCGACCTCAGGATGATGGAAGGCTTGATTAACCCGGGTGGGTATCGATCCTTCGAACGGCGAGCATCAGGGGCGCTTTTTGCCACTGCGCCACGCCCGCCGAACATATGATCTTCACAGTTAGAGATTCAAGCAAGATTAGAACCGATTTTACCCATGATTACGTATATAAATTTAGAGAACAATCTGGGGGAGATGGGTTAAGAGGGGACGGGAGAAACCAAGGCTAATGTCCCTCTTCGTTTCCTTTCTTGATTCTATTTTCTTTGTTCGTTCTTCTCTTTTCTCTTCCTCTCCCCTTTCTTCTTTCTCGAGTGAGCTTAACATACATTCAATTTTTACCACTTTTTTTTGACGTCGGAAGTGTTGTTTATGATGTAATATTGCACCATATTATCAAGCCATTTTCTTAGATCGTAGTATTGGATAACAAATAAAATTTTCAGAAAAATTGCCTTGTTCAACGGGCGGTGACTTTAGGGTTTAGCTTTGCCGTTGCGCATATCAAATGTGCCAATTACTGACAGGTATAAATTTCGATCTTGTTTTCATCAAGTTTTAAGTGCCACTTATCACAAAAGCTGTTTCAAAGCCGGTGATTATGAATCTGTTCGATGAGATGCTCAGAGATGCAATCAAAGCCCATTGTAAATGTTCCACCCAACGAGTTTCCTCATAGAATGAGAGGAAGAAATGCCTGAAGGCAGAAAGTGAACGAGCAAGCGGTTGACAAATGATGCGGCAGCGGTTAAAGTCTCTAAATCTTATAAAACGCTTTCAAACGCTTCATTTTTCAAAATAAAGGAAGGAATAAGATCTGATATCAGATATCGAAATGTTATATGTTATTGTATTGCCTCCAGCGAAAGAGGCAGTGCCTTTATTCCTTGATTGTTGAGCCTCCGAACGTAAATACGTGTATATGTAGAAAAAGAAAAAAGAAAAGAAAAATTACCACCAGTTCTAATAGAATAACGTCCCTGGAGGAAAATCATGTTTTCCTCCGCTGAGTAGAATGCATTCCTCTAATTCAGCTTTTTCAAGACGATAAAACTGCGTCAACGGCGCTTTCTTGCGCAGAAACCGCCGTTTTTCTACATTTTCTTTGAAATTGAATAGTTTGTAAAGATAGGTATGTATTTTAATTCAGAAGCTCGAGCTCGATATGATCAATCATAATTTTCCAACGATCATCATTCCGGATCAGTCCCAGAAGCGCGTCTTAGAGCTGCAGGTCTTTAAAATTTGGCATTTCGAGCTAAAATTCTATAATTAATTAATCGGAAGTGCTAATCATCTTCACCCTTTCTATTTCCGTTCTGGTGAAGCCGATTACCCAAAACACTTTTGTGCTCTGTTTCCCGTCCAATTAGTTCCATCCCGGTATTACTTACTTAGATACTTAGATGGCCCGGCTTCACTGAACGTGCGGGCCCCAACACGAGTTCCATTCGCTTCGTTGTCTCGCGATCGTCATCCAGCTTGTTGGTCGGAGGCGACTGTGACGACAGCGAGAATCAGCCGTTCTGGACCACAGCATAGTCTCAAGCAACAATTTATTGGAAAGCTCTTGCAAAGTAGAGGAGAATGAAAGGAAAAAATCACACAATTAGAGGTAATAGAAGGTCGAAATACAGTCCGAAACACAGTACTCACACAATTGAGCATCACCGGGCAAATTGATGAGGTAACCCATGGAGCGAAGAAACGACGCCACAGTAGAACGATCTCCAAACAGTGTGATATAGAGCGATGCGACGAAGAACACCATTCCGGCGGCGAGTCCGGCGCCCTGAAAATCCACTGCCTCATAGCGGAGAAAATTTGATGTCAAATAAATAGGATGGATGACACCAAACACCGATTGAGCTTAGTAGGTGGAGCGTACAGTACCGGACGTGCCGCAACGATAAAACTGCGCCAGCGGCGCTTTCTTGCGCAGAAACCGCCGCTTTTTACATTTTCTTTGAAATTGAATAGTTCATAAAGATAGGTTCATATGTATGTATGTATTTTAACTCAGAAGCTCGAGCTCGGTATAATCTGTCGTAATTTTCCAACGATCATCATTCCGGATCAGTCTCAGAAGCGCGTCTTGGAGCTGCAGGTCTTTAAAACTTGCAATTTTGAGCTCAAATTCTATAATTAATTAATCGGGAGTGCTCATCATCTTGGTAAGAAAGTCTTGACCCGTTTGACGTCTACTTTTTCTTTGTTTCCTTATTCAGTGCCTAATGCATTTCACTTCACGATTTAATCATCATTGTACCACAGCGTCCCTGATAGGCAGGTCAGCCATCTTCTACTTGCGGAACGGAGCAGGCTGGAAGCCAAAGAAGTCGGTTACTGCTCGTATGGCATCGCCGAGTTTGATGACTCTTTTCTCAGCTAAAAAGCAACATGGAAGGAAGATAATTGATAGCTATAGGGGACAATATAAGTGTAATACGATTATTGCAAAATCGTGTGTCAACCGCATTTCTACAAATTTTTATTAGTCTCTTTATCGTTGTAGCGTGGTGCTGCATCATTGCGAGTGTGCACCGAATGCTGTCGGTAGGGGCGGCCGACCTCAGTCCACTCAGCGTTTCTCTGTAGTGAAGGAAGGGAGCTAACTGGCAACTGCAGTACGAGTGTGTTATAGTCTCGCAAGAGTACGAGTGCTTTTTTCTGGATCCGCTGCGACAGCTTCGAGAAAGGCACAATTTTCTACCACTGGAGCCCGTCCCAACCAAGGCTTGTCTTCGAAGCCGGAGCCCCGAGCGGTAAAACGAGATAACCAGATCTCGTCGGTACTGAAGATTGTGGTGTCTTCTACGAACACAGCGCTGATGTTACGAATGTATTCCATCGTTCCAGTGCTGGGCCACCGTCCGTTGAAGATGAGGATCAAATATGCTCTTGTGAAAATGACATCTTATCTGAAGTTAAAGAAGAGGGTTTGGTTATTTATACCCATCGTAACGCTGCTTCGTGAATGACTAACAACTACCACATGTTAGGTTACGGATACAATTCAGAAGTCGGAAGTTCTGAATCTTTCAAGCAAAGTGGCTCAAGACTTTCTTACCACCCTATAGTTTCTTTCTGGTAAAACCAATTACCCGAAACACTTTTGAGTTGTGTTTCCCTTAGTTCCATCTCGGTATTAGAACTCTAAAAATCTTTGACCTTGGAATGCCTACATTATTCAATTTTTGCCAGAGGTCGATATTAGACATGCACTATCAGAGATTACACGTGAATTATCTCGTATATCAGGTGAACTCTCCTCAAGTATTGGTTGTACTTTGTTGCCTAAAAATCCGTGTTTCGGAAGATTCGATTTCTCGTTTCCTGTTGTCTAACGACTGTCCTTCGTGGCCGTAATAAATGCAATTCAATTCAATTCAAGTTTTTTTTTAAAAATCCGATTCCCATTCTTGTTTCCTCAGTTTTCTTTGTCATACTATTCGACTGCTAAGTATGCCTTTGTAAATGTAAAAGAAAATAAAGTACCAGGCTTTCCCACAATTCTTGTCCGAAAATTTCTCCATTTTTCTTTTTTTCAGCTTCATTGAAAAACAAGTCCAAAAGTAAATAGGTGAGGTAAATAAATGAACAAATGAGTTCGCTCTCAAACCTGTAGCACCAGATACGGTATGAGCAGCCCTGGCCGTTCAGTCAGCAGCGAGATGAGCATGGTGCCTGTGAAAGCCGCTCCCATACCGAATCGAATGCACACGCTCACTAGATCGTACTGGAATGGACAAATAATGTGATCGGGGCCATCTGGGGGACTGAGATACCGTAACACCAACCTGATCCAGCTCAGACGATGTTGCCAGTCCGCTGATCACCTGCCACATATCAAAGAAGACGGTAATGCTCAGTAATGCGACGATGATCTGTGTACCGGTCTGGAATCGACCCTTATTTCTAGTTGTCTTAAAAGAAATGACAGCGAAACCTTTTTCTACCCAACGTCGAGACTCTTTAATTTTTTAACTTAGTCATTCTCAATCCCAAAATTTTTTACTGTAAGACTATAATATACTAATTTTTGTTCAATTATCTTTGTTTTGGCTGTCACGAACAGTGATCAGTTGCAATCATTCACATCTTTTTTAAGCACACATATCTCTCGTCTGGGTATAAGGATGGCTCGCTGAAGAACGCTATTCGAACCTCGTGCCAACCACGCGATTGTCGCCCTGACTACGATATTCCAATTTTTAAAACAAGCTATTACTACTAAAACTACTAATAGTAGGCTTCATCTCGAGAAATGCGATGATAATGGTCCCGAGGCCGTTCTGGAAGACAACCAAGAATGCTGCACTCAGGCTTCAGGGTGTAAAGAAAATCTCAAGAGAAACGAAAAATTCATTTTCAAGACCTGAACACATATGCCACTGATATCTTCGTCCATTCAAGAACGTTTAGAGTTATCAGCCTGAAATGCTAACGTAGCCAACGGAGGGAGATCCTAGGTTTCTGAACTCTATATAACAAATCCCGACCTACTGATAACACATCAATTTTTCGAAAAAAAAAAGAAACTGATGAAGATGGGTCCGCGTTTCATTTTCAACAAATCTCGTAATGTGTGTGTGGTTTTTTTCGAATTAAGAGTGGCTGAATGAAGCTCGAGATTCACTTGATTGAGATGGTCAAAGCCATTAATTAAGCATTACTCCTCGTTACTAGACTAATGTTCTTTTTCGTTTCGATCTTCGTTTAAGAAGGAAAACTCTGGGAAGTCTGAAGACATTTGAAACCTACCAGGACTCTATTTGAATTCTTCCCTTTTTAGTTATCAAAAACATATCATTTTTTTCTGAAAAAAAAAGAAACTGATGGATATGGGTCAATCTTTTATTTCACAGGGGACCGAAAATCGTGGGGTCAAAATATCGCTTGGAAACAACATCCACGAATTCGAAAAATTTTGCATGAAAAAATTGAAATCCAAGCTGTTAAGCAATCATATACATTTTTCTACACACAACACACTAGTTTTAGAAAAGCCTCTCTCCAGAGGAGGAATCTTGAAAAACAATTCTATCTCGCAACCATTCTTCTCTTTCACCCCAATAAAGTCTGTTTTTCTGCACGTACTCGTGTCGTGTTTATAATGAAGTTTATAAAGATGAAAGAAATTGATAGGGTTTTTGTGCTGAATTTCCACCGCTTACTTTGAAGCTATCACCAAATGTTGAACGATTTCACCACAGCACATTCTAGTGGAAACAAAACGATCATTATATCGGTACCTTTAGAAACTAAATGAAAACTTTTTGCCGACCAGTTCTGGCCAAATTCCAGTAATTTAGTGGTTTTGCACTATTTCCGTTTCATTGCTCCGTATTCCGGTTTCCGGCCATTTTTGGCTATTTCCGTTCCGTCTTCCGCTTTTTTTTTTGAAAAAAAAAATCCGCGCATCCCTGATGATAAGGCTTGAATTACCCATTTTTAGATGTAGGCACCGAAATCTAGACGGAGGCCGATACTTGAGTATAATGGTGCCCTGGGGCAAGCTGGTGGTAGACTAAGAAGAGAACCAGACTGCTTCTATGAATGGTCTAAAACGAAAATTTGTTGCTGAATAAATAAGTCAAAAATGAAGAAATAAAAAAATAAGAAGTCAGAGACAAGCAATTCGTGGAAAAGTCTACGACATGGCCTGCCTTTGGTTCTTCAATCCGGTCAAATTAGTTCGAGTTCTTCGACTAACAATCTGTCCCGTTTCTTTCTTTTTATCGCTTCCGTATGATGCCTTTCTGTTTCGTTAGGGGGACCTTTACCTTTTACCCTCTATGAGCGTAGAAGATAAATAAATACTAAGATAAATAAAAAAGTCAAGTTGAAACCAATCTCGTACCGTAGCGTGGACGTGTCCACAGCAGCATTTATACTTGGGCAGATCGCCGTCGAACGCGCCGGTCGTCAAACTGCGCCAAGATTGGCTGATGGGCTCGTCAGTCTCACAATCCAATGCGGCGCTAGCTGGACCTTTGTCGATTTTCTCCTTGTTCCGGGGCATTACTTTTTCCTTTGCTGATGTCTGGATCGCTTCTAGAAAAAGATGGTGGTGCAGGTGATTTTCCTGAAAAAAAAACAACAAAATTGGCAAAAAGATAAGGAAAACGATCGGGCTCTGAGGAACAGTCTGAGTAGCCCACGAAAGGAGATTGAGCACGAGAAAGTCGCTTCCGAGTGATGAAAAACAAACGTCACAAGAAATGGTGAAGCCAGAACCCATCTGATTCTCAATTATGAGCTTTTATGGCTCCCTTTCGAGATACACATGTTCCATCGATTAGTCGTCGTCTTAGGCTAAACAGGTAATCAGAATCCTTTAGGTGAACTATTTGGGTAATTTGGTATCAGAATCGTACGTGACGATGAGTACAAGATTTTATTGAAATCCTCTACATTTTAAAGTGACAGAGAGCTTGGCGTCGCATCTTTGAGATTTCTCTACGATTATCAAAAGAATACCTGGTTCAAATTTACCTATCAGCAAGTTTTCATCGGTTGTTTCTTTGTTGATGCCCCAGAAGTTCTTCAAATAAATAAAGAAGCATGAAGGAAATAAATAAATAAATAAATTTTTATTAGATTTATTGACATTCGGACGTGGAATCACATAGCTCGTTGAAAGTGCGTCACAGCCAAAATATTAGATGGTCCGCCTATCATTTATGAGCTCTTACAGCTAGAATAAGTAATTCGATGCTCCCTGATGTCAAAGAAGCCCTTCAACGGCCTCATCAATCAGCAAATCTGTGCATGCTGCAGAGACCTGACAAGAAGATAAACAGCTATTCAGAACAATCACTAACTAACGAGCGCCTAAGAAAAAAACAAACTAACGAGTGCCTAAAGAAACAAATCTGAGAACACTTACGTATGTGGAAGCAAATGGTAATAACGTTTTTTGAAAAGCCACTCCCCTCCTCTGTCAAACTCTCAAGCACTCGAAAGGAGTCGAAAAACAGCACAAACCCTACTCGAGAGGGATAGCAGTGGGCAGGTCGACAGAATAATCTAACAAGCGTAAGTCTGTTTTCGATCGATTTGTATTGATGCTTCTGTGTTATTTATTGTTTCCTGGACATACGAAAATGATGCGATAAACGAAAAAAGGAGGGCCATTAGAAGAGTCTAAACGGAAGCTTATTCCCGATGGTGTCAGGTGCTATGACTTGAAGGACGACTTTTGGTAGTTATGTTGAGTATCAGTACGATGTATTTAATACACTCCTAAATAGTGACTAAAAAGATTTTAGGAAAACTACAGAAGTACAGATGGTAAAACCCATTCCAATACGATTAGGTAAAAGGTGAAGTGGTCACTGTCATTCTTTTTCTATTCAGAATCGTCATGGTTTGGCCTATACATACAACGGCTTGTGGGGGCAAGCCACTGTTCAGGTCAGTGTCCTCGCACGCTCATAGAATAAGAATACCAATTTACGTAACCCGGAGGGACGGAATGCTCGGTTATCCCGGCTGAGGATCGATCACTTGACCGTCCGGATGTCAGTAGCGGTGGGGAAGGCATATTCAATTCAGGAACACTTAATCGGATAGCTACCGATAAATTCTTCTAGAAAAGATACAGGAAAAGTACAGTTGCGACAGGTGTAGAAGGCTTTAGAGGTAACTACTAGGTATACTATTATAGAAACATGTAACCGTCACATCCAGCGTGACATGCGATTTTTGAAAGAGCAGGAAAAGAGAGAAAAATAAAGGCGACGGGATGGCCTAGAGGTCAAGAGCTTAGGCTCTTGATCTCGAAAGACCAGGGTTCAATCCCGTCCCAGGCAGAAACCCTTGCCTAGCTCAGAAATAGCTGAAAGGGTGTCGGTACCAGCGTCAGGCCCGTGTGACACGTCGGCTGATGGAGGAAAACTGTCGCGACCACAAGACTGAACGATAGTCACATGGAAGGAAATGGCGCTTAAGAACCCGCGATCGAGGACAACTATCAACGAAAACCTATCCCGTAACTGATCGGCATGAAAACGTGGTGGAGGAAAAGTACTAGAATTAGATGTTGTAATGCAGCGGCCGCTAAGCTTTCAAGATCTTAAGCTGCTCTGCCGAATGTGGAGTTGATCCGTGGTACTTTCGTTAATACTAAGAGCATCCGTTGTTTATGCATTGCCGTCTTGATGTTTTCTCACGTGTGTCTTATGTACCGTATTTGAATAAATAAATAAATAAATAAATAAATAAATAAATAAATGATGGTGTCAGGATTACTGCAAAAACCACTGTACAGGTGGGATTCGAACCCGCGTCTCGGGACTGAATAATATTTGTTCCACAAGCTAAAATGATCGATTGCAAGCGGATGGAAGCAAGAATTTCTGACAGGCAGAGCCGAAAATCGGTAAGTTTATCATGTGTGGCGAGAACTCGTGTGGCGTTCCTTGTCGTAAGTGGCCACCACTCCACTTGAGCATTGAAAACGGATGTTTTGCCGTGAGATTCACACGAAAGGGATCATCGTCCGTGTGATGTCTGAGATATATGTTACATCAACCCTATCACCTACTTATGAGGTCTCAAGTTACCCGTTTTTATCTATTTATTCATTTATTTGAAGAAGTTAAAGGTAACGGCGATGGCGTTGATCAGTTCCACTTTTTTGTTGTATTCAGAATCGTAGAGGTGTGGTATTTGGCCTGTACAGACAACCATTTGCCGGACAGGCCGCTATACCACCAGTGTCTCTACCCTCCCAGACAAGTCTGGTACCAATTTACCGGACCCCGAGAGGAATAAAAGGCCCGATTAGCCCTGGCTGGGACCGATCGCTCGACGGTGCGGGTTTCAGTCATACCACTACATAACAAGCGCCCGAAAGAGTGTACAACCCAAAAAACAGAAGGAAAACATTGGTAGAAAACACATTAACAATAACATTAGGTGCAATGATTGTTTAACGAGAAAAAGGAAGCAAAATCATAAACTATTTAGTGGAAAAATTTAAGCACCAACTAAAGATAAAGGATTACTGCTCAAAGGAAAAATGAACTGGAAAATCAGCCAACTGAAATCGAGCTCTTTCGAGAACGTATGTAGAGTGTAGGAGCTTGATGGAGAAGAGCAATGTTCGGCGTCTTTGCATCTTCGTCACTCCTTTGTTTTTGCAACTGCTCCTGCTGCCTGCCCAATCTGTTCCGACGGACGGACTGAGATGGTTTTTTTCCGGTGAGAAAGTTTCGGCTCAACGGGTACATATTTTTAGCTCGTTAAGCTAAGTGAATTCAAGGCTGGCTATAGAGTCGTTCCTGAGCTTCCTGACTCTGATAATGAGGTATCTATTTATTTTGTACGCCAATATGACGCGCCAATGAACAAAAATAAAACAAAAAACATCATGAGAAAAATAAACACTAACATAACAAGCGAATGAAGCTAAACCAACAAGTTCTACACAAAAAGAAATTAATTAGGAAGAAGAAACTGCTGTCAAACTTAGGAGTTTCCGAGATCTAGTGGTAAGAAGCAGCGTACTTGGCTCGCCACAATTAAATCAATTGAGTTATTAATGAATGGATAGTGAAAGCCTCGAAGAGAAGGAATATTTCGATAAACAGAAAATTTTGAATTTGCTGCTGTCGTTGTGGTTGCTAATGTCTTCTTGTCATTGAAGATATCATCTAATTTTAAGACGCATTCAGTAAGAAGTGCTCAATAAAACATACGGATCCAATAAGCCTGTATCGACGTCCTTTTCAAACGTTTGGAGAATTGCGGAATATTATGGTGTTGGTCTCACATAGAAAATGAAACCTTTTACCACTGAAAGAATTTTCAACTCATTCCAGGAAGCAGTAAACTATCCCAGACATTAAAATGGGGCAACTATTATATCATATGGTGAAGAAGCTCCAGGCTCAACATCGATTTGTCGGTGGGCGAGAGGTTCAACCAAATTTGGAACAATTCCAAAATCGTTCCTCCCACGTCCGAGTAGGATGTGAAATTGGCAACGCGTGCTTGCCGCAAATCTAATAATTTCCAAAAAAACGAAGGCCCATTAAAGCCCATTCTGTAGGAAATGATCCATGTAAACAAACAAAAAATGGGAATTCCTCATCATCAGTGTTTTCAAGCATGTGAATTCGTTAGTCCTATTGTCCTATTAAACACTACAGTACCGGACATGTCTTTTGATCACTTCCCGGAAAAGCCGCTCAGGAGGGTTCCAGTTTTTTTTGAATAACTCCGTCAAATGTCAACTATTCGTGAAAGGACACAAAGCACTATCGTTTGGTATATAAATTATCCACACCTGAATTTTTTTTGAAATATTATCCCCTCAGATCTCGCCTGGACGAGCACCAATTTACCCGACCCCGGATTGATAGAAGGGTTAAGGTTTCTTATGGACTGGTACCAATATTTGAATTGCAGTATGCTGTAGATTGAAGCCGATAAGCCAAGGTGGTGCAAGCTCATTACGGCTAATACCCCGGTTGTACCAATATTTGAATACCACTCGATAGAACATGAGCTACTGAGCTCAAATATGTGTATATTTTTAGAAATAATTCAGTTCCAACAAAGTTATTGAAAAAAGCCGCTTTAGAACGCTCCAAAGCGTCTTTTTTGAGAAGTGGTCAAAACATTTGCCCGGTACTGTATGAGCCTCATTGTCCAATTTCAGCAGAATCGCACAGCATGAATTCGAGCTCGACGACGTCGGTTTGCTATAGTGCAAATCTCCTAATTTTCGCAACGAAAGGAATTGGAGCACATTCAATCAGCAGCAGCCCTAGCGTAGGCGATGAGTCAGTAGTGCAAAAGGACATCGTATTATCCATTTTGACGAATCCTTCCCGGAAATCGCCGTAGCTCAGAGCACAGATGACGAATGAAAGCGGCTTAGGTGGCCGTCAACGAAAAATAGAAAAATGCAAGACAAAATGTGAATCGGCGTTCGATAATCTTTTTGATGACATGCGACTGAGAGATTCCGTCAGCCGTTCGTTCGATAATCGAGGAATCAAAAAAATTGGCTGAGAACAAGTTTCACGACTTTGGAAAAAGTGTATATGGAGGGAAAGGGCTCAATCTGCTGAGCTTGAATACATACTTATTTTTGCAAATAAACAAATTTTAAAGAAGTTATTTATGACGGGCGGGTTTCAACGCTTCGAAGGGCCGCTACGGTCGCTTTATCGTTGCGGCCCGCCCGGTGTACATTGCTGAATTAGCCTTATCCCTTGACATCCGGAGAACGATCAATATATTCGTAATTTATTTTTATTTATTTATTTATTTGTTACACAAGCATGCTTGTATGAGATATACAGCAAATTCTCCGAGGAAAAACATAATAACTAGTGCAAAACGAACGATAACCAAAAAAAAACCAAGTATTAGTGACACAAATAAGATGATCGACAGGGGAACATCTAACACCAGGAACTTTACTAACTCAGATTTTCGAGAAATTTCCTGAAAGCTGATAATTGGGTCGGAACTGTGCCCATTTTCCTAAGAATTCCATTTGCTGTATAAGCTCTGAACGTGAAGAAATTTCGTCCACCGTTAGTCCTCGCCCATCCCGGGTCATAACTCGTGCAGCCACTTCTTGTACTAGTTGTTCTCAAAACAAACCTTGGCTCATCGTCTTCAGTCTACAGCATACTACAATATTCAGTATACCAACATTCAACGAAAGTCCGTCACTGGACACCTCTTTTTATCTGCGTATGCTTAAAAAAAGAAAATCGACCAAAACACAAAAGACGGATGTCAGATTTGCACAACCCAAAGTTATCTCCACAGGAAAGTTTGATTGATTCCTGCAGCAAGCGAAAGATGAACTCTACTCTGCAGTGGAATATCGCAAGTGGAGCGGTACAGATTCAAAAATGAAGCTGAACGCTAAAATGCTATTGAATTCTCGCAACAACATCGCCCCAACAGGGCTAAATAGGACAATGCTGAAGGCAAGGCACCTGATGCTGGAACGGATTTCAAAGCCGAAACGAGGCGATTAAGCGCAATTCAGGTGGGATTCACGAGATAAAAGCCGTCGCGATGTCAGCCAACAGCAAGAGCTGAAGGAGGAGCAGACGCGAATCGTCATTAGTAGCGGAAATCGAGAAGGCGTCCGTTATGGTAAACAATCAGCTCTCTGAGCTGCCCAGAAGAACTAATACCGCAGGACTACACGTGCAGAAAAGAACTGTTACAACAGAAAGACTCCTCATGGAGACATAATTTTTGTTAACTTGAAGAGCAAGGGTGTTCTGCTGACTGGAGCTTGGAGCTCTTCTGGTTTTCTAGATTCGGTATTCAGATAAAGCTACTCTATTATATTCTTTGGTTATACAGTGCGCTTCAAAAATATACGCCACCCCTTATCTTGATGATTCCCTCTTTGGCGATAGAAATACACTTTTTTGTTGGATGCTATTTTCATCAGCATGAGAAATAACTGTACGGTAGAGTTTTTCAGGACACATAACCTGATCTGCTAATTTTATAATAATTTTTCATTCTCTCCGGTTTGCGAGATCGCCACCAGGCCTTGGTTTTTTGAAAATCTAAGATTTAAAAATTTGAAAAACAACAGTTGAGAAAGAAGCTGCCTCTCTTCCAACAAAGTGGAAATAGCCAAAATAGGGGGAGGCGTATGTTTATGAAACGCACTGTATTTGACTTCATAGGAGATGGGCGGTCGTTGCCGATCGCCCCTCATGGATGCGCCACGCATTTTACTTCTAATCGAGATCAGTGATCCGAACTGTGTATATTCTGTGCAGTGACTAAGGGAAGTAAAAACAGTGAAGTCCCTCGGGATTGATATGTTTGCTGAAAAAAGACAGAGAAGAATCAGTTCACCACATATATAAAACTTTTTTCTAAACTTCGTTCACTATTGATCTAGTTAGTGAGGGAAATGGTGAAGTGATAAGAGAGTCGCTCCAACTGCATGCTCGAGTGATCGATTCTCGTTCAAGGTGGGGTCAGATAAATTATTAAACTTGTATGGGAAGGGTAAGACCCTGATTTGAAGACCGATGAGCTTAAGAAGTCACTGTGCATGATGAACACACATTTACCATCCCATACGATTCTGAACGGAAAACAAATGCGTGGCACATCCCCAAGGCATTTTTGGATGTTGGCCACTGCTCATCTACCTTTGTTGATCTAGTATTCACCGAAAATGGCCCATCGAGCAGCGAACCAACGGGGTCGATTAATGACCGAGATGATCAACTCCTAGGACAAGCGGCTTTGCTGTCAACGGGAAGAAAAGAGGAATATAAAAATACGAGTCGTGCAACAACTTTTCAGATATTAGCAGCAAAACTAAAAAATTAGGGAAATTTTCACTGAAAAATGTCCTTTCGTTGGCACGGATTGTTTTTACCCCAACGCGCCGGCCGTCCTTCACTGGATTACCATGAAGAGTCGATATTCTAGAAAACATATAGTGCAATGAACGAATTAGCATAATTCAATGAAACGGAATAATATTTTCGATGAGATAGAGTGAAAACGTGACCGAGACAAGCGGTTAGCTTGAGCATTCTAGGTGAGGAAAACGGGTCCATAGCCTCTCGACGCGGTTTTCCACCATTGAAAGGCCCAAGTTGTTCTGAGAGAAGCCATATTAAGTTCGAAATGGAGACGAATAACCCGGGTGAGTGGGTGTGAAGCACTATCTATTGTGAACTGGGTCAAGAGAATTCCGTGTCGAAGATCATTGATTAAGGTGCGTGAGATTAAGGTGCTTGATCGAAATTGAAGACATGAAAACAAGAGTCTATGCATACATTCCATCGCTCGAATTTTAATGCGTCTTGAGTGAACAAAAACAAGCGTAAAACCGCCAGATGGGCGAAATTAGGTTGAAGGAAAGGAAAGTCAAACGAATGGAGGCGAAATGAAGCGATTCTTGCAGAAGATGGGATGAAAGATCCGCCAGCTTGTTTCTACCCTCGTCTATCTGCATCTGGTTAGGTTCATTACTCTTAACGGGAAGAGGCACGATTTGTCATTCTGATTGGATCAAATGAGTCAATAGGTCGAGTTCGTGAGCGATCGTATCGCAAGAGCATTTTTGTTCGGAAGTAGAATTTATTTATTTATTTATTTATGTTACGTCCAACGGAAATACATGTACAGAAAGTAACCGACAGCACAACAAAAACAAAAAGGTCGGACTTATGGGAGCATGTTCAAGGAAAAAAAGAAAAACAGGAAGAAACCTTTCCACAGCTAAAAGTCCAGAGGAAAAAGAGGTAAGAACATAAAGAATGGTGCAGGAGCAGACGGAAAATCAGGAAGAGCGAGCAGGATATCACATAGTGTTCAGCACGCCAACGAGGATCAGGCTAATAATCCCTACCACCGACCGGCAGTTACAATATACTTTAACATATTCTAATGCCTTTAAACAAGAACGAAAATCCTAGGCAAAGATACTACTGCAAAAGGACTGGGCACAAGCGTACCAGCAGCAAAGCGCTGATGAGGGCAGTCTAGGTAGGAGTCCTACGCCTAAAAACAAACACATCAAACTCAGATTCAATCATCGTTCGAGGTAAAGAAGAAGACCTAACAGGATTTAATCTTCCACTCATAGCTAGGAGAGTGTAAATTCACGAGAATCTTGTTGAGAAGACCGTTCCACCGAAAAGACGCTTTTTTGTGTGAGCAGAAGACCATGATTTGAACACTTTACCCCTTGTATCCCCCCTCGAATACGGGATTCACCTTAAGAATTGCTGACAAAGTATCTTCCACGTCCGTAGAATGGTTTCTTCCTTTCTGATTTCAACGATGCATTGAAGTGAACTTGTAGTGGCTGAAGTGAACTTGTACTGGCTTTCCAGGTTCCGACGAAGGCGAGTAGGCCGAAACGTCAGCCGAATAAAACCTGTACTATCTTGGCCAGCTTCGCAATTCGAATCAAAACAGTATGCTGACAAAGTTTCTCATGAGAACTAGAATTCAGAGAGAGAGAGAGAGAGAGAGAGAGAGAGAGAGAGAGAGAGAGAGAGAGAGAGAGCAGCTTACAGCTGTAGGCGTATTACCTACTCAGGACCACAACACAGAGACAACGACCAACTTCGACCTTTGTTTGTCGATTCGAGTGCCTTTCATAGCTGAAGAGAGTGTAAATCCACGAGAATCTTGTTGAGAAGACGATTCTACCAAAAGGCGCTTCTTTGTTGAGCATTAGCCGTGACTGAAAGCGTTGTGGCATTTCGAGCGCTACTAACTAGATAAACGCTAGGACTTCCAAAACATCAACCAAGGTGTTTGATCGGAACTCTTTAGGACTGCCGTGCCGGTTGGTACCGCTGACATGCAGCAAATGGGGTGCAACGCTCTCTCAAAACCTATTTAAACTTTGCTGCGGCAGCACAGCTGTAATGATTAACCATAGTGGAAACACATAGGAACGCTTTTGCTGTGGCAGAGCGATCGCTGAAACGAACGAAGGTAACCTCGTGCTGCGTTGCAGAAAAGGGACATGGGCCCAGATTCATGATCGGACGAGTGGTGTCCAAAACCCCGTAGGCGATAAACCCCGATCAAACCCCGGAGGGCGTTCACGAATTTCGGTTTGTGCGCCGTTTGGGGCATATCTCGGGGTTTATCGGGGGTTTACCAATGATGAATCTGGTCCCTGGAATGTAGGTTCACGTCTGTGGGTTTTTGCGAACCCACACTTCAACTCATCATGCCAAGGGAACGAGCACGTGTTTCCAGTCGGTGGTTACTAGATAACGGTAGTCTACTTCACTATTTTGACTTTCCTCATGAGGCGAGTGGATCATATTTTTTATGTGGTTGGAGCATTCCGTTTCCTGTTTACCTCCTGTGATGCAAGTCGTTATTTTTACTTAAAAACACACAAAACAGGAGCAAAAGGATGTGTTCTGATCAGTAGTGGTCAATGGTTAATGCGATTTGGCTTGTACAGTGGTCCAGCCGCTATGCCAAGTCAGTGTCCTCACCTTCTCAGACATGTCTGGTGCCAATTTACCCGGCCCTAGAGAAGAGGTAAGCATAGGAGAGAGATAGGTTGGAAAATATGATAGATTGCTAAAATGTTTGTAAATGACATTTTCACAGTCCTATCACTTGTACCCTGCGGACTACCGAGTGATGGTGGAAAGACTCAAGCTCACCAAGTTTAGTCGGCCCGAGATCAGATTAGAGCCACAAACGGAGCTCTTTTAGGTCTATTTATTTATTTATTTATTTATTTATTTATTTATTTATTTATTTATTTATTTGTTTGTTTGTTTATTTATTTGATACGTCCAATGACGGGCCTAAAACAAAAATCAAACACAACAGAAAGACAACAAATGAAAAACCAGAGCTCAAAACACAAGAAACGATTTATTGATTTATTTACCTATTTCTCCATTTATCTATTGGGCTGTCGCAAAATTAATTTCGTTTTCTGAGTGTGTTCAGAAGAAAACTTTTTTACGCCGTATTATCTCGTCCCAAGGACATCCAAGCATACTGTCAGGTAGGAGATTATCCGCTCTATCAAAAGCATACATTACTGTCTCTCTAGCTTGTGTAGCCGATTTTTTCCAGGGCTTCATTCGAACATGAGCCGACGCGACTTTCGAGTGTTCATGCTTTATGAATATAAATTGGGACATCCTGCGGCAGACGCGGCACGTAACCTTAGCAGGGCTTTCGGGACGGATTGTCCTTGCGAACGGACAGTGCAGCTTTGGTTTAAAAAATTTGCTTCTGGCGATTTTGATCTCGAAGAAAAAGCTGGTCGTGGTCGCAAGTGGTCCCTTGATGAAGAGGTTTTAGGACAGCCGTTGAAGCAAATCCAGAGACCAATACTCGTAAGCTAGCAGAAGACATGGGTGTACATTGCTGTACAGTCGCAAGACATTTGGAACAAATCGGCAAGGTGAAGAAGATGTCAAAATGGATTCCTTATGAATTGGCCGATGAGCAGCGTCTTACGCGTTTTGACATCTGTTTGAATCCCCTAATTCGTTATAAAAATGAACCGTTTGTCAACCGTTTTATAGCTGTAGATGAAAAATGGGATCTTTATGATAATATTAAACGACTATTTGCTTGGGTTGATAAGGGCGACCCACCAAAACCTTTTCTTGAAACGAAACTTCATCCTAAAAAGGTTATGATTACTTTGTGGTGGTTTAGTAAAGGAATTATCCAACATAGCTTCATGCCACCTGGTGGTTCAGTTACCACAGAGTCATAGTGTTGTGATTCAGACGAAATAAACCCGTAGTTGCAAAAAACGTGGCCGGTACTAGCGAGCAAAGGCGGTACGATCCTATTGCAGGACAACGCAAAAGCACACACCGCGAAGATCACGCGGCAAAAATTGACCCAGTTAGGCATTGAAGTTCTGTCTCATCCTACTTATTCTGCTGACCCTTCGCCAACAGACTATCACTTTTTACAAGCATTTGATTCTTATTTGCGTCAGAAAAAATTCGCTGATTCGACCGATGTTGAAATTGCCTTTCCTGCTTTCGTTAATTCTCGTGACCCTAGTTTCCTCTCTAAAGGTTTGAATTTATTACCGCTTCATTGTCAGAGGTGTGTGGATGCTGACTGTTTTTAGTTTGATTTATAAAGTTGCGTTTGAGCCGAGTTATTGCAGTTTGAACTGAGCGGTCCATTTCCGAAATTAATTTTGCGACAGCCTAATACTTGTTTATTTATTTTACACTGTTACGTGCGCCAAGTGCGACAGGCATGAGTAATACTAAACAATCGTACTTTCAACTAAAAACTAAAATAAAGTAAAATGTTTGTAACTTATGCTGCATTCCAGTCCTCAAGAGGAGAGAGACCAGCGCCAAGTGTACGAATGAATGCGGAGAAAGCCTTCCTGTTCCCGCGAGAAGATAATCGGTAAGTATCACTGTTGAGTTCGGTGCTTCACTAAGGCACTAATGCCTGTTTAGTTATTTATCTATTTTGTTTATTTATTTATTTTTATTTATTTATTTATTTAATTCGACACTGAGGCCCAGCCAGCTCAGTGCAACAAAAAGGGCAGAAGACACCAGAACATCCGGGCTACATCTGTGCGAATTCGGGCGAACTTTGGTCCTTTGAGCTTCCACTGTCGGCTTCAGCCTAAAGTGCCCAGTAGCGAATTGGTAGAAACAAATAACTTATCCACTATCGAATAAGGTCTCGAGGACGGAAGACATGTAGGAGGCCTCCCTAGCAGGTTCTCAGGGTAAGCACGGAAGAGAACAAATAGATAAGCAAGTACTACTCCAAATAAAAGTCCGGGATACTTCTAAATCACATACACCATTCCGGTCAACATTCGAACAAAAGGAAGATATTCACATACTCGCATACACTCAATATGAATCAAAAAGGAACACCTAACGGCAACAGACAGACCTCTTAGCCTTCACGAAATATAGGTTCAAAATCTTAGAGACTACGCTGCTGTAATCTAAGAAAGTGATGACGTGAAGTCCAGAGAAGAAATTTACCGCATGAATGGAAGCTAATGTAGCGCGCTTTAGCGTAAAAGTCTCCTGAACAATTAAGTTTGACGTACTGGAAAACGAAAGCAGATACTGGTCATCAACGTCTTCGTCAAGGTTCAAGAAGACACCGGAAAAGAGCCGGAAAACTCTTTTACCGCATGCGAATTTAGCAACATGTTCTTCCTACTATACTCATTTCTGCTGTCAATCAGAATGAGATATCTACAAGAGACGATGGAAATACCCTGGTGGGCGGAGGATGACATGCACCTTGTGAAAAAGGGCTCCCTCTAATTGTCTCAGATCAGATTCCCGTTTCTTCGCATTCTTTTTCGCGAATGCACTTTGGAGGACGTTAATTAGATATTGTATAAAGTGTGCGTTGCATTTTCTCTAGATTTCCGTTCTTTTGGCCAACCTTAGAGATATTAACATGAACTTCGGTCAGGGAATACGATGAAAAGAATATTCCGATTATTATCAATCTAGTAAAAACGCAAAACGCACAAGCTCGACCAACAGAAAACCGTTAACTGCGCCTCAGGCTGATCATTCTTGTTCACCTACTATCGTTTGGAATTAGTATGCCAACGCTACTCCTCATCTCCTATTAGAGAAGTGTTTAGCCTTGAGTTAGTGCCAACCTCCGCACGTCTCTGGCCATCGAGTCGTCTCAAATCATGGAGAACCCACACTCTCAACCCATACAACTTACCCATCTGACGAAGGCGTCTGTGGATGGTGGAATAGTGAGCTTGTCTCTGCTAGACTAGAAAATGTATAGTTCACCTCCGAACACCATCGGATTTCACTTTTATACAAACCGCTCTCTGTAGGCCTGTGAGAATCGCTCTGGTGCATAAGTATTTTGCGGTGGATATCTCTCTTATTGAACCGACGAAAGCATTGTTTTGCAGTGTTTTCAGGCCCTGTTCCCTCACTAAATGCAACACCCTGTTGATTCTCCAAATTTGTAGTCGTAGACTGAATTTGAAGTCTTACTACCTTCTTCATGACTTCGGCCTCATCTTACTTCAGTTCATACTGGCCTTCTCCCTAGACCGCCCTTGGTTATGGACCAGTTCAAAGTGTGAAATACGGTGCCCACCCTCGGGTACCTGAGCTAGAAAGTATGGATTGTTCTACTTCGAATTCAAAGATTACTTCTGCGTAATCTACCTCGGTTCATCCAGTCTCAATCTTTTTCGATTTCTATGTTGCAAATGAAGGGCTAGCGCGGTACAGTGGTAAGAGGCGCTGCTGTCATGGTCGAGTGATCGATCCCGGTCCGGGCTAACCAAGCCTTCCATCCCTCCGGGGCCGGGTAAATTGGTACCAGACTTGTCTGGGAAAGTAAAAACACTGACACTAGCCCAAATACGCATTCACTATGCCTCTACGACTTAAATGGGACTCGAATGCAGCGGCGCGTCCTCAAGGGACTCCTTTATGTCGCAAATGGACGGTTTTCTAAGTACACTTTTGAAGCTGTACTCGCTACATTGTGTTCTTCTCTGCCCCTAAAACTTCAGTTATTCTTAGAGCCTTAAGGATCTGCTATTAGCCTACTTGGTGTGGTTTCCTTGAAGATGATAATAACGAGACTGTCTTTTAAGAATTGTTTTTCGTTCTGCTAACCGTCAGAGGATTTGTTTAGTTTAATATTCTCAGTATCTTCGTGGTCGTTTGCTTTACTAACTACTGCCTATTTTTGCGCATCCATGTGCGTAGTGAAGCAAATGACTAAATAACTGTACACTTTCAGGAGCCGTATTTTTTAAATGCCGTTACGCATGAATGATCAAGAATTATGATAGTAAAGTTGATAGTAAGTGAAAGTAATTATCACAGTAGGTAAAGATCGCTTCGAAAAATGTATCGTTAGCTCTACAGATGTGAGATGAGATGAGATGTTTTCGCATTTTCGACGATGATAATTGAGGCATCCATTTCATCAGCAGCATTAGAAGCCCTTGTAACGTCTATATTGGCCAATCCGGATCAATCTTCTCCAGAAAACAGCTCGAAAGAGTTTTATCGTTGATTGTGGATGTTTCATGGCGACTAATGAAACTAATCAAGCCAAAACGTCGCAACGCCTTCCCAACATCGGAGTTTTTTCTAAGCTTTGGAGCTTTCATTTAAGACTGAAAATATGATTCACGAGTGTCACATTCCTATAGGGGAACAGGGACGTATTGATTGTGCACAATCTCGTGGCCACGTACAGTAATCAGACGCGGGCCTCTTCAGCTGCTCATGACGATGTTATTGGACTCCCTCAAGGCTAGCAGCACGTCCTCAGTTGCTCATTACGGACCCGTTAACAACACTCATCACAGCGGCACACACCGAGGGCAGTTGAATGACGAGAACTCAGCGTAGAAGGTACAGTTCGTGAAGAACTCCTGGTGTGATGGGGGCACATGGAACTCGATCGATCTCCCATCGCCGAAACGAAGTCCTATGTTTACCTGGGGCGCTCCATGACCATGGACAACGACATGAGAGGAGAACTTATCAGTAGAAGAAGAGCCACATTGTCAGGCTACGGGACCTTCGTGCTCATTTGTTCGATTCGACCGTTCTTCCCTCTCTGGTACGTGGTTGAGACGTGATCTGATACGTCAGTCCCTCAGCCAATATCCTTGCAAGTCGCACACAGGGCGTTGGAGAGGTGTCTTTTGGAGTTTACCCAGCTACCCCCCTCCGAGCCGGTGTTCAAAGTTCAGATCTAATAAGGGAAGTGAGTCAGCGTGCTCCAGAGATTCTCAACGAGACCTACATGGTTTCGTAGAGCTTCGAATTACAACAGTGTAGTTTGTTTTTGCTAAATGGCAATGGGCGGTCGAAAAAAGGCGAAAAATCTTGACCACTAACTAGTGGCGAGAGGGCTTCTACGTGTTAATCGTCACTGACAGTATCATGGGGGCTCAGTCGGTAGCATGTAGGGCTCACAATCTAGTGGTCAGGGGATCGGTCAGTTTGCTGGGTTTTCTTTCGCCTTCATACATTAGATACCAAATTAGGCTTCTTTTGCAATTTTGTCACAGTTGCGGGATAGCATCGTGACAATGTCTTCTAATACTTGTGTATATGACCCATATATACCGTAACCAGCCCAAATAGACCCCAAATTCGGAAACAAATGTCAGATTCGTGACCAGCGTCCCGAATAATCCCCGTAGACAAAGTTTGGGCGAAATCGGTTTCGACCCAAACAGCCTTACTAGTGTCGAGTGAGTAATTATGTGAAGGTCCAGTTGCCGCGAACATCTTTATTCTATTGTTCCACTTTCTTGACTCTAAAGAGCATATACTACATTTTCAATAAGTTTCTTTCAATATACATGGTGCGCAAAATTTACCCGAAATAATACATCACAGACCACAACTACTGGCAGAACTGGTTTCTGAGCTTCATATTGAAATATCTTATACATCTTTACTACATGCAAACGCTATCCAACTTTGAGCTCTGGAATGCTTGCACAGCGGTAATAGCAAAACGTAATCTGAAACTATCGGCCATCATCAGTCTACACCTCTCTGGTCGTATTGCTATTTTTATCTTCTTTGACGTTTCTGAGAAACTGATTTTATAGTCTAGAAGGTTTTTGAGAAAAAAGTGTGCTCTATCTGATGTGCAACTTTGCTGCCTCTCACAGCAAAGTTAACAAACACACGGAATGATTTCGATGAGGACTACCTGCGTGCCACGAGTTACACGTTTGGCGCAATTGATAACAACTTTTAGAACCAAGCTTTCAACCTAATATTGGAGTAGTGGGTACGTATATACTAAACTCAAATGTATACCAAACCTGAATTCATTTGAGTTCATAATGTGCGAATGGCAAAGCCAAATCGCGAATGATCAGCAATCATCGACTCATAATTTTGCTGTCCCAGCACAAGATGGCTGACCTCTGAACTCACGAGATTTGAACCGCCTTAGTTTCTTTTCTGGTCAGTTACTGGGAGCGAGAATTCCTCTACACAACACAAAAATTTGGTTCCACTGAAAGCTCCCCTGGTTGAGGTAAAGAACGATATAGTAGAAGACTACCCCCGTGCCATGGGTTATGGGTTCGCTACTCGTCTGAGGACATGTTTCCGTGAGAAAGCGGACTACTTTGACCGAACTTGATAATTTTCTATTAGTAAGGGAATAGTGAAACTGTATGTCAAGTTTCATCGTCAGATCTACATTTTTGTTGAAGTTACAATGTGATATTTTATTCCGGGTTGGGCTACTGACAAATCCACAATTCACAAATTTATTATCGGCTTTCCCCATTGTGCCTGACGTGCGCTGGCAGGGGTTCGTATTAACAAAGTAGGCTGGTTGGTTCGAAAGTTGTGCGAAGGTTCGATCACCGATTTAGCCCAAACTTTGACTACGAGGGTTATTCGGGACGCTGATCACGAATCTGACATCTGTTTCCGAATTGGGATCGATTTGGGTTGGTTACAGCATATATGGGTCATATATAATACATAAGTATTAGAGGGCATTGTTCTTTGTGCGTACCTTATTGGCCATACTCCTCCCAAACGCGATTCTATCCCGCAACTGCAACAATATTGCAAAAGAAGCCTGATTTGGTATCTAGTGTATGAAGGCGAAAGAAAGCCGAGCAGACGGACCGATCCCCAGACCACTAGATTGTGAGCACTACATGCTACCGACTGAGCCCCCATGATACTATCAGTGACGGTTAACACGTAGAAGCCCTCTCGCCACTAATTAATGGTCAAGATTTTTCGCCTTTTTGGACCAACCATTGCCATTTAGCAAAAACAAACTATACCATTGTAATCGTCATTCAAAGCTCTACAAAACCATATAGGTCTCGTTGACAATCTTTGTAGCACGCTGACTGACTTCCCTCGTAAGGCGGACATCCTGTCTGGAAGACACTGCCGACTGCATACATCAAAAGAATTTATGAGCTGGTCGCATATTGAGAAGAAAAGGGGATCGTTTGACAAAACGATGAGCGAAATGGATTCCGAGAAATATACTTCACCAGAAGAAGACCATCCGCGGGATGTTCGAAATGTGTTTGTCGGACGAAAAAAGTCGTTTTCCTGAACGACTGGCTATTGCCTTCGCCATATTCCCATCAATGCTCTCTTTATGAAAAAGTCGACGGTAGTTCTTAGAATTCCTCAAAAGAAGCTAGTTTTAATCCCGTTTTTGGCGGGCAGTAATAGCCCCATCTCAGCCGTTGTTTAGGTACATCGGAACGACGGTTGGCTCATGTTAAGTCGGTGCAGAAGTTCTCGGACATTTGCGATTTCTTGATTTTGAAACGGGTTTTCCCACCATTTTCGGCCATGTTATACATGTACCAATCGATGAAGGCTGAACTACTGAAGTGTGGCTGGACAATCTCCATCCCCTACACTCTTCAGACCTCGCTCCATCCGACTACGATCTCTTTTCAAATCTCCAACGTCATTGGGATGGCAAGAACTTTTAAAATCGAGACGACGTCAAAAGCAGCTGGATTCATTCTTCACGGCGCAACCCGCTTCATTCTCGAGGAAAGGCTTCTACGACCTATCCACACAATGGCAGAAAACCATTGATATTAACACATTCACGACGGCGTCCGTCCATATTGGTGGACAGCAAGGGGGGCGCGTGGGACGGTGTCCTCCCATATGGGTGGACAGGAGAGTTTCGCCCAGAACTCTCTTTGGCGACGACTTTTATTGATTTTTCTTTCATAATCGTAGACTATAAGGTAAAATCAATACTAGGTTTGCGTTGGTACGAAAATGATCGGCTTTAATAAAACTAACTAGAGAACTAACTAGAGAATAATAAACATTGATCCACCTACTAACCTCGTTCGGCACAGCAGCACGAAAATTATAACATCATGTCGAGGTTTCAAGAAGAGAGAACTTGGAGAATTCTACATCACGTACCGCCACAGTTCTTCTCTCTGGCGCGCGAAGCCCTATCGCTTCGCCAAAAAGTGGTTACTACCCGCCAGTCCTTGAAGTTCCTCCAGCGATGCCGGACATCCGACGTGCTACCACGCTTCATCACGAGCAAGAAGATCGGTGCGACATGTGGTTTATCCGAAGATCACCCGAGGATAAGGAAGATATACCGCCAGATGCTGAGTGTTGTGATCAAGGAGAAATCATATGTATTGTACTCGTCGTTGTTGAAGTGCGTCTCGAAAGAGACTGCATGCCGGCGTCTTCTTCCTGGACGGACTTGGAGGAGGGTGGAAAGTGAATTGAAACGGATCTGCGACTCTGTTCGGTCTAGGGCTAAGTCCTCCCTTTGTGCAAAATATGATAGACTTGTTCAATCTCGCCAGGAGATTCGTAGAAGCAGAGAAAACAATGCTCCCGTTGATCACCGCGATGACGTTACCCGCACTGAGAATGGTAGTAATTCGGAAAGAGTCACGATTATTGGAGACGCTCATCTCTCAACCAATGCGTTACGTCTGCTTAATCTCGGTCCATCATTTTTGATTGCACAGAATGTCACTTCATTCACGTATCGTAAAGTTGTTGGAGGCTTACAAAGACTGCGAGATCAGTTGCGAGTGAGACATGTGAGCGAAGTGAACCCGCGATCCACTTCCACTGACACCCGGAGTTCGCTACCACCTTTACCATTCCCACGCACTTTTTATCGAGAACCCCAGGCTGTTCCAGAAGTGGACGCCAAGTTGCGAATCTTGTCGTCCACTGTTTTGAGTGTTCTCAATCAACACAGACGACAACGAATCACAAACTTGACGCTCGAGGAAAGACTGGGGTTCAAGGAAATGCGTGAGCTAAGATCTAGTGGTAAGTTACGCGTCTCCGTGAGTGACAAGGGTGGAGAGTTCGTAGTAATACCTCAATCACTTGATAGAAGTATCAACGAACTTCATCTGCGAGATTCCTCTCTTTATCGTCTAACCACCATAGAGGAATTCCGCTCACAATGCAGGCGCTTGAACAGAGCTTGGATAACATTGGGACAATCGGCGGGATTAGACAGACAGTTGATCGCTAGACTGAAGCAAGACTACCCCAGATGTCCTGTGTTTTACAGTCTTATAAAGACCCATAAGCTCTCCTCTACAGATGTGCTTTCGATGTCCGCGGATACCTTCAAAATACGTCCAATAATTAGCTGCGTTGGCGGACCAACCGACCGAATATCGTGGTTTCTCAATAAGATCGTAAGCCAATTGTTAGCCATGGTCCCTTCGCACCTGACCAATACGAGGGTATTCCTTGATCATCTACACAACGCACAATTACATCAAAACTGCGTTGTAGAGTCATTTGATGTCACCTCATTGTATACCAACGTCCAAAACGATCAAGCCTTACAAGCGTTGTCTGAAATGCTTGATAGGCACATCAACAACATCAACACATTTGGACTCGAGAGGAACTCAATAATGACTCTGGTCAGAGAATGCTTGAGTTGTAATATCTTTAAATGGTCAGGTTCATACTACTCTCAACTAAGGGGTTTGGCAATGGGTCAGCGCCTTGCGCCAGTTCTTGCAATATGTTTCATGAGCAGAATAGAAGAACCGGTGCTAACTCGTCTACCCTTACTGTACTGTAGATACATCGACGACTGTTTCATAATAACATCAACTCAGTCTGAGATGGACGAATGCTTTCGCATTCTTAACGAACAATCACAGTACATTAGGCTCACCCGAGAGACGCCATCAAACGGCTGGCTTCCATATCTTAACACGCAGGTGAAGGTATCCGATGGCATGGTCAGCGTAAAATGGTATCGCAAAGGAAGCTCCAAAAATATCCTGATTAACGTAAAATCAGCCCATCCCGCTGCTGTTAAGCGTGCCGTTGTACGGAATATGTTTAAAACAGCTACAGCAGTGTGCACGGGTGAGGACGAACGACGAGAATCAGTGATATTAGCTTCAAAAATAGCCTCTCAAAACGGCTATAAGAAGACACCATACCAAAGAAGAGCGACCACTGTCCAGCGCGCCCGACCCTTCCGAGACCGTGTACCCTTATGCCTTCCTTTTGTCTCTGACGCATTCTCTTCCGCAATACAACGATGCCTTGTTCGTGCTCAACTTCAAGATGATGTTGTTCTTGTTAACATCCCAAATGACAACATCAAACGCCAGTTAGTACGGAACAGGCTCTACGACACTGAATGCGTATTGGAGAACTGCGTTGTTTGTCCTTACGGAAAGAATGGAGACTGTGAGAAATCGGGAGTAGTGTATGAAATTGAATGCAGGGCTTGCAACGGCAAGTACATTGGGGAGACCGGTCGTGTTTTGCTGGCACGTATAAATGAACATTTGGCCAGTAAGAGAAGAGGTACCTTAACAACACCGCTGGGAAGGCACAGATATGAAGTGCATAACGGGAATGATTTCGACATAAAGTGCAGAATTCTATCATATGAGACCGAGATATCGTCTAGGAAAGCATTGGAAGCGTTTTGGATTTCCGCAAGGAATCCTTGTATGAACAACCGAAATGAGTGTCTTTCGATAAGCAATGACTTCCTACCGTTTACTCCGTTTTGTGGGTTTCGGAATGACTGATATGACTCAGTCGCATCAATTGTCAACCAGAGCTGGTTGCCACGTCGGCACCACTCTGCCGGTGGATCACGGGGTAAGTCATTTGATATCTCTAGCTTTTTACGGTTTCATGGGGTAGGTTTTTCAAGTTTGTCAAAAATGCTAGGGATGGTTCGGCGCTTGGCCGGGCAGAATTAAGATGAGTAGTTTCGAACCACTTTTTAGGCCTCTGACGACGACGAACAGGTCGAAACGTTAGGCCAATAATAAACATTGATCCACCTACTAACCTCGTTCGGCACAGCAGCACGAAAATTATAACATCATGCCGAGGTTTCAAGAAGAGAGAACTTGGAGAATAACTAGAGAACAATTCTTCGCATTGTTGGAACACAATACACGCAAAAACTTCTAAACAGGTGTGAGTATCAGATATGGAATAAAACTTCGATGGGAGATTAGACAAAGCGAAAAAGTAGAGTGCAATTATATCAGGGAACAAAGATTCAGCCAAGAACACTTCTTATCGTTAAAACACAATAGACAAACATATTGTGACAACTCGAACAGCGCGCATCGACCCTCCTAACCTTTTTCTTTGCAACATCTCTTCCCAAGCTATCCCTCATACTTTTATAACATCTTGCACAGTTTTATTGCACTCTGAATATGTTACGTATAGGTTTCTGAAAGAAAAAAGCCAGGCACACTGTGGGCACGCGCGCGTGCCAAAGAGCCAGCCGGCTGTCGCGACCAATGCGCGTGAAAACCCCTTCGTCGTGAATGTGTTAACGGTGTCTACTTCAAATGACTCCTTGCTATTGTTTAGATATTATAAAAAAAGCTGTTTCAAGTCCCAAATGTTCGAGAACTTTTGCAACAACCTAATATTAGCGGTCACACCTTACAACATAACATTCTTAACGAATTGAAGTTCAACTATTGTCTCCACTTTCCCCTTTTTCATCAAGTAAATCTTTTGTCCTGCGGTCGAACTCTGCTCGCGCTTGAATAATTTTTGGCTACACGTATCCTCCATATGGGAACCTTCGATACCCTTTGCCTTTCGTTGAACCCTATATGGAATTGCTAGCTTAGACCTGCTTATCGTTAAGATAAACACCGAAACTAATCAGAAAGGGCAAGGAAAAAGTAGTGGGATGTGCAATTATTATTCCATTGCGCTCAAAAATCATTGTACAATGTCAGGACATTTGAAACGTCCTACGTTATTAAATGGAAGCTGGGCCTAAATTCATGACGGGTATCGGCACAATATACCCGAGAATAAACCCCGGTCGGCGCGATTATTCGCATTCATGAACGCGCCGCGGGGGACATCGCGGGTCTATTCCACTCCACGGCGCGTTCATGAATGCGAATAATCGCACCGACCGGGGTTTATTCTCGGGTATATTGTGCCGATACCCGTCATGAATTTAGGCCCTGGTGGCAACACGAGATCACATTTAGGAAACTTTCTATCGAGCCCTACCCATTTATTTCTTACCAAACGACATTCTACAGAGGATAAATCGTCAGAAAAATGCCATAGATCGGAGAGAGCTGCTAGAAACACAACACCTCGAAAGATAGCCAGTCAGCCGACAGCGTTTCGGGTGAAAAAGAAGCCGACGACGGGAATGAGCGCTCGTAGCGGCTGCTAAGTCATCATTAGCCAAATTTGCCGAAGGCCCGACAAACCTCTGCCCGACGTAAGAGCCGGCTTCATCGATATACTCATAGGACAGTCTACTGGTGGATGTGGCACGTGGCTCTCCGACGTTTTTCCCTTCGAGAGCCCCGTTCGCATCTGCAACGTCCACTCAGTGTCTCAGAGCGGTGTTTGCGAACCAAGGTAGCGGGTAATGTGCCTGAACAGGATCCGTGATGGGCGAATTCATAGAATACCCGACATTTCACGGCTCATTTCGATCGCCAGCTGACCGTCGTCGCCCTTCACTGACCGCCGCCGAGCAGTCGAAGGTGATGACCGGTTCGCAGCCCGCTTCTGACGGTCCCATCTTAGACGCATCGTCGCCCACGTTTTCATACTTGTTCGCAGAGCGCAGAGTGATGACGAACGCATAAAATCGAGTTCAAAAGCCTTGTGAACAGCTGAATGACTAGAAAAGCGGCGCTCTACCAGCAGAGTCGGCAATTGTTTTAAGAAATACAACGCTCTTCGAAAAGCTTTAATGAGGCTCTTGGCATTTATCTATCATTATCTCCTCGAGAATGTCCAATTCAACCGAAATAAGAAAGGAAATTCACAAAAAACACTAGTCTCTAGGAAAACGAAACAGCAAAATACCCAGAAACTGATCGATCAAAGTTGGAATACTCACTAAAACAGTATCAACTACAAACAAAATAAATAAAAAAAATACAAAATAAATATAAATTACAAATAGCTGCTTCTCAGCCACATATTGAATATAATAAAGCCGTCACCTATGTGAATGCACTATCGCGAGGAGTCACGAATAAATTATGCTAATGAGAACACATATAGGGCACCACCGTCAAGAATTAATTCAAAAAGTTAAAGGTGCAGGTATGCCGTGCACTAGTGCCCCATCGTAATAGTGAGTTTAAGATCCCAGCTCATTGTCTTTTTGGTTTTGGGCAAAATTTTGAGCTGCTTCAACCTCTCTCCTCCAACCAAGACTCGGTGACAACGTAGTTTGACACTCTGCGACTTTCATCTAATGAAAATGTTTTTCTAAGTTTGAGCATAACTTTTTTCGATTGTCACCGTTCCTGGTGCTTGCTCACGAGGCCTAGGTGGACCTTTGCTCGGATATAGGGCAGTGTTTTTAGTCGTCACAAAGAGAATCCAATAAGGACGGTTGGATCTGTTCAAAATAGTTCCACGAGAGATTTAATTAAATTATTTATTCGCGACGTTCGCCGGATCCGCACGTGGGAATGCACAATAGTACAAAAGCACTTTACATTTAAATATCCTCAAAACGATGATTAACTACTGAAACACGTTAGGCGACACCTTTTAAAAACAGGCTATTAAATTTCTGAAATCACGTAGGGAAGGTCTCAAGACATCTTACCTTGAACTGAATAAAATTATAGATTCGTACTAACCGTTCTTCATGTCACAGAATCTCTTCTTCTGATTCTAAGGAGCGTCATATCACTCTGGGTATACAATCGCTAAAACACCGAAGAAAAGATTTGGTCTAATCTTGTTGCACAGCATTCTCTACGACATGTGCGATCTAACCACTTCGCTCCTTTGCAGCGGAACGGCAATCTACCACCGCGTCCTCACAAGCCAATACTTCAGAATACAACAACTAGATTAATACTTTATTCCAGTTTTCATACCGCTCAGATACGGGGAGCGTCTTTCTTGACAGTCGCATTGTTTTATTTCTCTTGGGCGCTACTCTTGAGCACCACTTCTTTCCTTGCGCCTATTGTTCGGTCTTGCAATCGTAACACTGCACCTCCATCAGCTGACCTATCACTTGGGTCTGTGGCTGATACAGACACTCTTTTCAGCTACTTTCAAGCTAGGCAAGGGTTACTGTCTGGGACGAGATGGAACCCTGATCATCGAGAGCCTAAGCTTTTCACCTCTACTGCGATTCCGCTCCAGGGAAAAAACAGGTTTATTTATTTATTTATTCACTTGTTAATTTAGGACGTAAATACACAATACACGTAATGAACATAACAAAACGCAAAGAACATGTGGCTTACAAACACGTGAAAACTGGGTCAGGAAGCAAATATTTGTTGCAAATCCAATCTATGGCTGAACACTTGGTTACAATCCGAACTAAACACACCTTGAGTCATTTTTTGTCGATCAACTACTTAAAATCATCGTGATAGTAATTTTGTAGTGTTTCTGTCACAGTTCCTGTCACGCTTCCTCGGTAGCTGTTTATTACGTTTTTGTTTGGGCTCTATTTTTCAGCCTGTTTATTTTTTCATTTGACCTGAACTTGTATTGAAGCAAAGTGATGACAAGAATATGCCAAAATAACCTTGCCAATTCGTCGCATGCTGTATAAGTGTTCTTCTATATTCTTCTAAGTTCTGTTGATTAGATATCGTGAATAAAATGAAGTAAATAAAAGTTAATCACGTTTTGTTCTGTACACAAGCCTGAGGAACGGTGCCTGCTTAATGGAAGGTGAGGGTGTTTTTCCCATCCGAGAGCGAGGGTAGGATTTTTTTCGGCGTAGTTTTTTTTTCGTTGAAACACGAAAAAACGTATCCTCCCATGCATCGCAACGATGTCGCTTTCGTCGAAGCTCTAGTAGCTATTGCTGAAACGATACACAATTCGCTGGCAACCTTCTAATAGAATTTGTCTAATTAATTTGTCAATCTTTTCAGAAGTTTTTAAGCGGCCATGCTGCATTAGGTAGTATAATAGTTTGTCCACTCCTATCAACAACGCTCGTAGACAGTGAAATGACTCCGCAAAGCGGAACAATCCCTCAAAAACCCGAAAACTACCATTTAATTTGATCCGGACCATTTTTGATCAATTTTTTTCAAATTGAAGAATTCAATCTAAAATTATGAAAAATTGCAATATGCGCTGCTGCAACGTCATCTGGAAACTGAAACCTGTTGTTCACCACTTTATAGAATAGAAGACTTCGGCAGGTGAGGTAAATTTTACCCTTCAAACTTACCCAGCATCCTGTACTCTCTGAAAATTACGATCATTACGATCATTCTTCATTGACCTAATACGCTGATAAGTCCCGGGAGAGGCTTTATATTTCCTTTTTATATCTCGTACATGTTAAGGGACGAAATGCGGTATTTGTTCAGAAGAAGTGCAATATGTATATTGGATGAGGGAAATCTATGCTTGTGAATGGTACCCAAACGAGTGCAATAAACCACATCGGGAGTTGTACCCATTCTGTTAAAAAGCTCCGACAAAAAACCCAATAAGAGCAAAGAAACACGAAATCGTCCACTTTTCCTCTTTGACCTGCAATTATGATAATCCTTTCTAAAGCCCCAGCGACGCACCATCGTTAAGAAGGACCATTCATACTCAGTCAGCAAATGGGTGCTGCAGTCAACTGAGTTAAATCTACAATTTTTTTCGCTGAGCAAAATGTTTCCCGTGGCTTAATCCACAATCACAAAGTAGGCTCCAGCCTTACATTTTCTCACACCGCGACGAATTATCTTATGCAGTTAACAGTTAACAGACCGCAAGCGAGCAAAATAGTGTGTACAAATCTTTCTTGGTGGTATTTGCCCAAATAGCACTGCAATGAAAGTCTCGCTCACATCTCTACATCCTAATGCGGAGGAAAGCTAATGAGAGAGCATTTGATATCTTATTACATGGTCATCATAACTTCGCCGATACGGGTGCTGCATCACAATTTAACGAATGCCCGACTGGTCCGACTTGTTTGTGAGTTCATCCAATTCGGGACGTGTTTTAGAAACGGATTGTCCCTCTAGCAAGCTTGCAGAAGCGAACGAAAATAGATACCGCATATTTACATGATTAGTAGTGTAAAAAATCTCAAATTTCATCAGATTACTCCACCACTTCATTACAAAGGGAGCAATCCTTCTTTACGACAACGCTCGGTCACATGTTTGGATTATGACTAGGCAGAAGCGGCACGAGTTGGGCTACGATACTCTTGACCACCCGCCGTAGTCTCCTGACCTTTCGTCTAAAGACTACCGTCTTTTCAAGCATCTCGAAATCTTCCTGCGCAACAGAGTCTTCGAAACTGGAGAGGAGGCGAAAAGTGCCCTCGCCGAATTTATCGCGTCTAGAAGGTTGATTTTAATAAAGCAGGAATAGAAAAGTTTGCATCTCGTTGGCGAGAGTGTGTTGATTCCAATGGTTTTTATTTTGACTGATAAAGTGTACAATAGAAAAGACGTACTTATTTGAAGTTGACGGTTCCAAACCGACATTATTTTTGCATCAATCTAATATTTAAGATTCGTGGGCGCGCAACACAGAGTAAATTAACCCTCACTTTTTGCTGGACGCAGTCGTGTTCCAGGTTCGGACGACATTGTCAAAACGTAGGCCGCGAAGCAAAGAGCAGGAAGAATAGTCGACTCGAAGAATATGAGCGTGGAGGTGAGCGTCGAGGAGTTAACCGGGATCCTCCTTGAGAGATCCATAAGCTGTCCACTCTGCTACCCTTGTTCTGATAAAATCTTCAGGTCATTGTCCATCTTCACGGAGCGCCCCAAGTGAACATTAAACGGTTATGGGAAATCCATCGAGTTCGATGTGCCCCCCATTGCAGCAGGAGTTCTTCCTTAACTGTGTATTCTTGCGATTGATGCGCAGTGAATCCTCCATTTCCTTTAACACTAGAAGAATTATCACTGGGTCTACAAGTTTGAATGGAGCACGAATACGAAGCCACCCCTTTAGTGAACGGATTGGTGCCAACCATTTTGCCTTTCTATTATATATATCAACCCCGTCGGTCTAAGTGGCTGCTAAACAGCCATAAAAATATTGTCGTCTATTACACGTAAATTCACGGGCAGGGCCTCTGTCAATCCACACTTCTTCTTCGGATCATCACTGACAACAAACAGACGAGGACAGCTGATATTGAATGTTTCTTCAACTACGGATGCTTGGTAGAATTCAACCGTATCTTGGATTCAAATCAGAAGGCCCTAGGTGGTTTTCTTAACCCACTAGCTCGTGTGTGAATTTTTTGCAGTTCTGTCAATGGAGCTGATACATTTTCTCACTTCCAGTGACTGCTTCGAGTAATGTTTATGTTGCGGCACGCGTTGGCTTCTGCCGAGGTCTTGAATAAATAAATAAATAAATAAATAAATAAATAAACAAATAAACAAATAAACAAGCAAATAAATAAATGCGTGGGCGAAGACGATGGAGTTGCTTGATGAGACATTCTGAGTGTCTTGGGCAATCCTCTAAGAGGGAAGGTTTACGAAGAACTGAACTTGCTAGCTCCAAGGAAGTATACTCAAGGGTTTAAGATAAACGTCAAAGTCGGTGCTTGCTTTCCCCAGCTGTAAATGTCGCTGTGTTGTCGTCTATTATTTCGTCGTCATTTCATCTGTCCGAGTTACTCAACATAGCTCAACTAGCAGAACTTGTTTTCGGCAATCGCGACTGGTTCCTCGACATCATCACCTTTCTCACGCACCTCGCACCACCAACACTTAGAGAGGCAAGCGAGCATCTCAGCCGGAAAGTCACGGCTGACCGCCGAATGGCTTTAAATGGCCCGTCGTAGTTTTCACGTGCGGTTAATAGCCTGAATTTGCACGCAATAAAGCCTTTCTGACACAACAGCTTTTTTGGGCAAACTAAGGAGGGATATCTCCGACACATTTGAAACAACTGCTTATTGCCTATAGACCATATACCATATACCTAAACAACCATATACCTATACAAAATTATACCATTTTCATTTCAAAATGGACACTTTTCAAACCAAAATGGACGTTTTTCAAATCAAGGTGGACCAAAATGAATGCAATCCAAATGAATCTAGTCTGTTAATTGCCGTCCGATGTCAGTGTTTTGCGAATAACCTAGCATCTCTAAATGTGGAAACCGAATGGTTTTTAGAACAAAGAGTCTTTCTGAAGCGTCTTCTGAAATGGTCGCCAAAGCTCTTTCTGGAACATTTTCCAGACCATAGTGGAGGGTTCACAAATCGAGCAGGGATTTTTTCTTCAATTTGTTCTATAGTTTCTTATTTATAGCCTCATTTTTTACTTTATTTTGGATTATCTTTATCATAAGTGTCGCCTCCATATTTGAATTGCTAGTATAAATTGCTTGTTGCATATATTTGTTGGAAACGTATGCAGCAAAAAATAAAAAATGGAAAAAATAAATAATTATGATATTCTCAATTTGAAAATTGAGCGTGTCCTTTTTGATATGAAAAACGTCCATTTCGGTTTAAAAAACGTCCATTTTGATTTGAAAAATGTCCATTTCAAAATTAAAATGGTATATATCGAACATCCTGTTCACACACATTATTTTGAACGTAGCCACCAAACAATCCCATCGAGTTACCTTAGAGACCCCATAAATGAATTCTTCAGAGGGCATAATTGGTTCTGTAACCACAACAACAGCTATTGGTCGTACGGTCGTTCCGAAAAGGAAGGGAGCTGATACAAAAGCAACAAATGCTGAATATGAGTAAGGAAGACTTGTCACGTGAAGATCGGATTGGAGCTACTGAGCAACTAGGAGCATAGCAATCATAGCCAATCATTCCTGGGATTTTTCTCTTCCTTTTCTCTGTAACCTGTTATCGCATGGAAGGAACGTTTTTTCACGGCGAGATTCGAATATTTATCGCGCAACACTTCTACATGTGTGGTATGTCAGGAAGATCACGACTTTTATCCCTCTACTTGAGAGTTATCAAATTCTATGGACAAAAATTAAGTCCTGAAATTTTTGGGAATCTCGGCCTTGCTTAGGAAGCGTTAACTGTGATTTCGCCTCCAACTGTGGTATATTCAAATAGTCTCTTCTTTGTGAATAAAGAGAGCTTGATGGCATGCCAGGGTGGCTCGATGTAAGTAAATGCATCATCGTAGAGGCAAAGTAATCGACGTTAATCAGATCTCTAACGATGCGCCACGTATCCGTCTTCCATTCAGAATGGTAGAGACATGGTTATTGTTAATTTGACTTATACAATGTCTTGTGGGGCCAGCCGCTATACCAATTTAGTGTCCTTACCTTCCAAGACATTTCTGGCTCCAGTTCCAGGAACCCGGAGGGATGGAAGTAATTGGATAGCACTGACGATGATCGACCACTCGACCGCGCGGAGGTCAGCAGCGCTTTTTATCACTAAACCAAGCGTCACGGTAGCTGCCTACAACTGTGACAGAATCGAGCTACCACGATTGTTAAGTGTAATGCTATTCCCTGAAGTTCAACGATGTCATCAAATTTGTCAGCGACTACAAGCTGTCCCGAAACGCACGGACCTCATAGTTAATGTGAGAGCGCCCAGTGGAATCCTTCCGTATGACTATTTCAGATTTTCAACACTTGGGAGAAAAACTGTTCGTTTTGAAAGCGAAACACCCAGGATAGCAGGCGCTCCAAGTGCGACAGGTTTTCCGATTGATGGTGGCAGTCGCCGAGGAGAAAGAGCCGCTTCGTCAGGACGCTTCCGAAAATGAAACCGTAACTCTCGTTGACGTTGTTCCGTCAGTCGATTTCTGTCGATCTGGTTAGCTGGCCCAATGTCGGGTATGAGATGGAGGCCGTCGGGTTTTTCAGTTCCTGTCGGGATGTCAGATCGCCTTCTTCACAAATTGTCTGTTTTTCTGGACGCGTGCACCGTGTTCTCACAAAATTGTTTTTCCAAGGTGCATATGAGGGTGGATTTCCAGGTATACGAAAGAACTCTTTTTCGTTTGGAATTGCATAAAATTTTACTGCTGCTGTATCGCTGAGACGCTCCGTGACCACGGTATGTTCGACGGCAAGCCGTAAGTTACACCAAGTATGGGTGTAGCCTTTCCACAGACCAAGATCACCTTGTATTTAATGGGAACAAATACGTTGTGGACTACTGCTGATAGAGCGGTTGTAAGAGAAAAATAATTCGTAAAGGAGTTGCTGCTTCAAAACGGTAAAAAGGCCGAAGAAGAAGAATTCGGTGTTTATATTATTCATTATAGAATCATATTATCGTAGATTGCTGAAGTTGATGCTTGCATTTTCCGAGATGCTAGGCTCTGAATATAACGGGAACAGACAAATGGGTGGCCTACCGCGTCGTTTTACATTCGTCCAGAGCCCAGATTCGTGGAGAATACAATACCGCTCATAACTTCTGTCCCAAAAACCGACCGGAACGTTCCGGAACGTTCCAAAGCGTTCCTTTCTTCCCTAGTCTTTCCTAGTTCGTGATTTAAAAATTTAAACATATCGTTCGATTCGTCTGTCCACACTGAGTTCAAAACTGACGTTGCTTTCTTATTTCACTCAAAAATGACCCAGTTACGGGCCGATCTCTCTCGACTAGCGCTAACTGGAGCTAATTGGTTTACGACCCTCCGAATGTTGCCATTGGAGTCTCCTCAGGAGACATTGTAATCACGGAACGAAAAATTCCGGAATCCTACCGTACTCTAATTGAATTCGAATTCAGCTTCCGATTACCATTATTTTACTACCTGATATGCGTTTTATTCGTAATTTCGAAAAAAATTGTGTTTCAAGCAAAAACAAAAAGTTCTCGATTTCAACCATTTTTTTTTCTGAGAAAGCTGATGAGAGAGTATAAAAGCGTCTGATTCTCCGCATTTGGTATTAAGGATACTAGCGCATATCACCAAAACCCTAATTGTATGTGAAAAAATTAGCGAGATTCTGGAGCGTAAAGTTCACCACACGCAGCAACTTTGTGTGCAATGTATAATTCTGTCCAACTTTGTAAGGAAGTAGCGAAGCTGAGGTGGCAGTAAAGACCACAGCTTTTTTCGCAGCCGAAGTAGGATTCCGTACTTCAAGATGGTGGTGTTTCAGAGCAAACCCAAATGCCTTTGTTCTCGTATTATAAAGGGCTATTTCAAGTCAAGATACTCGAAAGAAACGCGTGTTGATCTTTGAGTCCCAGCGTCTATCGAAATGTTTCACATTTTATTCAATTTTTCGTTATATGCGATACTGTTTCTCATACTCAATGAGAAAACTGTGTATTTCCATACCTGTTCACCAGTACTCCCAGAAAGAAGTCGTCGCAATCGAAAACTTTTTATTTTTGCTTGAAATATAAAAATTTTTCGAAATTGCGAATAAAACGCATATCAGGTACTAAAATAATGGTGGTAGGAAGCTGAATCCGAATTCAATTAGAGTATGTTAGGATTCCGGAATTTTTCGTTCCGTGATTACAATGTCTCCTGAGGAGACTCCAATGGCAACATTTCGAGTGTCGTAAACCAATTAGCGCCAATTAGCGCTAGTCGAGAGAGATCGGCCCGTAACTGGGACATTTTTGAGTGAAATAAGAAAGCAACGTCAGTTTTGAACTCAGCGTGGACAGGCGAATCGAACGATATGTTTAAATTTTTAAATCACGAACTAGGAAAGACTAGGGAAGAAAGGAACGCTTTGGAACGTTCCGGAACGTTCCGGTCGGTTTTTGGGACAGAAGTTATGAGCGGTATTGTACTTCGAACGACGCTCAAGGCGTCATTCATTAACTCGCAGCGGGGCTCGTCCGGGGTCAGTGCATTGTTTAACACACTTCACTGAAAGGGTTTGGAGCCCCAAAAAGCGTGCATACCCTGATTTTCCAACATGATATTTACTCGGAGTATATTCGCGGATTATTTTAGATTCAAACTCCGTATCAGTTGTGTTAGGTTCTATCCAAACCTCAAATAGAGTCTCATTAAATCCTGCTGCACAGAAAAGTTGATTTGAGGCCCATTATTATATTTTTTTGATCAAATTTTTCCCAAGTTTTCCTCTATTTTTTCCATTCTTTCAATCGGAATATTTTCGTCTTTTATCTCGGGTATACTGCTGGTACAGGGCCGGCGACCGGTCCTCACCCGTGCTGAACAAGCCTTCCATCCTCCGAAGTCGGGTGAATTGGAACCTGACTTGTCTGGAAAGGTAAGGACCCTAACTTAGTAGCTATACCTCACCCGTGCTGAACAAGCGGCTGGCCCCCGCAAGGGCAAACATCATGCCTTTACGATCCTGGATGGAACACAAATGCTGCGGCGCATCCTTAACCTGCAACGGTAATATCTTTACCTTTACCATCATAGGTAAACCGGCCCCTACTCGATAATCCTGAATGCTGCCCAACGGCTACCCTAGAACTCTCAGTATGAACGTGCTCCGTAAATTTTCTTTGTTGGTTTATGAGAAATCGATGCGTAAACAATTCTGCCATTCATCGCATCCGATTTTCTTCAACCTGTGAAGTTACGTTGTACATCAATGGGTCGACTAGAGCCTATGGACTGTGGAATTTTGATTCTACTGATCTTGAAAAATCAAAATTGAAAAAAAGTTCAAATCGAAATCAAACAAAATAGAGGAGCTGCAGCGGAGCAGGAATTAATGACGCCTGTAGACGCCTGATGAGCATATGAACCCGATGGTCTCTTGAGATGACTATCACATCTACAAGAATTTCAACGAGCATATCGGCTAGTTTATCATAAATCACCCTCGACGAATAAGTTCCGTAGTCGAACATTGGAAGTGACTCAAAAAAATCCATCTTTCACATGTCGTCCAAGTACCATACTCGATGAATGATTGCGTATCTGCTTTGATTGGATCTGATCTGGTTTCGAATGCGTTCCGTGATCTTGTGGTCGAAACTCTCATCGTATAGTATCGTTTTCTTGTCGATCGCGGAAAAAGCTAGATGAGTAGCGGCGATTCTGAATGGAACAGCTTAGTACTAGCCGAACGACGCAGTTCTCGTCACTATTACATTGTTTTGGGTGGGAAAATGATACAGACCCATTGGAACGTGAGGCTGAGGCTACCAGTTGGTGAAAACGGATTTCACAACCTTTAGTAAGACCAGACCTCTGATAAGAAAAGGCTCACATCAAGCTGATGATGGACTGACCGCCTACTCCTTCCAATGCTCTGTTGAATCACATTCCACGTCCGGCTCTCGATGAATCTTGGCATTGTGGTTAGTGTGAAAAGTCCGGTACTTGAAGCTCTGTTGAATCACCGGTCCTATTCATTCACACCGTTTCTACCACTCGATGTCTTACCCAATTTGCTAGCCCGGGCTTTAGGCAGGCTACGGTGCCATGCAATGTTTCAGAAAAGGGTCAAATATTTGGTGTTGATCAGTGCTCAGTGAACGCGCCACGCCCTGGTTTTTCATCCAGAGTGGTAGATGTGTGGTGGGTAGATTATTGGCCTATACAAGGGCTCGTGAGAGGTCCCTACAAATGGAGAGAAAATGAATCATAAACAGAACTGCGTTCGCACCATCACGTTTTACACCATCACGAGATGAGTGGAGATACTTCGGTAAATATTGAGTATTTTTCATCTTTACATTTCTCCTAATAGGTTTAAAAGGGAGTTCTATCCTTGATGCCAAAACCAAGATTCATATAACAGTTTATTCGGGCTGTTATATCAATCTGTTATATCAATCTAACTTAAATGTTATATCTTGGTTTTGGCTTCAAGTACCGGACTTTCCACACTGACAACAATGCCAAGATTCATGGAAAGCCGGACGTGGTAGTTCTATCCATTTTCGCACCCTAATTCTATCGTATTTGCACATCAAGTCATGAGCTCAGAGCTAATCGTTTTTCTCAATACAAGCATTCAGGTTTAAGCGTAGCCAAAGCATCCTTATAAGTCAAGAATCTGGAGAAATTATGTGTCAAAAACCACTTTAGCAGGACGAAGAACAGGGTCCGAAACGACTTGTCGATTTTTCGATCTGCTTTTCGACTTCGGTGCTCAATGATATCAAAAACGTGCGAGAACGGATGGAACTTCCGCTAAAACCAAGTAAGTTTAGAGTACTTTACATGCTGTTCAAAATATAATAGTTGCAGGGTTATATGTATAATGTTACCAGTTCAGCGTTTTATAAGATTTTAAAATTTAAGTCCCGTTGTGGGTAGTTTAAATTATCTTATCACTGCTCCAAGATCGATATTATTGTTTTTTTAGTTGTGGCTCGAGCAGGCTTCACATTTCCTTCCTTAAAAACGGAGGTCTCTCAGTCACCGCATGGCTATTCAGCTTCTAGACGGATAGCTTCCAAGAAATTGCTTAGGTTTCAACACAACTTTTTTCGTGTTAGCATTTGTACTCTATGTATTTATGCTACTGCCGATTTAGTGTATCTGTCATACTGTACTCTTAACTTCTCGATGCTTTATTTAAGACCCATTCTTCTTTCTCACGATTATCTCGAACATCGTAACAGATAAATAAATAAATAAGCCTAAAACTACAATCTCGCGCTTCCAAGTTTTTCTTGTCTACCGTAGCACTTATGAGTTTTTCGTCCGTTCCTCATTGTAGATCTTCAATCGAGCCGGATAGCTTCCCAATGTGGAATGGATGTTCAATGCAATTGCAAAAGAGCCGCCCCGTCCGTCGCCCGAAACCTGTTTCCTCGATGGTCCTCTGGCACGCCCTACCCCTGACCTCTCAGAAGCTGGAAGTTCGATCGTCGATAGGCCTCGTCGAAATGCTCTCCGCTGCTCTACTTCTCGTGGTTTTGCGATTTTCTTCCGGCTGCATCTCCGGTTCGTTACTGGTTTTATTGCTCTGTGCTCTTGCGCTCTCCACTTGAAGAACTGGCCTCCCAATGGGTCAGAGTTGTGCTGCGGTTGAAGGCGCTACCTCTACCAGTTCGCTGCGATTCTGTGAATAGGATCCTAATACTCCTGTCAATAGGATCCTAATAATATTAGGGTGACCCTAATTTATTTATATATTTCTTTATTCATACACCCGGGGTGCGCTAGACTCTATTGTCAGTAGACAGTAATATGGATAGTTAGAAGCTGAAGAAAGAACGAAACGCACTAAAGTGCGTTTCAAAAGTATGTATCCACCTTATATTCGGCAATTTCACGCTTCGCGTTCGTTTTCACGAACCTGCGTTTGTTGCAATAGATTCCTCGTGGTCAAAAATATCTGGATTGCTCTTCCCAGTGAAAATAATCATCTCCAGCAAAAACAGACCGTTTTTGAATTTTTTTGTTTGTTTCAAAATATGTATCCACTTGCAGAAAAAAACATTTTTTATCTAATTTTTAATAGTCCATTGGACCACCATTTTCTCTTACGACATCGAACACTCTATTACCCATGCTACCAACAAAGCTTCGGATCACCTCGTCGCTGACGTTGTCCCAAGCGGTCACCACTGCCCTCTTCAGCTCTTCATCGCTACTGAACTGCTTGTTGTCCGCGTAGACCGGCCGGACAACAATCCTCCACATGTTCTCGATATGGCTACAGTCAGGAGAACAAACTGGCCAGTCCATTGTCCGGATGCGGTTGCGCTGGAGCCAATCAGTAGTCGATATAGACACATGCACCGCAGCATTTTCTTGCTGCGGAACATGTGTCTGCCTTCTTCTACCTTCCAAGAAGGGAAGGAGGCTGGACTCCAGCACACGTTGGTACTCCAGACTGTTCATTCGACAAGATACAACGCTGAGCTTTAGCTTTCCGCTGCTGCAGAAGTCGCTCTATACCATTAACGAGCCGCCTCCAAAATTTCGTCGAGCGACCACCATGGGAGGTTGTCACAGGCCTCTCCAGTAGTGCCGGAAGCCATCAGGACTATCTGGGTTGAACTTCTTTTCATCATTGAAGATCGCCTTACACTGGAACTCCGCCAAAACTTGCGATGTTAATGTGGCGAGGATGGCGCTACCTCGTCTCACTGTGTCACCATTTTCTTTCGCGCATAATCCGATCTCGCCTGCTTATAGAAGTCCATATGGCGAGCTGCCTCTTGCATGGTCCGTCAGCAGATGTGGTCGTACATCCGCATTGAGCGGTAGATCGTGGTTCGCGATGCAGCTGGACCCGTACTGGAACGAATTTTGTTGACACCCCATGTCGAGTTCGACACCATGCGACCAATTCTCCGATGATCCTGACTCGAAAGCAGTCGTGGACGTCCAAGAGAAGGTGCTGGTAGATAGCCGTCAGAATTCCGAAGATAACAGTCCACGAATCCATGCGAACGGCCGAGTTGGAGAGCAATGTCGCGATTTGACAAGCCCGTGCCCTTGAGGGCTCAGATCTGAGCTTGTTCCTCCAATGACAACGCGCTTCCATGAATGTGCATCGTGGTTATTTTGTAGTGTTCGACAAGAGCACTATTAATATTCCTAGTTTTCCGCCAAAACGAAGCATATCGTTTGAAGGGGAAAGTAAAAGCGCGCGGAGTCTCAAAGTGGATACATATTTTGAAACAAACAAAAAAATTCAAAAACGGTCTGTTTTTGCTGGAGATGATTATTTTTACTGGGAAGAGCAACCCAGATATTTTTGACCAAGAGGAATCTAATGCAACAAACGCCGGTTCGTGAAAACGAACGCGTAGCTTGAAGTTGCCGAATATAAGGTGGATACATACTTTTGAAACGCACTGTATAGTAACGCAACGGTGGGAATGAGCAATTAATAGAACCTACAATACTGAGCCTAAACTAGTTGGTAACTTCTTCATATTCATTAGCGTCTGTCCGGCGTTGAAACTGCGTTTTCTCTAGCGAAGTAACATCTGCCAAACCATTTTTTCTAAAATATCAATCTTCCTCAGAGCGAGTTTAAATTTGGAGGAATCAGAACATGACAACGGAGAATATTCGTGTACATTTCAGATTCTGACATACTTTATTCATAAGTCAAGAAAACAAATAACTGTGCACAAACGTTATCATGGTTGAGCACAATTCCTTGCCAGGGATTAAGAATGGCGCTCACCCATGGTATTCTTATTCGTCATTTATTTGTTTTTCCCTAAGTTTCGAATAAAGAAAGTCGGAATTCGAAACACACGAACTTTTGGGTTGTTTTAGTGAATAGCTTAGATTTTCCCTCATCTTGGTATCATCTTTTTTTGTGAACTTAAAGGCGTATTTCCCTTGTGGCACTGCCTTATAAAGGTAAACGATGTCGAAGACGATTGTCTTCATTTTTTGCCTTTTGACCAGCAAAGAATCACGGTTTTGAGCAGTTCTCAAATAACCTTCCAAATGACCATTGGATATCCACAACATTTGAGGACAGTCTGATTTTCCGAGCCACAACGGTAATTATTAGGGTGAAGCAAACATTTTGTGGCTATTTCTATGCTATTGTGACCGAATGTAGACGTAAATTGATGTTGTGACCTGCCTTATTCTGAGGCTTCTGAATTCCACTATCAGATGTGTAATGAAAGGGCTGTCTTTTGTGGTTGATAGATAAATCGGAATGCTAAAATAGATGCTCTCGAACCAATGACCAATATCGACTTTACACTCCAGTGGTTCCCTGTTAGCAAAACAAAGTGTGGTTTTGGAGTAGAAAAAATCGAAAAAAACAACCCTCTTGATTCATTCTGATATTTTTGTTACTGTATATAATCTGGACGTAACATAAGCAATCGGCGTCCGAAGAAAGACTGATGAATTTAGCATTTAGCAAGCGATCAACCTCGACCACGCCACTCTTTCCTTTTCATTTCTTCTGATCCCATTCTTGACCATCTGAGACCGCTGAGGTATCGGTAATGGATGAAATAAATAAATGAATAATAAAAACGAATAATAAAAATTGCTACTCGAAACATGAACTATGATCGGAATACAAGCCCACTGCTACAGGTGGTTATATTGTTCCAAAGTTCAACCCATCGACGTTTCCACCACAAATTAAAGCAATCACCTCGATAAGTAGAAGTTCAGCAGCTAGTCGATAAAGTTTCAAATAAGAGCAGAGCTCACTGAAGGCGTTGCCTCGCACTAGTTCCCTCCACCTCGCTCTTCCTCACAGTTCAAGGTCAACTCTTACCTGTTCCCAGCCTACTTTCCTTTTCAAAATTCTTCGTTTTTCTTATATATTTGGAGATGCTAGGTTATTCGCAAAACACTGACATCATATTACGTAATATATCAAAAATGCTATCAGCTTAACTGGTAACTGCCGCTATCGGCTTACCGGCTCATTCCCGTGATTGCGGGTGAGTGCTGATAGCAACAACCCGACCGGGCTTAAGAAAGAGATGCTAGGAGATTCGCAACGTAGTACATCGGTAGCACAGTGGTTAGTGCAGTCTGCCGGAAACAGAAAGACGCGGGTTCATTTCCCGTCCGATGTCAGTGTTTCGCGAATAACCTAGCATCTCCAAATATATAAGTCAATCTACAATCTCTCTATAGGTCTTTTGTTAAATAGTTGAGATATGCTCTGTGGCATATAGTACACCTTTTTACGATCCTCCTTCCTTTTCTTGTTGATCCTCTTTTGGAGCCTCTTACTCGTTTCCTTTTCCTGTATTATGCGCCAAGCCTTCACGTATCACTTACTAGCGTCGAAAAGGGAGTGACTCGAATTACCAATCGATAGTTCAAAGTCAATTATTCTTTCCTTTCTCACATTTGCTAGCGTAAATTGTACGGCTTTTTATTTGATGCACATATCAAGCATGCGACTGAGTCTATTGCTGTTTCACTTTCTGAAAACGAATAGACAACTTTTCTGCTCATGGCACCTCATTACTCTACTATAAGTAAAAGTTCCAAAATTAAAAATTGGAATTCTCTCTGCCAGTCTATTCAAGAAGTGCGAAGCCGTCGGTTAGCAAACAATGGGATCTAGGATCATGCCCTTTGTGTTTGTTTTTTTTGTTTCTTCTTAACCGCACTTCTGACTGCAGTAGGTTATTCACGATATATCGTCAGCCGCCTTTTCAGTTGCACACGTTTCCGCACATAAGTAAATAAATAAATAAACTCAAGTTCTGACAAGAAACCTGGTCCTGTATTATATTTAAAAATATGGGCGGTAATCTAGCGATGAACAGGATGAATTTCGGAGCGATTCAAAATCATCATCTATACTCGCAAGCTCATTCATTTGTTGTCATGGAACATTTACCACTCTCAACAGTTCCCAACAATTGAAGTTTGAGCGGGAAGATAGGAAAATGGAGTCTGTTCCTCAGCTTTTTATTGAGGTTTCCATAACAAGGTCTAGATGCTTTTGTTATGGAAAGACTCGAAATACGGCGATGTCGAATCTTTCATCGACTTTTTATCGAATCAATCGTTCACCAATCATAGAAACAGCTCTGACGAGAAATTCAAATCGCGCTGTCACACAGTCTGGTTTGGACGCGCCCAACCTCCTTCTCTACAACTCTTATGTACATTCCTTAGAAGTGATCGTGAATAATAAAACCGGCAGATGGCACCTTAATTAAAGATTTCGACGGCTACTCTTCCCTAGTATCCGACGTCGTCTCAACAGAAACCCTTCCAAAAACCCGTTATAATTACAAACTAATTACCGCTACTCGAGTAAAACTGACCGGTAACTGGGTCATTTTTTGACAAAAATAAGAAAATAATGTCAGTGTTTTACTCAGTGCAGACAGACGGATCGACTATATGAACGTTTTTGGGACAAAAGTAATGAGCGGTATTCTAGGGAGATGAGCCTCTCTCACCAAAAGTCCATCACTAATTTTCTGTTCTCCCAACCTTGTCTATTAGAGTGTGACAAAAGTGTGCAAAAATCTGACGGCTGCATTTAAATGTGAAATATAATTTTGTTAGTTCCTTAGTTGTTACTTTACCTTCAAGAAAAAAGGGTAACCATTGGATGAGATTTTGGTAGAATGTTAGGTATAGTATCAGTTTTTCAAATTGTTTCGTGCTTTTTTGGCGTTTTATTGTATTGCGGATGGTAGAATGGCTTCTGAAGGTGTTCAGTATATTATGTATGAGGTAAATTATGGCTGAATTTCTCGTATTTTTCATTTTAACAGGGAAAGTCTGTTCTTTGTTATTCATATTTACTTTGTTTATTTACAAAGGAAACGAGGAAAATCTATTCGCATGTACCCATGCTTGGCCAGCGCGTTGCATTTCTCTTCCTAGGCCAGCCCTCAGTACCTTTTCACCAGAGTTCCATTGGAGGTGATCGTTCTCAATCATTCAACAGTTTTCCTCATCATGTCACCCGAATATTTAGCTAGTTCCGTTGTGCGAAGTTTTGCACATTCTCTGATTTGTGGAATCGGCACCGAGCGGATGTTTTGATGTAAACGATAAATTCTGATTTTGTTTCCAACGCGAACAAGAAAATTTGAGTATTAGTATACTACTATTATTACTACCTATTATATACTACTATTACTACCTATTATTATTATATTACTACCTATTATAGTTAGTAATGATGCCCACAGCGGTAATGTCGCTGAAGATGAAAATGTAGAGCGTTACAAAGGTAAAGCGGTCAATATTCTTAGGACGCGCTACCCCTTCGCCTTCAATTCACAATCGTATAGATACGAAAATGTGTGTTCGGCCAGCAGAACGTGGTGCAATGAGTTTTATTTATTTATTCGTTCATTCGTTTATTTATTTATTTATCCTTACATCACATGGATGTGTGATACAACCAAAATTAGACCAAACTGACAAAACAAAAAGTAAAAAAAGTTGTTGAGGCCAACCGCTCAACAGCTGAATGGCTTCACCATCCCAGACTAATTCCGTACCAATTTACCCTAACCCGAGTGAAGGATTGTTCTCGGCTGAATTATGACCTCTATCAATGAAATGAATGAACGATGCGGTGTAAAAATAGTATAGGACAGCAGGTACATAAAATCGACAGGCCTACTTTCAGTTGTTCTTCTACCTTTCTACTTCTCACATCACGTACTAACTTGCTACATATTTTCATATTTCCTACTATAACACAAAAAGACTGCTTATAATGTCGCTTGTAGAAGCACATGGAATGAAATTCGCACTGGTTTATCTCGTTAAACGGAGGATTCCGAAGGGAAAGTGCGGTCTGGAATTCACCATTGGAATGCCATTTCACGCACTAATGGAACGCCGCAAGTGAAAATGTGCTTTTTCATGCTACTCGATGCGAATCTGATGGGAGCTAATAGAAGGGCTAGACCCGTTCGAGGGAAATGAGAGCAAAAAACCCAATCGAAGCTCACTTAGTTCCGCTCTTCCTTGAATTCTACCCCTTCATTTGAAACGAGTTCTCTTTCGCTGCCTCCTTTGCGGATATTTAAAAGTAAAATCGATAATTCAATTGGTTTACAACGGTTTTCTAACAAGGATGACAACGGTAAAAAGTATGTGAGAGTCTAATGCAACGGCACCAATAACAGAAGGCAATTCGACCGACGGTAGAAATTTCGCATCCTTTTCGAATTTTCGCACGCGCTCCAATCAATCGATGATTACGTCTCTGATCGCGTATACCCGCTAAAAGCACTACAAAGGTGAATGACATCTGTTCAGTGACAAATTCGGAAACTTTTTTGTCAATGATACAACCTGTAGGTCAGGTTGTATCATTGACAAAAAAGTTTCAGCACTTTCAACACCATTTTTTGAATAAATAACTAAATATGGGCCCTCGTGGTGCAGAGGTAAGAGGCTCTACTGACACCCGCACGGTCGAGCGAACGATCCCGGCCCTGGAACCAAGCCTTCCATCCCTCCGTGGCCAGGTTAATTGCTAACAGACTTTCATGGGAAGGTAAAGATACTGAATTAGTATAGCGGTTGGCCCCCGTAAGTCATTGCATGGGCCAAACACGCCTTCACCATGCCTCTACGATTCTGAATTGAACACGAATGCGTGGCGCGTTCTTAGAGGACTGATCAACGTCGACACCTTCACCTTTTACCTTTGTATACCTAAGCATGAACCGGTCGGTTCAAAATATGCATCATTCTAATCAGCGCAGCTTTGCTGTCATGAGACCAGCATAACTATTGTTGGGTTAATTAGCCACATTCCCTTAGAAGAATCATTGACGCGCTTGCTTGTTCCCATTGGATAACTCCCAAGTTGATGACAGTGGTTCCAAATACATTTTATTTATTTATTTATTTATTTATTTATTTATTTATTCAATACGCTGCATAAGGCAGTCGTGGGAAACGAAACTCCAAAGCGGGAGTCATAAACAACAACAAACAGAGAATTTCAATAAACAATTTCTACCAGCTTAGTCTTTGCTGAGGTTCCAAATTTGGTTTTGAATTTGAATTTGCTTCAGTTAGAGTCTGGCATTGCTGTGTTTTCTGTATGTTTCTTGTCCAGTCTTTAGACGTACAAAATAAATGAATAAATAACTACCCCGACTTCGTAAAAATCTAAAGATCTGAATTGAATAGAATCTCGAAGGGCCGATCACAACTATACTTTCCCTATTCCAAGGTCGACTTGATGTTTATTGTGGGGCAGAAAAAAATCCGATTACGAGAATGAAAAGTCCCAAAGTTCTTCGAACTTTTGCTAAACTGCCTTTGCAATCCGATGCATGAATGGGATTCGTATTGGGACGTTTCAGGCGAGCCGACTTTTTTACTCTCAGCTCTTAAACGAAATACCTCTTAAATTTTTGACTTTTTAAAAATACTGGATGTAATTCTGCAGCAGCTCTACATACTGTTAGTCATATAAGGTACGGGAACGAAATTTGGACGATGCGTTTTTCAGTTTTTGGACTGCTTTCAAGAAGAAAACAAACTGAAAAAGCGGATAAATCACTCCAATAATTAATTTAAATTTCGAAACTAGTTCCCTTATGCTACACAAAAAATTCCTCGTAGACGAATATACTTCTGAAGGCACTCTATACCATATACTATATAATATACTCCTGAAGACACCCTAGGGTTTCTTTATTCGTGAATCCACAGACCTCGTTCTTGTCGGCCTCTGCTTGACGGCATCTAAAGTTCGGACTCATAAACGGTGGGCTCCAGGACAAATAAACCCCGAATAGCGCCCTTACTATGATTCATCAACGCGTGTAACTCGTGCATTTTATATGAGGTCTAGCACACCTGACTAGGCGAGAATTCGAAGCTCGAATGGCGCGCAAAAACCGATTCATCAACGCACTTGGGTTTATTCGGGGTTTATTTGAGTTTTATACAAAGTTACTACTTTGGGGTCTCCGAAGACTCGCCGAGCCAGTGAGGTTTGGTAGACTTGTATGGCCCTGAATAAGTGAGGCGAAGCCCTTTGGTGAATCTCGGTCCGATCAACGTTCTTGAATTTGGGATTTGCTTCGGGTATACTGTTCATGAATCCGGTTACCAGGTGATCTGTTATGGGATAGACGAACGGCCCAGCCAAGCAGAAAGATCGACGGCCGGATGTTCAACCCGGATTTCGCCTCAGGAAAAAGCAAAACCATTGCAAAAGTCCAGAATATAACCATTGTCTTCTTACAGTCGTCGGCTAGATTCATAAAGCACTTTATCGAGTTTAATTGCTAGGCCATAAGAGAAAATTATGGGCGCTTTTAAGAGCTATTGGATTTATCAAGATCTACATCTTAGCTGGTCTCTGCAGTATTTATGACGACGATGCGTGTAAGAAAAAGTAGAAACGATGGAATTTATTGGACTCGTTAGGGCTTCTTGCTAGAGAGGTGGTCGTGAAAGTAAATGAAATCACAACGTCGGTGCTCAAGAAATTCATTACGTAATCTGCGCAGTTTTCGTGATGTGAGGGCACAACATAGACATCTTCTAAAAGGCAGAGGAAATTCTCACTCAGGGCGATACCTTCACTTCTTCGACCAGAGGAGCTCTCAATATCCTGCAGCCCCGCTCAAACTAATGCCAGAGATTTCATTTAAAAAAATCTCGGTAATTCCATGTCCAAGACTATAAGATCACAATGGCGGCAACAATTTTGGGGTCAAGATTCCAATATTGATGTGGGAGACGCACACTCCAGCGCGGAAATCGGTGGAGGCATTTTGGATTCACTGCGCGATCAAGGTCAACCGAAAGGAGGGTTGTAAACCTTCCGATTGAATATTTTTTCATCGCATAGCAGAACTTCTGCTGAAGTATCTGTATTTTCGATGATATTAATTTAGGGTGTCTCAAGCTCTTCTAATTTGAACAGTCGAATGATCGAAACAGGAAGGAGATAGAAGTAGAAAGTTCATAAGATGAACCTGTTTCGCCTCTTAACCCTAGACAGGCATAAGGAGAGAACGGACACTCCTCGAGGCTCATCAGTAGGGAGGGAGTGTGTAGCAGCAACGGTTTAGGGGGGTATACAGTAGTTAGCGGAAAGATATGTCACCTTGCATTTTTGGGTACAGATCGGTGAAACCAAAAGGAATTTTATTCCAGTTGATAGTTCTACTAACTATTATTGAAAATACACTAATATGTGCCCTTTTTGGAAATTCTAGATTTTTTAAAAAATTTTAAACTCATTTTCATATGCATTTTTAAACGAATGTATCTTAGGAACCACTGAGCTTTTGCTTGTCCTGTAGTGATATTCTGATAGAGCATGATTAGCTTGTTCTAATAGGCTATGAATTCTAGTTTCAAGACATTAATAAACCATAGAATTTTTTGCGTGAATTTTTTCATGGTCAAAAAATGGTGAAATCATGGGACAATCTTTCATATAAAATTTCATATATCAGTAACCAGCAAATAGAATATTATCAAATTAAGACGTGTGATAGCACAAGAGTTTCCCTTTCCCACGCATATCTAACTTTGGAAAATAGCCGTCTGATCACAGAGAAAATAACTAATGAAATTGCATTTACACAAGCGGCCGTTTTACGAACACCCGGAGGTCATTCGACTCCAGATTCCTCTAGTGCATAGTAGACTTATTGCTTTACAGGTACTCAACAGGTAGCAAAATATTTCCCGCTATTATTCAGAAAATCATCTGTTGTTGTATGCATCACGATTCCCGCCACCTTAAGCTGCACGGGTTTGTGCCCCATTTTCTCTCGGTCCAGCTAGAAGACGGTTTTCTGAATAATAGCGGGAAATATTTTGCTACCTGTTAAGTACCTAATAAGCAATAAGTCTACTATGCACTAGAGAAATCTGGAGTCGAATGCCCTCCGGGTGTTCGTAAAACGGCCGCTTGTGTAAATGCAATTTCATTAGCTATTTTCTCTGTAATCAGACGGCTATTCTCCCAAGTTAGATATGCATGGGAAAGAGAAAATCTTATGCTATCACATATCCTGATGTGATGGTATTTCATTCGCTGGTTACTGATATATGTAATTTTATATGAAAGATTGTCCCGTGATTTCACCATTTTTTGACCACGAAAAAATTCACACAAAAAATTCTATGGTTTATTAATGTCTTGGAACTAAAATTCATAGCCTATTAGAACAAGCTAATCATGCTCTATCAGAATATCACTACAGGACAAGCAAAAGCTCAGTGGTTCCTAAGATACATTCGTTTAAAAATGCATATGAAAATGAGTTTAAAAATTTCTAAAAAAAATCTAGAATTTCCAACAAGGACACATATTAGTGTATTTTCAATAAGAATTATTAGAACTGTCAACTGGAATAAAATTCCTTTTGGTTTCACCGATCTGTACCCAAAAAATGCAAGGTGACATATCTTTTCGCGAACTACTGTATATACGACTGAGAGATCAAAGATATGGCTGAAGTGAGATCAAATGAGGAGTCAAGGTAGATAGAATAGGGCATTAGAGGAAAGAGCGCTGAAGAAGAAAGAAGAGAAAGCAGGCTAAGACCATACGTTAGTAAGTAGTTCACGTACGAATTTTTTACTGTTTTTGTTTGGTAGAAATTCATAATATTTGTATATAATGCACTCATTTTTAATAAGGCTAGAAGCAATAGCTTTATAAAGTATGTTACTATCATAGCCTTATGATTTTAAATTATCGCAAAGGAGATTGACATCATTAATGAAATCATTATATTTGCTGCATTTTTTAGCAATAATAAGTACTTCCGAAAGGAGGGTTGCAAACCTTCCGATTGAATATTTTTTCATCGCTTTCAGAACTTCTGCTGAAGCATCTGTATTTTTCTTTCGATGATATTAATTTGGGGTGGCTCAAGCTCTTCTGAAGTACTTATCGACCATTCGACTTCGTTAGAATTCCTTCAAATTATGATGTTTAAACTGTGGGGCGTCAACTGCATCTGTTCGAGGAGCTTCGACTAGGGCGTTCTGTTGCAATGTTTAAGAACGAAACTTCGTAGTGTAGTGGAGTAAGGTGTCCTGTATATTCCTCCAGAACAGGTTGGTTCCAGGAAGTCAAAGAAGACTACGATGGGCCTGAGAATGAACCGCACCACCAAGTATGTACACCTAGCACTGATTAGGGTGGGTTGAAAGCTGCCACAGAACTGGAACCATCCAGCCCTTATCACTACTTCGTAGAGGAGTTTCGGTGCTCATACATCATTACTGCAAAGCGTCCTGCTATCTTGGGAAAGGTACGAAAGTATGGCCGAAAGGTTACCCACAATATGTCGCCTACACAGCTCAACGCTGGGGTCACTTGGCATACGACATTTTGAAGTTTCGAAAGGAGCTTCAAAGGACAATACCGAAGACCCCAACGGCTTAGCCCGGGTAAACAACGAAAATCAACATTAAGACTAATTGCACCTCAAGGAGGAGATTCTTTGCATATTGTGGAGTTCTTCTAGATTTATCAAATAGGAGCTCCTAGCTAAAGATGCACTAGTGACTGCCAAACTATTCTCTGAGTAAATAGATTGTATCGCTTGCAAAACAAAGGATAAGCACGGTTGAGTACGCTACCCTACCGACGCTACCGAAGACGTCTTCAAAAAAGTCACATGGAAAAAATTTCGGACTATTATTGGTCATCGGTAGCCCACACAACATAATTTCCAGACATTGCTCCTACAGAATGTAATTTGCTCCCGCTGTTTTCGGTTCTCACTGGAGAAAAAAATTTCAACAAGTAAGGCCATCTCAAAACAAGATTGCAAAAGTTTTTATTGAATAAATATTCAATAATAATGATTTCAATAATAATTTATTGAATTTTCGTTAATAAACCGGCAGGCTCCGACGCGTAAAGGGGTAAAATAATTCCCAGCAGAAAGGCGACACATAGTAGTCCAACGTTGTTCCATATATGTACATATCACATCTGGGTTCTTTTTCAACGAAATGAATTTCAAAAATCAATATGTGGCAGATATTCAATCGGAAGGTTTATAACCTAATATAACGCGAGAGCTCAGGCTCTACCTGAGACTGGCATTCTGGTTTGGGGATATCCTAACATCGTCTGGTAACACCCGCCCGACGCTTCCTCGTTTTCGCTGCCGATCTGTGGATCAGGCTAAGCTACAGTAGCGGCCAGAAAACGATCAACACGCGATCGAGCTGCGATTTTCCCTCCAATTTGACGACTTCGCAATGAATAACTAGGAAACTTCGAGCGAAGCAAAACACGTTGTTCGATAGAACAAATCTTTCTCTTTCACGCAAAGTATTAAATGTTCTTAAGTATGCTGAACTGGAGGAAAAAGCAAAAGTTGATACTGGTTTGATAGTTTGTAGGCTCCCGCTTGTTATATGAGCTCAGTAGGCGATCAAGTGAGCAAATGAAGCTATTTTCCTAAAACAGAAATTCGACAACAATTATTAAAAACAAAATACAGTAGCAACATCAGATCAGCAACTATAAAACATAATTTACAACATCGGCTAACACAGAATCAACAATTAAACACAGATCGGACTGATCGCCGCACCTCATACAAACGGTGACACCAGCTAGCCCAAACCATGCATTATTAGTGTGCTACGAGAGAAATTAGAAATCGAACTATAATCTTTTACAGCAGTGAATGTTTACAAATCTTGATGAACCATTTTAGGAGAATTCTTTTCTCTATCAAACGCTATGTTTTCTTTCTCTGAGCGTTCACCAGTTAAAAAGTTACACGTCGTTAAAGTGAAATTTTTGGTGACGAAAAATGTATGTCTCCTAAAACTTTTGCTTTTTCCTCCAGTTCAGCATACTTAAGAACATTTAATACTTTGCGTGAAAGAGAAAGATTTGGTTTATCGAACAACGTGCTCCGCTTCGCTCGAAGTTTCCTAGTTATTCATTGCGAAGTCGTCAAAGTGGAGGGAAAATCGCAGCTCGATCGCGTGTTGATTGTTTTCTGGCCGCTACTGTATGTAATCCCATTCCCCTTGACTTAGCAGTCCGGAGAATACGGGAGTGTAGAACGGGAATTTCGGTCAGATTCGTGGTCGAAAATAGCTTCTCAAATCGTCTTGACCCTTTCAGGCCCCGAAAAAGGCAACTCCGCTAAAACGCCAGCCAGTAAATAACAATAATATAATATAAATAGCCAAATTTTATTATCACGGGTGAGTGCTGGAAGTAAAAAAAAAGCCTTCGGGCTTAAGAAAGGTGCTAGCGATTCGCAAATGGTTGTCTCAGTAGCATAGTGGTTAGGGCACTACCCCGGATAGGTTGAGGCGCGAGTTCGAATCCCGCCTGAGATGCGATCCTTCCGATAAACCTAGCACCATTACAACATCCTTAACAACCTTGTGTCGAGCTGAACTACAGAACAAGAAACAGCTGTACGATGCCAAATTTTATACAGAGTAGTGCTTGGAGACTCCCATCTTCAACATTAGAGGAGTTCAAAACGTACCAAAGAAAGCACATCGATTAGCACGAGAAGCCGGAGTATTCCTTGACGAGCAGATCACTGAGTACCCTCTGCCCGCCTTCGCTGTGTTTTCTGTGCAAATGATCATTCGTTTCAGACTCTATCCCTCACCATCTCTACATATTAGCTACAATAAATCCGTAGATTTCTTTGAACTTTCCTGGATTCCTGTTTCAATGCCGAATTTTCGCACCTTACTTATCGTTGTCAAAAGGGTCGATAACGACTGGAACGATGGACCCTCTACCCTTTTTTGTAGAAGTGTAGAGCGAGTACGAATAATTAGCCAACTGTCGCTTTGGAAAAGATGAAATCAGGTTACAAAATTTGTTCTGAGTTTTCACAAGGATATCACCAATACTGAGCTTGAGACTGCACAACTTCACATCCTTTCTGGCTGACGCAAATACGGGTCTTTTCATTTTTTCTGTTCCGTTTCTGCAAATCATACTTAGACAAGAGCAGGTTCCGTGTCAGTGAAATCACTGCCCCATGCCATGCGGAGCGTGTTTTTTCTCTAAAACAAATTGTGTTCGTATTTTATTCTCCAAAACCACTCCGTAAAATTAATGGAAAAGTTAGACTATGTAGAGTTGGTGAGTCTTAAGGGATCAAAGATTTTCCGTAATAGTATTTTGTCGACCGATGGGTATAAGATATTTCTAAACGGATGCTTTTGTTTTTGTCATCATTTGCAACGCTTGAGAACATTAAAATGTGCATTTATTATGGGCGTCCCGTTGCGAGTTAGTGTCTTAACAGCTCGAAACTGACCCTATCAAACGGCGAGTCCGTCTTGTTCCACAGGATGTCGAAGAGTTCTCGCCGCTTAATGACTTCATATTAGCGGCATGTAGTAGCAAAGAAGTCCACGAGACGAGGAGAGATGCCGGTTTCGAATAGCCGACTGAGGCGTGAGCAGAGCACAAGAAAGCACTACTCGAGGCCAGGACTGTTGTCCCATTTCGTTGCCATTTGATGACCACCTAGAGAGGCTCTGAAGGGGATCCACTGCACTGCTCACAGTCTCATTCTTCAACAGCAGCTGTTAGATTGGCAAACATTTACAGCTAGCCTATCTCCAATTGTAAGCTCTATTCATTCAAAATTAGGAAAATGGTTGCCATGTACGACCCTTGATGAATCGGCATAACCGTGAGCAGAAGTACATATCAGTTTAGAACTTAGAATCGAGATTGACAAAGTCATCGACGCAGACTGAATTTCAGCAAATATCGCCTTCTCCAGAGTCTGAGAAGTCCAAATATAGATGAATACTATTGAATTAAACATTACCGCGATCTGTGCGAAAGTTGGCAGACCTTAGAGTAAAATGCGATGAAGTTGCAGAATAAAAACGGACCCTTGAAATGACCACCTCTGACAATGTGGACCGATGGATATCGTCGAACAGTAAACAGAATCTATGCTAAACTTTTCGAATACTGCTGTGCCGAACGACGTTGATCAACTTTTGAAAGTTCTTCTGTGGACCAACGGTAGTCGAACACTCTTTATTGTCGATAACCTCAAACTTGGGTAATTAAACCTAATCAGAAGCCTGGAACGTATAACGAACAGAGCGAACAGGTTAGTAACGGAATGTATAACAACAAAAACGAACAACATGAAGTTAGTAGTTAGTATCTAACAACATGAATCACTAAGGGAGAAGGGGAGAGGGGGAAGCCATCCGGCGTGTCGTCGAAGCAATCGTTTTTTGGACCTTGTTGGGTTGTTCGTGGTTTTTTGGCGCGTTCTTTGGGGGCAGACCGTGTCGAGACCATCGTGGTGGATTACGTGACAGTACTTTGGATCGGCCGGTCAGATGATCGTTATGCTCATGTGGTCATCCGGCTCCGCTCGCAAGTGCCGACGTTTATCACGATCGTCGTGATAACTTTATTTGGCCTAACATTTCGACCTTTTCGACGTCGCCAGAGGCCTAAAAAGTTGTTCGAAATACCTTAATCCTTGAACTATCGGCCAAGCGCCGCATCCTCCTTGGCTTTTCTGACGATCTTGAAGAATCCCCCCTCCACAAAATTGAGAAGTGAAGAGAAATCTAATTTCTTACCGCGTGATCCACCGTCAGAGCGTTCCCGACGTGGCAACCTGCTCTGGATATCAGTCGATGCAGCTTTTAGGCCTCTGACGACGACGAAAGAGTCAGAAACGTTAGGCCAAATGAAGTTGGTGCGCCCTGTTAAGCACAGCAGCATTCGAGAAACTGTACCCTATACTAATTTCTCAAGCTGATGAAGACAGCATCCAAAAAACAACAATAGCATAGATATGTAGCATACAAACAAAACAAAAAACCGCAAATCTTTCGTCAAAGTGGGAACCACCAATTAGCGGGTTGCCCATATTTATGAAACGCACTGTGTACAGTTGTATTGTTGATCCATGTTGCTCAATCGCCACGTCGTATTGTCGTGATAATAATTTAATTTTAATAAGAGTTCTGTCATCGATGCAACCGCTGTGAGTTACGTCATTCGTTCTGGAACCCACAGAACGATGTGAAAGACAACAAATCATTACTTGTCGAAAGATACTCATTTCGCTTGTCTACAACTGGATTCCTTGCGGAAATCCAGAACGCCTACAATGCTTTCCTGGACGATATCTCGGTCTCGTACGATAGAATTTTGCACATAATGTCGAAATCATTCCCGTCATGCACTTCATGCTTGTGTCTTCCCAGTGCTCTTGTTATGTTAACCCTTCTATTATTGGCCAGATGTTCATTTATACGTGTTAACAACATGCAACCGGTCTCTCCAATGTACTTATCATTGCAAGCCTTACATTTAGTCTCATTCACCACTCCTGATTTTTCATAATATCCACTCTTTTCGTAACGGCAACGCAGTTCTTCCATACACGTTTGTGGGTTTAGAATGCTGAAGACCGAACTCAGGTGATTTGATCGCGAATTTGTTGACTTCGATACACGAGAGAGATAATGAACTTTATTAACTAGAAACACGAAATCAAAGACAATAGGAGACCCCTCGTGCGGGGTCGGCGACTGAGACGAGGTCGGGCTCTTCCGTACGGCAGTCTTTTATGCCATCCTGCGCGCCCGCTTGGCGCCACGATGGTCTACGCCCTGCCCTCCTTGATCTTGCCGTGATCGCTCTGATCGCCACACGTTCAGTATCGTAGAGCCTATTTCGCACCAACTGATGCTTGAGGTTGTCGTTCGGGATGTTAACGAAAACATGCCGAGGTTCCAAGAAGAGGGTGTAAAATCTACACACTTCGCACTGACACCAATAATATTGTTTCTAATACATACGATGTTTCCACTTCCTTGTAACAAAAGGTTGCGTACACTCTGAAGTTTGCGCATCAATGCTAAGGTTCAAAGAAAAGAGTAAAAGAGGTTCATTCAATATTTGAAAAACTGATGGTTTATATCTACAAGGGGCCGATACATATTTATCTGCGCCCACAAATCAACCTATGATTATTAATTACCTTTTGAATGTTTTTGTGTTTTCCAACTCTATAGATATCCAAACACTATCTGCAATCAGCTCACAGAAGTTGCTAGAAGTGTCGTTTTTCCGGCTATACAACTTGCCGTTGTAGTTGTATCTATTTTTGGTCTTTTTTGTTCTCCTGAATTGATGAACTGTGGAATCCTCATAATAACAATTAAGGCGCAAATATTTATTTATTCATTTATTTATTTATTTCAGCGAACCCCGCGACGGTGCGGGACTAAACGCTAAGGAGATTATTTATTTATTTGTTTGTTTGTATATTTATTTATTTATTTATTTATTTATTTATTTATTTATTTATTTATTTATTTATTTATTTATTTATTTATTTATTTATTTATTTATTTATTTATTTATTTATTTATTTATTTATTTATTTATTTATTTATTTATTTATTTATTACTCCCTTATTCCCACGCCATATGAAGGTGTGCTAGCAATAAAACAATAAAAGTAGATAGGTTAGGTTTTTATAACCGAAAGGAACAACGGTAGTTAGTCTCACAAGTTAGATAATATTAAAATGGGAACTGTACCATTAACAACGAGCAGAAAACATGCAGAGCACCAATATGGAATACTGTAGATGTCATAAGCGGTTGGGTGCAGCTTGTACTGCACATTGGTAATTTCCATCCATAAACAGTGATGACATCACCAAGCCGATTTATTTATTTATCGGCCATTCTGTAAGTTAAGCTTGTTTGGGTGGAGACGGGTGGTGAAAACAACGAATCAAATGACGAATAGAAGTCAGAGCCTAAACGAAAACGTTCCCAGGGCCTTCGACGGGTTGTGGCTGTCCGACGTGCTCCTGCTATCCACAAAGTAATCCGCCACCGAAGGCTCCGGTGGTGCCGATTCCTCCTCCTCCACCATATGTGGCCGCATCACAACAGATTCCAAAGGACCCATTCGGACCTCCGATAGCCGGCTTCAGTACGATTGTGAGTTCGTTGGTGCACCCTTTCTTTATTTTTCGACACTTTTGTAATTGTAGATTTTACCTTTTTAGTTACCCGCACCAACTAATTATATGGTGTTAGCCGCCGAACAATCACTGTCACAGGCAGAACCATCCAACTTCGACCTACAGTACCATCAGCCACCCGCGGTTCCACCCCAAGCACCTCCACCACCGTCTCCGGTGCAGCCAATTTTCGCTCCTTCCTATGTGCCCGTTCAGCCGGAAATCAAGCCCAGCGAACCCATAGTTCCGATGGGTCCGAGCGGTTACGATGTCGGAATTCGATCCGGCGTCCAACAAATGCCAATGCCAGACCCTCTGCCAATGGCCAAATCTGCTGATGAGCCGCCGTCTTCCAATGAGATCATTCCGCCGTACGAAAGCCATCGAGGTACGTACGCCTAATTTTTGCACAGTAGCACTTCGAAATTTTCAATCTCGTTCAGGGATTACCAACTCGGGATATTCAAGTGTCAAAGGAGAGCAGATCGAGGTATGTTCCGGTTGTGTTTTACCATAAAGGGTGTCTTCATTACTTGGAAAGCTTCATAGTAAAATTTTTGGGTCTGACTTTTGGGTTTTCGTAGTAAAACTTTTGGGTTTGTGAGATTTGTCAGTGGCATACTTACCATAAACCCCGAATTATTTACTCATTTTTTACGCCATGTCAAACAGAATTGGCTAACGAGCAGAACCACAACAAACATTAAAAATAAGGGTAAAAAGTGTGAAAAGAGCCAGTAATGTAGATGTAGTCAAAGGTTGAATAATATTAAAATTGAACAATGACCTAAATGCAAACCGTTATTCATCTATAATTCATACAGGTCTGTTCAAGGTTTGTTGGCAGTACATCCCAGGGCCCAGATTCATGAACGGACGAGCGGTCTCCGAAACGGGCGATAAACCCGCACGATACCGCGATGTCTCCCAAACCCTGCCTCATCGAGAGGTGTGATAGACCCGCGATAAACACCGATTGAACCCGACGCGCGTTCACGTTTCACGCGCCGTTCGGGGTGTATCTCGGGTTTCATCGGGGTTTACCAATGATGAATCTGGGCCCAGATTCAACCCACTCCATCGGTCCCGAAACGTCAACGTAACAGCGGCGCCTAAACCCGAAATAACCCCGAAAAACCCTGCGGCGCTTTGAGCAGTCACGGTTTTCGAGGTATATTTCGAGTTTAATGGCCGATATACCATTCATTAGCCCGAACAAATTGACACGGCGTGGGTACTACAGGTGTTAGCTATTAAACTGACTGATTTATCCACCTGTGTGGATATTGCGATTGTCATTTGGACCCGGGACGACTCTCAGAAGTCAGGCTTTGTTGGAGCTTCATAACGGGTTTAACAAACCCCAGCGGTGCGGCGAGCTTCCGGAGAACTCAAAGTAGCAGAGCCACATAAACCCAGAATAAACCCTGATGGACAAACGAATAAGCCCTGCGGCACTTTGTAGCCATGGTTTGAGCGCCTTTCGATCCATGATTCGAGATTGATGGCGGGTAAAGCATTCATGAACCCACTACGAATTCAGACGATAGACGGCCTACTGTTATTTCCTACTATATTGAGACAAGAGATCGAATGTGGTGGTTATTTGTTCGGGTTCCTTCTACCCTCGGGTTGAAGGCGTATTCAGGAGCATATCCTTTATTAGAAAGATATTTACCTCTTCTTCAGGTCGAGGGCGGTCAAAATGCAAAAAATTAACAAAAGAGAAAAATGGAAACGTTCGTTTTGTCCCTGAACATGCACGAGCTAGCAAAGAAAATGTAAGCCCTCCCCGTTGCTCATCGGCATGTTAGGAGAAGCTTAATAATGCAGTAAAAGAAAAAGAATAACAAAAATAAACTGACCTGCACTTCTTGTTCTTGAAGTAAAGTGGAATCCTTGTGTGAACCTACGAATTGGGTTCGAACATTTCTCAAGCTTGGGTGATTAAACCTATAAGAAACTTTACCTGTTTTTCAGGTCCAGAGCAGTCAAGTCACAAAAGAGTCGAACATTCCAGCAGCGATGAACAACCAAAAGCCAATGTTCATCACTTATTATAACCAGGTCAGTTGAGCAAGAAAATATTAATATGTAATAGTTTTCAACTTTTCGTGATCTGTTCTAGGAGTGCTCCGGTGTGATGGTGCACTCGTCTACAGGCAAGTCAATATTCTCCGCCACGGATGAATGTCTCCGAATCGACTGCAAAGCCATTAACACTCAGCCACAAACCAATGGATCCTATACGGTACGTTGGGACCCTCTGATGGATGATCGGCCATTTTGAAGCTTCATAGAAAGTAATATTGACACCTACACAGTCGAGGGTTCGATTCCCGCCCCGGTTAAACCAAGCCTTCAATCCCTTCGAGATCGGAAAAATTTGTACCAGACTTGTGTGGGAAAGTAACGACGCTGATTTCGTGAGACGGCTGACGCCCGCAAATTAGAACAATTGAAAAATTCTGAAAAAAAAACTTATGAGCTATGACAATTGAAAAAACTGTTATGACAATTTCCTCTATAACGCGTAGGACTGCCACAATTTAAGCACGAGATACCTGGCCTTACCTACAGTAGTAGTTCAATGCTTAGATTTGTGTTTCAATTTCTGACATAATCATTTCTCTCAATCGATCACAAAAAAACCGCATAAGAAAAAGGTGCTACTTCAACGTGTACAGTCGTGTGATCGAACCTCGCCCGTATTATCATAGCCTTCCGCCCCCATGGGGTCAGGTAAATTGATACCATATTCGTCTCGGCGCTTCTGTCACCCGCACGGTCGATCCCGGCCCGGGCTAACCAAGCCTTCCATTCCTCCGGGGTCGGGTAAATTGGTACCAGACTTGTCTGGGAAGGTAAACACACTGACCTGGTATAGCGGCTGGCCCCCGCAGGGCATTGTATAGGCCAAATACCCATTCACTATGCCCTACGACTTGAATGGAACACGAATGCGGCGGCGCGTCCTCAGGGGACTGATCAACGCCGGCACCTTTACCTTTACCTTTACCTTACTCGTCTGGGAAGGTAAAGATGCTAACTTGTACAGTTACTGGCCCAGCAAGTCATATTCACCAAACACGCATTCACCATGATTATACGATTCTGAATGGAACACCAATACGTGGCGCATTCCAAGAGGATGATCAACGCCGATCACTTTACCTCTTATCTTTACAACACATCGCAGATATCTTCATATATCCAGTTGTAATTTTATTGATGCTTTTTGTCCTCTTCCAGTTCGTCTACTTGACGACGGTCCGAGAACGAGTCAACAGCAAAGGAAACTTCTGCGTTTCACGTGAGTGTTGAATTTTCCTAGAGAAAAAATTACGGAATTTATTTTTTCATTTTATTACGCCATAAAAGGGCGCGTCAAATAAAGTGCAGTGGTTAGTAACTAAAATTTAGTCATTTACATATCCTCTTTCAGTACACAACGTCCCAATGCACAGCAATGGCTTGTCTCTGCCGAGTAGGCCAAGCGAGTCGTATGGCCGCTATCGTATTTTCAACTTTTAGCTGGTTGAACCTTCGCGATGGCTTTAAACGATCCTATTTTAGTATTATGCGAAATAACAAGTGATAGTTGTTTCTCATTTCCTGTGTTCCCAAACCCAACACTTTTTATACCCTTATACAGTATACTTCACATCGTGCTCAAGAATGTCGCATCATATTGCTCCCAACCTCTTTATTCATAAAACTCTCAGCAGTTCCATTCATTAGGCCATCCGCTTCTTCTGAGCAGCCCCAGGGATAGCCTCATACCTTCGCTAATAACCGGCCAACGTAAAAACTGTTCTATATTCTATACCTTGCAGTTATAATTTCATGATTTGTAGTGTACATATGACAATTTTATAGACATTTATTAATCGCTGAGAGTTAATGAAACAATACTATTGTTAATAAAGACAACTAATTATGGCAAACCCGTAAACGATAAATGCGTTTCAAAGAAACTCGTTGCATTTTTTTACCCAAGCGACACAGGAAAGCGATCAAACGCTTGACCCTGGTTCGTTGTTGGTTAAAATGGGAATAAATTTGACACAACCGAATAAATCCGAATCGCCCGACAAGAACGTCAAGGTATAAAAATGACTCTTATAAATACGAAGTACCGGTCTAGGGTATACGGTAAAGGCTAGGGTGAACGACATCGAGAGGAATTCAACAAGAAAGACAATCAACTGCACAGTGAAATCACTAGAATACATTGAGCTAATTGAGTAGGGGTAACTGATAGTTGTACCTCGAGATACCCTGAGAAACAACAGTCTTCAAGGAATTCAGTAAACCTTTAAGGGTAATAGAAACACCATTTGCGCCAAGCGGTTTGAAAACGACTAGACTTTGCCTAAGGCAATGTTAACGTTCTCCATCTAATGTATGAACAAAAAGTGAAATATTTGGTGGTAAGGTGAGAAATATTTAAAAATATGGCACTAAATTAGGACTGACTCTGCACGAGCCCCATCAGGTAGAGTTTGAGGAGGAGAGAATGTAACAGATAGGAAAAATGAACGTTTTCAATCGATGCTCAGGAGCTCTGTTCATGGTACTATGTGGGTTGGGAGGTGCAGCTAAAGAAAACAAAGCCACGATGCCTTAACGTTTCGAAGAAATATACCTTGAGCTGCGTTTGAGTGTTAAGAATTCAAACGTATACATTTTAAGCAATTTTATAAACCCAAAGTTCCAGAGTTTTCTTATGGTCTACTCTTGGGCTTAAACTTCTGCAGATTGCATCCACTGACCCACATAGCACCCTGTTCACAGTCAAAAACAGAAAATAGAAAGCAACAGGGTACTTTGAACACCTCCCATACTCATGGCAGCTCCACTTTGATAGAATCAGCAATATAAATACGGTTATCACTAGGATGGGATGGAAGAGAGCTGCTCACTGTTCTTCTGTCGTCGTCGCGAGAGAAAGCCGATCACGACCATCACCGCCGCCAGAATAACCAACTCGAGAATCGTCGTCAAATCGAAAACGTCGTGCACGGAACGAACATCGGCTAGCACACGTCCGGCACGAACACACAGCACATTGTATGGGATCAAACCTGAATCAATTCGCTATCATTTGATTCTCGATTATCTAATCAGAAATCATCGGAACTAGAATAGAACAGCAAAAAAACCTACATAACATGTGACGATTGGACATAGATAATAATAGCAATAAGACAAAGGTAAAGGTAAAAGGTAAAGAAGTCGGCGTTGGTCGGTCCTCTGAGGACGCGCCGTACAGGCATGGTAAATGCGTGTTAGGTGAATATCACTTGCGGGGCCAGTAACTGTACAAGTCAGCATCTTTACCTTCCCGGATGAGTTTGGTATTAATTTACCTGACACCACAGGGGCGTAAAGCATGGTTTACCCGGGCGAGGATCGATCAGACGACCGCTCGCGTGGAAGTTCCAGCTTTTTCTTCTACAGTTTTTTGGGATCGATTTGTAAAAAGAATTATGTTAGAAAACGAAACACGAATCTAAGCACTGAACTACTACTGTAGGTAAGGGCAAGTGTTTCACCCTTGAATTGTGGAAGTCCTACATGCTATATAGGGAATTGAATAACAGATTAACTGGCATCGCCTACAGCAGGAAGTAATAAGAACGATGTAGTGAGAGAAGAATGGTGAACTGGAATAATTCCCGCAGTTTTTCTAACGAATGGAATGATACTAAGATTTTACCGCTCATCAAAGCACTCAGGATTTGAAGAAATCGAAGAGGAACAAAAAGACAAGAAAAAAGGAAGCAATAAAAAAGAAAAAGTTGACAAGTTATAGTTGACAGGTTGTTCAGGATGATTTTCGCCGAGAGCAATTATAAGATAATGTTCCCTCCTATGGCGAGAGAAACGATGAGGTGCTAAATACGAAATACATCCCACAATTTCCTTCGCTCAATTACACGAATTGAGGAAGATTTGGGGAGCTAACTTGAGCTCTCATTTCTCTTACAGTGCTCAGCAAAGAAGGTTAGAAACATATAAGTTCTCACATTCCCCAATAAGCTATTCTTATTTGAGAAGAATCACGTTGACTAACCAACATGACTAAAATCTTTTGAGAAATACGCCTACAAATCTCGACCTTCTCAAGAACCACTTCTCTACCAGGCTCGCAACGCGAATTCGTTGGCGATTTCACAATCTTTTTTCACAATGAGGGATAAAAATGGTCTTTTCCGACGGAAGCAACCAACAACAACTTCAACAATAACAAAAAGGTAAATTTTCCACTAAGCTAAGTAGTACAAAATTTGACAGACACTTTGTTTTAGCCCACTAAGCACTGCACTGCCAAGAAACAGCGATACGTAAAACTGGGATAGTAAGACTTAAATAAACGGAATACACAATTGATACAATGAAAAAATGATAGCCAGAAAATAAAAGCCTCGGGATAAACTTTAGCTAGGAACCCCACCTACGAAAACTGTTCCGAAGTGGACCAACAGGGACACTCCAGCGAACGGTGAACATATGTTCAAGAGCCAATGTGGACAGAACGGCAGAATCCGAGCACCGAGAAGAAACATGGATAACTGTTTTCTCTCCTTGGCAATCTGAATTTAAAAAACAAGACATAAATACAATAATGAGTTAATATAAACATATAAATAATAGACAACAGTAAACAATAATAACAATTATATTCGATAAAATAAAACGATCGTACCTTTCTACGTAAAGCTCTGAGACGATGTGAGAAATAGCGATCGACAACTGGACGCATGAAATAGTATGAAACTATATAGCAGCCTGACGCGCCAACAGCATTTAGAATGCAGACTAGAACACATCCAGAATATACCCCAAAGAGGGCTCCGGCGAGGAGGTTCTGGAATATTTTTTTTAATTCTGTGAAGGAAGATTTAGCAAGATATATAGAGGACCCGAAATACAGCAAATCCTTGTCGAAGGTACTTACCAGGAAAAATGACCCAGGAATAGCGAACATTTGTTTATAGAGATAAGCACAACTGAAGAGAAGCACCGTGTAGGGAAGGTTGACATCTCTGAACGAGATTCGACTATAAATATGATATGAAAGCAGTACAGAACTGCATAAGCATAATTTGCATAAGTAAAATATGTGAAACGACCAGCAATTAGCTAAAAAAGAAGCTTGAATCTAAGAAACCAATTGAAATTAACTTAAATCAAGCTTTTCGGTTAAGAAGAATACAGAGCTACATTCTCGGTACATTTTACCTCGTGAAAGAACATTGCACATTCGAGGCTTCTGCAAGAAATGAGTTTTGTAGGAATTGTACGAAAAATAAGAAATAAGAGATAAACTACAGGTTTTGTTTATTGTTATTGATATGGCATTGTTTATTATATAAATTACATGTGAAGCTGCTGCATGAAACCATGGCATATAAACTAACTATGTAGATCTTCATTATATGAATAAATTTGAATGATTTTTTTGTTTGTTCACTATATGAATAAATTTGAAATTTTTCAAATGTCTTTTGTGGACTTCTCACGATGTACAGATGAGAGAATGAAATTTGTACCATGTATCATCGAACCGCTACAATTAAATAGCGAATAATAAGCCTCAGTGGTCCTCTATATAGCACTTTAAGGATTTTCAAGCTTTTCGCGACGCACCTGAAGTGCTACGGTGGCGCATGTGTAACATTGGACTCGGTCTCGCCGTCACAGGAATAGAGGTCGAGAAGCCGTCCGAAACAGCGCTGGCTGGATACGATAAAAGCCGGCTTATGGAAAGTGGGGACTAATTCAGGTCAAGCGCACGACAGAACGGCAGCCTCAAAGCGGCAAAAAGGAAAAAGTGGGGATAAGCTGTACATTTGCGTAAGGACTCATAACTTCATAGTTCATTATTTATTACATGTAATCGGGACATGCAACCACAATCAATCAAAGAGATAACATAAAGTACAAAACCCAAAGAGGGAAGAAACAATGAGGAGTAAAGAAACAAGGATATCTTGTTAGATAGAATCGTCAGGTGTGGCAGAATTGGAATTTGATAGGAAGTGGACCGGTTATGCAGGTTTTGATGCGCCTTACCAGCCTTGTGAACAAAAAGGGTTTCCTCTTACCGAAGACTTGACCAGAGGGTGGAAAATTTTTATTGGCTCACCCCTAGTCCTGGCGGTACGCAATTGAAAGAGACTAGTCCTGACTTTGACCCGACTTAGGAGTATTTTACGAACAAGCAATAGATCAAAAGTTATCCTTCTAGATTTCAAAGAGAAGAGTCCGAAGGACAGATATCTTTGTGCTGCCGGTGATAGATTACTGTGAACTTGACCCCTGGTCCTTAATAACAGCTTCCTTGTGAAACTGTTCTGGACATATTCAAGTATCTTGATGAGACCTCTTAATGGGAAAAAAATATAGGAGTACCATATTCTAGTATGGGAAAAATGTAAGTTTTGTGAGCCTTCACAAGAATACTAGGGTTGTTCGTACGCAAGGCTCCAAGATTGAGCAACTGGAAGCTGACTTTTATCTTTAAAGAATCGCAATGCCTGTCAAATTGAATAATAATAAAATTAAATGAATAGTGTCAAAATAAAAAAATGAAGACTATCATCATAGGAAAAACTGAAATTGCATACCGTTCTGTAAGAGTTGGCAAACAGTATGAGGTAGCGAAAACCGCAAGTAACGCACCTGTACAGCTCAAGGGCGTCGGCGACTTCTCGAAGACCGTCAAGATCCTTTGGAAATTGAAGTTTGAGATGTAAGTCAGACGGCGGTGCTGCGCGCCAAACTCCGTAGAGACAAAGCGTTGAGACGACGAAAACCACCACCAAACCGAGAAGTCGCAACATCGATGATCCTTCTGTCTCCTCCTCCTGATCCTCCTGGAATCTGCCGAATAAGCTGCGCTCAGCAGTTGAATCAGTACACGAGAAACAACACTCAGGTAAAAGTAGCATAACAACAAACCATTTCCTCGTAGCTACTCAAAGACGCATTTAGTGAGGAGCTCTCGGAACTTTCGAGAGAGAAATAGGTAAGGTTCGAAGGCAGCGAAAGAATATCTAGGGAAGATGTACGCTTTGCATCCATGATGAATCGCGTGATGATGATGAACTGACCATGGAATACGCCAGGCTTCAATTGATTAAAGTGTATCGCTATTGCGCTGTGTCGGTGAAATCCTGTTTATGGATAATCCGTGGGAAGGAAAGTTCAGAAAAACGGCGCATCCGATATCCCTTTTGCAATAGCAAACAGATTAGCGAACACCGCCCATCAATCTCCCTCCCCCTCTATCTTGGGAACAGATAAAAAGGAAAATAGAAAAATTCGACCTCCGTGATGTTCAAGATATTCACTAGGAAGGTTTCTCTCAACATACGCAGATCTTTTTGGTTCCGCGCGGAATGACCATAAAAGAACATCTTAGAGCCAAAGCTGTTGCGGTACCGAATTTAGGACAAATTTTTCATTAATAGGAGCCTTGGAAAGTTCAATCGTATGTTGAGTTCAAGGCAAAATGTCATGGGTCATTGTCTTCGTGGTTTCAAAATTTTATAAGCAGGTTCTAAATAGACGTTGCCTAATATATTTCTACCGTGAATAGTTGTTTCTCAAGTCGCTTTCAATGCATGCGGCCCTTTTGAGAATTCTACGTGCGGAACCGGCCTGCGTTCCAAATAAAAAAAAACCAAATCCCTCGAAAGTGTCTCATCCGATATTTGCTTCTGTTTCCCAATCTAAATTTACCGGTGCTATGAACGTTAGGGGTGCAGTGGAAGAAAATAAATTAACTTATGTTTACTTTCACAGAAACCCACAGTCGTTGGTACTCGAGTATAAAGAATACAAGAATACACATATTCGAACAATTTCACGTTCTTTTGGAAATCTAGTCAATCGATAACAATATCAGAACTACATCAATAAGCCCGTATTATGTACTTTCATACTGTGAGAAACTTCCCAATAACAGTGCACCAGAATGTACTCTAAGGAATCTGTGTTTTCTCCTTCCGCAGTATTTTGGTGAGAAGGTCGTCACCAAACCCTTTCTTTAGTCTTTTTTTGGTTTTAACCTTTCAGAGACAGTACCCTCAATCCATACAGCACCAATTTCCCCCTATTTAGCGATAGATAAAAACATCGGTCAATGATTGGTACGTAACGGCTTAGGGGAGAAGAGCGATTCGAAAACATCCGGCTTCCCTCAAGCTCCTACAACGGCGTCTTGGTTGCTCTCCTCGAATTAGTAGTCAGTAATCTTTCAAACACAAAACACTCACTTTTTCAAAACATGCTTTCATCTTTGAGAGGGACCTAGAATCACCTTTACTGCTGCGGATCTCCGTCAAGAATATGTCTCAACTACTATTTTCACAGAACAGCAACGCTCGGCGTTAACATCCTAATCGATTACCAACTTACCATTTTTAACGAAAACATTATGTGAGTAGCAAATTTGAAAACGCAAGCAAAATAATTAGCATGGTAGGAGGAAGCCAAGAAGCTGACAGGCAAGCATCCCAATATTCCGCTAGTCAAAACCGAAATCAAAAAATCTACCTTTATTGAAGTCTATGTTGGAAACAGAAGAAAAATCAACAATTATAATTCTACTGACTATGGAAACACAAAGCGACAAGCGAAAAGCAACTGCTGCCATAACAAGAATACAAGAATAAGTAGTAACAGATTACACGGAAGAGCAAAACATAAGATTGATCGAAATAAAAAGAAAAAGAGATGAAAATTGAAGAAAAAACGCGATGCCCGCGACTCGGAGAGTCAAGGTCAACGCGGTCAGCGGCGGGGCCCTTCTACTCGCTGCTTGCTCCGTCGTCCTCGTCGCTCGACCAACACGAATGATAATTACGTACGAAATGTGCGTAGACCACCGTCTCGGTCTGAAATTCACAGCCATTTAGGTAAACATTTGATATTCAGCATTCGCTGTTTATGGTAGGTAGCCAGACAGATAGGTACTACAACACAGAAAACAACGCGAAGATAACAAGAGTTGTGGAACTGCAAACAGGATCCAGCATCATTGGAAAACAACAGCTGTCAAGTCGAGGGTGGGACAATTTCGTGAGAAAAAAGCATAAATAATGAGAAAAAACTTATACATTTGGAGATGCTAGGTTATTCGCAAAACACTGACATCGGACGGGATGTGGGAAGTTCCCGTCCGAAGTCAGTGTTTTGCGAATAGCCTAGCATCTCCAAATATATAACTCAATCAACTAGTTCTCGTCTATAAACCGCTAAACAAAAAGAGCAGAATAGTTTCATGTTATAATGAGAAAAAATTGCAGCCTTTTGTTCCGTGTTGCGGGCAAATAAATTGGACATTCTCCGAAAATCAGTAATTTTCAAATGTGTTAAGCCAATAAGAATTTTCCTTCACAACCTGGAACGGATGGAACAAATGGTTAACCTTTACAAAGAAAAGAGGCAAAACTCAATTCCTTCCCTAAATGAGGTATAAGTAAAGTAGGGAGGAGGCGATGTGTTTTTCAAACTAGGCCTGTTCACCTATCGAAAGCAGATAATGACTTTCAAGTACTATTTGATTTGCTGTGCCGAACTGTAAAGAACTTGCTTCGAAGGGAAGAGTGGCTGGATTTTTTTAGTGACAAAAACCCGGCGTTTTGAGAACGTTTTCTCTCGGACCGATTATATGTTTTATTTCGGCTCAAGTCTTGACGGAATCACCTTCTCCGGAGCTCGAAAAGAGAAGCGCCTAGATCCGACCATTCGACTGAAAATCTTCTCAACCAAAGTGAGAAAACTAGTACAATGGCTGGCAGATTATAACCGGTGTTACGATCCGCCAGCCATTGTATTAGTAGGCTGCGACTGCAGTTGAAGAGAGAAAACTCTCAAGGCCTTATCTTTTTCGTAAAATGATGTTACTCTAATTGAGTAACATTCTCATTCTCAACATTCTTCAACAGCACAGTACGGAGGATTCAAAAGTAGTTGTTTCAAAGCCATTCATCATTTCTTGAGAGACCTATTGAATACAACCATATTAACAGAGCAATGTTAATACATAAGTTGATATGGTGCACACATTAGGTAATGAGAAACTTCTTACAACCGTGCCAGAATTAGTAGAAGAGGTTCTGCTTATTGTTCTTTTCAGGAACTAGGTAAAAGTGGTCGCTTCACGGCACTTTTGATTCCATCCTCGGTTTTCATCTACTGGCTGATCTCGCAACCTATTAATAATACATAGCACCGAAAAAACTTTACTAGGCATCGAACTAGGCCACAAGTTAGGAAACGCTAGAACTGGGGACAAGTCTCTCGATTCATGACGCAGAGATCGGAAAAATCGAATAGACATAACGATGCAGGTGCAACGCACGTCGCTCCTTATCACCTATCACAGCGATCATATCAACAGTACACTCACAGTCACATTCTTGACCGTAGCGGTTTTGATTTTACGGGGCGAACTGCAACAGTGCACGCAGTAAAAGGAGAGGCAACGCTGCTAGACGAGTAGGTGTTCTACCTTCGCCGTATTCGAAATTCACAATCAGAGCCTGCCTTCGAATACAACATTTCTCATAGGCAAGAACGATTGTTTTGATAAGCTCAGGAGAGCAAATTGTAACTCCACTCTAGTCGCCGACATCAAACCAAACTGTTTTACCAACTTGCCAATTACCGACGTGCTTTCACAGCTAAAGTTGCGCTTCGGTCAAAAAAAAATTTTTTTTGCTGGAACTTCGCCTAATTGGTGTGTTTGCGGTGCCGGTCACGAATATGATATCACTTTTCAGAATTTCGGAACCCCACCCCCTCTTATTACCTTCGGAGCTCGAGAAAAAATCGCCACAATGTTTTCAACCGCAGTTATTTGGGAGAGGGAGAGGGGCTGATCACCAAACTGACAACCGTTTCCAAAATGATAGACGAGGAGCACCCATATCGTTGATTAACCTGATTGATTTGAGCGGTCTGTGGCCAAACGTCTGAAGATTAATACCAAATTTACGACCTTATTAGACCATGATTCTGCATAATTGGTGATCTCGACCACATCTAGAATACGAAGAACAATCAAGTTAACGATATGGATGATTTGCGAATAATATTTCGATTTTTTCGTTATCAATGTCCTAAACAACCTGTGTAGGCAGGATCCGGCAGACCAAATTTTGGATCGAAACCGTTTCCATGGAGTCGGAACATTCAACTATCACATTTTTTACTTCGAACGTAAAAAGCTCGACGAGTACATAACTCATTTGGAACATCAGGAACAACCAGTTTTGCCAGGTAATCGAGAGAACAACGACTTGAGCATGAAAGCAATTAATCCAGCCAGTGGCTATTAGCCAGAAGTCCTGGGAATGGTAACACTGACCTCCAGTCTCACGAACTGCACGTTTGTTCGCTTGAATCCGTGAATCTCGTAATCCCACAGCTGCTTCTGGACAAGCTGTCCGTTCTTCGACTCATCATTAGCGAACACAGTCATCAAGAACTTTTTCGGACTAAAATATGAGATTTCTACAAGCAACACTAGGATCAACAAAATCAGACTAATAAACTCACCGGAAGCATTTGAGTACTTCAATTGTCTGCTTGTAGAGACAAACCAGATCTTGATTGGTTTCGAATGATGCAAATGAGAACTCCTTTTCTGGGGTCACATGGATGGTCGCGTAGTGGTCCTGAAACACGGCACATTCTAATGGCTGCGCTAGAACAAAACATCCGGAGTTGACTCACCGAATCTGGTAGAAAAGCGTTCATGCTATACCCACACGGATCGAACAACTCCTCATGAATGAGGGTCCCAGTTGGAACGATCTCGTCTATTCCAGCTCGCTAAATGTGTCAATAAGTAACACACAAATTGAATCAGAGGACCAACTGTTGAGTCTACTTGAAGTTCCTCCAAAGGAATTCTTCCTATAGGGGTATACCAAAGCCAATGAGCAGCATTCTTCAAAATCATAATATCTATTTTATACTCAAAAAGAACATCATGTCTATCTACAGACTTGTGATGCTTTTCAAGGTAAATTCCACTTCTTTTCAAACATTTTTTTCCAACTTTTTTCAAGTTGAAAATTGGTTCATGTTAGAATCACGTTCAGACTGCGCGCAGATCCTGGCGCACTGCTTTGAGAGAAATTTGGCCCCTCAACGTGAAAATTTTGTGGCATAAGGGTTGCTCACGACTTTCTCTGCATCCCCAGCACATAGGTCAAATGCCGGAATAATTGGCCAGAAGTAACGACAAGAATCGAAACAAGGTAATTTCCGATATTTCCCAACATGAATCACTTCGGCAGGATTTGTCGATTTCTGAGTTTTTACTCGAGTTTCACTTGCGCGAAATCGGCGCCATACCATTCCTTCACAGCTTTTTGGGTCAGCCGAATAATGGATGAAGAAAACCGACCTCTGTACACTCTTTTCCAGTTTCGCACGCGTCTTTCGTGAAAAGGTGCAGAACGTCGTCGTCCAGGTCCGTCATCAGAATTTCCAGTGTATGATCCTGAACAAAAAATAGCAGTAACACATACAAACTTGAGTGGATAAAGAAAAAGGGAAAAGGGAAAACGAACCGCACTCTTGGTAACCGGCTGCGGTGCATGATAAGTGTACAGGTACCAGCGATCTTGTTTCAAAGATCCCAAACAGTAAGCACGTCCGTCTAAAGGGATGCTCGATTTCGAACAGGAAACAGACGATAGGAAGATTTCTGACCGTGGAAAAAGCTGTCGAGGTAGTCCACCTCTGCATCGAACGAACGGTGTTCCTCAGGCTGAAGTTCAGGACGGAGGAAGTTCTTGCGAGAGTAGTACACCGACACAACCTGAAGAGCCTTTAGATAACATCGACTATTGCACTTAAACTTTCCAATCCCAACTACAAAATGGGAAAATTGACTCTGTTTCTCCAAGCAATGAACTTTGTTAACTACATCTCATTAGCAAATATTTAATGACAAGATACTAAGGCATGACGCAGATTAGAAGACAACTATAGTTTACAATCCAACCCAATTTTTCATTATTTAAGTGACATTCCTCTTTTATCATTCCGCTTTTGTTAGTTATACAGCACAGAGGGCAGTGGTAAGAGGCGCTACTGAACACCCGCATGATCAAGCGATCCACGCTTGCACTGTACTGTACAAATGCAGGGCAAAGGGAAAGGAGCCGGCGTTAATCAGTCCCCCAGAGGCGCGTCGCCATATTCGTGTTCCAATTAAATCCTAGAGTCATTGTGAATGCGTATTTGGCCTATGCAATGACTTGCGGGGCCAGCCGCTATGCCAAGTGAGTGTCTTTACCTTCCCAGACAAGTCTGCTACCAATTTCTCCGACTCCAGAGGCATGGAAGACTTGGTAGGCTCGAGCGGGACCGATCATTCGACCGTGCCGGTCCCACCTGCGCCTCCTATCACTGCATCACGCGCGCCCTTTTTTATACACATCAAGAAACAATCAATGTCATTCTGCACAAAAACAATACCTGGTCTAGTCCACCGTAATCTGCAGCCAGCTGCATAATAGCTGGCAAGGCAGCGAGAAGGCGAGTTCTGCCACATGTCTTCAAAATCAGACGACGTTCCGAGACGAAAAGACTGCTTTCACTAAATACACGCTTTGGTGACTATAGTAAATGACCTTCCCAATCAGCACTTTCTACATAAAAATTTCCACTTCATTAGATAAATCCAAAACGATCTCACCTCAAGACATAGCTATCGATGTATTCAGTGTGAGCTGAATGAAGAATCTTGCATTTGGCGATATCAAGCATCCCATCAAGCTCGAATCTCGGAATAAGACGAAGCGAACCGCCTTCTCCTCTGCTGTTGCCAAACCACAACTCGAGCAGCTTTTCAGCGCCTACAAATGTAATGGAACAGATGCAATAGGATGCACTTTGCAAGGATATTCCGAAGAATGATGTCAGCAGAATCCTAGTCAACTTTAGTGTTGGCATCAATGATGTCGTCTAGCCGCCAGTCGACGGAGGTTAATTGGCATCGCCGATAGTATCCTCGGAAGGTTTTAAGAGGTATACACTGATCCTAACAATAAGACCTACTGTAACGTATTCTAATCAACTAAAAGCTTGTAAAAGCCATGTTTTTGAGCCCAACTCCTTAGGAAAGTTTCAGCAAGATCGTGCAGGTAAAAAAGGTAGTCGGACTAATCCTTATCCTCTACTCTCTTCTACGAGAACCTATATGTAGTCGCTGAACCTGCTAAACCGTTAAGGAGTGACGTCACATCCGCAGTCAGGTCAGTTGACTTTGTGAAGATAGTCTTAGGCCTTCGTTATAGGTTCGCTCGAACCGAGCGAAACTCGTCCATTAAGCATGAGACGCGCGTGGGGTCAGACACGCGCGTACGAGTTATCAGAGTGACGCCGTCGCGGGGACGCGCACGGGCTGTTACGGGCTTCCTCCACTGCGTGCGTGCGTCGCGCCCACGCGGTCACCGCCCGCAAATCGCAGGCGCTCAGCGCGAGCGAAACTATAACGAAGGCCTTAAGTCAGAGTGACCCCAAATACTGTAATCTACCGTAGTCAGCAGAACGCATGTGGGATTCACCTCACCCATCTGCACCTCTGATAACCTTCTGAGGTCACTATCATCGATGTCATCTAACCGAAGTCGAAAATGACTAGACGACATTATATTAGGTTGTTAACTAATTATTTGCCGTTTTTTTTAAGCTTCTGTTGTGCGACTAGTAGAGAAGCTTTCAAAAACATCCAGATAGCATTCGATAGAGAATTGTTTGCTCTTTCACGACATGTAGCTGTTATTTACGAAACTTTGAAATTTTGATAATTTTTTGACCATTGAATTTGAAATCAAAAATGAGAAAAATTGACCCCACCGACAGTGAATTTTCCCTGCTTCGATTCGCGACCTCCTGCAAAATCGTATATACCGTCTGAAAGTAGACAAATTTCTTCATAAAACGGTATACAGTTTGATATGGTTTTCTTTGGTTTTTGTTTACTTACAGAGCGTCAAAGTGGGGTATCTCAAAGAAGACAATAATATTTGGAAGCTTGTTATGCCTTTTTGCCGAACGTATCCCATCAGCTCTAAACACGTCACGAGAGAGCATTTGTTGCTCTATCAGGCAGTATGTTTATTTTTCCATGCTAGCCGTTTTTTAAAACTTTTATCATGAAAGTGCTTTCAAAATTCCTCGACGTGTAAAACTTTTCGTTGGAAACCTTTTGCAGAATTCCAGGTACCATTCGAAAGAGGAGGATGTGGGCTATAAGAAGTTGCACACAGTTTTTCGATTGCGCCAGGTTTTGTTAACTTTTAGGTCGACAAAGTGGAGGTTCGACGGCTCGCGTGGCCGCGCTGAGCGGCCAACGCGACGGCCGCACCGCCGCGCAATTACTGAGGTGGTGACGTCGAGGAATTTTGAAAGCACTTTCATGATAAAAGTTTTAAAAAACGGCTAGCATGGAAAAATAAACATACTGCCTGATAGAGCAACAAATGCTCTCTTGTGACGTGTTTAGAGCTGATGGGATACGTTCGGCAAAAAGGCATAACAAGCTTCCAAATATTATTGTCTTCTTTGAGATACCCCACTTTGACGCTCTGTAAGTAAACAAAAACCAAAGAAAACCATATCAAACTGTATACCGTTTTATAAAGAAATTTGTCTTCTTTCAGACGGTATATACGATTTTGCAGGAAGTCGCGAATCGAAGCAGGGAAATTCACTGTCGGTGGGGTCAATTTTTCTCATTTTTGATTTCAAATTCAATGGTCAAAAAATTATCAAAATTTCAAAGTTTCGTAAATAACAGATACATATCGTGAAGGAGCAAATAATTCTCTATCGAATGCTATCTGGAGGTTTTCGGGAGCTTCTCTACCAGCCGCACAACAGAAGCTTGAAAAAAACGGCAAATAATTAGTTAACAACCTAATATATCCTTACATTAGAGAGAGGAAGAGAGAACAAAAGCACAAAGAAAGAAAGTCGTTCAACCGAAGGCTAAGGTCCCGTCTTTCCACATCATTAAAAATTCCACTGATGTGATAACGAAATTTTTAGCCTAACGGTCGGCAACGGACGGAAGAGAAGCTTGTGAACTATTCTGAAAAGAATCACCTTCGAAAAAGTAATCTTCGATGCCGGTGCTTTCTTCAGATTTGCTGGTTTGAACCACGGACGACTCAACGTTTGTTGACATCTGAATTGAGGTAAAAATCTATGGGGATCATATCACCACAACTACTTATTTGAAATTCATCTGAAACTTACTTTTGTATGATCCACTAGTTGTCCTAGGATCTGTTGACAAACTGGCGGATTTTGGCTAATATATCGCTCGTTAGCGATATAGTGTTGCGACTGGATGATGCTCGGACCCGCTAAGGAGGACGACGGTAAAGCACGAGGATGAGGGTCTCAATATCTGGACCCATACAATCCTGAAAAAGAATGCAAAGTGAGCGACTCCTCACTTCTCTCTTCTCTGGCCCTCAGCATTGATGTAAACAATGGCCCTATTATAATTCTCGAGGCTTCAGATGGCATCTTTACCAACCGGCTTGACGTTTCGTCCCGCTCGCTGTCCTCAGATGCCACAAAACAGCCCCACTAGGTAGAACGATTGAAAGTCGTACCCATAATTCTAGTTAATTTGACATTAAGTAGAACTGTATTGGAGATTGTTGTTCGATTGGCTAATTTTTGCGTTATTTTTACGCGCACCTTGTTTATGCCTTAATACTTCCGTGGCCCACGTGGAATAAATAAAGTCAGAGAATAAAGTCAGAAGAATTGGATGCCGTCCGACGGCATACTTGATTTATTGATTCGGCAGGGGAAAGAAATTCTCTCCATCGGCATAAGTTTTGTTGCAACAAAAACGTTTTTAGAGAAACAGGTTTCAAGGAACCGTAGGAAACCATAAGAAACACACTCACCTCTTGAATTCTACCGAAATCTACTTCTCTGGTCGCTATCAACTGACAGAGAATGAAGTGTGGGATCTTGCGTAGAATGGAAGAGGGAAAGACGAATAACGACTGGGTTTGCGGAACCGATTGGGATCTTGGCGACTTCGAACCTGCAAAGCAGAAATATGAATTTAATTCAGTCGATAAGCATATATGATTAAAGCAGAGGAGTTTATGCGAGCAAGATAAAAGCTCGAATGTGTGGTCAACGCGCAGGTCACTAGATTGCACATTCAGGACATTCTGCACGCGCGACGTCGCGCGCACACGCAACGCAGCTGCCCGCAGGTGGGTAACAATGAAGAACCACCTTCCGTAATTTTGTTATTTATGGCTTGTCTTTCAGTTCCACTAGTTCATTTGTCCCAAGTTGGGAACAGATGACATCTTTAGATATTGTAGCTCCTTCTATAGAAGAAAATTAGCTCAGTTGAAATTTGACGACAGGGGTACAATTAAAGCACAACTACACGACCTACTTAAAGTATTGAATAGGCAAAAACCAGTGTGGAAAATAAAAATAGACGATATCAGTGCATAGACCGGCAGTCGATTCCCGCCGATTTACGTACACCGCGCTGCCTCTCGCAAAGTTGCACCAGACATTTGTAGCCACCCTTTAAAAGCGGGTCACGGTTTAAGTTTTATCAGGTAGCCACTTCACGATGGATCATCTATCCAAGTGCAAAGGTTGCGGCATAGCGAGTAGTGATGGTAGATAGAGCAGTTGGGAGCATTTATAGTCGTCAGCAGCAGCGGCAGGGCAGCAGGTGAGCGGCGGCGCTTTCTTTCTGCCGCGCATTGCGTCTCCTATGTACCGGAATGAGCACCGCAGGACGTACTTATGGTGGTAATTTTTGACTTCTGCGACGCCGCAACTGTCGTGTCGGCGGCAAGCGAAACGCAGCGGGATTCGCTGTCGCCACGGTAGCCGTATTAGATAGAAATAATATCGTGCATTTCTTGTCTAGGTTGCCGTCTACTTTGCTGCCTAGTGTGTAAGGCTGTACTACAGCCGCGGCGGCTGGCAGAAGTCAGATCATTCCCCTCTTGCAGCCCCAGCTGATGCCGAGTGCGAAAGGAGCCTGTCAAAATTCAACTCATCCGCTTAGAGCCTTTACCGCATTCTCTTCGTCCCTGCTATGTCTTTCATCCTTACCACGATCGCATACTACCGAGTATGAATACGCCTTCAACAACGGCACAGCCGCAATGGCAGTGCCCTCTCAAAGGATCATTAACCATTAGAGCAGCAACTATAAATCAGCAAGTGAGATGACGCCACTTTCTACTACAAATCATCAGTAGTACGGACTGATAGCAACCATTCCAGCCGTGAAAACCGTGAGCACCTCATGCGCTCTTAATGCCTTACCCTTTCGACGTCTGTGCTACCCTTCCGGCGTCTGTGTCTGACATTTCATCGAAACTGCGCTGCTTTATTCCCGATGCAGTCGTAGCGGAACCGTAATGGTTGAACACGGGCCCTTACAGATCCGACGACAAGAAATTGAGCGACGAATTCGCGCGGCGGTGACCGCGCGTCGCCTACAGCTATCGATTAGAGCAATGCGGCCGCCGCAAACGTCGCGTTGGACGAGAATGTTCGTCGTCGTGTGCTTAGCTCAATTGCACTTATAACGGCTAATTCGTCGCTCAAATTGCATCCACCTCGTCGGGTCTGTAAGGGCCCAAAGTGGGCAGACGATGAGATGGCAGCAGTATACCCTTACTGCGACAGCAATGGTCAAGATAGCCTTGACAGCAGGGTAGTATAGACAGCACTCTGGGCCTAAATTCATGACGGGTATCGGCACAGTATACCTGAGGATAAACCCCGGTCGGCGCGATTATTCGCATTCATGAACGCGCCGCGGAGTTTATTTGGGGGATATCGCGGGTCTATTCCACTCTGCGGCGCGTTCATGTTTGCGAATAATCGCGCCGACCGGAGTTTACTCTCGGGTATATTGTACCGATACCCGTCATGAATTTAGGCCGTGGTCGTGTTCACACTTTGGTGCTGCAGTGTGGAATGACCGGGGAAACGCATTGCTGCTGCTACTGCGTAAGGGTCCCTTCAAACTCTACTGCCGCCCTAAACCAAATTTGTGCATTAGTAAAGGGTGTGTGTATTTCCGTAATGGCTGCGCACTCTGCAGCCGTCCAGTGAGCTGTCGTTGGTCAAGAAGCTATCTAGTGCACAACTGACGATATGAGCGGTTTTCGCAAAGAAATTTGAAAACCGATGTGAGATTCGTTATGAGCGCTCCTGGTAACCTCAACAAGCCCAATTTCAGCGAAAAATAGTTTGAGCGAGGTCAGATCCGACTTGCCGCCGCGGTAAAGAAAGACTCGAGACATTCCTTGCCGCGCGGCACTGCGGCAGCACTGCCGCAGTAGAACACTGAAAGCGGCAGCAGCGCTGCCGCTACTGCGCAGCTGCCGCACGCGCCGCCACCCCTATGTTTCATCATTACTACGGTAGCAACGCATTAAAGTCCGAAGGCGTCTTAACCCATTGACGACCGCGCGGGCTGTTTTGCACCCGCACTTTTTCGGTCGCGTGGGACCGTGCGGGTGCAAAATAGCCCGCAGTTACAAAAGTGCTCGCTACAGCGTCTTTCTTGGTTTTACGCTGTTCTTGACTGTTCATCAGATATTTTGGATCTTACTAATCCTACCTTCACAGTAGTGCGGGAGTTATTTACTTCGGAGGGGATCGCTGACAAAAACAAATAAACAATATCATGCACTGCAATACCATCATGACAATTGATTTTTTTGACAAAAAGTTGCTTAACTTTTACAAAGATGTCATTTAAAAATAAGCTAGTCACATTTCATATGGAAATTCTGAAAACAATCAAGGCAGAAATGTTTGATATACTCGGTACAACGAGTCGGAACTTTCCTGGCACGATTCGCGGCAATCGTGCGCCCACGTTTTTCACAGATTTTCTTATAGCAGGAAATACATCTTTTCCGTTCTGCTCTAGGAAGCCCTGTGATTCTCTCCAACTTGTGATTAATACTCGAAGAATGGGCATCATTTTGATTGGATGGAGAAGTGATTCCACGACGCACCCACTATCAACGCTAGATCCAGAATCCGATTCGGAATCGGAATCGTTCTCAGGAGAAGTGACTAAATTGCCCGCCTGCGAATTGAAAGTTCTGATTCGGAATCGAAATAATTTTCAGGAAAATCGACAACATTGCCTGCCTGCGAGTCATCCAAATCCTCATCATTTTCTTCAAGATCGGGTTCAAATTGTAGTCTGGCAAATCCCTCAACCACTTCGGAACTATTGATTACGTTAGAACTAATTTTACTCTTCGAACAAATCACTTAATTCCCCAAGTTGAGGACTGTACAATGAGGCTAGCTAAAAAGTGCGGTCTCGTGGGACCGTGCGGGCTATTTTGCACCCGCGCTCCCGAAGTGTGCGATACGCGCGCGGTCCCGCACGCCAGACACAAGATTTCCCGCATGGTCGTCAATGGGTTAAAGGTGACGTGGAGTGTGTAGTCAGATCGAGAAGCTCTAAGGGTCGTGTACTTGACCAGACGCTTGGCAAATATCCAAACATCGTTGGTGGTTTCAGCGCGAGGATTACCGTATACCACTGGCATCGCTTGCAGCATGGCCTGGTTTCACAGTGTGAAAGACCTTAAAAGTCTGATGGATCACTTGACCTTCTCCATTAGTCACCTCTCGACATCCTATGTTGTGGCCTTGTTCTCACGGAACAACTGCTGTCTTCGAAGCCTGCATATACGTAGTCTTTCACTGTGGACAAATATCAAATCAACTGTTGTCAGTGAAATGGACCCCTCACGCCAACTCAGTTCCGTTGGCAACGACATTAATTGGTCTCTGTTCTGATTTAGTCATCGGCCACAAGTGCGGAATTCAAACAGCTACGACACAGATAAGGACCAACTGTAGTTTATGCCTGATAACAGCGCACTATTCCAAACAATGACCTTTTATCGGCTGGAAAGGTTACTACTCACTCTATTCTTTTTACAGCCGAGAACGACTGAGGTGATTGCGGATCTATGTACTTTGGATGTCAGTCGCCGCGATACTATACCATTTTCACTTTCATTTGGACGCTTTTCAAACCACGTCGGACGTTCTTCAAGCCAAAGTGGCTTGAAAAGTGTCCAATTTGGTTTGAAAAACGTCCGACGTGATTTGAAAAGTGTCTAATTCAAAGTGAAAATGGTATATTTCGAAAGCTTTTCGAGGTGCAAAACTACGAATTTACTCATAGGTTGAACAACCGTCAATTTCATCTCATCTCTTGATGTAAGGTAAACGGATTTAGATTTTGCTTGCTGTTATAGATTTTTTGCTACTGTAACACTATTCTGTGATGAACCTACAAACAACCACCATTACAACACCATGTTATAGTACTACCGCTATACCAGCTCGCATCGCAGCCGAAATTCAAGTTCATGAGTAAGACATTCAATGCCGTTGCTCATCCATGGATTATTCACACTGATCCAGATTCACTCTAATCCTTTCTTGCAGGGTATTTGCAGGACTTTGACGTAACGTACAACATTTGCACACAATATGTGTAGTCAATAAATAATAGCATGTTGATCGCCCGCTCGATCAACATGCTATTATTTGTTGACTACACATATTGTGTGCTTGTTTGGCGTGCACTACAAGCTTTTTTATCTCGGCGCGGATATCGCGGACATTGGATGAAGCACAACCGCCTGAGCGAGGTAGGTTCCGTCAGGGATTCAGCTGCGTCGACCACATCCAAAGTGTCGCGATGGTCATCGAGGTCTGTCAGGAGTACCATCTGCCCCTCCTTTTAACCTTCGTCAGCTACGAACAGGGCTTCGACAGCGTCGAAACGCTATCATGTCTGTGTTAGGCTCTCGTTATAGGTTCGCTCGCACCCCAGCGTAACTCGTCCATTCAGCATCAGACAGCGTGGGGCCAGACACGTTTGTACGAGTCGCGTCGACGGGATAACTCGTACAAACGTGTCTGGCCCCACGCTGTCTGATGCTGAATGGACGAGTTACGCTGGGGTGCGAGCGAACCTATAACGAGGGCCTTAAGCGATCAAGGAGAGGACTCGCCCTGTATAAGAACGCTGACCGACCGCTACCACCACTGTTCTACGACAGAACAGCTTTTCCGGCGTCCAATCAACATTCCTATCGAGAAAGATGTCAGGCAAGGCGATGCCATTTCGTCCAATCAACATTCCTATCGAGAAAGATGTCAGGCAAGGCGATGCCATTTCGCCCAAGCTATTTACTGCCGCATTGCAGTGGATGATGAACTCGCTCGACTTCGACGAAAAATTCCTCTCGAACCTTTGTCTTGCGGACGACATCGTCATCTTCGCGAAAAGTACAACTTGAGCAGAGACGATGCTCCAAGAGCTGAACGAAGCTGAAAGGAATATTGGAATGCACATAAACCGAAAGGAGACACTGTTTATGAAAAACTCATGGTGCGAGGGGGGCTCATCGAACTCGATGGTAGTCTCCTCGCCGGAACGAAGTCTTATGCCTACCAGGGGCGCTCCATGAACATGGACAACGACATTAGGGAAGAACTCATCAGAAAACGGAGAGCGACTTAGTCAGCCTACGGGTTTCTTAAAGAGGCCACCGACCAACTCCAGGATGCCGACCACCTTGCTCATTTGTTCGATTCGACAGTTCTTCCCGCTCTCTGTTACGCGGCTGAGACGTGGCCTGATACGTTAACCACGGCGAAGTCGTTGTAAGAGCACTGGAAAGGTGTCTTTTGAAGTTCACCTGGCTATCCCAACACCGAGCTGGATTTCGCAGCTCCGATCTAAGGCGGATGTGCCGTCTGCGAGGCCCTGCGGAATACACGTCGAAAGCTAAGCATCGATGGGCAGGTCATATAATGAGAAGATACGACGACCGTTGGACAAGGGGAACGATGGAATGGCTGCCGCGAGACCGCAAGCGGCCTCGTGGAAGACCACCTGCCAGATGGTCTGATGTGTTCGTCTAATGCGTCAGGAACATCTATTGCAGAACGGCTGATTCTCGCTTTCGTTACAGTCGAACTCGTCCAACAAGCTGAAGACGATTCCGAGACAACGGTCCGAATGGAAGTCGTGTTGGGGCCCGCACAATCAGTGAAGCCGGGTCATCTAATCGTAAGTATCGAAGTAAGTAGTAAATAATAACTATGACGTGGAAGTCCTTATCTTTGTGCTGTTCTCTTCTGGGTCTACCAAGTGATGATTTTGGATCATTTCGCAACTTGCCTCCTAATTACTCTTTTACAAGGATAGCTACCTGTCTTCCTCTTTCCCAGAAGTGCTTCGCCTGTTTTGCCCCGTAGTCTTATAATCTGATTTATTATTCTTGCTTTCACGCGGACTTGAATAGTATTCAGGGGGATGATCGGTGAACAAAAGGCGCGCGCCTGAGCCAATCAAGTTAACAGCACGGGTGGCCAGTGGCCCAATGATGAAAAATGGATGTCACATACGCGGTCGGGATGTCAAACAACCAAGTACTCTAGACGGAGTTTCAGTCAAATCAGTGAACTTCAGTGGACCACTTCAGTCTTCACGTCTGTTGACCAATCTCAACCCGAAAATAAATCTTACATTTGTAATCAGAAATAAAACAGCGACTTTCGGTAGAGCTCCTTCCAGGCCATTGAAGCGCAACAATGAGAATACTTGGCGAAAACACGGTTAAGACTAACGTCCCGAAGGAGAAAGGGAAAAGACCTAGAGAGCAAAATTCAATGTCAGACGATCTGTCATGTGGCGCGATGCGTGGCCGCAGGCGCTTGCTGCATTCTCCTTCCCACAACAGGGGATACAGTGTATTTTAGGATGGCATCCTGATTAGAGAACCTAGATATTTGTGAAAAACAACCAAACGTCCCAGGCTAACTGGCTCATGCATCAGCCCTATCGGCCCGCTTACTCATCCGAGTTTAAAATTCACGTCATCCAAAGCCTGGCATTGTTGTCGGCAAAACTAAATCGGATCCATCAAGAAATCCATTACGAGTTAGAAATGCGGGGGAAGCCGGTGTCTCTGGCTTCGAGGAGAAAAGAGAAGCAAAAGAAGTCGGCTGCGTTTCCATGGAATTTAGAAAGGGATTGAAGGCAACACCTCGGTCTAGAGCGAGACAGAGAATCATGGAAAGCCATCCGTGGAAACATCAAAAATCACAGCTGCACAATTAAGTTTGTGCTGCAAATCTGAGTGATCAAAAATGGATGTCAACACGACAGAAGTGGTCGGCATGCGTATTCTAAGGTTAGATATTTGGTCGAAGGTGGACGGTAATTGAAACTGTTTGACAATTTATAGGCGCCGATAAGAAACTCTGAGAATGACTAACATTACCCACACGTTACCGAATAGAATCTAGAGCAAGATTGTTGAATTGAAAAACAACTCGAAAATTACTTACCTAGGTCAACTGAGGCAGATGAGAGGACGAGCCTTCACCAATGCCCGCAGCAGCACCAAGGGTGAGAAATTCGAGGAAATACGCCTGAAATAGTACGTGGTTAAGTATGTTGTCAGCATCGACGACGAGGAACAAGCCCACAGCCCTGATTCCACTGCAGAACAACATCAGACACACACAGACACACACGAAAATAGCTTTTCTCAAAGCGACTCGAGCTCGATCAATAGCGCGTTGTTAGGAGGACGAGCGAACGACCGAACGAACGACAAACGGCAGCCAGTGGTGTGCAAAATGCAGGCCAACAAAGTGTTCGAAATGGAAACGGCGGCCGTGAGAGCGCAAGAGGCACGTGAAAACTTCAAAGATTTGATGAAAAGGTGTGGCGAGTTAGAGAGCCGCCTCAGGGTGAAAAGTGCCCTCCCCAGGTGGTCTCGGGTGCTTTGACAAGCTCATCTGAGTGAGGAAACTCTCAAAAAAGTCACCTCTGTCCGTGCTGCTCACTATGCCGCCGGCTGAACCGATGCCTCCCGACGACGAATGCGAGCCCACGAAGGCGGAGCGCAAAAAATCAGCTGGGCGGCCGCCGCTGGAACGCCTCGAGTGATGTCAGTGTGGTGCCGTTCAATTTCCCCTGTTTTCCCACCGATTAATCTGGAATCCTATGAGCCAAGAGGCCTCGGGGATGCAAGAAATTGCACGGAAATTCCGCTGGAACTCTGAGAAAGACTACGGAATTCAGCAAGGATTCTTAAGAGTGCCCATCAGAACGTGGCAGTTTCTTCCACGTCCGATTCTGGTTTTCTCTTTCTGATTGCTCCATAGCATTGTAGTTACTTTATAATTTGCAATAGCCTTTAGTTGAATAATCTCACACGTTTTTCGCCTTTCAAGGCTCCAACGAAGGCGAGTAGTCAGAAACGTCAAGGGAATAAAACTCTAACATATTGGCTACCTCGAGCAATCCAAACGAAAGTGTACCATGAGAATTTTGTTTTCTTTAATTTTCCAGGAATCCACCGGTCTAGAAATTCATCTTGTCAAACAGTTGACCAAGGGGAGTTCTCACTGATGAAACACGTTGACTCTGCTCTGGTAATCCAACAGGAATTTGGGTAGGTATATGTAGCCAGCTGAGCAAACATGTAGCACTCAATCTATTGTAGTCATGGGTAGGTCATATCTCTTCTCGCTGAATTTTGCGGATTTTTTGAAAATTTTGTGACAGAACTTTCCCGACAACCCAATATTTATTCCTTTTTTGTTTTGCCAAACGTGTCTAGGACAATGGCAGAAAGTCCACTTGCTTGTATTTTTACCTATGCATATTTGTATTCCTGGCCCTTGCACAGTGATCAGTGATATGGAGGTCGTAGATCACATTCGCACTAAACATAAATATGACACCTAAAGGGTAAAGGTAAAGTGGTCAAGTCCGATCAGACCTCCAAAGACGCGCCACGCGTTGATCTTCCATACCAAATCGTAGAGGCACAGTGAACGCCTGCACAACTACGACTTACGATGGCCAACTGTACCAGGTCAGTGTTCTCACCTACCCAGGCAAGTCTGGTACCAGTTTACCCCGCCCTGAATGTATGGAAGGTTTGGTCAGCCCGCGCAATGATCGATCGTTTGATCATGCGGGTGAAGTAGCGCCTCTTAACAGTGCCTTCGGTCCACCTTTTATTGGCACGGTTTTTGCTTGCTGGAGGAGTGGAGGGGAAAGCTGAAGGCATAGTTATACCTGACAACATTCAGGTGAAAATGCACTCGTGAAATCGAAGAATGTTTTCGCAGTTTTAATTACCGTGGTACGAGGCCGTCAGCTGTCACAGCTTGTCTCCGAGCCTTTGAAGGTTTTTTGTCAAAAGGTTTCCCCGACAACGATGACATTAGGCTCGCTGCTCGAGCAGAGATTGCCAGTACTGTGAAGGCGGTTCTTTTACGAATAAAAAGGTTCCTCCTGAATAAAAAGTGACTTTCTGAGAAACTAATTCATTTATTTCGCCTAACGCTCTTGGAGAGGGCGCGCGTGGTACAGTGGTACGAGGCGCAACCGTCACCATCAGTCTAGCGATCGATCCCCCTCCAGGCTAACCTAACCATTCATTCGGGATCGGGTAACTTGGCACAAGACTAGCCTGGGAAGGTAAAGACACTGACTTGGTTTAGAGGTGGCCCCGCTTGTCATTGTATAGGCCAAATACGAGCTCACCATACCTCTACGACTCCGAATGAAACGGCGCGTCCTTAGTGGACTGATCAACACCTACACCGGCACTATTCAACTTAACAAACCCCAGCTCTCGATTTTTTTCAAAATTCGAAATTCGCTGAAACTTTGCACAGGGGAGGGTGATTGAGGGCGCTGATCACGAATCTGCCGTTCGTTTTTACGTGGGTGGTCCCGGACCACCCAAATCGCTACTCGGGTGGTTCAGTCAGGATCATCGATTTCGCTGAAACTTCGTCTATGGGTGTTTTCTGGTGTCCTGGACACGATGGTGAAGTCCGTTTTCGAAATGGTGGCCGAATACGGTAGTTATAGGTGGGTACCTACCGACCTTACCTGGTGAGACTAACCTATTACTACCGTATTCTGCCATCATTTGGAAAACGGACTTCACCATCGTGTTCAGTACGCCGGAGAACCCCCATAGGCAAAGTTTCAGCGAAATCGGTGATGCTGACTGGACCACCCAAGTAGCGATTTGGGTGGTCCGAGACCACCCACGTGAAAAACGGTTGGCAGATTCGCGATCAGCGTCCTCAATTACCCCCCCCCCTCCCCTGCGCAAAGTTTCAGCGAATTTCGAATTTCGAAAAAAATCGATGGGAGTCCGTTAAGTTGAATAGTGTACACCATTCACCATTACTTTTAATGCTCTCAAAGACAACAGCCGAAGTCTTCCCGATCGGTGTTCTCTTGCGGATTTGCCATGACGACACCACAGAGTGTATTGCCTCTGTTTTGTAATTTCGATTGTCGCCCCCCTGCGAAGCGAAACTCAGCTTCTGAGGGAGAAGCCCGTGACGACGTTTTTGTATTCCAGGCAAGCCGGCGGGGGTGTTATTGCTTCGGCGAAACGATCAGCTCTTTTGTTTTGCGGAACAGCGCACAGAGAGAGTGGCAGACATGAGCTCAAACACCATGGTTCTCACACGCAAATAGCAATGTTTCTCTTATTATGTCAAGAAGATTGCGGCTTGTGGAATGAAGCCCCACCGACTGACTGCTTTCTCGCCTCAGTTGGTCTCTGTTCAGGGATTCCCGATGGGATGCAAAGGAAATTCTGGCATTCTCTTACATTAGACCTCATTTTCAAAACGCCATGACTCATCGCAAAGTGCAACCGTTTCCACTGATTAGGGCTGACCGCTTTACCTTCTACTTTTTGCCTTCTACAAAATCCGTCGTACCGTGTTTCACAGATGTTCCGCTGCGAAATAGCAAAGCTGCCCTCCAAAACGATTTCCAATGGGTTTACAGCGGTCGTGAGGTGTTTTTCTTGATGTACACGATTGACGCAGGCTCAGTTTTTGTGCATTTACTGACGCAGTATCACAAACGGCCGCTAATTATCTCAAGGTCTTTGCTTTACAATAGGGCAATTTATATCTGACATAAAGAAGCTGTAAAGACCTCCATGACCTTGAAAACTGTGGCAATACCGGTGAGTCAAAAAGTGTCGGTATCCGCCTCAAACCCAGGTTGAGGTTTTGCTGACGAAAAATGCGCACCTAAGGGCTCGTTTAGACGCCGCGCGGCGAATACGCAAAACTGAAGCGCAATCAATAATTAACGTCTTTGATCGAATTTGCTCCTTTGCATTAATGGCGCAGTCCGGTGGCGCCTTATTGCATTAGTGGGGCAGTCCGGTAGGCAAACCTCTAATTAACGTCACTGATCGAATTTGAACCTTTGCGATGGTGGCGCCACCGGACTGCGCCACCATCGCAAAGGAGCAAATTCGATCAGTGGCGTTAATTATTGATTGCGCTTCGATCTTTCATTTTCGCCGCGCGGCGTCTAAATGAGCCCTAAGAGAATGACCTTTCATTTAACACCTTCTCTCTGCCGATGAGGAACATTGGTAGGCCACCATTAGCTGAGGACATTTGGGCCTTCATGGTGTCGGCTGTTTATGAGCGCGCGTAGTGCAGTGGTAAGAGGCGCTATTAACACCCGCACGGTCGATCTATCCTCGTCCGGGCCAACCAAGCCTTCCATCCCTCAGGTGTTGGGTAAATTGGTACCAGCCTTTTCTGGGTGGGTAATGACACTGACGTGGTATAGCGGATGACCCCTGTAGATCATTGTATAGGCCAAATACGCACTCACCATGCCTCTATGATTCCGAATGGAACACGAATTCTGCCTTGATTGGGGGACTGATCAACGCCGATATTTTTAACTTCATCTCTATGGTGTGATGTCTCTGCTTACCAATGGAGAAGACGGGAATGTGTCTCCATGGTGGGGGAGGGGATTTGTCGCATTATCACTGTTTACAAAAACCACGGCGCTTCTGGTGATTCACGCGGACACTGGCACCGAGAGATTCACAGAGGAATTCCGGGTGATGTAAGCGATAATGATTCCTCTATTCATCATGCACCCACAGCTGTTGTAATCGTGTTGTTGTGATCAGCAGTAATGCAAGGACGCTATTCGAGTGAAATCGAGAGGACAATTTGCACAACTGAGGGATGAGGAAGCTTCAACTGTGGTTAAAATAACTCAAATCTATGCCTTCTGCCTAACAAGTACAACTGCGAATCCGGCTTCACGGTCAATGCTGTTATCACTTACTGGTGTAACTGTTAGGGTGTGTCAAAAGTTAAGAAAATTCGAGTTCTGGATGGATGAGATCGCTGCTTTGCCTGTTCGTTGGAGAAAGGTCCTGGTTACAAATGGCAACAACTGCGAATTGATGTACCTCTTTTTCTTTGTCGTTATTTGGTCTTGAATGAAACAGTCGAATTCTGTCAAAACTTTTGGCAAACCCTAATATTGAGTGCCCAGACTGATGCCCTCAAGAGAGATGCTAAAATTGAGGATGAGGCTGAACAGCTCGCTGGTTGAACTGGGTTAAAGGTAATGGTCACGTGTTGGTTTCAACCACCGAAATATTGGACAGTTGTCACAACCATATATTTACACTTAGCAGTAACGGTTGCACAGTCATGATTGAATACAAGTCAGAGACGCAGGGGATGCGGCAAGGCAGTAGACATCATCGATGCAGTTTTTAATTCGCTAAAGTGTGTATATGCGAAAATAAACTGAAATACGAAGGAAACTGAAAATTTCTGAGCGATCAGAGAGCATTTTAGACCTTCCGGATCATGGCTCCGGGGTTTACATTGAGGAGGAAGTTTTGAGACCCCGTCCCTAAATCCCAGTCTGGTTCCAAATTCTGGAAATAGAGGGCATGGTTCAAGAGTCGCCTTGCTATGAGAAGATCTAAAAGTGTGATGAGAAGAAGCAGTACAGCAACGGCATCCAGAAGTAACGACTGCCACAAATGCATGAATGAACCGTAGGAGTACTGATAGGGCTGTTGAGAGCTTGTTATCTTATCATATAAGGCGTGACCCCTCCGCGCTGAGCTTGAACGCGATTTTTAGTGACGAGGAAAGCTTCTAGAAGCTATTGATCAATTGATGCTTCGATCGGGAACTGACTGGACAAAGCAGGGCACTGAAATCCCTTACTGTGGTACAGACAAGGGGTTTTGAAGAGACCCAAAGTTTCCTACTTGGAAACCTTTCAGGTAGACTTTGTTCTTACTAGTTCTAGTGTTCTTCTTTCTCAGTTAGGTGTCGCAATCTTTCAGTTTCCTTTGAGAAATAATCGATGCAGAAATCGGTAGACGACTAGTCCTTAGAAATTTCAAATGTTAACGACTCTCACTTGAACGGTTAACGTTTCTAGTGAAAGTTTTGCCTAATAAGGTGAACTGATCTCAACGATGATACCATCCCACTATCTTCCAATGGGACCAGGAAGGCTTTCCTAGCATCTATTTGCACATTACAGTGTTGGTCTCTCCTCTTGAAGAGTGGGGTGTCGCATAAAATGCCAATATTTTACTTCATTTAAGTTTTTTTAAGTTGAAATTAAGCACAGTATTATTGTTTAGCATTATTCATGTGTTTCATTTGGCGCACCCAACAGTGTAAATAAAATTAAAATAAGCAAGCTCTGAAACGCTGTAGAACGGGCTAGATGAACAACTACTCCTTTAGAGTTCCGGCTTCTCCCGATCCAGATTTGAGTAAAAGTACGCAATACAGTTAATCAAAATTCAGTGAACGATGTGATAGTTGTTATTCTAAAAACAAGTACGTATCGCTAAGGACTTTGAGGGCAGCACATTCATTTGTCCATCGTCAATGATCGCAACGAGACGTGTTCTTCTATGCGGTATAATCGTGAGTCTATTCATTCTCCGACATCTTCGTAATGCACACAACCCTTGACCGAACTCAATAGAGATGGGTAAAATATCTAAAACCAAACGAACTAGACGGGGTGTGGAAAAATCAATGTCCCATTTATGGCAGTAAATACCCTTAGAGTGAGGTAAAGCGGCGCATGCGGCTTCTTAACCAGCGATTGACGATGAGACAGCTATTCCGTTGACGATTAGATGTGGATCAGCTCGAAACGCGAAGCAGCCGACCTCAACCAGCTTGGTATACCTATACCCATTGTCGACATCTTGTGATACGACAGTTTCCCACTGCAGTATGGCTGTCCCACGGAGAATATTGGGCGCTATGTGGGTTGGGGGGTGCAGGGTGGTGGTCCGCAATTTTACGTCGACTTTAACGCGTTATCATTGCTATATCTGCCATTGTTTACAATCAACTCGGTCGGTTTTGACATGTCTGACATGTAAACTCTTCTGAATTGTTCATTTCATAACATGTTAACCGGTATAGAGACCACGCAAATTTACAGACCAGCACGCTGCACCCCCCAACCCACATAGCACCGAATATTGTCCTCTATCCCATTCAATTGATCGGAGTAGGAACAAAAATTATTCAAAATGGAACGAAATGACTACTTCACTGCCCCCGATGATCTATCGTTAAAAAAAGGAAGGTAGGCAGATATCTAAAAAGGTTTAAATCATGGACGTAAGGTGCAAGAGTTACCGTTTACCTGTCGACACCAGAAGCACATGGTCTGTGATCGGGAGAGACGAAATCCGATATTTTTATCTCTCATTATTGCCGTATCACGTCAACCACACTCGGGAACATATCCCGTCATTATTCCATTAGAGAGGTGCGAGCTCAACCGATTGGCAGCGGCAAGCAGACAAGGATGAATGAGAACAGTGATAATTATGATAAGCTCAAAGACAAGCATAAAGGTAATTCTGACTGTAACGTGTGTTCATCAGTCGGCGGTTTCGGCGATGGATATGTCAACTATTAGGTTGGAAAGTTATGAATTTCCGCTGCGTTTCTTGGCATGTATCTATCCTGCAAGAAATGAGTTGTCAATTTGGCGTAGCTCATTTTGAAGCGCAAATCGTCCGGCATCGGGGAGTATACTTACCGTGCCGAAAATTAATTTTTTTGTTGAAAAAATATGTTTAGAAAATGGGCAATGGGAAACTGCGAGTGCGCACCTGCATGTGGTACGACTTCATATTGGGGAAAACGGCAGCAGAATCACATCGGGCCTTATGCAGTGTTTTTTGTGAGCAGGTTTCATCAGAACGTCAGGTTAGAAATTGGTTCCTGCATTTTCGTGACGGATAAGACAGCCTTGAAGACGAGGACCACGAGCGCCGACCAGTGTCAGTGAACAGTAGTGTCCTCATGGAAGCCATCGAACAGGATCCGCGTCAAACCACAAGAGGACTGTCAGCACAGTTTGGGTGTAGCCACACAACAATCAGAATCCACCTAAAAGCGATTGGAAAAGGGAGCAGGTCTGGTAGATGGGTGCCGCACTTACTCAGTGAGTCGAACAAATCAGCGCGAGTCACCATTGCAGGAATTCTCCTCAATATGGCCAAGAAGAGCAATTTTTTTGACTTCATTTTGACGTCCGATGAAAAGTGGATCCATTTCGAAAACGCAAGCAAAAAACGCCAATGCTTAAGCAAGGGTGAGCAGCCAATCCCGACTCCTAAACCTGACGAACACTGCCCGAAAGCCATGCTGTGCATTTGGTGGAATACAAAAGGCGTGGTGTGCCAGGAAGCGCTGAACCCTGGTCAGAAGGTTACGGCAGACTTGTACTGTCAGCAGCTGTGCAGAATCGAACTAGCGCTGCGTCGCCAAGGAGTGGAGACATCAACGATTAAAATTCTGCACGACAACGCTTCACACCACACCGCAAAAATCACCCGAAAGAAACTTCAGGAGCTAGGCTGGCAGGTTCTGCCCCATGCGCCTTACAGCCCAGACCTTGCTCCATCCGACTACCATTTATTTCGGTCGATGCAGCACTCATTGGCTGACAAGAGATTCCGAAACGTCACTGAAGTGCGGATGTGGGTGTCGAGTTTTGTCGATGACAGGAGCAGGCAGTTTTACTCGGATGGGATTCGTTCTTTGCGTTGGAGGTGGAGGAAGGTCATAGACAGTAACGGAGAATATCTCTTAGATTGAGGTGCAGATTTAAGGATTTTGTAATAAACTTTCTTTTTCACTCAAACGGCAATCCATAACTTTCCAACCTAATAGCTGGAACATCTGGTTTTCTACCTTTTCTTCTATCTTTTGCTCACAACTGCTCAAACAACCACGTGTTTACCAGAAGGGATCCACAAGTATATCGATCATCGTTCTTTCTTTCCGACGCTGTCACCTAGGCGGTGAAATTACCGTTGCTCTCTGTCACAAAGTAAGTGAAGATGGGTTATAGTACCCTTAGATGATGTTTCCGGAGCGATGTTCTCGAACTTATCGGTGTTAGCCGGGGCAAGATCGATCGCTCGACCGTGTGAGCGCCAATAACGCTTCTTACAACTGAACCATTGGCGTACCCTCCCACATCGCTTAGGAAATTGGCTTCCGTATAGTTTCGACTTCTACCCTTTTTACTACTCTGTTATGCCTTACTTGGGGACTAACTGGTGAGATCCGCTACAAAAATGCCGTTCGCTCAAATCACTGGTAGTACATCGGATTTGGAGCCTTTGCGAAGAGTGTCGGATTTGCGGTCATTTACACATTCGAAATCAGCAATTGCGGAGACATTTTTGAAAATCAGTCGACCAGCGTGTCCTTCTGGCCGAGTGGCCTAGGGTGCTGAAGTCAGGTCCAACAAGGGAGGCCGGTGAACTTCCCTGATGATTCTCAACACGACCTATGTGATCTTGTGGGTTTTGTAACGGAGGTTATAAAAATGTATTTTATTTTTTCGGCTGAATGGCTGTGGGTGGTCCGAATATGTCAAAAACAAATTGCCATCGCACCGAATTACCTGCAAGGTGATAACAGAGCAGAATAGTGTCTAGGTGGCGACGCAGCTGGTGTAAAGGGCTATCAATCTATCAAATTCAATCTTATTGGTGCAATTTATATTTGCCTTCATCGCATCGATACGAAATCGCGCTTATTTTGCAAGAGCATTTAGGTCTTCTTGAGAATCGTCGGAAAGGTTAACTGACTTTCCTCGTTAGTTCTATTAATCCTGCGGATAACAGAACCTTTTAACTGGACCACTGCAATACGGCTATACATTAATTTGCCCTGTTCTAGACCGAAATTGCGGAGTTACTGAAAATCATTACTACAAATCTGGTCGAACGTGTCATTCTGGCCGAGTGGTCTAAGGCGCTGCGTTCAGGTCGCAGTCCTCTTCGGAGGGCGCAGGTTCGAATCCTGCGGATGACAGTACCTTTTGCCTGAACCCCTACACTACGACAACCCATTATTCTATCCTGCTTCAGAACCGGATTGGAGAATTTTTTTTTTGGAAATCAATACAGCAAAAGTCGGCAGACATTTCAAATTTGGAAAAGAACGCATTCCCATAGGCGTACACAATTCACTTGTTATACGAAATATTTTAGTAATATAAGGTAGAATCGAAAAATTCCAAGCCCAAAATTTCTTCAAAAAAACTTGGCGGTAAGTAAAGATTCGTAGAGATTGTACAGCTATAGGGACGAAAACCATCAATGAGTGTTAAGCTCTAGAATTCTCTTCCAGGTAATATATTCGTGTTCTCGATATCTGTCCGCCGTTGAACGCTCGCCATCCTCATTCTCCAGACGCAGCACTCGCCGTCCTCATTTTCAAGTCAAAAATGAATCTGATCACGAATATCATGGACATCACAAACATGATGAAGATGTGGACGATGTAATCTAGTTCATTTTGTTTCAGTGTTATTAGCTTCGATTGATTCGATTCAGAGTTCGAAACTTGATCCAGTTCATAGCTCAATCGAGCTCCGTCCCTGGGTAGCACAAGCAAAAAGTATTGTTTCTGCCCTGGTAGTACAGTACCGGACATGTCTCTTGATCACGTCTCGAAGAAGACGCTTTGGAGCGTTCCAAAGCGGCTTTTTTCAGTAACTTTGTTGAAACTCAATAATTTGTAAAAATATGCATATATTTGAGCTCAACAGCTCGAGCTCTATCGACTGATAGTCAAAGAGTCAAAGATGATGATCGGTACAAATGCAAAGTATGGCCCCTCTTGCCGACCCCTCAAATCTTGCCAGGTCTGCCCCCGAGGGACTGACCAGGGACTCAGGGGCTGACCTGGCCTCTGAGTCCCTGGTCAGTCCCTCGGGGGCACCATATTTTGCATTTGTACCGATCCCTGAACACCAAACGATAGAGCTGGAGCTGCTGAGCTCAAATATATGCATATTTCTGCAAATAATTGAGTTTCAACAAAGTTATTGAAAAAAGCCGCTTTAGAACGCTCCCAAGCGGCTTTTCCGGGAAGTGATCAAAAGACGTGTCCGGTAGTGTATTACCTTCAGCACGCTTACACTATTGTAGATGTTTTTGTCCTTTGGACAGCCTCTTGCTAAACCCTAAACCGCTGACGTTAAACCTAATTGAACTCAGCTCAATCTTTACCCTACCTTGTCGTTTTACAGAAAAGCTTCCATGAAGGATAATTTTAATGAGGCTATTAAGTTTCTACTGACCCTCCTTTTTATACGTTTACATTTTGCTACTGTTACTACGTTACGGTTTCTCCTGTTTTTTTTTTGTGCTTCTAACATTTTATCTGAGTCGGCTGCAGTTCGCTGAACTTCAATGTTTGGCTCACTAGGAACTGGAGAAAATAAGTACGACAACGGTCAATAATGAGGGCAATTACGAGCTAGTGATAACGGTCGTTCAGTAGTGATGGCAACCAGAAAAAAGAGGCAGAAAAATCAAACAGCTATCAAAAGCACAAGCGGATTAGCGTATAATGAATAGAATGTAAGGAGGAAGTAAGGACAATGAAGAGGAACTGAGCACTGAAGTAGCAATCGCCTAAAAACAAACAAAAATTAACAAAAAAATAACAAAAAATAGCAAAAAAGCAAAAACAGAAGGCAAAAGTTCGGACTCAACCACTGCACCTAGGCCAAAAAAGGTTTACCACGGAACATCGCCTTCGATGGATATATGGGACGGCTATCACGAATCTGATGTCCGTTTTCCAAATTTCAGCCGAGGATCACCCATGCTGTTGATCTGGGTGATCGAGGCATAATTTCAGATTTGGAGCAACCTTCGCCCAGGTAGGGTGCTTTGCATGCTGATTACGATTGCAATGTTGGTTTTTCGAGTTTCTCCGATTTCGACAGTTACGGTGAGTAATGAAAAGGGTGGTGATTGAAATCGATTGAAATCTGAGAAAAAGACATCAGGTTCCTGACCATATTTTTCCTAAATCGACAGTTTTGACTTGTCCACCCAATTTGATGATAAAGGTGGTCTTTACCCGCAATTCAAAAAGAGCCAAACGTTGGAATCGTTATCAGCATGCAAATTATTCAACCTAACGAAGTTTCAACGAAATCGGTGCTACTATCTGGAACACTCTACTAGCCCTGCAGGCGATATCGGTGGTCGTATATCCTCGGCTGAAATTCGGATCATCAGATTGGTGATCAACGCCAGAAATACCTCGATAGACGGAGTTTTGAGGAAAAATTTTGACTTACGAGGGAGGTTGCTCAGCGTGCTCCGAAGATTTACAACGAGACCCATACAGTTTTGCAGAGCATAGAATGGCGATTGCAACAATATAATTTGTTGTTGCTAAATGCAAATGGATCACCTGTATCACCTGTCGTCCCGTTGATGATCGATTTGCTCGAGCGGGCGCCAGTAACGTCTCCATTCGTCCCTGTCGCGTGCCACAGTAGACCAATGGGTCCTGCTCGCTCGAGGAACACGAAGAACATCAAATCGATCGTTCAGGGTTTTGACGAAGAAGTCCGACCAGCACAAAGGTGGGCGACCTGGTGTTCTTTTGACGTCCCGTGGAATCCAGTCAGTAACGGCTCTCGTCCAACGGTCATCGCAAAATCGCATTACGTGTCCGCCCCACCTGATCTTCGACAACTTGGCCCATGCGACTGCGTCTCTGATCTTCGACTGTCGACGTAGCTCGGAGCTCCGTATGCCGTCTCTCGCCTGGATGGAGCAAGTCACTCCGAGCATCCTTCTCTCTATACTTCGTTGCGCGACGCAGATCGCATGTTCATCCTGCTTGCGTAACGCCCAGGATTCTGAAGCGTACGTCAACGCAGGAAGAACCGTAGAGTCGAAGAGATGGGCGCGGAGTCGGGCGTTCTTCGTCTTCCTCACTACTTCTTCAACACTCTTGAATGCGCCCCAAGCCGCTCGTTTCCTCCTGCCCAGCTCTGGACTCAACACGCATGATCGAAGTCGGCCAGCATGCGTTCTGCCCGGGTGATAGATAGTGTTATGAGTACGATATCATCCGCAAAACGAAGATGGTGTAGCTGCCGGCCGTCGATCTTCACTCCCATGTCGTCCCATTCTAGTTTCCGCATGCAAATGGATGGCCCGAAAAAAGCAAGAAATCTTGACCCCTAACTGGTGGCGAGAAACTAGTGGCGAGAGCACTTCTAGGTGTTAACCAAGACGGCTTGTAACATGGTGGCTCGGAGGGTTAGCATGCAGGACTCTCAATCTGTTCGTCGGTGGATCGATCGCTTTGCTGTCTCTTTTTTGCTTTCCTATGCTAGATACCAATATAGGGTCCTTTTGGAATTTTGTCGCAGCTGCGTGATAGAATCGCGTTTGGGAGGAGTATGGCCAACAAAGTACGCACAAACGACAATGTCTTCTAGTACGTATGTATTTGACCCATATCTACCGTAACCAACCCAAATCGACCCCAAATTCGGAAACAAATGTCAGATTCGTGATCAGCGCCCCGAATAACCCCCACAGACAAAATTGGGACTAAATCGGTGATTTCGACCCAATTACACAACTTTGTTACCACGGACCCTAGCAAGCTCACGCCAGACACAATGGGAAATGTCGATGTCAGATTAGTGAATTGTGGATTTGTCAGCTACCCAAGTAATCTTTCTTGATGAATATGAAAAGAAACTCATCCAAAATGGAATCTCTGTGTTCATTAGAGTCCAAAAAGTGGAGCAATCGGAATAAAGATATTCTCGGTTAATGGACCTTCGTACAACTACTCAACACTAGTAAGGCTGATTAGGTCAAAATCACCGATTTAGCCCAAACTTTGTCTACGGAGGTTATTCGGGGCGCTGATCACGAATCTGACATTTGTTTTTAAATTTGGGTCGATTCTGGTGGGTCTCTGGTGTTTGCGATCTAGAAGCCCATTTGCCACTGTTTAGTTTTCAAGGTTTTTTGCCTTTTATGGCCATCCACTTGCCCATAGCAAAAACAGCTTATACCGTTGTAATCGTCATTCGATGTTCTACAAAACAGTATGGGTCCCGTTATGAATCTTCGGAGCACGCTGAGCAACCTCCCTTGTTAGGTCTGTGGAGTCGGAACTTCTAATCAGTGTCCGAAACAAGTGACAAACCAGCCATTTCGTTCGTTACTTCACGTTCCATACTTTTTTACTATTCCTAAGATTGCTGGCAAATATTTGCAAACCACATGAAATCATTTTGTTCGCCACGAGACACGTCGTAAAATCGTTGCTTTAGGATGGAGAGGGATCGAATGAAACTGAAACTGAAACTGAAACTGACTATCTGGTACACCATTTTTGAGTTTTGCGAAATACTCCACTCGCCTAAATTCACTGCTTCAGACGGCTTTTCGAAAGTGCTGGACTGACGGCGACATGGTGAAGCCTGTTCAAGCCGACTATTTCCAACCACACAGAGTACGAGTCAAAGAGACAGCGATGAGAGGTAAGCAAAGATGCATTTATTCACATCAGTTGTCGTTCTTCCATTCGTCTCCTCTATTTCTCATGTTATTTGAGGTATTTAGGCGGTAAAAATAAAGGAAAGGTGCCAATTTACCCTAACCCGGAGCAACGGAACGCTCTTAGCATGGACCGGGATCGATCGCTTAATAGTGCGGGTGACAGTAGCGCCTCTTACCTTTGCACCGCGCGCCGTTGTTTAGGTGGTAATACTACTGCAATGTCCTGATATTTTCTTGTTTCCGTCTTCCGTGGCTAATAACGTCCACGAACATCCATATTAAAGCCGTAAGCAGCCTAAATCATACTTCTATTTGTCCTCACCTATTTGCCCTTCCTACATTTCAGGATTTTGTAAACTTTGTATCCTACGCTTGCGCATATTTTTTCTTTCAAAATATTCATTGGACACCTATTATTGGTTTGACAAGTGATCAAGTGGTTTTCCCATCTATGGCGACTATAGTGAAGAACTATTGAAGTCGTAAAATGACTTGTCAATATGTAAGTAGAGAGCACCGCCACGAATTGGCAGAATTTTCCGAGGCCTGTCATTTTTTCAATAACAGGCCCGATAATTTGAGCAGCTGCAAGAGAAAAGAAATTATTACGTCAACCCAAGAAGTGCCTCGAGGCAGACCGTCAACAGGGGAGACAAGAGGGATTTTTAAGAAGAGCATTGACCTAGAAGTTAACGTGAACAAGATGGGGCAGCACTGACATTTTCAAGATCCTGCTAAAATTTTATTGCACGACGTTTTTATCCCGGTCAGTTACAGGGTACGTATTTCATGATAGTCGCTCCGCATTCTTTCTCCTTAGTGCTGTTCCCGCTTCGTTGAGGTTACCACACTGCCATCTTGGCCGGGATTCATGAACGCACCGGTGAAATTTCACTGGCGGTTACGTTTCACAGGCCATGCCCAGCATGAGCGTAACCGCCGCCGGTGAATTTTCACCGGCCGGTTACGTTTCACAGGCCTGACCGGCCGGTTACGTTTCACCGGCCGAGCGCGGCAGGTGAAACGTAACCGGCCGGTGAAACGTAATTGGCCGGTCAAACGTAACCGGTGACTGATTTGCGTTTTCCGCTAAATTTTGAGGGTAGATTACCATCATTTGTTTTCAAACAAGTAGATTTACTGTGTAATTTGCTTATCTAGATGTCTATAATTTGTTTATCTAAATTTGATCCAGATTTCTGGTGCTACGGCTGTGAAACGTAACCGCCGGTGAAACTCACCGGCGGTTGCGTTCATGAATCCCGTTCATGAATCCCGTCTTGTCTCAGTCTTGAGCTCCTTGTGGGGTGGCCATATCGTCCTCAATTGCTGGTTTTTCTGAGCCACTCCCTCGCATGCGACCATCGATAAGTTTTCTGATTGTGAAGATTTTCCTCCATCAGCCTACCTGTTACCCAGACCTGACGTTGGTACCGGCACCCTTTTACACGCTGTTTCTAAGCTAGGCAAGGGTTTCTGCCAGGAATCGGATTGAACCACGATCATCGAGATTACGAGCTCTTCACCTCTCGGTCACCCTGCCCTTGAAATGATAGCAGCAATAAAGCTCAAGCTTCAAAGTTATCTCATCAAGAAGACACAAGTTGTTATCGATAAAGCGAAGCAATGTGGGACGAAAAAATGCCATTTTTGGAAAACCTTTATGGTGCGCTGCTGCTAGAGCGCCCACTCGTCTAATGAGGAGATGTTAATCACAGAATTTGATAAAAACTCTCGTAATCATGAAATGTGCTCTTGTCGACAGTTTCAAGCAAAGAAGTAGCTGGCAAGATTCTACCGCGAAATGATCCACAGTGAATATGTGGATTCTTGGTTCGAAATCATCCCAATTTCGACCTCCAGTCAGGCTGGACTCTAGCATATGGAGCCCAAATCATAACGTGCCCTTTGGAGGCTGGAGTCGGCTCTTCTTCGACAAAGCTCTTTGGCCCTAAAACAGCCCTAATCGTAAGTTAAGCAGAAGTCTACTTATAATAAAATATGGGAAAGAATATTGGGAGTTTAATGCAAAAATTGTCGCATTGTGAAGAGAGTTTGCCACAATCTGAAGCATCATACAAGATGACTACTTGCGGTGCACCAATGATTGTGTGAGGAAACGAATTAACGTTTGAATAAAAACTGATAGCTCCCAGTTCGAGAAAGTTTAATAATAATGAAACGTAATGTCCAAGTCTTATATAAAACAGATTTTTTTGAATGTTCGCACAATAAAAACAAAACTACAAAGTGTTTTTTATGACGCACGTATTTATGAGCCGCCCTGAATATGCCTCGCGTTCGCCGTTAGAAGTTAGGACAAGACGCTGTCCAGCTGTTTAATGCACTGCTGAAATGCAGTAAATAATAAGAATTCTAGGCACTATGTAATTAAAAGTTGCGAATCCAAGGACTGGATCTAGCTAAAAAAAATTCGACTGAAACGTCACCCCTGGAGTTATTTGAGGCACTGATCCGCAAACTACGTTGATGTTGCCATACGAAGATTTTGCCGAGACCTTTCCTGGAGGGTCATTTGTTCAAACTATCTTTATTTTGAATCTAATTCGACCTACCAAATTTTTTTGCTTCGATTTCTTGTTTCTGGTGTTTGTTGATCGAATTTTAGTCGAATAACAACCATATCGTCAAAGGGAGTTCAAATCAAAATTGTCGATTTCGATAAAACTTCGGCTGGGTGGGCAATGTATTTCGAGTGATTTCTGCAGATTCAGCAAGGTATTAGGTTGTCAAGAATTAAATTGCGTTTTTCTGCACATCAAAGTTCAACTTGATTTTTTTGTATAACTTTTCTTCAACAGTCGAAATGTTGTATACTATTTAGAAGCTTATGTAACGCTCTTTCGATGTTTGTCTTTTATTTGTTTAGAATTTTAGGTTTCGGGAATTTCTAAGCGATTTTTCAAGAACGTCCTCAAAGAGCTGATTCGCGCATTTTTGCTTCATGAATTCTAACTTGGGTGGAAAGCTGTAAAGGGTCATGAAAATATTTTCTGAACATAGGTCGCAAATGTCTCTTCAGGGCGCACTGTTTGGCTCTGGATACAAAAATCCGGATTCGGAGAAACAAACCTGCAAAGTAAGCCTAGTCGATGTCGGCTCATTAAACATGGGGACGATTGCCTGAAGTCAGTAATGAAGTCTGATCAACGGAATACTATTTGCTAGGTAGCGTAAGGATCCCAGGTGTCATTTTCAACTATCAGTTAGAACGTTGAAAAACATGGAACGGTGAAAATGATAGATCATTGGGCACCCCATGAATTTAGCGCGCATCGAATGTCAGAGCGCTGTCGGACTTCTTCGGCGCTGCTGTTGCTATATCTCACCATGCAGAGCACGGTGATTGAGCGAAGATGAGCCCTCAAAAAATATTCCGAAGCCGACATGGCATGAAAAGATGACTATAGTCGCCGTCCAATGGAATTCTGAACGAGTTTTACATCGCGAGTTCATGAAACCGAGTGAGTCGAGCAAACGAGATTCCCAGTGTAGTCAAATCAGTAAAATCTGTGTGAAGCTGGCGCGTGCGAATCCAGGAGTGGTCGAAAAAAATGGCTCAGTCGACTTTCGCGGTGACCCCAAACCTAACGTCTCACGAAAACCGCTCCAGAAGTTAAACCACCGCAGCTATGAAACACTGCCACATCCAGCGAACTCATCAGACCTCTCGTCGAAGGATCGCTATATTTTCGACCGCTTCAACAGCTTCGTCAAGGACAGGATGCTCAGGAATCAGACAGGTTCCCAAACTGACTTCGACGGATTCGTTGCTTCCAGAAATCCAGATTTCTATCGAAAGTGTATTTTTTGATTTACGTTTTGTTGGAAACAATACGGCGATTCTAACAGTGCTTACATCATTCAAAAATGTTTTGTTTGAATGGAGTTATGGACATTTAAACATACGCGTCAAAAAACGCAATTTATTTCTTGACAACCTAATACTTCCTGGCGTCCTCACCGTTGCCCCTACGCTAGCGGTTGGCCAACGCAAATCATTGTATAGGCCCAATACATTCACAATACCTTTGCGATTATGAATAGAACACGAATGCGTGGCGCGTCCCTAGGGCTCGTTTTAGACCCTCGTTACTTTGCTGTTTTAGTGGAGTGCTGGGTGAAGCGTGATGCCACTTGCAGCTCGTATTGACGCTACCTGCACATAGCGCTGTTCTTTGTATACTCTTCTTACTCACTTGGTGCAGTGGTAAGAGGCGCTACTGAAAGCCGCGCGGTCGAGCGATTGACCCTCGCCCAGGCTGACGAAACCTTCCATTCCTCCGAGGTCGGGTGAACTGGTAGCAGACCTCGTCTGGGAAGGTCAGGACACTGATTCGGTGTAGCGGCTGGCACCGCAACTCATTGTACAGGGTGCGCCAGCTAAATCCGGACAAATTTCAATTCAACTCTCCCGCCGTACCGTAACTTCGTCAGAAGTCCCGATTGGAATAGTGTAAGTGAGAATCCTCTAGTTTATAGTGATACCCTCATAACGGTCTGAATGCTTCCCACAAGTGCGGAGTTCAACTGAAGAGCCGTAATCATCGAAAGCGTTCGCGCTGTACGCTCAGGGGCGGAGATCATTCGATTCCTCGGATACTCGAGATTGACGGTTTACGATCTTGTCGCGAGGTACAAGGCTTCTGAAGAGGATTCTACAACTCAGGCGAGGAGAGCCCACTCGCGCGAACGTTTTCAAGAACAGCAGAAGCCGCGGAACGGGCTTAGGAGCTGATCTTGGAGGACCCGGGACAATCACTGAGGAACTTGACGACAGTGTTAGGAGTTAGCCAACGTTCAATGACCATGTTAGAACAATCGGTAGTGGCTTTATCTTTAGGAAGGCCATATGTCTTCCAACAAGACGGCGCACGAGCCATTTGGTCCAAAACTGGCTGACCGATAACTTGGACATGGTTATGTCCAAGAAGTTCTGATCCCAGAAAAACCCGAATTTGAACCTCATGGACTGCTATCATTCCAGCGTTGTTGGGAGAATTGCTGATGGGACGAGCCACCCTAACGTCACATTTCTGCGAAGCGCCATTAAAGCAGTATTCGCAAATTTGGACCGAGCTTTTTTGAAGAGAGCTTGCGAGCGCTTCTGGTCAAGGATGGAGGTGATTATTGCTGCTGACGGAGGCTACATTGAGCATTTGTAATCTTAATATGCCCCTCTACTAATATGCAGAAGGATTCTGGATTCGAGTTGTATTTTGTGTTTGTAAGGTTGTCTGGAAAAATAGAGCCGCGGTTGTCCGGATTTAGCTGGCGCACCCTGTATAGGTCAGATACTCATTGACTATGCCTTTGCGATTCCAAATGAAGAATGGATGCGTGGCGCGTTCTCAAGGGGTTGATCAACACTGCCCCTTTACCTCTTCACCTTTACTTGCAATGTCACTAGATGGAACGCATTATATGTGTCATAGAAATCTTGATGGTGGATATATCTATAGATATATCTGCTTGGGAGTATCGTCATCACACTACCATTCACTTGTTTATTCCTCTGAAACACACTTTTCACAATTTTCCTACTATTTACGGCTGAATATCTACACGTATTCATTGTCAATTAATGCTATTCCTGATCCTTTCTTTGATTTCCGGACATTTTTGCTGACGGTAATCTTTTTCAGTGGTCGGAATCACACCTGATTGCTTCGTCTATTTTGGGTGGCTGCACCAGATTATGTCTGGCAAATCGCATAAAGCAGATATTGGCAGAGGAATTGCACTAGAGCATAATCTATGTGAAGAGACGAAACCGTTTCTTGTTAGAACGGTATGCTTCGGAGAGACTAGAAAATCATTTTAATCCGGATAACCTAAAATCATGCTATACTTGTCTTGAGATGCAGATGAAAAAGGGTTGGACAAGCGAATTCCACACTCCATGACACAAATAGCAAACCATGGAGTCCAGCCAATTCAAACTGCACCTAACTTCGCTTGTAAAATTCATATGTCTAAATTGAGCGCGTGATTCAGTGTGCCATACCATATCGTCTCAGACAGTTATTCAATTAGCGACACCATGAACGCCGTAAGACGAACAACTCAGGTGTCTATGACTCTTCTGCCAGGACTATAGCACCATAGGAGAACAGCAAGGAGCTGGGCTTTTATGGAATTCCGAAAACAACAGCGAGACGATATATACCCTTAAATAAATGGCGACTGGCCTGGTGTGCTGCTCAGCTATCATTTCTCAACCTCCAGATTTGAGAGTACAAATATCCTTCTACAGGGTGCGCAAAAATTACCCGGAATAAAATATCACATTGTAACTTCAACAAAAATGTAGATCTGCTAATGGAACTTAACGTACAGTTTCCCTATTTCCTTACTAGTAGAAAAGTATCAAGTTCGTTCAAAGTGGCCCCTATCTTACGGATACATGTCCTCAGACGAGTAGCGAACCCATAACTCATGGCACGGAGGTAGTCTTCTACTATATCGTTCTTTGCGTCAGCCAGGGGAGCTTCCAGTGGAGCCAGATTTTTGTGTTGTGTAGAGGAATTCTCGTTCCTAGTAAGTGACCAGAAAAGAAACTAAGGCGGCTCAAATCCCGTGAGTACATAGGTCAGCCATTTTGTGCTGTGCGGCGTAGGACAGCAAAATTATGAGTCGATGATTGCTGATCATTCTCGATTTGGCTTTGCCATTCGCACATTGTGATTCCAAATGAACTCAGGCTTGGAATACATTAGAGTTTAGTGTATACGTACCCACTACTCCAATATTAGGTTGAAAGCTTAGTTCTAAAAGTTGTTATCAATTGCGACAAACGAATAATTCGTGGCACGCAGGTGGTCCTCACCGAAATCATTCCATGTGTTTGTTAATGGTGCTATCAGAGGCAGCGAAATTGCACATCAGATAGAGCACACTTTTTTCCCAAAAATCTACTAAACTAGAAAATCAGTTTCTCAGAAACGTTGAAGAAAATTGAGGTAAAAATAGCAGTACGACCAGAGAAGTGTAGACTGATGATGGCCGATAGTTTCAGATTTCGTTTTGCTATTACCGTTGTGCAAGCATTCAAGAGCTCAAACTTGGACTGCGTTTGCAAGTAGTATAGATGTATAGCATATTCCAATATGAAGCTCAGAATCCTGTTCTGCCAGTAGTTGTGGCCTGTGATGTATTATTACGGGCAATTTTTGCGCACCATGTATGTGGTGTTCTTCACTTTCACGTCTCTCATTCTTGTAGCGGAATCGTTGAAACTGCCTTATGGGCAGGGGTTAAGATATAATGCCATTACCGATTAGCTCAGACAACATACCATTAGATGTTGTACGCCGTCACAGGAAGTCCCCTCACAAACAAGCCTGTGCTCGATATTTTTGCTCATTTATCGTCAATTTAAACGCTCTGTTTGAAAACTACAAAAGAATGAGACGGAGACTTTGACTATGAATGCTCCTTAGACCCCTTCTTATACTTCCTACTCACAAGGGAGGTCAGCGAACTTCCCCCGACGATTCTTAACAAGTCCTATATGGTCTCATAGAGCTTGAAGCGTAGGTCACTGATATGTAATTTATTTTTGCTGAATGGCAGTGGGTGGTCCGAAAAGTGCAAAAAAAGTAAGCACTGCTCTGACCACACTGCTGAGGGGCGCTGAATAGCCCCTGAGGTGAGAAGTGCAAGCACGTGTGCTTCGGTGGCGCAGCGGTACCGCAGTGGACTGATGCTCAGAAGGTCAAGGGTTTGGATCCTGTGGATGTGTTTTCGTTTTGCTTCAATCGCATTGATACCAAATGGTGCTCATTTTGCGATTTTGTCATGGGGATTGAAGAAAATCATGTTTGGAGCACTCTAAACCGCACAAATTTTAGTAAATGACAACATTAATATGGGTAGCCAATATCTACCGTAACTTACCTTAAACAGACGCAAATTCAGAAACTAATGTTGGATTCGTGATCAGCGACCCAAATAACCCCCACATACGAAGTTTGGACAGAATCGGTTATTTTGACCTTGGCACCTCACTTACCCACCCTTACCATTGCAAAGGCTCACCAGCCCACACACAACGAAGCCCGTCATTAGATACCCTCACTTCTTTCAAATCACAAAACTAGTGCTATATTCGTGACAAGCGTCTCAAATAGTCTCATTAGCAAAGCGTGGGCGAAATGGGTGACCATGACGTCTCGAGCCTCATGTCAGGTGTCGGTAGAGTTGCCCAAGGTTGAGTCTCTGATGAATTACTGGTAATATTATGGCACCATTCAGACTCTGGCGTCAGAAAATCGTCAGCATCCACTATCATCGTTCCAGAAGTTGCCTAGGAGCCTCACCTGGATTGCTGATCAAGAATTTTACCTTTGCTTCTGGATTTGTGACTGATGAGCGCTTGCTATGGGGAAGTAAGGTGCGTGGGTCAAAATCCCCGATTTCGTCCAAACTTCGTGTGTAAGCGTTATTTGGGTCGCTGATCACGAATCCAACATTAGTTTCTGAATTTGCGTCTGTTTAACGTAAGTTACGGTAGACATTGGCTACCCATATTAATGTTGTCATTTACTAAAATTTGTGCGGTTCAGGGTGCTCCAAACATGATTTTCTTCAATCCCAATGACAAAATCGCAAAATGAGCACCATTTGGTATCAATGCGATTGAAGCAAAACGAAAACACAACCACGGGATCCAAACCATTGACCGTCCGAACAACAGTCCACTGCGGTACCGCTACTCCACCGAAGCACACCTGCGTGGACTTCTCACCTCGGGGGCTATTCAGCGCCCCTCAGCAGTGTAGTCAGAGCAGTGCTTACTTTTTTTGCACTTTTCGGACCACCCACTGCCATTCAGCAAAAATAAATTACATATCTGTGATCTTCGCTTCAAGCTCTATAAGACCATATAGGTCTTGTTAAGAATCGTCGGGGGAAGTTCACTGACCTCCCTTGTCAGATTCTCATAATAGCACTATGTAAGCTGATGAAGAACAGGTGACGTTACTTGTCCATGAGCCTAAAACAAATTCGTTTTTCATTCCTCAAAAAATTCCTAAAACGCGAACTATGAGAATTCGACCGATAAATACGATGCCCACAAGCCCTAAAACAAGTATCTAAGTTGCTTTTTAGGAGGGTGTGAAGAAGCTGCTCTTTGTTGGAGTGAAACGATTCGGAAGACGAGTTCTTGTACAAAGTCTTACAAGGTTGGCATTTTCCCCACCACTAGTTCCACTTTGAGCAGAAGAGGTTGCAGAAGTTGATATGATAGGAACGAATTGTTATGATCCATAGAAGCATGGAGTGTGAAAGAAGTATGCTAAATCCAACCACAAACTCATTTCTCAGAATAACTTCCGAAGGTTCTGAAAAATGCATCCAGACCTCAAATGTGTTAACACGTTGGCAACGATGCGATTTTTCGACGGTCTGTCGCGCGGTACGGCGCGTTAGGCCATTGTCATGCCAGCAATTTCGCTCGACGCTCGGCTGCGCCACTGACACTACCCAGTATCAGACACGCGGTAGCAGACGTGTCTGTGTCAGTTGTCGCGCGCGCGCGTGAGAGGGCTCGCTGGCGGGGTGTCATGCCGTTGCGCGGGCGCGATTTCGCAACGATCGCGCACCCCCCTCGCTCGTCGCAGCGCATTGCACTGCGATTCGGCAGTTCGCTCGTGTGAGGCACTTCTTTCCCCATCCCATTATACATATATATATACACATATATATGTGTACGTATATATACACATATATATATATACATATATATATATATATATATATATATATATATATATATATATATATATATATATATATATACATATATATATATATATATATATAGGGTGGGTTAGGTAGGCTAAGCACGTCAAATAGAGCTGAAAGGATGACCCAAGCGCACTGTAGGAGCCACGTATTTGCGGAACAAGCACGCGTGCGCGCGGCGTATTGACAGCGACTGGCGCTCAGTTCGCTCGTGCCAACTCGGTCGCTGACGCTAGCGATGTGGCATGACAATGGCCTTACGCACGAATGTGACGCAAATGCTTAACATGCTATTAGGGTGTGCCAAAAATTTTTAGAAAATTCGGGTATTTCATTTCAAAGAGACGTTGCACGCCAAAGTGACAAGTTTTCATAGTAGGTCAAACACTATATAAGCGCACTAGTCAATCATTACCTTCGGCTGTGTCCATAGCTTTTTACGATTAATTATTTATTTATTATAGACACGTATGTTTCCACACGTGTAGAAAAACCCAGGCAAAAACCAAAAATTCCAAACAACAAAAACTCTACTACTAAAGGACTAAAGACAAAAAACCAAACAAGGAAGAGCTTAAACGGATTACAGAACACAAAAAGAAAAAAACAAACACTCATCAGGGTCAGTATAGAAACGAACGCGTTGTCCTTCAGCTGACCACCTCCTCGCTGTTGCTGCTCAACAGAACAGCGTTTGTAGGCAAGAAGAACAACGTGTTCGCCCTCCCACTGACCCTCATGAGTCGAATATTTCTTCCGATATGAGGAGGATACGCAGTTGTGGAGCAAGTTTTATTTGTAGGATTGTCTTCAGACAACTTTTTATTGTTGAAGTAATAAAAGGCAACGCGTGGATACCAACATAAGATACATCTGAGCCTAATTTGGTCATTGGAGGAGGAAACAAAATAAGTACAAATACAAATATGATTTAACACATTGACAACAGCGCCTTTTTCGCGTGTCTGGCGCGTGGGACCAACTCATTTTCTAGCGCGCCGAGGCTGTGGCATGATGCCGGCATACGGCGAATTTTTTGCAAAATGGAGGTGAATAGTAAATCTTGAAGACTACATATACAGTCCTGTAATATCGGGGATTGTGACTATTCCTTTTTTTGCAATGAAAATAGAAAAATAACAACTGGAAGCTTTTAGAATGTCCTTTTTCCCTATCCAGGTTAAAAGGAAGTTGTTACTTGTTTATTGTTCATTGTTTGTTTATTCTAATAATCAATATTTGTTTGAATTTATATGTTTGTTTCAGTAAACAGTATTTGTTTACATTTATTTGTTTCTTGCAATAACCATTATTTGTTTTTACTTGTAAAGAAAACTAGTGCACAATCAAACTTTTCAATAAATCAGAAACTAAGAATTGTTTTTACGGACCACAAGGTTTACAGTGATTTCTAACCACGAGGTATATAGTGGCCAGACAAATATTTCCCAAAAAAATCGGGATAAGTCAGAAAAGTAAATTCCAAAACTGTGACGCAGCATTGTGTCACACGGTCGTCAACGTGTTAAATAAAACACCGTCCCACAGCATTGCGCTACAATGTCCACAGGGACAGACTAACTGTCGCGCATCGTTGCACCAATTTGTCGTCAACGAGTTAAAAATGATACGGAAAGTGAATGGATTGATGAAGTGATTGAATGGAAATTAACTGCTAAGGAGGAAAATATGCAGGAAACAGCAAAATGAATGCAACGGGGAGAATGATAGATTCGCCTTGCCTTTTCTCCTTGTCGTCAAGACTCCCCCTTTCGTTCTCATCGTTACTATCTCAGCGAAAACACCACTTTCAACAGGTCGCTTTCTCGTGGTCCAACCCCTATACGGCTAATAATCTAGCAGCGATTTTGAGGGTTCTTTCGAGTGGTCATGTTCAGTTCGAGTCCAACATTAGCTGTCTCCTACTGTTGAACCTTACCTTGTTGCTTGTATTATATAATCGGCTTCTGTCTGACCTCCATCAATGGTATGCATGGTAGACTCGCTGATTCTTTCGAGGCTCGTAGTTCCTCAAAGAAACGTGTAGAAGGCTGACAAGCAGTAATTGTAGGGAGGACATACTTCACTCAATCCACGAAGGTAACGTAAGGCGACGATGAACACACTAGTGGGGCGACGATGAACACACTAGTTAGCTTGAATAAGATCTCCAAACAGCTCCACTTTTTTTGCGAATCGGTTCGAGTATTGATAGAAGAAGAGCTTGGACTTCATAGTTATCATACGTGGAAGGCATAACTCCTCACCGATCAAGTGGAGGAAAATCGGAATAAAAATTTAAAGAAATCGCGGAAATTTCTCAAGGTGCGCCGCAGCAAGGGCATCCTTTGGTCTAACGTTAAAATTTCTACCGTCGAGAAGCTTAGAAGGCTTCACAATCACCACCATTTCATTAATCCAACCCCCACGTGCAATAACAGTCAAAGAACTGATGCAAAAAGTGTGTTTCCTGAATCCTTCATGTTTTAGAGGAGTATCGGTGCTCTGGGCAGGACTGTTTTGATTTTGTTGATACAAAGGACGATAAATCATGCTAAGATTCATCGGCTTCATTTTCATAGGAAAACCACAGTGCCCAAAAAATAAAAACATGCGGAATAGTCTCTTCAGTGGAGTTGCGCTTCGCTTCATGGAAACAAAACAAAAATGCGGTTCCTCTGACCGAAATCAGCTCTTTTCCGACGAAAGATTTATGGTCTTCGTATAGCCCCATCTTAAATCCGTGTTAGCTCATCGTCGAATATGTTTTGGGAGAATATCTTGAGAGTCTACAACAAGAAATCCGCCACATTTCGACCAGCCATTCCTGAAATATGAAACAATATAGGCGACAGGTACCTGCGGCGCACCACGTATGCGATGAATGAAGGAAAGAGAACCAATATCAAAGCTCATGGCAGCTACTCTGAGAATCTCCCTTGATTATGCAATGCTATGTTCTACTCTAATATGTAATCATATTTGATTCAATATTCGTTGGCGAAAAAGGAAGTTATAACACTTTTTGCCGCGCACGTATTTATTCGCCACCCTGTACAAGGAAGACGCTAAAGTCGAAGAGCGTAGGTGAAAGAGAGGGGATCAATGGGTGAAGGTAAGGGCGGGACAGAAACGTATCGGGTTGAGAAAGCGAAAGGTGCAGAAGGAGTGGTATCAGTCGATCGAATACATCATTTTCAGATACAACAGCATCCTGAACTCGTCACACGGATCTTTAATATGGATAAAGATGAACCCTAGAGCACGTCAGGAGCAGTTCATATCGAATGAGTTTCCACCGGGTGAGACTAATCGTGACTTCTACTGGCCCCATGATTCAAATATCTAATTCAACTTTTCCCAGGTTTTGTTATGCAAGCTATGAACAATCTGCTCTACCGAATATTTATCGCCGGCTATACACTCTCCTCGGTGAAGTTAGTTGCTGTCGTTCATGTCTACTCACAGTCACTTGTCTCATCCTCATTTACTTTGCCATTTACCACCCCCTCCCAACAATTTCTGTTCACCGTTGTCAGTACTCCGTAATGTGTGTTGTGTTGCTACGCGGAAGTCATAGCTCCTTTGAC